>CALYLW010000117.1:140000-795000 GCA_944989445.1 Ampullaceana balthica
ATGGAATGTGTTGTTGAACGGTGGAGCTGATGTGTATGGAATGTGTTGTTGATCGGTGGAGCTGGTGTGTATCGAATGTCTTGTTGATCGCTTGAGCTGGTGTGTATGGAATGTGTTGTTGATCGGTGGAGCTGATGTGAATGGAATGTGTTGTTGATCGGTGGAGCTGATGAGTATGGAGTGTGTTGTTGATCGCTGGAGCTGATGTGTATGGAATGTGTTGTTGATCGGTGGAGCTGATGTGTATGGAGTGTGTTGTTGATCGGTGGAGCTGGTGTGTATGGAATGTGTTGTTGATCGGTGGAGCTGGTGTGTATGGAATGTGTTGTTGATCGGTGGAGCTGATGTGTATGGAGTGTATTGTTGATCGGTGGAGCTGATGTTTATGGAATTATTGGAATGTGTTGTTGATCGGCGGAGCTGATGTGTATGGAATGTGTTGTTTATCGGTGGAGCTGATGTGTATGGAGTGTGTTGTTTATCGGTGGAGCTGGAGCTGGTGTGTATGGAATTATTGGAATGTGTTGTTGATCGGTGGAGCTGGTGTGTAAGGAATGTGTTGTTGATCGGTGGAGCTGGTGTGTATGGAATGTGTTGTTGATCGGTGGAGCTGATGTGTATGGAGTGTGTTGTTGATCGCTTGAGCTGGTGTGTATGGAATGTGTTGTCCGGCACCAAGGCCTAAAATGAACGCCTCATCGAAGCCAGACATGTGTGGCACATTTGTTTAGAATTAGTTCAGTCTGAGGGTCAAATCGACTCCCGAGACCGCCCCCCCCCCGCGCTGCCCGCAGAGTTCTGATGGCGTTTGTGTTTCTAGTACACCCCAAACACGTCGGTTCTGACTGTAGAGATGATAGCCTCCCTTCAAAAGATCAGAAAGACCCAGGGGACGTCACTGGTGATGTAAAGGACGCCAAAATATGAGAGTTATCTTCGGTTTTCTTGTCTTTTTGATGTTTGCGTCAAAGTCTGTTTGGATGGCGCTCTTTTCCTTTCCCTGTTAGAGAATAAAGAATAGAGAAGAAAGAATAGATAAGAAAGACCAGGAATTCCTGTATTTTCCCATCTTCGACTCATTTAATCAAGTGAATGAAGACTTGCCCCTTTGATGAAAAAAATATATTTCAAATTTTAAACTTTAGCGTTATTATCTTCATTGGATGAAACGTGTTTTAAGTCAATTTCTCCCTATTTCGTTTTATATTTATGTATGTATTATAAGTAAATAATTTTGCTAAAATTAGCTTGATTTCACCAATATAAATCCCCACTGACGTCATTAATTTCTACCGACAAGAATTCAACCGTCTATGCATATGTTCCCCCCAAAATTTCTTTTTTCTCTCTATTATATAACCCGGTGCTTGGTAGTTAAAATTATAAGTTACAAATATAATTAAATGTACGCATAAATTCAATATGAATTGACTGTAACTACAATGTTACATGCCACTAAAGATGTAATTGTATGCATCTTTAATTAATTTAAATTGAGATTTTGATGGTTCAATTGAAAGAGTAAACAGTAATATAAAAAGAGAACGCAAATAAAGAATAGTAAGTTTGACCAATTTATTTAAGTTAAAATAAATAAACTATAATTTGTATCAGACTTAATAAGCTATGAAAAAATAAAGATTTAAACAAAGTGAATGAAAATATTCTTCTGTAAACACATTAGTTGATTTACAACAATAACAACAACATCAACCACATCAACAACAAAAAACAAAAAAAACAAAAACCGCTGGTTAGAACAGCTTGTAAAAAAGTGTGTTTATTCTTTTTGGCAAAGATGAAACAAATATTTTCTGAGATGGTCGCTAGAATAAACTGTAATATTGCGTAATTAGTTTTGACATGATGCCAGGCATCATTAAAAGAAAAATAAACTTTTTCTTTCAGTTGTTGAGAAAAAATATATATCTTTATGAGAAAGATGTTACACTGCCGCACGATGTCCCCTCTAAGGTTCGTTGGTCCGTGTGCAAATTTAAAAAATTTAGTGTGGAAAAATTGCACAAAATTAATTTTTGTGCATTATTTTAAAAAATTTGCTGCACGGTAATTTTAAAGTACTGCACGGCGTCGGACAGATATCTACGCGACAGAGCAGCTCAAAGGGAACATTGCCGCCGCATCTTATTTATGTTCCTTTTACGACAATTAAATTTTTTAAAAAACAGCTTAGATTTGAGGTTAATTGCAGAACTGTCAAACTGTAACGGTTAAAAATGTTTCGTCATAAAACGAAAATTTGTTTCTCAAATTTTGCTCTCCATTAAAACTCTTGGTTAAACCAGCGGCGGTCTGCGGGTTTTGTTTGTTGTATGCGTGCTTTCGTGCGAGTGTGTGTGTGTGGTGTGTGGTGTGATGTGGTGTCTGGGCTGTGTGTGTGTTCGCGCGTGTGTGTGGGGTCTGCGGGTTTTGTTTGTTGTATGCGTGCTTTCGTGCGAGTGTGTGTGTGTGGTGTGTGGTGTGATGTGGTGTCTGGGCTGTGTGTGTGTTCGCGCGTGTATGTGGGGTCTGCGGGTTTTGTTTGTTGTATGCGTGCTTTCGTGCGAGTGTGTGTGTGTGGTGTGTGGTGTGATGTGGTGTCTGGGCTGTGTGTGTGTTCTTGTGTGTGTGTGTGTGTGTGTGTGTATGTGTGTGGAGTGATGTGGTGTCTGGGCTGTGTGTGTGTGTGTTCGTGTGTGTGTGTGTGTGGGTGTGTGTGTGTGGTGTGTGGAGTGATGTGGTGTCTGGGCTGTGTGTGTGTTCGCGCGTGTGTGTGTGTGTGGGTGTGTGTGTGTGGTGTGTGGAGTGATGTGGTGTCTGGGCTGTGTGTGTGTTCGCGCGTGTGTGTGTGTGTGTGTGTGTGTGTGTGTGTGTTCGTGTGTGTGTGTGTGTGTGTGTGTGTGTGTGTGTGTGTGTGTGTGTGTGTGTGTGTGTGTGTGTGTGTGTGTGTTTGTGTTTGTGTTCAGATTGATAGACATTGTTCACAGCAAGTTGTTATACAAGAGATTGAGTGAAAGGAAGAACAAGTTCTTTGAAACGATGACTGCGGTACACAGCATAAATCAATGATACGGTCTGTCTGGATTTAATAACGTTTGATGAGTCAATAAACTGTTTAATAGCTGGTACATTAACACGGCACAATCTGTGGGGCCATCAAACATCTGGCTACGACGTCATAAATAATCCCGGACTATACTTTCAAAGCCTCAAACAACATGGCTTGTGTTTTATTGTGAATGTGATGGCCTTTCGTTGATGTGATCCATTAGAGCTTGTCTTGGTTGTGGCATGTCAGAGGGCGCACTTATTTGAACAGAGACCACACATCAATGTGGTTCGGGGAAACATGTCCTTTTTAAAATCTATAATCGAAATTGAAAATTAAAATATAAACTTTTTATAACCTTTTTGATTTGTTATTTAGAAAAAGTTTTATACCTGAACATTCATTTTTCGCTGTATTTTTTTTTAAATTAAAATTATTTGAGGGTGTCGATGACATGGTGTCGATGACATGGTGTCAGTGACATGGTGTAGATGACATGGTGTCGGTGGCACGGTGTCGCTGACACGGTGTCGATGTCATAGTGTCAATGACATGGTGTTAATACTGAGGTAAAAAGCATCTAGGGAAGATGTAAAAGAAGTGAGGCTGCGTTGATAAAAGTTTAAATAAACAAATATTTACACCACGATGAACGGACGCCAGGTTGTCTTTATAATCTAATGATCGCTTAAAATATCTTATTGAAGTGCCGATTCTCTATAACCAGGATTTACGATGGTAGTTTGTATTTGCAATTTGAAAACAAATAAAAATTTAACCTTTAACAAACAAAAAAAGATAAATAAGCAGCAACAAAATATAATTCCCATTTGAAGATTAAGATTCTAAATGCATATTTTAAACATGTCTTAAAATTGGCAACGCAAAGAAAGTGTGATATGTTTTCATGTTAATAAGTGAATAAAAAATATTTTAAATAACTTTTACAGTTAATGAGAATCTTTTTGGCTTCAATGTGTCCATATATAACACCTTCCTCACACAGTTATTGTTGGTTTAATTCACTTTATAACACATACACATCCTCTCTCTCTCTCTCTCCCTCTCTCTATCTCTATCTGTCTCTCTCACACGCATACACTTACAGACTAGCACACACACAGTACTTTTATTTACAAATCTCATTTTATGCAAAAAATGTTCAGTTCAAATTTAATGTATTTCAGCTCTGAACAATTCTTGGTTGTTCATGAACTTCAAGGTCCTCCGAATTCTACTCACTTTTTAAAGAATACTGCGCCACTTCCAAGCTGAGCATTGCACGTGTCCAACAAGCATCTCCTGACCTCTAGTCTTAACCCATCAGTTACACAACGATAAGTGCCGAAATTGTACACTATTTGCAGGACTAGAAAGCCAGGATTATTTCTTCGACCAAACGCCATCTGTCTCTGTACAGTTACGTTTGAATTAATTGTTTTTTTGTTTTTTTTTACAATACTTTTATATCGTTATGTATTTTTTGAGGCCCCTATCCTATTAACTCGTGAAGGATTCCGGATTCAACGCTTCCGTTTCTGTCGTCAACTTTTTCAAAACGCTCGTAAACACGTTTTCTGACTTGCTAGAGAGCTGAAATTTTCACAGTAGGGTTGGCTTGTGGAGAGGATAAAGCTATTAAATTTTCAGATCGATCGAATGTACCGTATTTAAACTAATGCATTTTTAGTTTATCTCTATATGTAGCGGCAAGCTTTTGTTGACCTTTTACGCGTCACGCTGAGTTAAGTTCAACCATCCGTAACCAAAACTTTTTCCGTTTTACAACAAAGGGTATTTAAGGCAATCTCAGTCTGTAAATGTTTGTCGCGTTTAAGCATGATAAATACTTTTTAGTTATGCCTCATATATATTAAGGGATTTATAGTCAAAAACTTTGTTTTTACGGGGTTGTCTAATTCAATCCCTTATATTAACTTCACCGTCGTCTCTTGGGTTCGCAGGCTCGGTCGGGCGGAAAAACAAAAGTCGAAAATGACACACTTCCCGTGATGCATAGTCGTGTTGTGTATATGATATGTGTAGTGTGTATAGAAAATCATTCCAGATTGAACAGGCGAAATCATAGAATGTCTTACATAGACAATCCATGTGTTGTGAAAAAATATTTTTTCTGCTAAGTGGATCAGCGCACATATGGAAAGGAGTTAAGAATGTGTAAGTTTATATTTATAAAAAAATGTCAAATTTTGCTCACAAATTTCGTCTCTAGATGAACTTGACTAACAGGACATTTAACAGGACTTAATGAATGAAATTAAGTTTTACAAATTTTTTGTTAACGCGTAAAAGTAGAAAATAAAATGAACAAAAAAAGTTTTTTTAAATAATGAGGTCCAGCTGCAGTGAAGAATGTAGAATCTCGCATGAAAAAGCAGAAAATATGTTTTTAGTCACAAACTAAGTAGTCACACAGGGGGACTCAGAACTTTTGTGTTAGTTGATCAAATTTTATATCTCACATTAAATCCCACAATCGATCACAATAAATATCAATAAAACTTAGAGTTCTGAGTCCCCCTGTGTGACTACTTAGTTTGTGACTAAAAAATTATTTTCTGCTTTTTCATGCGAGATTCTACATTCTTCACTGCAGCTGGGCTTCATTCTTTTAAAAAAGTTATTTTGTTCATTTTATTAAATACTTAATTTATCTGGATACATTTTTGAAAAAGCAGAAGAAAAAGAATAGAAGCTTCATTCTTAAATCGTCGTGACTAATAAACAAATTATTGCTATATTTTTTTTTGACCTCTTGTTCATTCAAGTCTTTTGCCTTTGAGAAATGCGTGTACGGTACCCAATAGGAGTTAAGTATACGTGAAGTTTATATAAACTGTTCCATTGCAATGTGCACCCAGAAACCCCTATCAACGGGACTTTGAATACCTATTGTAGGTGGCTACCAATAATTTTGACAGTCAGTTTGCCGGGCTGGTGGTAGAGGTCGCTACAATGCGTTAAACAAGCGTGGAGGACCTCCGTAACATGACTTCATGGCTCCAAGTCCTTTCCTCTGGGTTCCACCGTCGACTCCATTATGTTGCAATGTTTCCACTCATTGTGCGCCCCCATACTCGACAAGCCCCCCGACACAGACCGCTTGTCTGACACCCTGTGTTTAACGCGGGGCTCTCAAAAGGCGTCCCCCGGTCTGTCAAAAAATATTTCCCTTTGTCTATGAAATAACCCCCCCCCCACCCCACACACACACACTTTTTGGTAAGCTGAGTCCGGTCTCGGTAATGGCTGAGTTCTGCCCCCTGTTTTATCGCAGGGTATGTGGCCCTTAGTCTGGCAGTTGTCACCCCTGCCGTTTTGGGTGCCGGCTCGGGTTGACAAAAGATTGTCACAGCATGTACGACCGGTGCGCTGTTGAAATGGGCGGTTGCTTCATTTGATATAATTGTGGGGCCTAGTGGTTGGAAACGGATTTTTAAAAAAACTAGCATTTTAGATGTTTTTTCCTTTAAAAATAAATACTTTTAAAAAATATAAAAAAATTGTTGTCTTATTTTTACTTATAATTTGTTAAGTTTTCATACAATAACCGAAGTGACACGAAGTAGACCCCAAGTTAACATTGAAATAAATAATGGGCTCTTCAAATATTATATAGAGAATACCGACCAAAATAATTCGAAAACGAAACGAAACTGTCAGTAACGTAACCCCATTATCCACCCCCCCCTCCCCAAACTACCAGCAGAATTTAGTTTCTTATTCTTCTTCGTTCTCAAAATCTTTTGATAGAGGATTTAGACAGCAAGTCCTATATTTGTGATGAACTGCGCTGTGGCTGTCAGTTAATATGATCGATGTTTCTGATAGATAATATGCAGAGTTTCCTACTTGTAACTAGCAGATAATCGTAACATACCTGCTCCGTGACCGGAAATGATCTCATGTATTCATTTTCATTTCTGCACCAAAATCTGATATATCCTATTATTAAAAAAAGAAAAGTTCAATCAAATTAATCAGAACCCATCACCCACGACTTGAGAACCTCTGTCCATCGAACTGGAACTCGCCTGTCCTACGGAGATTTGAGCGTGACTAACACCTTCTTCCCCGTGTTTGCATAATGATAACCACCTCCTCCACACCCCCCCCCCAAGACGAGCTATGCATAAACTGCTCCAATTTCGGAATGTTCATAAAGCATAATTGAACGACGCGACCTTATCTACAGCTCTTGCTATTGGTTACAGCCGGGTCCTTCGCGTCTCTATCATCGACCCCCAACCCCCACCCCTGTGAAAAAGGGGTCCTCAAACAACGTAAATAGATCCTAATGAATTTAGTTTTATGTCCATGTTCTTATTTGCTGGATTTTTCCACCGCCCCCCCCCCGGCATCCATATGGCCATACATCTCTGGACTGGTTTTATTGAGATGACTTTGATCAGTTAGTGGTACATACGGTGTTGTATGTTGTGTTGTGTTATGTTGTGTTGTGATATGTTGTGTTGTGTTGTGGTAGTTGTATGTTGTGCTGTGGTGTTGTATGTTGTGCTGTGGTGTGATATGGTGTGTTGTGTTGTGGTGTTGTATGTTGTTGTGTTGTGTTGTGGTGTGATATGTTGTGTTGTGGTGTGGTGTTGTATGTTGTGTTGTGTTGTGGTGTTCTATGTTGTGCTGTGGTGTTGTACGACGGTATGATATGTTGTGTTGTGGTGTGGTATGTTGTGTTGTGGTATTGTATGTTGTGCTGTGGTGTTGTATGTTGTGCTGTGGTGTTGTATGTTGTGTTGTGGTGTTGTACGACGGTATGATATGTTGTGTTGTGTTGTGGTATTGTACGACAGTGTGGTATGTTGTGTTGTGGTATTGTAAGACGGTATGGTATGCTGTGTTGTGGTGTTGTATGACTGTGTGGTATGTTGTTTTTTGGTGTTGTAAGATGGTGTGGTATGTTGTTTTTTGTGGTGTGGTATGTTTTGTTGTGGTGTGGTATGTTTTGTTGTGGTGTGGTATGTTTTGTTGTATGTTGTGTTGTGGTGTGGTATGTTGTGTTGTGGTGTGGTATGTTGTGTTGCGGTGTTGTATGTTGTGGTGTGGTGTGTTGTGTTGTGGTGTGGTGTTCTATGTTTTGCTGTGGTGTTCTATGTTTTGCTGTGGTGTTGTATGTTGTGCTGTGGTGTTGTAAGACGGTATGGTATGTTTTGTTGTGGTGTAGTATGCTGTGTTGTGGTATTGTATGTTGTATTTGGGTGTGGTATGTTGTGTTGTGGTGTTGTATGTTGTATTGGGGTGTGGTATGTTGTGTTGTGGTATTGTATGTTGTATTGGGGTGTGGTATGTTGTGTTGTGGTGTTGTACGCCGGTGTGGTGTGTTTTGTTGTGGTGTGGTATGTTGTGTTGTGGTGTTGTATGTTGTATTGGGGTGTGGTATGCTGTGTAATGTTGATATACGACTGTGTGGTGTGCTGGGGTTTACCAGTAGCGATTTTTAAAAAAATTTGGAAGGTCATTTGCTGAAAGTGATTAGCGGGCACTATTTATAGAATCCCCGTTAAATCATATGAAATCTGTAAGCCCCAAGTATTGTGTTGGGTGTCAATCTTGGACATATTGTATTAATTGTTTCTCAATAGTCCCTGCAGTGAAAAAAATAACAACAACAAAAAACTAATGCAGTTGACAGAAAATTATTTCCTTTCGTAAAAAGAGAAAACTGTCGCAACAAGTTACACCGCCTCTTCTAACCACTACCCACACCTCTGTATGGAGATCGTCTGAAATATAATTTCTACATAAGTTAACGTAAAAAAAAACCCAACTGAATACAACTTTGTTAACGTTTTTGTCCCCTCCAGATATCAACATGCCATTTGTGAGCCCTATCACTCCAATGGCGAACTGTATTAACACGCCTCGGCTAGGAGATAACGCGGGGCCAACAGCCTCGAAGACGGACAGCCATTGTGTCCTTGTGTCGGTGCGGGTAAACACGAGTAAATCCACTGTGTCGCTTTCATCAGGTCTGCCGACGGGGCGGCCACTTTATTATTGACACTTTAAGAATATAAATTGTGGGTTGACCTTTCAACTTTAGCTTCCTGGGTTTGATGAAACGCAAAATGTTAAAATGAAATAAAGTAAAGTTTAAAATTTAAAACAAGAGCGTGGGGGGACAAAAAAAAAGGGGGGGGAGAGGTGTAGAAGAAAAAGATTACATGACAGGTCAATAGAGAAGTTGTCAAGAACTGCTGTAGAGTGGTCTGTTATGGCCCGCCCATCAATCCGTTCAGGCCATTAATCTGTGTTCATTTAGACATGACGAAAGAGACCTGACAGGAACATCAAAGGGTTAAGTTATAATAATTCAAAAACTCGGGATCTCGTGAGAGGTGTGAATTCAAGTCTAGAGACTAGGATACCAACAAAGAAATAAAACATTTATTTCTTCAAGGGTCCAACATACATTTTTGTGTGGTTAAAAAAAAGGATTATTATTATTATTATTATTATTATTATATTTTTTAAAATGTTATATAACTTTTATTAACTTGATTTGCATATTTGTGTGTTCGCGCGTTGGATTCTTGCACCTCAATGTTGACCTTCTGTCTCATTCGGCCAAAGCTTGGAACACTTATTAAACTACGTTGTCTATAGTATACTAGATACGCCCCACGGCGTAGCATACGCCGCAGACTTGCTCAAGGATAGTGCAAAGAAAGGGTGGGGGAAAGAAGGGACACAAACTACAGCACGAAGAAATCAAGAACAACGCGATTGTTGGTCTCGAGACATTCGCACTGCGGTTATCTACCTGCCCACCACCCTTCACCACCCTAGCTTGCCAACCATAAGCTGTGATTGGCCGACCCTAGCGAGGGTCAGCCATGTTCGCAATAAATAGATGTAAAAACAAAGTTGTTGACTATAAATCCCTTATATATGAGACATAACTAAAAGTAGTGATTATGTTTGAATGCGACATTTACAGACTGAAACAGAATTATCTCCCCTGGTTTTAAAACCGCGCGCGCGAGACGGTAGGATTGTGAACATCGACGTTCCGCGTCAACCCGTGAACTGAATTGTCACGTGTAAGAATTATAAACAAATTTTCGGATAGTCCGATCACTTAAACTTACAAAGCAAGTTGATATAAGGGATTTAATAAAACAAAACAGTAAAAATAAAGTTTTTGACTATAAATCCCTTATATATATGAGACATAACTAACAGTATTGATTATGTTCAAACGTACCAAACATTTACAGACTGAATCTGTCTTAACTTCCCTTTGCTTTATAACCCGGGGAAAAGTCTGATCACCGATCACTGGACCGAGCTCAGCGTGACACGTAAAATGTAAACAAAAGCACACCGGTACATCGACGGATGGCGTCGACGCGCGAACTGAACTGTCACGTGAAAAAAAACAATAACAAACTGCGAAATTGAATTACATACGTTGTATAGAGATAAACTAAAAATGCATTAATTTTATTACGGTAAGTTAGATCGATTTGAAATTTTGATACGATGCATTGCTAGGTGACACAAATCTGTGAGCCAAATTTCAGCTCGATGGCATCACGGAAAGTGGGTCATTTTTTACTTTTCTTTTTCCGCCCGACGTACGAAGAGATGACGACAGACACACAGAGAGACAAGATTTCGAAGTTAATATAAGGGATTTAAAAAGGGGGAGAAAGAACGGGCACAAACACACATTTTAATTTTTTAAAAAGAAATGTGTTCGCTGGGGCTTGAACCCAGGACCTTTCACGTGTCAGGCGGACGTGATAACCCCTACACTACGAATCTCGTGTTATCCTCTTAAGGAACAACGGAACTGAACGCAAGACCCATTGTTGGTCTCGAGACATTGGTCGAACGCCAGTGAGGGTCATTCGTCATGCTCATTTGCACATACTCACATTGGTGAATTTTATATATAGATGTCAGGGGTCAACCAACTTTTTGTCTTTGGTGGACCGAATGATTGAAATCGACGAGCGCGGGCCACATAAACATTCTAGTCGAAAAATTCAGTTGAAGTTTGGACATACATGTAAACTGTGGTTCAGTAGAGGGCACTAAAAACCCAACAAACAAAGAAACGTATATATTACTTATTTGCAAAAAAAAATAAAAATTTTTAAAAATAATATAAAAAAAAGCCCACAAAATATTATATATTTCTTTTTATATAAGTACATTGTCACAAAGTCACAAAAAACACAGGAATCTAAATAAATAATTGAAACTAGTGAATTTTAGACACATAATATCCGGAATTTCCCAGCACCCTTTAGGATCTAGTTACTAGTATTCGAAATTGTATACATGTATTTAAATTGTATGAAAACGTCTCTTGCACCATATGTTCTATCAAACACATTCATCACTGAAGTACCATTGTTGGGCCGGATAGAATGGCGTTCGCGGGCCGGATCCGGTCCGCTAGGCGTAGTTCGGTGGCCCCTGGTATGTAGTATGAAAGACAACAGCGAGTGACATTCATTTAACTTTGAGTAACATGACGATGCGGGCCATTTCCTGAGGTTCAACCAAGTTTCGTCGTGCACATTTAATCACAACCAATGAAAATAAAGCCACCAGTGATCTCTATTTTATTCCCGAGTGACCTCCATCTTTCATATCACCTTTACACCGGTTAGTGGTCGGAATGTGAATGACCCGCTCATACTAACATTGGCGGAGAAACACGGGGATGACGTAAATTAGTGTCATCTATAACCGCAGCGTGACCAACCTCACCTACTTGACAGATACAGTGATCTCTAGAGGCGCCCATCGACATGTGAAGCATTCATAAGAAATGGAGGACATTTCTGGTGGGTTACATCTGGAATGCTTGGTACACCATTTAAATGTAAATATCATTTGGACAACGTAATTGTGCCGAAGAAATGCCAGTCTCTAATTCCATGTATTAAGCGAACTCATATTTGTATGTGGTTTGATATCCTCCTTGCATCGTGACCAGACATATGCGCACAAGACAATCGCGCACACTGGTTAGGATTAGGGTTAGGGTTAGGGTTAGGTTTGTCGGTGTGCGCCATTGTCCGTGTGCACAACTATCGGTGTTTGCGTTTGTTCTGTGCGCGTTTGTGTCATTGCGGAATTATCTGAGTGCGTTTGTTGTGCGCGCGATTGTCTTCTGCGCGTTTGTCAGGGAACCCCTCTGCATAGTATTATAAATAATAATTTGTATATTGGTGTTAGTTATTATTTTAGATTAACCTTTGTGTTTCCAGTTCTGGTACGGCTGTGAAATATATTTTTAAAAATTAAAATAATAAATGTTATTATTTTTTTTGTTGCACTATATCAGTATGTCCCATATATCATTTTCAATCCATGAAATATTTTTCGGGGATACATTTTTAAGTCCATTTCCGAAGGGGTTAAGGCCTAATTTTATTAATCTATTAATTCCTCGTCAAGAACCTTGGAAACCATCGCCATCTGCTGGATGACGCTATATAACATTTACTGACGTATGGATCTCACACCGCTCTAGCTTCCCCTGCTATTCCCACGAGATCGGAGCATGTAGTCAACCGTTTCAGGGGCTAGGCTGCAAGTCCGGCAGTTCGACACCCTGTTGTGGTCTCGCCTGATGCGCCAGCGCCAGGCCAACGCTCCACCATCATTCTAGTCACTATACTTTTGTGTTGTTCTAAATCTATGTGCAGCAAGGTCGTTGGACAGAATATTGGAACACATTTGGAATTATCTGCTGCGAGGCTCCGTCAACGTCAATATATACAAATAACAACATACTCAATATTAATGTTTTTTTTTAAAACATCTTTACTTGTTATATCTTACAAGGATAATTCTGAAATTGACAACACTCATCCCTTACCCGTTTTAATTTTTAATTTTTTCTTAAGGCGGGCCCGCATGCTAGCGTTTGTTAAATTTATAAATTCAGACTCTATGAACTAAACAGCCAGCTATCTTCTTCTTCTTCTTATCTATACAGACGCTCCTTCTATGCAGAAGATAGTTGCGTCCACAGACCATAACAGATGATCTGTTGGCAAGTGATGTAGCTTTGTGGGTTGCACGCATTACCCAACCGCCTAACACTACAAGTGTTAGGTACCCATTCGGAGCTGGGTGACTCAGGGACGCCCTAGGCCCCGGGAACAAACCCTTGCCTTCACACGGATTCGAACCCATGACCATCGGTACGACAGTCCAGTGCGCTGCCACTCGACCACCGTGTCTCGGGTGTTCTAAAAACGACCCCGTTCCTTACCACTAGTAATTCAGAAACACACACATACGACCCCAGACGGAGTCTTGTTCAAAACTGCACCACTCTTAAACTTAAAGTCTCTGAGTTACTTGTTATTAGTAAATGAACTGTCTTGACTGTGTCCTTTGCGCTAATATAACACCGTGTCGATTGAGGCGTGTCAGCCATTAGGTCTACCCAGTAACTGGCGGAATATTGATACGTCTCTTTATCTGAGTAGCATTTGTGTTTAGTGTACACACGTATTGTTTGGTGTACACACGTATTGTTTGGTGTACACACGTATTGTTTAGTGTACACACGAATTGTTTGGTGTACACACGTATTGTTTGGTGTACACACGTATTGTTTAGTGTACACACGTATTGTTTGGTGTGCATACGTATTGTTTGGTGTACACACGTATTGTTTGGTGTACACACGTATTGTTTGGTTATTCATTTCATACCATCGAGTGTGCTGTATACAGTGATTTATCCCTTGTAACGCATTTTGGCTTAATTTTTTTCGAACTTTTATTTTTAAAAACGACACAAACTTTATTATATTGACCCAATCTTTTCAATTTTTCATTTGATACTTAAGAGACCTGTCAGTGAGTTCTTTGTTGACGGGTTCAATTGAAAGGGAAGACAACATTTTATTTCCTATTGTCCGATCCCTGACTGAAAGCAGATCCGGGTTTTGGGTAGCGACCCTAAAATAACATTGGCATTCCGCCTGTAAGCAGCTTTGCCGTGTCAATTTGTAAACAATTACAAGCCAAATTTATTACAAACCAAATTTATTTTTAATACCAAACTTCTGCTGTCAGAAACAGCGCCAATGGGTATTTTAGAGGTTTGCGTTTTTAAATAGGGACTGGGGTGGGAAGAGGAGAGAGGAGTTTGGCGTTCGGGGCGGTGCACTATGAAATCGACGCCTGGTATTTGTTTCTTGTTCCTGTCTAAGGAGGGTATTAGCATGTTATCTGGAAGCTCTTGGAGGCTTTCGTGGTCTTTACTGCCGTACGGGATTATGTGTGCTGCACCCTGGTGTGATCAAACGCGGGCCTCCGGTCGGGGGCCAGGTTGTCGGGCTGGCGGAACTAAGCATGGCGAGTGATGGGTGGTGGGCCCATCATGGCGAGTGATGGGTGGTGGTCCCATCATGACGAGGGGTTTTGACGTACCTTTTTGTCCCGGTCTAGAAGTTTGGGAACTGTTTATTTAAAAATTCGTTATGGCTTTTTTTTTAAACGTAAGAACGGAATTCCGGTTTTAAAACGGAAGCATATTCAGTGACATAGTCTTAATTTATTATATTTAAAATAAAAATAATTTAATTTAAAAAAAATAAATAAAAAAAAACAAAAAAGAAACAACTTATGTACCGCATGACATCCAGAATTAGCACAAACAAATAATTTAATTTTAGAATAACACATTGTAATATATATCCTAACTCAATTAAATGTATTGTTTTGATCACACAATTTTTTTTGGTGTATCTTGAATTATAATATTCACACATTTTTTTTTAAATCTTAAAAACAGCTTATCGTTTTACAAACACAAGTTAATTCAACACAAATCCTTTAATTTTACAAAGAGCCTTCAATTTCACAAACACCATTTAATTTTACACACTTCTTATCTGATATACAGTCATTTATTTGACACACATTTGTTTTTTTTTAACCAAAAGATTTCACACAGTGTCTTTAATTTCAAAGCTTTCAATTGTAAACAAAACCTTTCATTTTACATCTGCGTGTATTTCTCCACATTGCATTTCATTTTAACAAAGTCTGGGGACCAGGCAGAGGTTTCATAAAACCTAAATAAGAGATGACCGTGTTTAGGGAAGCAGACATCTAGCTTAACAATTTACACTGATGTCCATTATTAATCAGAATCAAATTTCTTTTAAAATACCGATTACCTGTCGTCACAGGTCAAGTCTGTGAGTGGCATTGGCACCAAATACTTGACCCTCATGTTTAACATTAAATTGACGCGTGAGTGATTCCGTTATCGAAATTGTGAGTGATTATAAGGGTGTGAGTTGTTTGTGTGAATGCTTAATATTTTTGGAGACAGGATTATGCTAAACTGTCTGTTTCAATGGGTCTCTAATTTTTAATGGTGTTCCCCCAAGAGTTGACCACAGACGGTTAGGTGCGTGAGCAGGGGTTGGGGAGGAGAGTCACGTTTTGTTGTTAGATTTGTTCCTGATCGGGCCGGGAGCTAAGTCGTAATATTAACTCATTGATTGTTTCAGATCAACAATGAAATAATAAATTCCTATTGTGACAGAGCAATCAGAAATGTGACACAGTACCTGACAGTGGAGTTGTGACTTTACATTAAGAGAAAATAATGTTATCAGCTGTCTGTGTATCATGCAATGGGTCAGTTTGCAGAGAGTCATGATTTGTATTACGCACACATACATGCACTTATTCAAAGACACACATTTACACTAGGGGACAGCCGGGTATCCGGATCGGATATCGTAATTTTTGCCACTATCCGGATTCGGCAAATACTTATGGCAGATCCGGATAGTATCCGGATATTAATGTTGTAAAGAATGTATGAATTCCAAATTAAATTAATATTAAGGAGTTTATAAATAAATATATTTTTAAAGAAAAACAATAACCAGAAATCATTACATTTAACAAGAATGGATAGTGAGAGAGCATTCAGCACACGGGGAAGATAAATGATGATAAGCGTTCTCGCTTGTCGCCGAACAAACTTGGAATGTTATTGTTCTTGAAAAAGAATTTGGGTATGACAAACACTTAACTCATCGAAACTTAAAAATTGAAGAAACAAACTACAAACGTAAAGGTAACAAGTATTAAATACTAGATATAAAGTAGTAAAGTACACCTTCTTAGCTCTTACGCTTAAATGTGGAGATATCCGGATCCGGAATCCGGATTCGGCAAATATTTGGGCCAAACTATACGGATCCGGCAAAAAAAAACACATCCTATCGGGCTGTTCCCTAATTTACACACATGCGCAAAATACACGCACAAAAATCTAAAACACACACACACACACACATTTACACATACACACATGCATACACTCACACACACAAAAAAAAACAAACGCACATACATGCACACCCACATTCACATACACACACGCATAAACACCTAAACGCACACTGTCATGGTTGCGCGGAGCTGTCACCAGGTTCCCGAAAGTGCTTGCTGCCAAATTTATCCACCCCGTTGCATCCAGGTGAGTCCCAACAATCCATATCCCGGCAACTAATCCGGGTGTCAGTCACTGTCAGCTGTAATTAGATTCCTGTGACCAAATTATTGGAGATATTTTATATCAAACTATCTACAGGGCTTCACGTGTTGCCTAATAATATAACTGAATGAGACGAGATAAAATACCAGGTGAACTTGTTGATACGAATTTCGCGTCGTTGAAAGCAGCACACATATTGATTTAAAAAAAACAACAACGTATCCTTTTAAAAAAATCAAATTTATTCTATCGTTTAACTTAAGATAAATAATGGGTTGTCCACTGGATTTGCATCATGTGGTACACGTTTAAATGTTCTACAGTCTATCAAAGAAGTTGTGTTGTCTTATTTTCTACAGTCCATCAAAGAAGTTGTGTTGTATTATTTTCTACAGTCCATCAAAGAAGTTGTGTTGTCTTATTTTCTACAGTCCATCAAAGAAGTTGTGTTGTCTTATTTTCTACAGTCCATCAAAGAAGTTGTGTTGTCTTATTTTCTACAGTCCATCAAAGAAGTTGTGTTGTCTTATTTTCTACAGTCCATCAAAGAAGTTGTGTTGTCTTATTTTCTACAGTCCATCAAAGAAGTTGTGTTGTCTTATTTTCTACAGTCCATCAAAGAAGTTGTGTTGTCTTATTTTCTACAGTCCATCAAAGAAGTTGTGTTGTCTTATTTTCTACAGTCCATCAAAGAAGTTGTGTTGTCTTATTTTCTACAGTCCATCAAAGAAGTTGTGTTGTCTTATTTTCTACAGTCCATCAAAGAAGTTGTGTTGTCTTATCTCTCAGTTTTTGTCTTTTTTTTCTTTCCATTATTTGTTGTTGTTAATAATTTTCCCCGTCCGACAATTGCATAATGCTGTTATTTAAACTAGTTTTTCCCGTAGGTGAATATGAGTTCCATAACAAAAGTAAAATAATGTATATTTGAAGAGACGTCCGAATACACATGACATTCATTATATAGAAAATAGCAATACAATTGGGGGCAATAAGTTCGAGGACTAGGAACTGTATAAATCTATTTATTTATTTGAATTCGAGCTAATAATGTTTATTGTCTTGATATAAAGCCCCCGCGTGCATCAAATGTGGAAAGGTTGTGCATAAGAAACATACAAACCAGGAGAACAAAAAAACCTTATTTGCTGTGACGTAAACTCGGTGGTTAAACACAAACGTTGGAATCAGCAGACGCCAAATTCTTTCTTCCCAAAAATAAATTAGAGAAAAAAAATCATGGCTGCCTTTTCAAAAGACGTTTTGTGAACGACCTGCCATTTATTTATCTATTCCATTCTCTTCATATTATTCTATTCACTCCTTTACTCCACACCCAGTATGTGCACATGCTGTTGTGACCTCCCCTTCTCTTTCAAGTGCGGCTGATCTGCCCCTTTTTCTCCACCAGACCCAGGCTTATTTCCCCTCCTACCGGCAAGCAATGTATGTTTATCAACTCCGGTCCCGTCCACCGAGTACGACCTACAATATTTTCTCTGCTGCATCAGTCTGTAGACCTCCTATTCCGGCACAGCTGTTCGTGTTTGGCAAAGACGGAAAAGTGACTTCTTCTCGTGAAACAATCATAGCTGCCAAGTGCTGTGGCATATTGCTCATTTTCTGTACATTTTTTAAAAAGAAAATGAATCGTCAGGCCTTGTCAATACGTGGCGGAAATCTGTTTTTAGAAATATATACGGGGTGTTCAGATGGGAAAAGTCATTAAGATATTACTTTTAAAAAGTCAGGGTATTGTATTAGGACTTATGTCAAGAGTTTATTACTAATTCTACATTAATTTGCGTCATCTTTGTGGAAATGTTTACAGTACATCTTTTTCTTTATCATAATTCAAATTCTGCAAATTTAATGTTATTTTTCACAAAATTTCTCCATATATCTCTTTTCCAAAATTGAAATATAAGCTCCAACAATGACGTCATTTAATATTTTACGGCGAGAAAAACCACACGCTCTGCTAATCTCGAAAGCAAAATGATTATAATTTTACGTCTATATTTTCATCTATAAAAAAATATGCTGATTATGTCCCATAGCGTTACAGAATGAGTGACCTGGGTTTTTATTTTGTTTATAATCATAAGGAGTGGCTGTTTGTAAACTCTATATAATCATATAATGTAAATTATATGCAGTTCCTATTCAATCGTCGTGTGCGGGGATTCATCATAAAGCCGGGACTACGAACAACCACTTTGGCAAACACTGCTCACCACTTGTTTTAAACTGATCTGCCCCCCTCCCCCACCCCCCCACCAAAATCCCCACAGAGAATAACATTGTTCCTTGATCCGAAATTCTCTGAGATGAATAATTACATAAGTGACGTCTTGTATCCCGGCCCCCATCCCCCACCCACCTACCCTCCACGCTCTAGGAGTTCTGACATCAGCACCGGCCCATACAACTAAATATACAAGAAGTTTTTACTAAGCTCTCCAGCCGCCACTTGAAGAACATGACGCGTTCCGCACATTAACTAGTCATAAAATTATACAGCCTCTGGTGGTATGGGTTAGGACTGCTATTTTTGTATGGCTTGTTCTAATGTCTTTGATGATTGCTACTTGTTCACCCAATTTCTCTTTACACAGCCCCCTACTTCATTTCTTTCTTCAATTTATTTTTGTTCACGGTTATTTTCTTTGTGTTATATAATAACTTTTCCCCCCATTTTCTCTATTTCTTTTGCTTTACATAATAAAATTGTATTATTATTATTATTATTATTATTATTATTATTATTATTATTTATTTCTCGTGTAATTCATGAAATGAGGCACCACATTATTCCTGTTACACACGAAACTCATTGACTCTCTTATTGTCATCTGTTATGCATGGTATTATTACCGTTTCCCTCTGATCTATAAGACATCTGTTCCAAACAAAACTCATTGAATTGTTCTCTCGTCATGTCGTCTGCTACAAACAAACTCATTGGTTTGTCTCCCTTCTAGTCATCTGTTCCAAACAAAACTCATTGAATTGTTCTCTCATCTTGTCATGACGACTATTTCCTGCATTAACCTTTACCCGCCCGTGTGAAGTACTTATCGTTCCCCCGAGTCCTGCCCCGCCCCTTGATATCATCATTAACCCCGTGTGCCCGCCTCACGCCATTCTTCCTAATTGTCCATTTGGGTTCCATTGTTGCAACGTCCACTTCTTTTCATCTGCTGCAATAATTATTATTGATTCTCGCTTAACAGTTATGACATGAAGAGAGTGGTCGAGAGGGGGACGGCTGGTGGTGTGAGCGTGACCGAGCATTGCGTTTGTTTAATGTGTGATGGGTGAGTACAGAAGGCGTGTAAACTAACCTATTGTCGTCCAGAAAATTTTTCATTTTAAACTTATAGATAATATTCTGTATAGACGGAGGAGCGTCTTTAACCGAAAAGATGAAACAAAATATTTCATTTTAGACCTATAAAAGAAAATATTACAAAAAGTATTTAGTTTTATTTGGCGCTGTGGTTTTAAGATCAAAATGGGGAAAAAAACGAATTAATGAAATCATTCCTGCTTGGCGATTCCTTTATCCGATACTAATAACTAAATCGGCGAAAGTTTAGAAAGCTTCCATTATAATCATTACCACAAATAAGTTTATAGAAATAGTGACGCTTGCTGAATCAATTCTATTTTTATAAGTATCGTATCGTCTTGACTTGTGGTATTCTCGCTGAAATACTTTTTTCTGAAAAGCCCTAAACAAAGTTGATGAGGAATTTTCAACGGTTAATGAAAAAGTCAGTACGGATGTGGGACTGACAGGTTCTGCAAGACTCAGTACGGATGTGGGCCTGACAGGGTCTGCAAGACTTCAGGCCGTAGCTGATGAAAGGCAAGCGACGTTAGAAGAGAGTTTTGTTTACAGTGGGATGATGGAGGAGCTGAGGTTTGGCTCCTTGGGGAATGGAGGGGGAGGCTAAAAGATTTGAGGGAGTGTGGAAATGGAACAATTGAAGACGTGATTTAATTATAAAAAAAATTAGCAAGATAATTGTTTACTAACTCCACAAAAATCTGCTAATGTACTGAGGTCTAAACTTGCAGGCTCTAACTTTAAAAAAAACAACCCACCAGAAGGTAATGAGAAAGTGTGAGGGGAGGGATGAGAGTAGGTAGTAGCTCAAAAAACAAAGAGAAGAAATAAGAAAGTAAATAAACATTTATTGAGATAGAAAGATAAAGTGCTGAAGATGTCTTGAAAGATTTTTCCACAAAATGACAGTAGAGATAAACAGTAATACTGAGGATTGGAGGGAGGGGAGAGAGAGAGGGGGGGGGAGAGAGAGAGAGAAAGAGATAGAGATAAAAAGAGAAAATACGTAGATAAATACATAGAGACAAAATCATAGAACTGGAAAAAAGAGACAATTCTGACTATTTTTTAAAAAATTATTAGAGTTTTAAATAGTGAAAAGCTAGCTGGTTAATGATGTAGACGTAAAAAGGTTAATTAACGAAAGATAACACGCTAATGATCATCACCTTAAAAAATCAGTGATAAACATCACTTTGTGATGGAAGATTGGTCCATCTACTAATGCCCTGGAGACATCCAAGTGGGTGTACGTCTGCACCCACGCCGAACCCCTCGAGATAAAAACGTCGCGGAAACTGGAAGATTTATTGACCTGCACACTAATGCATGACGCTCTTAACATGGTGAGTTTTCTCCATTATCATGGAGGCGTAGGATAAACATGGCCCAATGGAGGTGCACTGCCTCACTGTGAGACGGCAGACATTGCTAATTACAAGCACCGCGGGCACGTCGCTAGTGATAGACTCGAGGCTAATGGGACAGAGAGCCTTGACGTCATCAAGCAGACTTATGGCGTCCTCCACGTGCTGTCTGGATGTCAAGGTTGTTCATCTAATTTTTTTTTAAATTTACATTTCATTCTTTCTTAGACATAAAAGTTAAAAAATAACATAAAATGAAAATAACAGAAGTCAGATGTTATCAAGGACAGTGTTGTACACATAAATAGATTTGTGCTATGCAAAAATTGTTATAGTCTTACCAGATTTGAATGGTTAACATTGCCAGAAAAAAAGGTTTATGCCAGAAAATAATGAGCTGAAAGAGACTTCATGCTTAATTTTTGTTATTATGATTTTTTTTTAAAAATAGACTCAGAATTAACCTTCTCCTAGAATGAAATTTTTTGTTGTATTCCATGCTATTTTTCTGTTACTTTCTAATATGAAAGAGTTAAAAAAAATTAGGTTATAGTTGTGTATTTTTGCGGAGGGAAATATATCGATAGATTTTTATGTCATTAGAGTAATTAAAAGATTCACGAAATGTTATCTTTATCCGGCCAAGGAAGGTCGGCTTTTATTTTACTCAAAGGATTTACCTTAACAAGATAAGGGGAAACACAGATTGGGATGTACCACTAAAACACAATACATAAAAAAGATCAGGACATGATGTGTCCAATAGATCAGAACATTGTGTCCAATAGATCAGGACATGATGTGACCAATAGATCAGAACATGGTGTCCAATAGATCAGGACATGGTGTTTCCAATAGATCAGAACATGGTGTCCAATAGATCAGGACATGATGTGTTCAATAGATCAGGACATCCTGTGTCCAATAGATCAGGACATGGTGTGTCCAATAGCTCAGAACATGGTGTCCAATAGATCAGGACATGGTGTGTCCAATAGATCAGGAAAAGATGTGTCCAATAGATCAGGACATTATGTATCCAACAGATCAGGAAAAGATGTGTAAAATAGGTCAATGCATGTGTCGGAATGTTCTGACCCTCTTACCTTAGGAAAAGTTGGTGATGATCCGACTCAATCAACATCAAAACGCCACTGTTGTTTATGAATGAGATGCATACAATGAAAGACCATCGTACAACACACCTAATGGTATACATACAATCATATTCACCACTTTTACCAAGACACACGAACAGTGGAACATGTCAGCTATACTCCTCTGCCACTGTGGCATCCACTGTTTTTAAAAACACACAAGGGACTTTATCCCAACAGACCAAAATATCCCCGATTTTAAAAAAAACGTTTCGTTTAGCGCACACTCTCTTTTTCGCCATCTTTTGAGATTTATTGTAAGCGTGTGTGTGGCTGTAAATTATTGGTTGTGCGTGCGCATGGGTAACCGTGAGTGTGCGTGTGAATGCTTGTAAGCGTCTGATCGGTTCGAGAGTATGAAGTAGATGTTCAACATGGCGCTCGCAAGTAATTATTTCCTTATAAACAAAGCGCCGTACAGGGGGAAGAGACGTCTCGCAAGGGGATTTTGGGTAGATTACATGGACCGAGGCTTGTCGAGTCCTTCATCTTCCTCACATCTTAACGCCGATAGATCACCGGCGAGAGGGAGGGTAAATACCTGCCTTCATCTCTCAGACATTTCTATTTACAAGAGATTATATTTATTGGGTGCTCCACAAAGACCAGAGAAAGAGTGTTGCTCATAAATATTTTGTTTTACCCCCCTTTCTTCGCCAATCACATCAGATCTCATCTGTTCCTCTAGTCGTTTCCCTCCAGCTCACCACCAACACCACCACCACAGGG
Source organism: Ampullaceana balthica (assembly GCA_944989445.1). Lineage (NCBI taxonomy): Eukaryota > Metazoa > Mollusca > Gastropoda > Lymnaeidae > Ampullaceana > Ampullaceana balthica. The sequence goes on from CALYLW010000117.1 coordinate 163,203, forward strand.
TTGTTGCTGTTGGAATAAAAGTTAATGACTCGACGTTAGCGACTACGACACAGAATGACACTCCATCTTATTGATTACTTTGCGGCTCACTGCTGCAAACAGTTTTTGGCAGTTGCTTGTGAGGATTCGCCCGCCGGAAAGTTCTAGAAATTATTTACAAAAATTTGCGACGTTCTATTTTACACCGACAACCCCTCATTACGACTAGCCGTCTAGCCACACGCAAAAACTAAAATAAATAACTTAGGGAAGTGAAAAAACGCGAAGACACTTTCAATTGTTTCTTTTTTTAAATTAATGAAGTAAAAGAAAAAAAACCAATGCAAAAAAAAATCTTCTAATTAAATGATCTATTTAAAGAAATCCGTCAAATTAAATGATTTTTATGAAGACATGGACTTCTTGGGTAAATTTTTTTTAAAATCTGAACTTCATAACGAATCTCGGGTGATTTTCAAAATGTCATCACTTCACCTTGGTCCAGCTAACAGAGTGACCCCTGATCAATTGTGACGGACTCGGGACTCGGTGCAACAGTTTTGATATTGACTTCCACGCTAGACCCCTTTACAGCCGTCCAAGATAGCCCAAGGGGCCGTCCATAAAGTACGTCATGCTCCAGAGGGGGGGGGGTGTAAGAAAGTGTGACAGTTTGTGACAAGGGGTATAGTGGGGGTCCGACCATGTGTGACGTCACGGTGTTTTATATTAAATTTTAATTATTTTGTTAATACAACATTTTTGTTGGAAAGTGTGACGTAATTTAAGGGGGGGGGAGGTCCGAGATTTTTGACAGTTTGTGACAGGGGTGGGAAGAGTTAAAAATGGTCTAAAATAGCGTGACGTACATTATGGACGGCCCCCAAGGTCTAATTTAAATGTACCCCCATTACCTGCCCACCTCACCAAACTTTTTCTTATATTTTCTTTCAAAACCCTTGTTCCCTTTAAATACTAGGTGACTCCTGCCCTTGTTCCCTTTAAATACTAGGTGACTCCTTCCCTTGTTCCCTTTAAATACTAGGTGACTCCTGCCCTTGTTCCCCTCAGATACTAGGTGACTCCTTCCCTTGTTCCCTTTAAATACTAGGTGACTCCTTCCCTTTAAATACTAGGTGACTCCTGCCTTGTTCCCCTCAAATACTAGGTGACTCCTGCCCTTGTTCCCTTTAAATACTAGGTGACTCCTGCCCTTGCTCCCTTTAAATACTAGGTGACTCCTGCCCTTGTTCCCCTCAAATACTAGGTGACTCCTGCCCTTGTTCCCTTTAAATACTAGGTGACTCCTGCCCTTGTTCCCCTCAAATACTAGGTGACTCCTTCCCTTGTTCCCTTAAAATACTAGGTGACTCCTGCCCTTGTTCCCCTCAAATACTCGGTGACTCCTGCCCTTGTTCCCTTTAAATACTAGGTGACTCCTGCCCTTGTTCCCCTCAAATACTAGGTGACTCCTGCCCTTGTTCCCTTTAAATAATAGGTGACTCCTGCCCTTGTTCCCCTCAAATACTAGGTGACTCCTGCCCTTGCTCCCTTTAAATACTAGGTGACTCCTGCCCTTGTTCCCCTCAAATACTAGGTGACTCCTGCCCTTGCTCCCTTTAAATACTAGGTGACTCCTGCCCTTGTTCCCCTCAAATACTAGGTGAATCCTGTACTTCCAAACACACACATATTTGGCGCCTTGCCTCTAACACAGTTCTTTCCTCTACCGCAGCATGGATTGCTTCACTGTCCACGGACCGAAGCTCACATATAAATTACTCTTGTAAACCAATTTGACTCTCAGCACGTCGTCTACGAGACGCCTTGGTAGCAGTTCGATTAGAACTCAGAAAGGACCATGTTGTTTTTCCATATATTTAACTTGATTCAGATATAAACTTCGTGTACTTTACTCGTTAGCAAATAGAATCGATTGGGGTTCAAATACCATTCATAATTTGTACACATAGTTTAATTACTTCGTAAAATACCAGCTCGTTGAACATGAATCTGCATGTACATATATATAGTCAAGGAATGACCGGCCTGACATTAACTTGTGTTACTCAATCTTTAAATAAGAAAAACCCGTAAAAAACCAAGTTTTTGACTATAAATCCTTTATGTACGAGAAGTAATTAAAAGAATGTTCATTATAATACGCAGCGCCAGACCATCCAGAAATACAAAATTGCAGTTGTGTCATAAAACATGTTTAATATAATGCGCACCGATCAGGAATATGTTTATAAAAAGAGCTGTCAATAAAATACGCACCTTATTGCGCGACAGAAAGGTTGTTCAATATAATACGCACCGCGACGCTCTATCTCAAAAAATAGCATGATACATAGGAATAAATAAAATAATCCAAAAAATCAATAATTTAATTACGGTACATGCGATCGATCTGAAATTTTGATACATTGTTTTTATCATCGGTACGAAACTGCCTGCAAAATTTCAGCTCGCTATCTTGCGAGCAAGTGGGTTAAAAATCGATCAAAAGTTTTGGCGACAAGGTCGGTCGGTCGGCCGCAGACACCACGAGTTAATATAAAGGATTTAAAAATAGTTTTGTCATCCAGAATGAGAATTAAACTCCTTATCAAAAGGAAACATTTACAGTATATAGTGTAAAGGAAGCTACGTTACTAAATCTTTATGATGACGGTTTGAAGCCAATTCCTGGAAAATGGAGGTTTGGGTCTAAATACTGGATAATGGGTGTATGTGCTTAAATTTCAGTTATGTAATACGGGTGTGAGTCTAAAGACTGCTTATTGGATGCATGAGTCTAAAGAGTAGCTAGGCAATGCGGGAATGAGTCTGAAGACTGTGTAATTGAGGCATGGGTCTGAAATAAGAAAAGCCTATGTAGTGAATTAATGAATCTAAGGATAGACTCAATTGGATCGAGTCCGCGTGATACTCCAATCTGGCAAGTCCAACTTGTAATGACTTCATGGTACTTTTTTGTGCATTGGCAAAACGTCAGGGGCAAAACTCTTCCTCGAGAAAAGAATTTACCCATTCTCTTCACGACATTATCGTCAACATTCCCTGAATTAGCTCCCCTTAAGGTTGCATTAATTTGATTAAATGTCTCGCTCTTTGTGCCGACACCGTAAATCTCTTTTAACCTCACCCCCCCCCCACCACCACCACCACCCAAAACCATAGCGTCTGTGTGTTAGGATGTTTGTAGAGAGTGAAGTAAAACATTGTTGTGGAGTTAGCGCCAGGGCATTCCTCCAAGCTTATTCCCCTAACGAAATAGCCTCATCCCCCGCCAAAGTAACTGGTACCACGTGGTGCAGCCTGCACGTGCAAGCGAGGACGTGTTCAACGTCAAGCTACGTGAAGATGAAAGCATTACAGTACAGAAGTCGAGAAATTCTCTGTTGGTGTCCGTGTCAGGGGTCCATCGGGGGTCGGAGTGCGCGGGGGGTCCAGGGTCCTGATGTTTAGCCGGATCATTTCTAACACGTTGGGTGGGTTCGAATTTTTTCATCCCAGAGACATTGTCCCAATCATTTGGGTTAAAGATTCTGTTTTGGAATCTCTGAGGGGTGGTTGAACCATGAGGGTTATAATGTTTACTCAGTTCTCACGTGTTGATCTCACGAGCATCGCTCACATTAACAGAGGTCGCGTTGCTGGAATGGAAAGGTGACCACAGATCACCACCACAATAACGCTGTTTATGAGAACGACAGAGGCCCTCGTGGCCTGTAAGGCTGAGGCTTCCAATACGACCTGGACTGAGAGGGGAGGTAAACTGTTAGTACACGCCTTATTGAATCGTGGGCCGCGTCAAAGTCATGTTTTTATACAGACTCCGTTGTGAAATGACATGAAGTCTGCTGGGACGCTTAGATTGTTTTGTTAATACAAATAAAGAAAATTGAGAGAGTCCATATGGCCTACGGGAGAAGGGTACCTTTAACCATTTAACATTACAATCTTTAGTCAGAACATCGATAAACACAATGTCAAGCTAACATAACATGCCTTTTAAAATCATGGCGGCGATCTTTTAATATAGAAATATCCAAGATATTCATTTGGAAGAATTTCATTAAGATATTAGTCACTTATCCGTGTATTATCAACATTTAATGTTTAGATTAATAGACTTGACCAAGTCAGAACCTTGTTTACAACTTTAATATACTTTTAAAAACAAAATTTGAAAAACAATATTTACTTTCATGTTATGAGAAAAACAATTCTTCTCTGAAAACCTTGCATAAAAATAGTAACTTTACGTCATATGACGTTTTCCGGTCTGAGTAATGAAAAAACATTTATTTGGGTTACACGCTGATATTGAAAAGTCAAATCGAACATAATCCTGTCTTTCTTAATGTAATACAATTTTGGATTAATCCATTATCTCCAAGCCATGGTCAAAAGTCATCCGTTATAGAACATCCCCATTTAAATATTTCGCTTGCCAGTTTCATAAGGTTCCTGGGAACATATGAGTTCATATAATGGAGATTGTTCCCGAAATGCAGATCTAAAGGCTCCGGGGCTACATTTTAAGGTATGGGACACCACAAAGGTTATATTATATAAATAGACCATCTGGTGTGAGCACCGAATAGCTCCCGGCTGGGCGCGCATGTGTGTGTTATGTGCAAGCAGGAGTTTGGCAGTTGGGTTAACAGTATACAAATGTAAGGAATGATGCAAGCTGACTTATAATTGCATACACAGATATCAGCGGTTCTAGTGAACTGCAATGTGTTTTTGTGAGGAAAAAAAATAGAGGTCCTTTTCCTTACTTTATTATTTACAAGATACGCCCCGCGGCGTAACATACGCCGCAGACTTGCTCATGGATAGTGGAAAGAAAGGAGGGGAAAAGACGGACACAAACTACAGTACGAAGAAATCAAAACAACGCGATTGAACGTCGGTGTGGGGAGCCACCGACGCATTGTTGGTCTCGAGACATTCGCACTGCGGTTACCTGCCTTCCAACCACCATTCACCAAAAATAAACTGTGATTGGTCGACCCTAGCAAAAAAGGGGTAAAGAACGGGCACAAACACTCGTTTAAAAAAAAATTAAAAAATGTATTCGCGGGGGCTTGAACCCAGGATCTTCCGCGTGTAAGGCGGACTTGATAACCATACACTACGAATCACACGTCATTCTGTGAAGGAACAACGCAAGTGAACGCAAGAATCATTTTTACCCCTCTCTCCACCACCTCCACTTGCCAAACCATAAACTGATTGGTCAACCACAGCGAGGGTCATTCGTCATGGTTATTTGCACATACTCGCTTTGGTGAATTATATATATACTAGCGTACACCCGTCAAAAATGACGTAAGTTTTCAGCTGAAATCTATTTATATTATAAAAAATTCACTTTTTTTTAGGGCGCCTACGGTGCCGACCTTTATCAAAAGCCCAACTAACTTGTCCTTGTTTGATAAATACGAAATATTAAACTTTCTGAAATGTTCACAAAGTATTTAATTTTATAATAGGGGTTGCAGGGCGACTATGGCGCCCCCTTTGTTTTTTTTTATTTATAATTAACCATCATCAAATACTATTTTTACATTGATCCCTTTTCCAAAATTAAAATATTAGCGAAAACGATGACGTCATAAAATATTTTTTTACAGCGCATATTTAATTTGCACACCTTTTGATGCTTTGGTGCAGTAATTTGGTTTTCCCTGCTTTCTAAAATTAGTAGCGTCAGGACAGACTGACTGACTTGCGTGACAATTGCAAATTATATTGATTTATTATAGAATACCGTATATTCCGGCGTATAAGACGACTGGATGTATAAGACGATCCCCCCCACCCTACTTTTCCTATCAAAATAAAGGTTTAAAGCTATTTTCGACGCACAAGACATGATGGGTTCTTGACTGTTAGCCATTTGTATACTGTATTGTATTATGGTATCACTGTTGCACCTTTATGAACAGGTATTCCGGAATTTAGGGGTAAGGAGTAGTCTTATACTCCGGAATATAAGGTACTTTTTTTCTGTGTCAGTATAAAAAATGTCTCTTCTTTATTAGCTCCCTCGTTAGGCTTTAGGATACATTTATCTGTAATTGGGTGAAATGGAACATTAGGCTAGGAATTAGGAATGCCACATCTTAGATTGGTCATTTAGTATATGCTGTACGATTTTGACGGAAACACGTACGGTGTATAGCACACGTATTAGCATGACATTTTTACGACACTGTAAATCTAGCTTAATGTAAAAAATACAGCATTCTAAGTAGTGGTGTAACGGATTCAAATTTTTGAAATCCTGGCGTAGCCGGGTTTGGCCGGATTATTAAGTTGAATCCGTCCGAAGCCGGATCCAGATTTGTAAAAATGGCAAGATTCCGGATTAGCCGGAGCCGGAGCTATTATATATATATATATATATTTATATATATATATATATATATATATATATATATATATATATATATATATATATATATATATATATATATATATATATATATATATATATATATATATATATATATAAATTATGGCTCTACCGGCTATGTGGATTTTGCGGGATTTATGAAGTGAAATTCTACCGGAGCCGAAGCCGGAGCAGGATTTATAAAAATGTGCGGATTCTGGACTTGCCGGAGCCGGAGCCAAGATGCGGTACACCCCTAATTCTAAGCCACACAAATTTCTTATTCCCAAATAAAGAAATCTAATTCACACCTCGTTTTCTTGTTCCCATATACAGTAGTTTTTGACACATCATTTTCAATTTCCAAAACAAAGCAATCTATGACACATGCACCACTGTTCCCAAATACAGCAATCTATGTCACATGTACCACTGTTCCAAAACACAGCAATCTATGACACATGTACCACTGTTTCTAAACACAGCAATCTATGTCACATGTAACACTGTTCCCAAACACAGCAATCTATGTCACATGTACCACTGTTCCAAAACACAGCAATCTATGACACATGCACCACTGTTCAACACAGCAATCTATGACACATGTACCACTGTTCCCAAACAAAGCAATCTATGACATACGCCGTTACAACTTTTTTATGTATATAAGAAACAGCAGATTTGGTACTTCTATTAGATTTCCCTTGAAAAAAAAACATGGGTATCCCCATTTCCCGTTCAGTACTTTTTTTAATGTTAAGTAGCAAGACCCTTTACTTCAGTATCTCGAAAGACAAACATTCCGTGGCCTTCCCTCTCGCTCTGGCGATGGCTGGTTTTATGATAGAAACGTGTGTGATGTTACGGCTCACTGAGAGCCGTCTGTCAGTCCACAGAACGTGAGCACTGCACGAGAGGCGCGATCTCGCCGGCAGACTATCATTTGCCGAGGCCAGCGGGGTATCTAAATTTGATGATGACAACGAGGGTTTACTGCCTGTAGGTTCATTTTTTACGACAGCGAGGGGCGTCGAGTGCTCGTAGGGCCGTGCATCTTACACGAGCACTTCCGAGAACATTGACGACACTTTGTCTTCTTGGATAACGTGTTTGTGTTTGGTAGAGGAGGAGGGGGTAGTTACATAAAAGATCTATAAAGCTGAATAATGTGTAATTTTCATTTCGAGTTGGCGTTGATGCCACACAAGAAGTGGAGGCTTGGTCAGTTAGAGGCAAGCGCCAATTTTCTCCTGGCAGAAGGAATATCAGCCGAAAACAAGAGCATATTTTAGGAGTAATAAAGTATTCAAAAATAAATATTACAAGATAAACAAAGAAAACTATAAAACTGTCATCAGACCAGCTGTAAAAAATGAAAGTCACGCTTGGAGCCTAACAAAAACTGCAGAAAACCTGTTAACTGCAAGGGAGAGGGAAGTTCTCAAAAACATATAAACGGAACAGCGAGACATGAATAGAAATGGAGAAAACGGCACAACCATGAACTTAACAGTCTATACCAGGATTCCACGATAGAAGCAGAAATAAAAAAAAGGACAGACAAAGCTGGGCATGACACTTAAAGATAATGCCAACTGACAGAGAAGCGAAGAGGGTGCAACCACCAAAACCCCAGAGGAGAACGGCTCAAGAGAATAGATCTTGGTTGGATGGATGATTTAGAGAAAGATCTACAGCAACTGAGTGTCCAGTGTTGGAGAAGAAGGGTATTGGTTAGGTCTGAATGGATGGAAATGGTGAGGCAGGCCAAAGCCCTGCATCTGCGGTAGTGCCACAGGGATGGATGGACAATTTGGGTAGTTTCGCACATAATTGGTCAAAATGTGTTGACCGTTTCTAGAATCGCAGCTCGTTGTCGTTTTTGAAACTGCCATGCCAACGTCAGGAAGGGAAGACGGAAACTTGAAGATTATAAACTTGGTAAATCTGCTGTGTCTTATGTTAGGTTTAGTATCTATCACACCTGGCAACCCACGCCCTTCCTCACAAAGACCAGTTCAACTTAAAGATGGACCGCCCCCCCCCCACCTCCCCTGACACACACACACACACACACAAACATACACACACACAATAATTTGAAGTTCGTCCAGGTCTGGCCCACCCCAGATTTTTATGAACTAATGCCTTAAAGGGATTGGGTCTCCTTAAGAAAAGTTTTTTAAAATACATCATAAATGTACAAGAAATATTTGTATATGACCTCGTTGAGTTATGAATTAAGATACTTTTTCATGTTTTAGAAGATTCACTCATTTTTTAAAATTTTGAAAAAAAAACATAACTGCAGTGGATTTCTACCGACAGAAAGAACCACTGGTCACACCATGTACCGGTAACAAAAATTAGAAGCCGGAAATGGAAATAGTTCTTGCAGTTAAGATATGAAACCACTACCCGTACTCAAAAAGGACAACTCAACGAGTTAAAATACTATTATTAGCCTCGCGCTCGTGAAAAGAGATCGCCATGTGGCTTACATTGAAACCCTCGTGAAAGCTCATCATTGCTAGACAGCAGAGAGAGGTAACCAGCTATAAAACTAATCATCGCGAGGGGTTGTTCCTCTTCTAAAACACCAAGCATTAAGTGAAGGCTCGAAGATCTTACAAAGTAGATCTCATCAACACCTTCTAACAATCTTAGATTGATTCGCCTTTTCAGTAAAAAAAACAACAACGTTATTTGAAGTTGTCTGCTCCCTTTATCTTAGAGCAGCGTTTTGTCGGACATTTGGTTTCCAGATTTTATTAATACATCTTTATTTCATTATTTTTGAAAGACTTAATAAAACGTTGTTTTTTTCGTCTGTTGTTTTTGTCAAGTTTTTGTCAAGTGCCCATTTATTTTATTACCACTACGTACGAAAGGTTTCTTTGAACGCGTCAGATTCATATTAGTGTTGTCAAAAATAAGAATAAAAGTTACTTGAGTTTATTAGATGATCTGTATATCAAATAAAAAATTATTTATTGGATATTTATCTCGCACATTTTGTTCAAAGCTTCATTAAAAATAATAAAAATTTTAAAAAAATATTGAAATAAATTGTTAAGATCATAGATCCTTGAGTTGGTGGGTCATTGTCCTAATACAGCTTTTGTACACTGTTTTTAAGTTTGACCCTATCTGATGTCCTATTGGGCAGTGCTTCTCAAACTTTTTTAAGTATGGCGGGCCGGCAGGAGTTTTTATATTGCACCAGGGTCCGGTGCACTATTTTCCCTGTACAGACGTGGTAGCGACATGAGCACATGGCCTACAGCCCTAATACATTTGGCATGAGTTCGGTTAGTTATATGCTACATATCATCCAACAAGTTTGAAAAGAATAATCACTTGTCTTCACTGGTCTTGATGGTTGTGGGCGGTAACTACTTTACTTCACCTTATTCACCTATGTTCTTCATCGCCAAGGGCTAGAACTATGAATTGTTTTCTAAAAATGTTGCTTGAGAAAAAAAGGTGTCAAATGTTGGGCCTCATTTTTATCAATGATAAAAAATGATATTAATAGTCAATGATTGTATTTATGATTATGTGAGTAACAAAGTCAATTTTAATTATGTTGATTTTTATTTCTAAGTTCAAAAGTTCATAATCTTATGAAACATTGGAAATCGAAAAATCGCATTAATTTTGTTAACACAATTTCCCATGGGAAAAATTGCGTTTTTATATTTGAAATGTCTCTAACGCTTGATCCTGCAACTCCTCCTGAACCATACCAGAAAGAGGGTTCGGGTCTTTGCAAATATTTTTAGGAGGTCTCAAGGATGTGCAAGGGCCACAAAAAAAAAGATACCGAAAAGGTTTAATGGATTTCCTGGAAAATTTAAAAAAAAACCGAAATAAAATATCAGTATTTTGTCAATTTTTCGCCAACCTTAACAGCTATCGGGTTCAAACAAACGCCAAACGAAAGCTAATAATATTTAGAACAATGTTGGAAAAGGAATTTTTGAAAAAATCTCTTTTCTTTCGACTCCCGTAATTTTAGCAGCAATTTGTAGATAGCAATTGTTTTGTTTACTTTCATAATTATTGATTTGAAATTACTTTTACGAAGTGGCTGCTCGTCTCGAAGTTCGAAGCATCGTTACCTTTATTTTTTTAGGGTCTGGGTTAGGTTTAGTTGTCTATTTTTAAAAATTAATATAGAAACTGCTCGTCTCGAAGTTCGAAGCATCGATACCTTTATTTTTTTAGGGTCTGGGTTAGGTTTAGTTGTCTATTTTTAAAAATTAATATAGAAAAAAAAATATAGCAGCCAAAAATACCATGCTGGATGACTCGAACTTCGAGACGAGCAGCATCAGCCTTACTTTTAATGTAATCTAGAATGATAGTTAATGGGGTTTTCCCGCTTTGTAAATGCTAATGTTAGATTTGTGCGCGGTGCGCATTATATTGACAGATTATTGGTTGTTATGTAGCGTAATGGGATATGACGCCATTTTTTTTTACTTTCAGAATTACTAATTTGAAATGACTTTTAATGTAATCTAGAATGATTTCCATTGAATAAAAAAAATCGGAAACTCTTTGTTGGAAATTGCGTTTAAATACTCATTCGAGTTTTTATTTCTTGTTTGTATTTAGTGCTAACCGATAGAAATTCATTACATGTTATTGTCATTGTATCCCTAAATATAGGGATCGAAGTCAAGTGGCGTGCCACTTACATAAATATAGTTTGCATAATGGTCTCCTTAACTGCGGTGTGATAAATTAGTTAAAGATACATATAGATAACCATAATATATCAATTTAATAATTTCTGTAAGTTTAAATAAATGCACTTTTTAAAATGTATTTTTATTTGAAATAATTTTTTTGTAAACATAAGTTCAAGTTACTAAAAGAACTTTTTTTTAGTAACACAAGTAAATAATAATATCTCTCACGGTAATTTAATTAAATTTTAAAAACAGTTTAAAATAATTTAACAATTCTTATCTTGTCACCTAGATTTTCTCAAGAACAGCGCAATTAATCCAATATATGTGTACCGGTGCTTTGTGGTGCAGTGATTGCGGGCTAATAAATTGTAATGAACATCAGATGTTTACAATGAATATTTATTTTAAGATAGAGTGTTCTTTCTCACTGACAAAATATAGTGCCTATGTGTACACCAATATAGTTGAATATATAACAGTATTATTTATTTATATTTGTATACAAATTAAGTCATCCAACAATTGTGAATAGAATAATCTTAAGTATTGATTGCTTATTGTTCGTTTACTATCGTCTTAATTTCGTATTAAAATATGTTGAGAGCATTCGATAGAACATCGCTGCAACTATCACAGTGAGGTGTTTGGATACCAGCAGCATCAACACTTACAAAACTGAATTGAATATCCGAAGAGTGATATATATTTTCAAGTGAGGCTAGAACCAATTCGTTTCGCGGTTTCACTTATGTTTCCATCATCTCTAATTGGGAAGAAGAGTCTGTTTGTTTGATGCCCAGAATTCATGTTTCTTCTCTCTATAAACATATCCATTGCTCCTCTCTTTTCCCTTTATAAATTGGGTTTAATATAATAAATCTTTTCGGTATCAAATTCATTCTATCTATAATTTTTTTTGAAGTTTTGAACAAAAACAATTTATTTTAATTTTTACATTTTACTACAAACAGGTCTCCAAATCTATTGTTTGAGTTTGGGGGACATATATATAATAATTCTGAGCTATTATGTTTTCCTGCGATTAGTTATGACTACGCATTGAAATAAATGTAGACTAATTAAGACTTTAAATAAATCAATTCATGCTCTTCGTAAAAAAAAATAATAAAAATTTAAAAAGAGAATAAAAAAATATTGTAAAGAAAAGTGACATGGTCAAAATTATTTTTTTTTAAATAAAAAAAAAGTAAATATTTATAGTATTCACTATAAATTATTAATCTGTTCATTTAAATGTAGTTTGTTATTTTCAGTCGAACTTACTGTTTCTTTACGTCAGCAGACGGCAAGTTCCGAATGCTGGCGTAAGGAATCTTAAAGCTCTATTTTTAATGTATGGGCCAGCTCAAATGTCGCATATAATTCAAATTAATACAAAAAAAAATATATTAAAAAAATTAATCATTATTGAAATTTGAAAAATTGACATATTTTTTAGGGTTAGTATTAATCGCTGCCAATGGAAGATTATAATTATAATTTTCTTTCCTTTTCTGATAATTTCTGCGGACCGGTAGCTGTTTTTTTCCGCGGACCGTTGCCAGTCCGCGAACCACCACTTTAAATAGCACTGGTATAGGGCACTCCCATCGCACTAAAGTAAAATATTCCATGATCAATCTTTGAGAAAACAGGGATCTTTGAGAGACCACAAATCTTTAGAGACACATTGATCTTTGAGCGACCAGGGATCTTGAATCTTAGGGATGCTATACGTAAATCTAAGGTAAATATAGAAATTAATGAATAGTGATTTTTCGTTTAAATAGAGCATTTTTTTCTCCAAAAAAATCAATTTTTAACAAGTGATATTTATGGATACCTGATGATTTTTTTTTAAAATACAAGTATGCCGAATTTTATTGTCTTAGTAGCCTGCAAGATTTAGTGACCCTATTTTTTGGATATGTAGAATTTAATGTGTACTTGTGATTTCCTGCAGCTATACGAATACATGTATATAGCAGCAGTGGCGTAGCTAGGGATTTGCAGGGGTTTGGGGGCTCGGGGGTTTGGCCTATTTGGGGGGGGGTGGTGTAATATTTAATGTAAAAAAAAATTTGGACACTCATTTCGAATTTGGACCCCCTCCCTTCCCCTAGCTACGCCACTGCATATCAGAACATAAATTATTGCTGATCATCATGGTTTAAATTTATTCTACAACAAATGTGTAAAAAGTTTAAATATTTGAATTGACATTTATTATATACTAGATAATATACGACCCGCGAGAACGGACACGAAAGGAAAACAACGGGGGGAATCGCCGACGCATTGCTTGCCAACCATTAATTGTGATTGGTTGACCCTACCAAGGGTCATTCGTCACACCTATAGTCACGCTTGTTGTGCTTGTCCTGGTGAACTATACATACAGATTTCTTTTTGCAGATGTTTAAAGTATACTATATTAAAATATTTACATTTTTATAGTATATTTAAAATAAACTATAATATACACGAAAATATCTCGGCTGTCATCTTAGAACATTTACGTCAGTAATATCATGGCAGGCCCCCATTTCCTTTGGGTTGCTGTAACTGGCGGCACTGAGGACATATAGACAACATCACGGGAACGCAACTCAGTTACACCACTGTTTGTCTCCCTTCCAATATTGAGATACTCTTTGACAACAAGTTTCATTATTTCAGGGGTCAGCGAACTTTGTTTGCCTGATACCCAAAAACATAAAATGTTATGGTGACGATATCACCAAAGGAGCGGATTCCAGCGGGTTTTATATGCCCGAAATGAGTCTGCATTACCCCTAAAAGTTGCCCTTTTACCCCAAACGGGGTAATTTACCCCTGTTCGCCTACCACTGTATTAGTGTGACAAGAGAGAATTCAATATTATCCTGACAGGCCTGTCGTTTCAGGACCAAGTTCATTTTAGGACGCCAAAGTGTGATGAAATGACACAAACATGTGATGCTGTGACACCAGGGTTTGACTTTATGACATTCATATATGTCATGAAAACAAAAATATGACATTACATCGACATATGCATTTACAAGTGTATAGTACAACGCTGAGATCAGAGCTCGTAAAGAATCGTACAGAGAGAGTCACAGTAGGTGATCGAGTGCCGGAGATGTGAAGGGTCATAGACTAGAGCAATGTTGGCGAACCTATCGCACGCGTGCGGCAGTCGGCACGCAGAGCCTCATCAGCCGGCACGCGTCTAAAAATATTACTTCCTTAATGAAATCAGCTAAGCCAAACCTCCATTTTCGGGTTTCTTTGGAGTGTTGTCACTTTGCTATAAAAAAGTGGGTTTCGGTTGAATTCTGGGCATGTGGCCCCAAAAAAGGTTCGCCACCACTGGACTAGACCAACGGTGGCCAAACCGCGGCTCAAATTCCGCAAGCGGCTCTTCTGTGTTCACATTGCGGCTCTTCTGTGTTCACATTGCGGCTCGCGTATAATTTATGAAAAAAGATTTGTTACAATGACTATTGGAATATTTCCACGCCAGGTTTAATGACCCAGAGCGCTTCATTGCGGCTCTCAACAATTTTTTAAAAATATTTTAAAATGGCTTTCAGTAACTACTGGTCTGGCCACCCCTGGAGAGAGTCAAAATAGGTGACATAGAGCCGCAGATATAAAGAGACCCCCAACGCTGTGCCTACCCCAGGGTCCCTGTCGTTCACCAAAAGGTCGACATGGCTGACATAGCACCTACACATTAACTTAACCAGTCACTAGAAGTCATGCAGGGGTGTACATTCAAACCCCTTTCCCCTCCCTCCCCCCAACACGCGTTCCCCGTGTATAGCCCAACAATGATTTCCACTGTCGTCATTTGTTTGAAAATAGTTTAAAGGTAAACGTTATTACGAGTTTATGGTCCGTACATTTGATTTCCGAAGCAAATTTTAAAATGAAACCTCAGACACCCCTGCGCCCCCACCCCCAGTCAACCATAAACGTGAAAGAGGTGTGTGTGGGGGGGGGGTGGAGGAGGACGGGGGTCTCCACAGCATTGTGTGAACGTATCCCGCTGTGCAGGACGAAGCAGCGTTTCTCGTAAATAGCTGCAGGAAAGCTGGGAAGATGGCTATCTTCAGTGGGGAAGGGGGAGGAGAAGATAATCCGATCTTTTCGTAGGCACTATACCGGAGTTATCTCTTCATCAGCGCGTTATAATATAATTCTAATAAGCGCCGAGCTCCCTCACCCCTCCCCCAACGTGGTCTTTTTTTCTTTTACTTTTCTTTTTTTCCCCCAAAGTATTCTAAATGAATCCATGATGGGGTGGGGGGGGGGAGTGGGGGGTAAATTGAAAAGAAGGGGGTGGAGGCGGAGAGAAGGATTCGCAATGGTCACAGCTTTTAAAAGTAATGGAGCACACGATCATAAAACAGCGGTTCTAGATTAGTTCCTGTTGGGTACTACTTTATATATATATATATATATATATATAGATATATATATATATATATATATATATATATATATAAATCCTTGCCACAGGAGGACAAACTTTGAAGTGACTGAAATGAGAAAGGCCCTTTTGTTGTCTTAAGAAAGAAACAGACTCAACGGCCAGAAGTTTTAATCTGTAAGTTTTAGCATCAGTATCGGGACCAACGACACAAGTTTAGATCCAGTGGTTATGAGTTACTGCATTTTTGAGTCCCTGATTAAAAAGTTTTGTTTCAAGCCATGGTAGCTTTAAAAAAAATTTATAAATAGCCTGATAGTCATAATGATTATGGGGAAAGTTTACAAATAGAAAACGTGCCATTTTTTTTCTGCAGGTAATTTCGCGCGGCAGTAACAGTAAATTACATTACGTAAGTGGTGGCGAGACGCTGTGAATAAGGATTACAGTTTGAAACATGGGTCTCAAACCTTGGATGAAAGCATGTGACATTTTATCACTTAAGAGATGTGTCAAGGGCCGTACCTCAAACCTTGGATGAAAGCATGTGAAATTTTATCATTTAAGAGATGTGTCAAGGGCCGTACCTCAAACCTGGGATGAAAGCATGTGACATTTTATCACTTAAGAGATGTGTCAAGGGCCGTACCTCAAACCGGGGATGAAAGCATGTGACATTTTATCGCTTAAGAAACGTGTCAAGGGCCGCATCCCAACACCCCCCCCCCAACAACCGGACCCTAGTAAACAAAAAAAATAACAACACACATCTCAACTCATTTTACTACTTATTTCTAACAATAACTACAGCTGTGTTTACTTGCTTAATTCAGATATTTTAACAAGTTTGTTACGTATATACAATTCACAATAAAATTTGATGTGTATCAGTACAAGATGTCTGAATTCCAAGAATAGTATATTTTTTTGTTAGCTTATTAACGGGCCACAAAAATCTACTTGGTGGGCCGCATTCGGCCCACAGGCCACGTGTTTGAGACCCCTGGTTTAAAGAATATTGGACTGTGAGCGTGTAACCTTAAATGTTTTAATCCTTTACAGTTAAATGTGAGATACAAAAATGCAATTTTATAAAGAGAAAAAAATGTAATGGTTTTATATATAATTTATATCAGTGCTGTTGCATCTGAGACATACACATAATACGTTTTATTTTGTTATAGAAATTGTTAATGCACAATTTTTATAAAGGCGAAACTTTTCAGCAAATAAAATCTCATTCCTGCTCTAAATTATTCAATGGTTTCTTTTTCTTATAAATTCTGGTGCATAAATATATAAGCGCTAAAACTGACTGTAGCTTTGTTATCATCAGAGATGGACGTATTTCTTGTATCAGTGTTTTTGTGCACTGCCAAATACCGTTATCGCTTGTAAACAGATCTGCAAGTTACATTAAAACTTTACCAAGTGGCTTGAGTGCAGTGTGTGAAATTGAAATTAAATCCTATACTCTAGCCCAGGGGTATCAAACTCGGATGAAGGTACATGCCATTTTTTCACTAAAGAGATGTTTCAAGCTTCCAACCCATTAAAATAAAAAACGCGACCCAAGTCAACAACAAAAAAATGGTTAACTACATTTTTATAACTGTATTTACTTGGCCAAAATCAGCTTTTATTATAATAAGTTGTTACGTGTATAGAATTAACAAATAAATTTGATGTGTATTATTACTAGCTGTCTGAATTCACTTTGTGGGCCGCATTAGGCCCGCGGGGCGCGTGTTTTGAGAGCCCTCACCTAGACACAAACAATGCTATTAAAACGAAGTGCCTAAAAATTGCTTTGCGTCATAGATGTTGAGCCATAATGACGCTTGAATTTTTTACGACAAAGATATTTCAAACGTGTTCTTTATATGCCTCAAGTCACCCCACCCCCCCCCGGGGGGCCATGTCTCATTAAACTAAATGGCCAGGATGACGTCATTGAATAGATGCAGAGGAAATATTTTTTTTCTAAACTGCCCATTTTGTATATTATCTTAAACCAGGTGTCAGTGAACCAGATACGGCGAATGAGTGATATTTACAAAAATATTTGAACTGTCTCACCGGGTTGGCTTGGTAACGGCATCACGTCATAGTACAGGTGTGGACAAGCCGGAGAGGTACCAGGGTCTTAAGAAACGATAACCTCGAACTGAAGGTCTGAGTCCAGCAACGGAGACCTTAATAGACTTAGCCACAGAACTAACGGTATGAGTCCAGCAACGGAGACCTTAATAGACTTAGCCACAGAACTAACGGTATGAGTCCAGCAACGGAGACCGTAATAGACTTAGCCACAGAACTACAGGCCTGAAGCCAGCAACGGAGACCTTAATAGACTTAGCCACAGAACTAACGGTCTGAGTCCAGCAACGGAGACCTTAATAGACTTAGCGACAGAACTACAGGTCTGAGGCCAGCAATGAAGATTTCGATAGACCTAACCATAGAACTACTGCCAATGTGGAGCCGATAGCTACTTGGCCATTACAGTCGTGTTGTACATCTGGGATATTGAACCCGTTCCCCACGTCTGTTGTGTGAGGGGTGCCCAGCCAAGCGTCATGTTGGTGTAGGGTGTAGAGAGTAGGGGGTGAAACTCCCCCCCCCTTCCCCAAACCCACGACCGCCAGGTGATCGGTCACTGCCCCATTGTCTGTGGGGATTAGTTGACCGTCACAGGTAAATTCCACCTTTTGATTCCACCGGCGTAGGTTACGGGTTAGAATAAATAGCGGCATCGGAGGGATGGAATGTTGACTTTTGGTTGGAATGGGTGTGTGTGGGGGTCGGGGGTGGGGTTTCGTTGGGACTTTGGGGGTATAGTGAAATATATGCAGAAAAGAAAGGAACAGGAATCGGGATAAAATGTAGTGTGGCATGAGATCAGACCATTTAAGTAGCAACGTCATTTGCCAGACATGCTAGATATTTAAAGACATATCACGGGCAGGCCATAAACCATTTTTTATGTTAAATGTTGACAAAAGATTTTTAAAAACCCGTTAAAAAAAAACCAAGTTTTTGACTATAAATCCTTTATGTACGAGAAGTAACTATTCTATAAGAATGTTCATTATAATACGCAGCGCAAGACCATCCAAAAATACAAAATTGTAGTTGTGTCGTAAAACATGTTTAATATAATGCGCACGGATCAGGAATAAGTTTATAAAAGGTGTTGTCAATAAAATGCGCAACTTATTGCGCGACAGAAAGGTTGTTCACCGCGACACTCTATCTCAAAAAATAACATGATACATAGGAATAAATAAAATATTCTAAAAATCAATTAATTTAATGACGGTACATGCGATCGATCTGAAATTTTGAAACATTGTTTGTATCATCGGTAGGAAACCGCCTGCAAAATTTTCAGCTCGCTAGCTTACGAGGAAGTGGGTTAAAAATCGATCCAAAGTTTTGGCGTCAAATGCCGCAACCAGACACCACGAGTTAATATAAAGGATTTAATAAAAAATTTAGGTATAATAAGCCATGAGCAAGTAGGCTGGAATAGGAGGAAACGCCAAGAGAGAGAGAAAAAAAGGCAAGGGGGCTATAAAAGATATATAAAATGAGACAATGTGGCTTAACGTAATTACCTTTCATCAATAATACATTGTGTGATCAATGTGGATGTGTGACAACACAATCAAATACACACTGTTAGGACTGGACACTACTGAATAATGGACACCAATAAGAAAAAAAACAACTATTTTAAAAATATGCATGACATTATTTTATTTATATTAATTCATTAACAGTATCAACAATTCAAACAAAGTCATATTATAAACACGCACACAGCCGTTGTTTGGTTACACCATCACCATTCTCCCACATCAGTTAAAATAACACTCAAGTTTTTTAGAAACATATACACCAAAGTCGTTATACATGTCATCCATGTCATCCATGTTATTCATGCATACATATTTTCTTTTTTATAAATCTACCATGTCACACACGCTTTAATCTTCAGATTCGATTTAACAAAAGAAGCACCAACGTGCACTTATGTCCTGCCACGTCACAATGCATTCTCACAAAGTTTAAGTAGTTCTGACATCAACAAATCAATAATTATCAGATGCAAAAAATGTTCTTAAATAATGATGAGAAAAAATAATCTTTGCAGCACATTTGACGGTCAGAAAAATACTCATTCGTTAATATGGTAGGCAAAAGTATGTTCACGCCAGCCGTAAAAAAAATGGTCAGATTAACTTTGACATTTTCGTCAAATATGCAGTATAATAGATAGGCGTTAAAATTGTGTGCAACAAACTTCTGTGACCTTACGCTAAATAACAACAGGAACACGTTTCATAGATGTAGGGAAGTAAATATATTACATTATTATATAACATCAACATAACTACCACGTGACATCTCAATTTGTTACAGGGAAATCATCTTGGCCAACTGGACATGTACCATTACCCGTTAACCCTCCCCCCCCACACACACACTGTCTTGTGCACTGTCCAGTATAACCACAGGGAAATTGTTACGCATATGGGAAACAATTGTAATGGCTTTTTTGGGAATGTCTCTGGACATTCAGTCAAAAATATTTATGGTTGAGATTTACCACTGTTAAAAATAATCATGTTGTGTGGTCAATCAGTGAATTAAAAAATGTAATTGTTTCAACATTTTAATTATATAATTAAATTTGAGGGGGTGGGTGGGGGATAAAGCAGTTATTTGCTTATTTTCTAAAGCTTGACTCTGGTGATTAAACGCATCTAACATAACCATGCAGTGGATGAGAGCTACACTTACATGTGGCAAATATTTAAATAATACTGAATTTCTTTACTGACAATTGGGGTAAAAGGGGAGGGGGAGGGAGAGATCGGACCTTTTAAATACAAAGCCAATTTGGAAGTGAAATGGAACAATAATAACTAATATATGGTACGCTGTGATAAAATAGAGGCTAAACGCTGTGATAAAATAGAGGCTAAACGCTGTGATAAAATAGAGGCTAAACGCGACATTATTGGTTGTAAGATACAGAGTTTGACATCAAACAGGGATAATGTTTGGCATAAGATTAAATATTTAAATCCAACTCATGTCATAGGTAAACTTTTTTTGATTGGTAAAGAGTAGGACAGAACCAGATCAGTGTGGTGGAAGTATAGCACTTATGTACGTATATATTCTTTATATATATATATATATATTTTTAAGTTAATAATTCATACACAGCAAATAAGTTCTAGCCGTGGTTTTTTTCGGTCGTCCGTTTGTAAAAAAAGAATCATAATAACAGTCATAACGATTGTGTTGTACTTTATTGACCCTGATGGGTGTTAAGAACCAACTGAAGTTGTTTGTTTTTTCCTCCCCCATGGTAAAGGGCTGGCAAAATGAATTACCTAAATTAATGCTATTAGCTTTATAACTTCCTGTTCTCCCCCCCCCCTCACCCCACCACCCACCTTTTTGTCCAAATGATATCAGATTGTAGATTACTTTATAATTGTAATTTTTTTTTACAATAGCCACTGAAAAAATTTGTTGCGGAGAAGTGGGTTGGAGGCAAGAAAGTGTTGCATATTTCGAGTCTATTATTTCACTTATGCAAATCAGTTTAAATAAGGCTTTATGTTTGATAGTAAGGAGATAATCATGTCTCCTGGCATGACCCGGTGGTCAAACAAACCAATAAAGGGCAGGCGTAATAATTAATGAGGCGTACTCACCATCACTTGATATAAAGTGATGGTGGCGAATTCCAAACAAACTCATCGTACACAGCTGCAGCTTGTATTTGTCCACCTAACCCAACCCCCCCCCCTTCCCAATCACACCAAGTTACGACACTGGTTTAAACACTGATGTTTCTAGAACTCCACAACAATAATAATAATAATAAAAATTTACAGTGAACAAAAATAGTCTGATAAAAAAGGGGAGGGGGGAAAGTTCTTATCACAATAATTGTTCATGTTATACAAGGAAATATATATTTATATGCGTAAATATACATAAATATGTACAAATGGCTGAGATACACATATTGGTAACACTTAGTACACATTGAGCCATACATCTGGATAATGTACACGTTCATAGCTTTTGAATAATGTTCATCAATGTACACACAAATAACACATACTTTGTGCATAGGAATTGTCACTCAGAGGCGAGGCTCAGGGCTGAAGTGGCCTATACGAAACAACTCAACTCAACGGGAAGCAAGTACAGCACATTTCCACAGCCAAGCCATAGGTGTAGCCTCCCACGGTCATAGGCGTAGCTTTTCATAACAGCACACAAAATTATCAAATGTATTTTAAAAATTAAACTTAAAAAAGTGTATTATACCGGTAATTAATTATTTTGAAATCCGGATGTGAACGAATTTTTTTTTATCTTGCAAGATTTTTAAAAATATTTTGTTGTGGATAGGCAGTAACCAAAATTTGTTTTTCCTCTTATTTTTATTTTTTAAAACTTGCCTTATTCATGTAAGTGTAAGAAAGATTAAAAATGTGTAACTATAACAACCAAAAAATAAATTTTAAAAAAAAATTGAAAATACAACTTTGGACCATATTACTCACTAAATAAACTTGAATTAAAACAAATTATCATTCATGTGAACAAGAGAGTTTTTCTATCCTTGAGAATTGTTGGCTCATTTTCACTCTCGCCAGACTTGCACCCCTACTCCAAAGCATATTACATGACGCGACAAACAAACTCAATAAATAAACCGACATTGCTGGAAATAAGGGTGGCGTAACGCAACAATGGATGTATAAGAACAATACCACCCTCCGCTACCCTCTCCCTCTATTCATCGGGAAGGCCTTATTACACAAGCCATTGTCTCTCCCCCCCCCTTCCCCAACACACAACTCGACTGTTAGGGTGTTTGATCAGACGGACAACGCCACAGCTAAGATTGATCAGTTGTTGTAGGCAGGCGAAGAATGCCAGAGATCTGGGTCCTTTGTTCGAGTGTTATTATCGCCCTCGCCATACTCTCCCGTAGGATCCATCATGTTGACGATAAAACGAGAAGTGTTCACAGCTCCTATTTCTTTTTATGAGTTGTGCACACACAAAAAAACCAAATTTTCTCTCCCCCATTCCCCACAAATTGGTCTCCTAATTTGTTGAGATATGGGAATTTTTTAAAAAAATGTTTATCTTCTTGCCCTCTTTACAGACGTGATTATTCGACCCAACAATAAAAACCAAACACTTTTGGCGATCGTCCGTGAGACTAAAAACAAAATGTTAGCTGTTTACTTAAAGATTAAAACTTTTGATCATTTCTTTTTTTATTTTATCTTGATCCTTGTGTAATCTCGTGTCATAATAAAACCTGGCTTCCCCCTTCCATCATCTCCAGCAGATACATTCCTCTCAGGCCGAGGATTTCAATGTTATTCATGGACCCTTGGCAAGGGATGTAATTATGAAAATCACCGCCCCGTGATTGGTAAGATCTACGGCATTATTTCTCTCGTCCTATATATAAGCACTGTGGTTCATCTTCAAAATGCACCAAACATTCACGCTTGAGTTACTTGAGACATTTATGCTCGTGTCCACGCAGTGCGGGGGGTGGGGGGGTGGAATAGACGGCAAAACGCATCATTCGTGCGGGGGGCGATACTAGCCTCGACTAATTTACTCATTGTAAACGGGGGTCATGTTGAGAAATAAATGACCACAGCATCGTGGAATCTAGCGATATTGATTTGATAGAACTACAGTCCTTAGCTTCAACTCACCAAACCTAACGTTAGATCAAAGTAAAGTTACCAACTGCTGCAACACGAACCTCGGACACACAGGAAACTCGGACACACAGGAAACTCGGACTTTCAAGAATCTCGGACTTTCCAATTGCCAAGAAATATATAAATACTAATAGATGATAGAGGGAATTAACCGTGAATGGCACACAGAAGTGGCGGTTATTGATTCCTTTATGCCAAATGGAATGTGTGAATATCAACTAAAGAAAGTAACAACGCTGAGCATGACTGGTGTGCGCTATCGCCATCGCATGATGGGGTGAATGACTGGTGTGCGCTATCGCATGATGGGGTGATTATTGATAATCCAAGCAGTCGTCTTGTAAAAAAAGATCCCCATTTTGTGTCTATAAATTGTATGCAGATACAATACAAACTGTACTGATGTCCATTGTATACTCCCTACGTCTTTTTTACAACTTTGAATGGTATTATTCTGAACTGGATAATACTAAAAATAATAAAGTAACAACATTAAAATGTTATATTAAAAGGCAAGTGTTAAGATTACCAGATGGTGTGTAGTATGGTGTATGGTGTGTGGTCTGGTGTATGGTGTGTGGTCTGGTATATGGTGTGTGGTCTGGTGTATGGTGTGTGTGGTCTGGTGTAGTCTGGTGTATGGTGTGTGGTCTGGTGTATGGTGTGTGGTCTGGTGTATGGTGTGTGGTCTGGTGTATGGTGTGTGGTCTGGTGTATGGTGTGTTTGCTGATGGGAAATTTTTTTAAAATAAATGTCCAAATACGCCCAAAAATGTATTGTCACAATCATAGCGAGTTCAAACAATTAAAGTGAAGCCAAGACTTTGATAGATGTATAAAATCTTGCACTGTATAAAACACAATTCGGAAACGTTTCTCTTTTAAACGGTATCCGGCTTCGTTCCTCATACACAATCATAATAAAAGCAATTCTTTTGTTTTAGGGAGATTTAGGGAAAACCGAGTGCATACTGTCGGCTGGAAACGACCCAATCTCCGGAAACCGACAGCCTATCGCTCACCCTACCAATAAACGCTACTTCGTGGTGACGTTCTCCGTGTAGGCCAGAAAAGCCGACCTCGGAGTTGGAATCGTTTTGGCCTGAAAGTCTGGTAGCAGGGAGAATGAAGTTAAGAAAAACCTGGCTGCACCGATTTTTTTTGTGTGTACGAGTGTTGAGGTATTCCGTCAATTTCATAAGCCACTTCACAGCATGCCCGGGGCGCCCATGTATCTCAGAATGACTTGGGCGCCCACTACACCACAGCACGTCTGGGGCGCCTACACCATCATCACAAAATATGAACAGATGTGAGTACCGAATACGTAGGCGGGATAGGGGTGCGGAAGGAGGGGAGGGTAATATGAATAAGATCCCAGCTTCATCTGGTAGCTATGAACACAAACCTCTGGATATTAGCGATATCCCCCGACACCACGCATGACTTCCCCACTCGGTCGTAGAGTTAAATTACTTCGTCTTAACTCCGAGACGAGAAATGCACCACTCATCCCACCTAAAAAATTTTTATCTATTTTTGCAAAAGCGATTTGATTGTTTCTCATTGTGGGTTTGACATAACAATTAAGTCGGGTGGCTGGAATGTATGCTGCGGATAGGGGGTGGTGGTCTGTAGGTTGTGTTGTAAATCTGTTAATTCCCCAATTGCAGTGGTTAGAAAAACTCCATAGTTGACACTTAAAACGCTAAATTTGTTACCTCAATCATTTGAGGCTAACTATCACAATAATAACTTAACTGGTCAATATTTGTTTGTTTGTTTTTTAAAGTACTAATTTAAGTCTCAAAACTTTGTCGTGGCTCAATCGTGTACAAAATAAATAATCATGAACATGAATAATAAAATATATCATTGAACATCTTAAACGTCATATAACATGTGTTTAGTAAATTGGTTTGGTGTGTGTGTGTGTGATATGCTGTATTTTGATTTGATAAAATATTTCCTACTAGACATCTTCTAAATATCACCTTTGGCCATAAAACCCCTTTCAGGGTTTGGGTAAGATGGTGGTGTAGCATGAAAATGAGCTGAAAGATCTTCGCTTGGTCACACTGTAAAATCCAAATGAACATATGCATCCACCAAGTCATCGCCGAATGTGTCAAAGTCACATAACCGTGTCACAGTGACCAGGGGGCCAGTACTATCTGTTAAAATGCTTCTCACAGCTGACTATCTGCTGGTAGACATCACCCAGTCTCTGCTGCAGAACTTTGAGGTTTTTCTCTGGAATGACTGCTATCTGTTTATGGAGGGCCTCGTTGGAGGCGAACAGCTCCTGGAGCTCCTGCCCCACGCTCGACGAACCGTGGAGTCGTTTGATGACCGCCACCGTATCCGCCCTGAAGACGCAGAGCGACTGCAGAAGCGTCTGGTGGTAGCCGGCGTATTTGTCCAGGAGCCGGTAACCGTGGAACAGCCCGGACTCGTTGTCCAGGAACACCAGGGTGCCGTCCCTTTGCTTCTCCAGGTTGTGCGCCGGGTTGCTCATCATCTGGTCGTTCCACTGCTTGTTGAACATGTTGTTGATGACCCTGTCCAGGTTGGCGGTCAGGTAGTCGAACACGATCAGGTCCGACCATTGCATGAGCTCACAGAGGTCCTCGTGCGACTTTGCCCCCGAGGATGGCCAGCGTCGGTTCCAACAACCTATTCTCCTCTCTGAATTCCCCTGGAATGTGGGCCGGCGAGAGGCCGTCTATGTGCTGCGTCAGAACGACCAGCTTCGAGTCTGCCCATTGGGCGAGGGAGAGCTGGAGGTGGACGGTGCTCCACTTAGGGGGAAAGCGCGTCCACCTGGGCCAGGAGCGTCGGGGGCATGTTGGAAATGTTGAGCAGCTGGGCCAGGTAGTAGGAGAAGATCTCCCCCTGGATCTGGTCTGAGTTCAGGCGGTACCGGGCACACGCCTTCGACGCGTCCCTGAAGGTGATGAGGCGATTCTGCATCCTCCCGCATCCTTCCTCCATCTTGACCACGTCCAGATCTTCCACCCTTCGCCTCCATTCCTTCACATCGGTGGGCTGGAAAGACTTCGGACAAGACTTCTCAAGTCTCGACGACCACAAAACGCCGTCGACGATGTTTGACAAATACGTCACGTCCTCCACAGACGAGTTCGCGGCCTTTCGAACACGAATTAACCGCCCTTGGTCCAGTTCTTTGGAAATGTTTGTCCTATGCAGGTACGTACCCACATCGCGTGCATTACTGTGTAATGTTTTATCTTTGATAGCTGAATTGTTGTCTTCAGTCTGGTTAGGGGAATGTTTATCTGCACGAGCTTCCAACGAGCCCGATTCACGGGATATAGAAATAGATTTTTGGCTATTTGTTGTGGAGGAATCAACCTCACCAATCGATTGAGCCGCTCCATCTCTGACAGGGTTGTAACTTCAACAACGTTTGGTGTTCTCGGGGGCGCGGATGATTTCGGGTCACAACACTAGGGGCTCCCTGCGTGATAGAAGCGCCCTTCAATGGCGAACTCTGAGGGTTCTCAACGCCATCGCTTAAACTCTTCCTGGACCTGAAGGCCCTGGAGTCGTGAAGTTGTTTGGGATGGACAGAGTCTGCGGGCAGGCTGGTGTCGATGGGCAGCTGCAGGAGGAGCCCAAAGACCACTCCGAGGGTGAAGCCTATTCCTGTCATGATTACGAGAGCTGTCCTCATTCTACCCCCGGGGGCATCCCCGCGGCGAGTGTCTTCAGCAGCGGTCCAAGGTTCTAGAGTTTTGTTTCGCGCCTTGGGGACAGACGTCAGTGCAGCAGCCGGCGGGGTGACTTTGGAAGGGGTCCTCAGTCTCAAGCTGGGGAGCACCGGGGACTTCAATCTTGCATTCAGTAGTAGGGCTTTAAAGATACTTCAATACGTCAGAAATCTGTGTATAAATAAGTAAATATTAGTAAGAGTTTCATACATTATTTGGGAAATGGGGTTTAAAAGCGATATATTTGATTGTGAAAGCTACCCTGAAAATCACGTGATGATCCCAAATACTTTGAAACGTTGATGATACAAAGAAAACAAATCAAAATGATATTAAAGTAAAGAATTTTTAAAAATCTTATTATTTATATATTTATATATGGGCAGCTGCATAAAACAGATGGTAGTCAAGGTCCCCTAAACAATGTCCACCAGACGGCTGTATAAAACAGTAGATAGTCCTCAAGACGGCTATATAAACAGATGATAGTCAATGTCCTCCAAAAGGCTGTATAAAACAAATGATAGATATAGACAATGTCCTCTAAACGTATAAAACAAATGATTATCGATGTTCCCAAGAAATTCCCCAAGTTTTACTGGGAAAATACACCAAGACTGATATGGTCGTGGCGCACACTGCATAAATCTAACAATGAATGGACGGGGTTAATCGAATAAAAACAACAGTTACACGCAGGTCATGGCAGCAGACACAAGGGGGGAACATTATCGGCGGCGCCCTGTCTGTGTTCGTGGTTGGGTAGTGGGCAGTGATTTACCGGGGGTGGGGGTTCGGGGGAGGAGGGTTTTGGCGGTGTCTGGAACAGGGATCGAGCTCTTGAGGCTGGACACGATAAGGTTAAATTTAGTGACTTGATGGATTCAATTTAACGCGACCGGACAGAGCGAGGCTCGTGCAGACGTGAAGGTCTCTGTTTCGTTGAGACTCTCTATTCTTTAACGATTGTGATGATGTGCGGGTTTAAAATGTGTGATAATTTCCCCTTTACAAAAGAAGATTTTCTGTAACGTAAACATGCACGCAACCTTTCCCGATTTGATCGAGCCGAGTGCAAGCTTTTCCGAGGAGTGCATTTTTAACCTTTGGGTCTTACATTTACAGCACCTTACAGTTTGACACCCCGTGCCTTCCTTCGATATGCAATTTCAACTAAGGGATTTTATGACTAGCATACTGAAAATTGAAGGCAGTAAAATCTTCCCTTTTTTTAAACGTGTTGGGGGCGGGCGAGGGGAAAAAAAAGGGGGGGGGCGGTTGGAGTGAAGGGATATCAACCTAAAATACGTGAAATCGGTATCTACGTTAATTACACACGTCATACAGAAACATACGACACACATTTAGAGTTACACATTTACATTAAAATATTAATATGAGTGGGGAGAAAATAACCCCCATGTAATCAGTCTTATCTCCCTCGACACAGAGGATCGCCCCCCAACAGATCCTATAAGAAGCTTCCGTAATTGAATGTAATATTCAAGACATTAGTTGACGACGAACCCTGCCGCAGCGAACATAAATCGCGTACACTTTCTTTCTATCTAAGGGCGCTGCCTATCTGTGCTTCCTTTTGAAATTATTTAATATGATCACCGAGAGCTCGTCGCGATTGCCCTGGGGCCCCTAATATCACATTTATGGCTCCAGGGAAAATGCACTAAGTGCGCCTTTCTTACAGTGTCGGCCTGCTCCCCTCCCCCCTCCAACCACCTCCCCGTATTAAACAAAAAAAATGAGAACACGTTATGACGAGGACACCAGACTATGGAAGGGCTTTCCCAATGCTGACAATAAAAACGCTGCGATTAACGGGATGTCGCGCCGCAGCGTGGAAAGAATCCAATACATTCAAAAGGGACGGGACGCCCCAAAACAGGGAGAGGGGACGCCCACTCCCCCCCCCCTACACACACAAGGTAAGGCAGAGCGGGGATATTGAGTTTTCCAGTGCCGCAATGTCAGTAGCTTCGCCCGCCCCCGGTCGGCTGAAACAATGTGTTTTAAGCTTTTAGGTAAAAAAGCTGTGATCTTCCGAAGGTAATGGCCAAGGCACAAGTCCTCAGATATCGGCTAAATGGGTCCGGATTTTAAAGAGGGAACGCGAGTCCAAGGTTCTCAAAAAATTATATTAAAAAGGAGTAATAAAATATCCATTTCTAGTTTCTAAAGAGCCGTCAGTCATGATGATAATATGAACAAACATCTTGCAAAGTTGTTATACAATGTCATACTTGTCTGTGTTTCTCAAGAGTGTATTAAGAAGGAGTTGAACGCTTTTGTTATAAAGTTAGTATGTTCATGTATATTCATTTCATTATGTTAAAAAAAACATATAGGAGCACTCGTAAACGCACACGCTTCATATACTTAAAACGAATGTGTAGTGTTAGAATTTGTCTTTCAAAATGCGAATAATTATCTTTAATTGTAAATAAACATCCAATTTGACTATTCTCTACTGAGCCAGTCTCACTGAATCATCTTTCACACTCCACACTCTCAGCCTCAACACACACACCACTACCTCACTCCACACTCTCAGCCTCAACACACACACCACTACCTCACTCCACACTCTCAGCCTCAATACACCACTTAGACTCAACATGCTCCACTACCTACGCTACACTCCACTCTCAGCCTCAAGTTACTCCACTACCTCACTCTACTCTCAGCCTCAAGTTACTCCACCCTCAGCCTCAAGTTACTCCACTACCTCACTCCACACTTTCAGCCTCAAGTTACTCCACTACCTCACTCCACACTCTAATCCTCACCACACATCACTCCACACTCTAATCCTCACCACACATCACTCCACACTCTAATCCTCACCACACATCACTCCACACTCTAATCCTCACCACACATCACTCCACACTCTAATCCTCACCACACATCACTACACACTCTAATCCTCACCACACATCACCGCCAGATATGGTATAATCTACGAGTATTAGTTCTGTCCTATTGACTCTAATTGCCAATTTCTCCGAGCTGTTCGGTATTTATGGAGACGTCTGCCCGCCATTGTCTGTTGTTTGAGATAGGCGCAGTGATAAGGCGAGTTATGGCAGGGGCGTCTTTTGGGGGAAACGGTGGATGGGGGTTCGGGGAAGGGGGTGTCGAGAGATAAGCCCTCCCCCACCGCGCGAAGGATTACTTTGTCACTCCAACACCTACTTAATATCACGTTTTGACACCAGCGCGGGAAAACACCTTGGCGTCTGGGAGTGAATATCAGGAAGGAAACACTTTCTTTGAGGTAGTGGCAAAAGAAAAATTTTTTGGAGCTAAGAGAGAACACTTAAGATTTTTATATATCTATATTATTTTAAATAAATTCTCTTCTTCTTTCTTCTTACCCCCCCCCCTTACCACCTACTCCTCTATGTTCTAAAATTGATGGGGTGTGTTTAGATGGAGGTAATTGCCGAACAGATTTTTCTTCATGCCGTTTTCAAGGTATAATGAAATTATGCCAGACACCGTTTCATTGGTCAGAATTAACAGATGACAAAAACCTTTGACGCCGTTTGCTTTTAGGGGTGTACATGGGAGTATGCTATCGGAGGTGTAGATTCGCGAGGCTTAAATGCGGAGGCGTAGACGGAAAATGAGGAGGGTGTGATATAATGGGATTTTACATGTTTCTTTATCTATAAGTTGGGGGGGGGGAGTTATTATAGGCTTGGATAAATGAGGGGTTGGGGGGTTGAAATACCACCTATAAAAGGCGGCCCAAAACCTTTGATATTCCACTGTTAGCATTAAGTGTACAGCTTCGATTTAATGTCTGATTCGTCTGATTGCATTTACACGTCTGATTTAGCGTACGTGTCTAAGTTAGTGTACATGTCTAAGTTAGTGTACGTGTTTTTAGTGCACAACTCTGATTTAGTAAACAATTCTGATTTAGTGTACATCCCTGATTTAGTGTACACTCTCAGTTAGTTTACGTGTCTCATTTAGTGTACAGTGTACAACTCTGATTTAGCGTACAATTCTGATATAGTATACAACGCTGAGTTTGGTTTGTGTACAATCCCGATTTAGTGTACAACTCTGTGAGTGTACATGTCTGATTTAGTGTATATATATTTTATGATCTTAAAAAAAAGTGTACACCTTTTGTGAAGTTGAGAAGAACAGGTATACAAGAAGCACACTCACCCCCAAAAAAAATGAAAACTCCAAGCCTCATTGTTGATGGCGTAATGTGTTTTAATGCTGAATGATTGCCTATCGCATGCTGAGCAGGGTTGAGGTGGGTGTCCCCCTTTTGAAGAAGCCAAACATCCCGTCTGGAGGATTATGGGAGGATTTCTCTGGTGTCGAGTGGTCAATTAAATGGATGGAAAGCACCAAATTGGGATTTACGGCATGTTTACGTTGGGATAAGTGTCTGGTGTGTATGTGTTTATGCGTGTGAGATTTTGTTTACGTGCGCCCGTGTGAGTGTGTCGTTTAATGTATGTTGGTTGCGTGTATGTCACAATGTTAGAATGAACAATAAAGAAACAGCCAAGAACAATTTCAGAGCAGCTCTGTCTGGTGCGGCCAGTTAGTGGAACTAAGCGCTGATTAAATAAGAAAATTATTTTGGGAATTTCCACAAGTTGGTGAGAATTTGTTTGAAACTATTCTAAAACCTTTCAAATTCGAACACAACTCAGTTTTTAATGTGAACGCCATGTACTTTTTAAAAAAAAATACTTTTGACAAATTATCGGAAAATCATTCTAAAGTTTAAGTGTACATAATATTCTTGATAACATTTTTAAAAAAATATATTTCTTAATTTATTACCTTTATTTTGGTGTAAGGATGTGTCTGAATTTGAACTTAGTTATCGATAAATCGATAATAATTTATATAAAAAGCATATCAAATTGTTTTTCAACAATAAGAGACTTAAAACACACCTAAAAGATGCTATTTTTTTAATCAAGTTAAAAAATAAATTACTTCCTCGAGAGAAGACCTTGAAAGCAGGCTTTCACCTAATTTCAAATAAGGATTCTAATATCCAGGAGATGTCTTTTAAATTCCGGAAACGGTGCAAGTTACCCGTATCACATGACCGTGGCCATGGCGGCCGCAGAAAGCCATAAACTACGGGAGCCCATTTCGGCCAAATGTATGCAAACCACCTGACACGACACATCACAGACACAATGGCGAGGGTGTCGGGCGCTGTTGTGACGTCCTCGCTCCCTCCGACGCCAATAAATTGAAAATTTCGTTTTAAAACTTGGAATGTTCCCCTCCACCCGACTCGCTAATTGCCACCAAACACGGCAGACGTGGTGGCAGTGGTGGTGGTTTAGTGGACTTTGGGCGGCTTTCGACGCATTGTCTCGCTTGTAATAGCAAGAAATTAAAAATATTTCATTATGGTTGAATATATGAGGGGATGCGATTCAGCCACGTAAAGTGAATAAACATTGAAAATAGAAAAAAGGGTTTGATAATAAAAAGTAAAGACATCACTGTGAATGTTTCCGCTAAAATAAAAAATAAATTTAAAAAATAATAATAATAAAAAACAAGAAAGAAAGACGCACGTTGAAAATAAAGATGGTTAAAGACATGTACTACAAAACTTCTCCTATCGTTCTTTCAAATGCCCACTAACGTAGGCCTACATAACCCGAATACAAAGTGCTTCCAAAATGCCCGTGACGATTAACTTAACCCAATTATTCAATCACCATCAAGCCGTTGATGTATCGCGTGAACAAGGTGTTGAAATGAACAAACAGCTTTCCTTAGTCTGACAAAGTAACTTTTCTTCTCATGAGGAGCTCAGCAATCCTCTCATCCCGACATTAATGCAGTCCCCAACCCCTGACCTCCGACCCCCTGACCCCGGTGTTACACCTAATCAATTAGAGATCACAGCAAGCCCCCGTACCGCTGACATAACCATATGATCGTCTTTAAAGAAGTTTGTTTTTATACCCCTTAAAAACTTTTTATTTTACAATTTGATCGCCCCTGATTAACTTGCGCTCAGATCTCAATTATAGATAACTTTTAAAAAGAAAGAAGAAAAAACGTTCGTACGATACCTGCGTGAGAAACGGTTCTAAAACTGTCGCGCCCTAACTACCGTTAACATAATACGTAAAAAAAAGGAATTTAAAATAAAAATAATAAAAACAATTGATTGCGTGAATTTGAATAAATTTCAAGGGCGAGAAGGAAATAGTTCTTGGACGTTTGTCAAATTAATTATTATCAGTATTTAGTTTAATTATTAATAATTACTCATTGATTTCTAAATCGAGAATAACTTTTTTCTGTCACACGAAAACATGAGATTTGAAAAATGTCATACAATTAGTGAGAGGCCGTGGGTTTGTTACTCCCATTTAACTTACACGTTTGCGTGGATCGCACCTCAAACAGATAAACAAAATAGTTGAGGGCTAATAAGTTTATAAACATCATTTAAAAACAGTAAATACATGGTGACACAAAGAAAACGGTCATCACCTAAACTTGAATAAAATTTGGTGATGACCGTTATTGTTTTTGTTTTTTTGTGTGTGTCACCCTGTAATCGGAGATACATGTGTCAAAATGCATGTGATTTTTATATTTTTATAAAAAGTAAATTTTATTTCAACTACTAATTAACTATAATTTATTTCCTCCTTGCTGGATCACCCCCAAAAATTGTTTTGAGGACCGTTCGTCAGAAGATTTGCTGTGTCTCCGTCTAGTTCATTTGTGTTCTATTAAAGTGAAAGTGCGCTGTGTACCTTACTCTTTATTTTATAAATCCGGGGCATAGTTAACATTGCACTGAGAGTTTGTGGTGCCGTATCGAATGATAGACTTGTTAAAAGACTGCTATTCACACGGCAAACATCAGAATTGAGAATTAACACTTTTGGTTGCATGGCGTTTGGATCTTGTATAAAGTATGGCGGCGTTAGAGGACTATCTTGTATAAAGTATGGCGGCGTTAGAGGCCTATCTTGTATAAAGTATGGCGGCGTTAGAGGACTATCTTGTATAAAGTATGGCGGCGTTAGAGGCCTATCTTGTATAAAGTATGGCGGCGTTAGAGGACTATCTTGTATAAAGTATGGCGGCGTTAGAGGCCTATCTTGTATAAAGTATGGCGGCGTTAGAAGCCTATATTGCATGAATTACCAACACCTGCACGTTAGCAGATGTCATCTCGTGCTCGATATGGTAAGGCCCGTCATAGGGATGGTCCAGCTCAGCGCTTCTCAAACTATCTTTTTACCATGCCCCAATCGATAATTTTATTGAATTTGATGTTGTTTTAACAACGCATTTGTTCACTTAATACTAAACTTTTGTGGTGACGTATTTTAAGGAATTAGCGCCTTTTCGGACGCAGTTCTTTTACAACTGGTCATATATTACAGACGCTCCTTCTATACACAAGATTTCTTGCGTCTTGGTGTTAGGCGACATATAACAGGAGTTATCCTCTCATGAGTTCAAAGTTAAATCTGCTTATTAATTAACATTGCCCATAAACGTAGAACTGACCAATGTCCATTACCACGGGCCGTTCATTCGGATTTATTAGTGTGTTTTGAAGGGGTGAAAGGGGTAGCGAAAAGTTTGGCTCGGTTGAAAGGCAACAGCTGATATTAAAACACAAACATTTCAGATCTGGTAAAATAACGCATTACCCGTTTACAGAAAAATCTCGATTATGTCCCTAAAAAAATAAGTAATGTTACCCCCCCCCCATTTTTTTAATACACACTTTAAAAAAATACCGCAATTTAAAGCTAATATAAATTTCTTTAAAATTTACTTTTTTTAAAGTCACATTTCTCGTGGATATGATCTTTTTGCTTACTGTTTATTGCATACGAAAAAAAGCAACGTTAAATTATGTATATTGATCGGATTGTTGTATACAAATAAAGCAGTAAAATATTAAATGGTGATTTATGTAGTCGCTTCCAGTCAGTCAGTAACACTTAGAACCCTGAACAAGCAATCATTATGCACAGCGCACAGTGAACAAGACGCGTTTCACTAGCTGGATGGCAAATACCCTCGCCAGTGTCTCGGCTGAATACACGGTTCAGATTGGGGACTTGAGGAGATTTACAACAACAAGGCCGATGCTACATCTCTATAAATCACGTGTCCAGCTCGCCTGGAGATTGGTTGGTTTCTACACAAAGTGTTTCCGCGACGGCGACTCATATTTGTACAAGAAATTGACATCTACTTCGCGAGAGTGCTCTTGAAGTTATGACGTAACACCGGAGCATTCCGCTGACTGAGGTCCATTTGTTCGCGGGTAAAAATACAGCTTTTAACTGTACGGTATTGCCGAGATACAATACAGTCTTACAGTACGGCACTGCCGCAATTTAAAAAAAAAGTGATTCGAATACAGGTCTGTTACGTCAAGCTTTTTATTCCATAATCTAAAATTCCACTTAAGTCTTTTTGAACCAGTATCTGATGTAAAGCTATAACCCAAAGATTGTTTAGGTTATTTTATTGAAGTGGATGTTGTCGGTGAGACAGTGTGTTTATTGAGAGCTATACGTAACAGCTCATCGACAAAAAGTTTGTGTTTTTCTTTACCATCTCACGACTTGCCCATTCTCGTCTGCTGGTCATTTGTTAGCATTTTAAATACCATATTCTGCATTCCCTTCATTATTGCTTCAAAAATATGGAAATTGGTGTCTCGTACCTGTAACGAATTTTCTATTTCTAAAACAGTTGCGTTATAACTATTATAAGACCTGCGAGATTAGTTATTATTGTTTTGAATAAAAATATAAAAGTTAAAAAATAATTGTATGTGATGTTAGGTGTTAAAGAATATTGTAAGATGTTATTTATATTATCAGACGAAATCAGTTAAATCTTTGCACAATGCCACAAAACTTAAACACTGTGATAGCATATTTACACTGGAGTAGTACCACTTGCACTGTACAACTTTAGATGTGAATTTAAAAAAAAATATATATATATATAAAATAAAATCCGAAACTCAACGTCTATTACCGGCAAAAAAAAACAACAACTCTGGTATACATTACGTACAAAAACAAATATAATAATTTTTTTTTAATCTTGGATTTGGATTATCACTTTTGATCAAGAGATTAGAGAGCTGAAAAAAATCTTTTAAGTGAGATTAAAACTTAAACAAGTAACGACCAAAAGATGTTCAAAATTGATATCAACAACTCACTGTCACAACAGGTTTAAAATTGATATCAACAACTCACTGTCACAACAGGTTTAAAATTGATATCAACAACTCACTGTCACAACAGGTTTAAAATTGATATCAACAACTCACTGTCACAACAGGTTTAAAATTGATATCAACAACTCACTGTCACAACAGGTTTAAAATTGATATCAACAACTCACTGTCACAACAGGTTTAAAATTGATATCAACAACTCACTGTCACAACAGGTTTAAAATTGATATCAACAACTCACTGTCACAACAGGTTTAAAATTGATATCAACAACTCACTGTCACAACAGGTTTAAAATTGATATCAACAACTCACTGTCACAACAGGTTTAAAATTGATATCAACAACTCACTGTCACAACAGGTTTAAAATTGATATCAACAACTCACTGTCACAACAGGTTTAAAATTGATATCAACAACTCACTGTCACAACAAGTTCAAAATTGGTATCAACAACTCACTGTCACAACAAGTTCAAAATTGATATCAACAACTCACTATAACTGTAACCACGGGTTTAAACTTGATATCAACAACTCACTGTCACAGCAGGTTTAAAACTGAAATCAAAACTCACTGTCACAACAGGTCAGGCTTCGGAATGAAATGTGATGGGACCGGCTACAAGTCTGTGTGCCCTATCTAGGAATGTCAGTTTCACTTAACTGTACTCTACCTTACCTTGGAATGTCAGAGTCACCGAATGAGCCTTATATAGAAATGTCAGAGTCACTAAATGTGTCCTATCCAAGATTGTTAGATTCATTAACTGTATCCTACCCAGGAATGTCAGACTCAGTAGCGCTAATTTAACACTGACATCTAAATATTTATTACACCTTGACCAAAAATGAAAAGAAAAACAATCGTTCTTTATTTGGAATCTGTCAGTCTTACATCATCGAATTTTCCTCATCCCAGGTATGTTTGCGTAGGGCATCCACGTCACATCAGGAGGACGGTGGAGATCCACATTCCGTTTCGGTCCTGTTAGTGGTTTCTTGGTTGGACTAGTGCCCTCCCTTGTCAGGCCTCGGTTGTCGATCTTTACATTATATCACGTGAGCAACGAATCTTTAACGGGACCAACACAAAAAATTAACATACCTTTTGTACATAACACAACCGGGTCGTTTACCTTAGTCGATAACACGATACAGAGAACTAAAGAGCTCTATGAAACAGTTGCCCAGTTGGCAGTTGGATTAGTTATCAGAAATTGAAAATCAGAGAACTTTAATTGTTTCCACTATTCCACGGACAATGCCAATGAATGTTTATATTAACAAGCCCGCAGACCTGCTGCCAGCCCTACACATTTATAACGCAATCAAAACATTCCCAAGTTCTGAGCACCCCCCTCTCCGCACCCACACACCTTCAGGGATGGTGACATTATTGACAAATGGGGAGTCAAGGAACGGATTAATTAGTTTTTATGACTCATGAAATGTTATTCGAGGCTAAAAGGTGACGATTTGGGGGGGGGTGGGGGTCGGCCGTGGATAAGATAAACATGTTTGAGGTTTTAGGAAGTTGTATGATGGATGTCCGATGACAGCTGGGTGACGTGTGCTAGGTAAACCTGTCATTCAAGACATCAGGATGAAATGTTGTAATCCGAAAGTCATTTTCGTTAACCATGTTTTCTAGACCAGTGATGGGCGTCCAAAGATGAGAAACGTCAAATGAGACTCGTTCACTGGGACTTTTGATGTGTTCAGTCAACCGTGACAGTAGGAGAAATCAAATGATCATCTTCATCCAGCTCCATACTACACTCGGATGTAGGGTATCGTCTGACTGCAAGGAGGTATTATGAATCTTTGGAAAAATGTATATAGAAATTCCAGTCCCAGTTAGAACTCAAATAATGACTGATAGTTGCCGTTGACGCCCCTGGAATGACGAATGATAAGATTGCGGTGCCCCCCCTTGTCTACGGGGACCCGCTGTGATCGTCCACAACGACACGGTGGTCATCCAGAATGTTAAGCCCCCATCTTTGCTCCGAGGTCAGTAGGTCACGTGGCTAAGACAAGACT
This sequence comes from Ampullaceana balthica, assembly GCA_944989445.1. NCBI lineage: Eukaryota > Metazoa > Mollusca > Gastropoda > Lymnaeidae > Ampullaceana > Ampullaceana balthica. The sequence continues at coordinate 201,571 of CALYLW010000117.1, forward strand.
GTCACCCACTTTGAGACCCCCTCCCCCCAATCCCGTCCCACATCCGGGTCAGCACACATGCGCACAAGAGTCAGGGACGCACGAGGACAGAGGCTAGTTTGATCTGAGCTCTGGGAGAGGAAATTGCTTGTTGATTTTAGACAGGAAGTACCGACAAGACAAGTCAACTGGCCGTATACACCCACACTGGCGATATGTAAACAGAACATTCGCTGGGCACCAACAAGAAATTTGACTGAATTTACTGCCAGAGATTACTGCAATCAGTGGAAGAAATACAATTTCTTATTCGATAAACTTTTCGAATGACATCTCTAAGAATTGGTTTATTTTCTTTAATATATTTTTTTCTTTATTGATTTGAAGATGTTAGACCTGAATTGTATTGGACTCATCTTTTTATAATAATAATTATTAAAAGAGAGAGAGAGAGAGAGAGAGCGCGACTAAGTTTAAGCAGCACAAATAAATTTTAAAAAAAAATAATAAAATAAATAAAAGAAACTTCGTGATTCATTTCTGACGAAGAATAAACTGGTCGTTTAATCAGTAAACCTGGTAACAACAGAGGATGGAAGAACAAAGAACAAGGTAGTAATAATAAATTAAGACATTGAATTCTAACTTGGAAATACAAGACAATAATAATCTAATACAAGATTAGGATAGACGTAAGAATAAAACAAATTTCTTTCTCCGTAAGCAAGAACAAATATATATTCAAATTCTCCTTCCAGACTGGAATCCAAGCGTGAAATGGGTTGTTTGGAAGAAAAAAAAACATTAACATGAAAACTAACGAACAGAACCGTCTTTACACTATTTTGGGCCCCCGGGTAAAGAAAGATTGCACCCCCCCCCCACCCGCGGGAATAAAAAATAAATATACATAATATATATAAATAAACATATTCCCATGGGGCCCCTATGCTCGGGGGCCCCTATGCTCGTGGGCCCCTGACAAAATAATGCCCAACGGCCCTGACTAACAACATTTAAAATTCTTACGGAAAAAGCAAGACTAGACGCAAACCATGGATACACATGGATAGTCTTCCTGGTAGTCGGAGCATAAGTTATATTATTATTATAAGAAATGATACGATTTATTTCTGAACATAATTGAAGATACGAACCTAAAGATTCCTTTTTTGAAATGAAGATCTGAACCTTAAGACCTTTTAAAAAAATTACCATCCTTATATATTACAAGCAATTTTTGTAGAACTGTAATTTGTTATGTCTCCGTCCCCCAGTACCATCTCACCCCTACCCTACCCCCCCCCCGCCTCTGGCCTGCCACTCGTCTGCCGACATGTACCCCCTCCCGCAACCGCCTCCCGGTCGTCTTTTTTTTTGGCGCGAGTGTTTGCCCGTCTGTGCTCTCCAACAGTAGCCGTCCGCCAGATCAAACGCCAACAGTTGTTTGGACTGATATTGTTGGGTGGCGGGCGGGCGGTGTGATAGAGGAGCCGGACACAGATCGGCGCCCTGGGGGATGGCAACGGGTCCTTTCAATGGAGCGGTCTGCTTCAGCGTGAGCAAGGGCCGTGGAAACAAATCAAAGCTCTTCTGGTGTGCATCTGGTGGCAGCTAATCTAATTGATTAACAACAAATCGGGTGATGCTGCTCATATTTTGGTATAATTGAAAAGCCTTCGTCAGCGTTTTCGTGGTCGAGAAATATCAGGATATTTTTTATGCACATAATTCTTCATAAAATTATACAACGAATGGTGTGGTAATTTTTACAATCTATAAACTTGAGGGAGTTTCCATTTTATAATATTTAAATTAATTAAACGATGTTAAGTTTCGTACAGCGAGCAATATCAGAGCAAGCACGGGGCAAGAGGATCAGCTATAGTTCGAGTTTCCGGCCGCTAGTGACGTCATGAGGTCCTTGAACCCACCAACACCGTTAAAGGGAGTTGCGTCCAGGTAACTGTACAAAACTGCCACTGTATGTGACTTCCCTCCCCCCCCCCGCCCGCCCTCACCCCCAACTATACACAAACAAGTGCTACTGACGGACAGACCAACAAACATACAGCGCTGTCCCGTGTTGATTCAGAGGTTACTGTCTGTTGATTTCTTGCCGGAGCCAAAGGGACTGTAAAATCTTCACCAAGCCAGGAGGGGAATTACCTGCCCTTGCCCACTAAGGCCCGGCACACATCACCGAGTGACGTCGGCCACTGACCAGGGGGATCCTGGGACGGAAACCGCGGTGCTCCCAGACAGGAGATAACGCCAGTCGGATTAGATGGGGCAGCCCTCACCCCCCCACCCCCACACCTCTCTCGCCAGGCATACCGCGGCCACCCCTTCAACGGGGGAGGGTCAAATGTTTTAAAAGAGGTATGTACAAATACATCTGACGACCTAGTGTGAATACATAATGACGCAAATCACGTGACAGACTTTACTAACACGAGGTTAAAGTGACATCTTATGATTTTATGCCGATTTTTTTCCCCCTCTACCTAGGAAACTCGCGTTTGAACACTTTTAGGGGGGAAAAAGAATTGGGGGGGGGAGGGGGCAGGTATCAACAAAGGATTGATGTAACGGAAATTCAGAGGGAGGGGTATGGGATGCCTTAGAAAAGTTTTTGCTACCATCTTCAATTTGTTTTGTATAATGTCGGATAGTCTCGATATTCTTACGGTGACTTTGTGACGCCAGATTTCCGTAACCGAATTCTAGTATATACCTGTGTTACTGCCAATGTTCCCTTTAAGCAGCGTGCTGCGCAGCTGCGCAGATATATGACAGACGCCGCGCAGCAGTTTAGAGCTACCGCGCACCAAATTATGTAAAATATTACACAGAAAATGGATACTGTGCAACTTTGCACACATGCTTTTTTACTTTGCACACGGACCAACGAACCTTAGAAGGAACATTGGTTACTGCCCCGTGTTAGACAAGTGACCATAAATGTATAATATGTTTGAATATTTCGTTGGCATGGCTCTAAGAATTTAAGAGCGAATGACATTGATGAGCTGACATTCAAAAGTAGAAATAAATAATGTGTGTACGTCTGCACGAGACCTATATCAAGAAGATATTTAAGTAACATCGCCCAAAAAATAATAATACATAATAATTCATAATTCATGTGCAATAATTGGTGTCCGACATTTTAGCATTAATTACAATATGCTGATCGGTAAAAGAAATAACACTCATCTTACGGAAACTGATTTCGTCATTAAAAAAAAAGATTTTAATTACGGTACGGTAAATGAATTAAATTAGGCGGTAGATTTTTTGACCTCTTTGAAGCCAGCCTCGTTTCTGAGAGCAGAAGTTAACCACTTGGTGAGACCAGGATGCTTGTGTTTTGAGTAACGCCCTCCCCCCCCCCTCCCCGGCCCAGCGCTGAGAACACAACAGGTTTTCAAGTATATGAGAACAAGTAATTTAAAACTTTTTTTCCTCCTTTTTTTTTACCAAACAAATTCCAGGAGCGGTATCCAGTTGTCGGCTCTCGTGCTGGCCCAGACTTTGATCGGCACAAACCATGTGGGGGAAGAGACGAACAGAATAGGGGACGTGTGTGTGTGGGGGGGTGGGGGGGGGGCGAGTGACTGACTGTCAGTGTAGGTGGGAGGGGGGGGCGAGAGTCTTATGTCATGTCGTGTACGTAGTGGGGGGGGGCGAGTGATCTTACTGTACACTGCTCAGTAGGTCAGGTGGGCGAGTAGACGTGTCAGGTACGGTCAGTGGGGGGCGAGAGTAGTCTGTCAGTGAGAGTGGGGGGGGCGAGAGTAGATCTTACTGTACACTGCTCAGATGATCGATGCACGGTCAGTGATCGGTCGTGGGGGGGGGCGAGAGTAGATCTGCTCAGAGTACGTCAGTGCGAGTCTTACTGTACACTGATCAGATGATTACGTCAGGTGGGGGGGGGGGGGGGCGCAGAGTAGATCTTACTGCTCAGATGATACGGTCAGATTGCTGCTACTTCTGAGAGCCCGTCTTTCTTTTATTACCACTGTGATAAAAACTCAAACCATTCTTTTTTTAAAATAAAAAACAGAAAGAAAAAAAAGGTAAACCAAAGTTTGAAAGGGATAACGAAGGGAAATAATCCTCCTCTAAGTCGACCTGCCTATCTAAAGAAACAAGAGACGGGCTTGCAGTGTCTTGCCAACACCGCGGGGCTCCACTCTTATTGACACATGCAATATTTGAAGTTACATGAAATAACAAAAGGGCGAATTCATTTAACGCAATCTTTACCTCTTCATTTGCTTTTTGAATCTTATTCGGAATGTCTTCACACCCCCTCCTCCTACCCCCGACTTTTTTTTTACCTACTCCATTTGTGGAACGTGTTCAGTATCTGTGTGAGAGATGTGAAATCTTAGAGTTGAAATTTGAATATTAAGGGAAAAGTCACGTCCAAAAAAAATGTTGGTCTCTTCGCATCAGAAGAGAGGAAATCTTTATCAATACAGAATGTGGTATTATCCAGAATAAAAAAAATTAAAATATTTCCTTTCGGTTTGAAATGTATCATTAATTCAGTTGGTGGGTAGCCAGCTAGGATTAAATCTACACAGCGGACTGTGAGAACCACTTTTATTAGAAGACCGAGTGGCAGTTGCTTAGATTCCCCAAAATACCGCGGTTGCTGGTGGTTGCTGACAGTTTGCGTCCTGAGACTGCTGGAGGCTCTGGTTTATGAAGAACGTGCTGTTGTCATGATGATGTGGATTATTGTCAATGCTGGTGGAGTCGGTCGGGGGAGGGGGAGGGGATGGGCTTGGTCTAGCGGTGAACTGTCACATGCCCGGGAGCACTTCGATATCACTTCAATATCACAGGCTAGGATATAAACTATCACATGAAATTGTTAAAAAAAACAAAAAAAAACAACTATATGTGTTTCTAGATGTTCAAGCTTGTAGAGCTATTCGTAACTGTCAACTCGATAACAAAATATTGATATATCTTTTAAAAAATTGCTAATACTAACATTTCAATAAAGCAAAGAAAGTTAATGTTAACTCGATCTCTCTCAGAGTCCCCTTGAAACCAGATTAAATTACTGTAAAAACCCATTTGAAATTCACCTGGGATAAAGGAGAATTTGCCGTATCTTTGTTAAACTTGATTTTGTATGTTCAATATATCAAACCATAAATTATTCCTTTTAGTTCAAGTGTAAGCCCTTTTTCACATAAAATTATAAAGTGACATTTCTAAATATGTTTTTTTTTCCTTTACAAATAATACAAACAATCCCACTCGTGTATTCTCAAAGGGGATATAATATATTGAGACAACTAGTCATTTTTCTTTTCCAAATACATGCTCATTGTCAGCCAGGAAGGGTTATTCTTTTCAGAAACTTCTAAATAAAATCTTAACAACAGAAAAAAAAACAACAACCAAATAAATCAAACGACATAGATGGGAATAAAAGAATTACTCGATGGTTGGGGACCAGGGTCCACTAAACTCCAGGAGCGCTTTGAGTGCATGTGCAGTGTGGAAATATTGTACCGTAACCTTCATGAACCTTTACAAAGCCTGGCCGAGAAGTCATAATAATAAAATGCGTAATAATACTAAACGTCAGTGCCTAGCAATCTGGCGTTCCCAATCGGACTGCCGGGGGTACTAGCAAAGCCATTACGTAGTCGCATTGATGATCAATAACTTGTGGTCTGAAAGGACTCCAGACAAGTCCATCGGCGATCATTTCAATAGAAAACATCGGTTTGTGGGGAAAGGTGGGGGGGGAGGGGAGACTGAAATAAATCGGTTCTTCCAGATAATGAAGTATGGGATGGAGAAGTATTGCTTTCATTTCATCTGTTAAATTTTACGACATTTTCCTTTTTGGACAAATAATTTTAATGGCGAAAAGAAAACTTAAATAGTTAGTTTCAAAAATAAGGATTGATAATTTTACTATCACATCAACTGTTCAGGTCATAGGTTGAAAGATAACTCTGGGGGAAAACAATATATTTTCGGAGTTAACAATTATTTTTTTTTAGAAATGCAGGCTCTTGAAATGGGTCATTAAATTGAAAACAAATTTAAACCAGTTTTATCCTAAATTCTTCATTGGTCCATTGACTTCGATGCATGGCTGATGTCGGTTAAATTATTGTCACATTCTGCAACAGGAGGTTAATAAAAAAAAACTGTGTTGGGGGTGGGGGTGGAGTTCAAGGAAGGCCAATTTGAAATGTGGTATCATTTTCTTCTCAAGATCTGTTATATAATATGCCCGACGTGTCCCGCAGCACGTAGACATGGGCAGTAGCCGTGAAGGACACGCATGCAGTTCCTCTTTGAGCCCTGCCGAAACAAAAGGCAACATGGGAATAGACCAAAAACTTGTCAGCCATGCTGAACACGAAGAATGGAGTTGTCCATTTAGTGCCGTGCCATTGAACTTCACAGAACATATTTCGGTAAAACGAGACGCCGTCACGTGATACAGTGACGTGTGAAGGATGTTCTCATGGCCATGAGGACACACAGGACTGGGCATTAATAGCAAAAAAAAATAAATGTTTCGAAGAAAAGAACGAGAAAAATAAATTGAAAATGTTATTTCAAGAAAATAACACACATTTTTGTACACGCTTCAAGAAACTTCGTTTAATAGAGAAGATTTTAAAAATTATATCTTTCCAAAAATACAAGTACGGTAGAAGTAAATACGTTTTTACCAGTTTTTTTTTCTCTTAGAAAACCAACACTGTATCAACATTTAAAACTAAAACTCTAATAAAATGCAAGACTAGTCATAAACCATGGATAAGCGTAAGACGCCATACTTTTCTGTATAGAAGGAGCGTCTGCAATAGATATGATAAAGTGATTATGATTTGAGCATCATGTAATACAGCTCATGATCCTCTGTTGACTCTTTGGATTTCACCGCAGCTAAGTTATTAATATTTACTTCGTTATATTTGTTTTATTTGCGTACCTTTTTGTTCTTTGAGGAAGGCTCTTTGCCGAGACGTTCGCTGTTTTGTTACGTCCTTTCAGGCTAACTCATACCCTGTTTACATGTTATCCATTTACTGATCGTCTGTTCAGCAATGTTTCAAATAATTGTGCTAATATTTGATAATAGAAGTCACAGTGCTACGACAATAATGCAGTTAACAAAGGTCATAACGGGGGAACACTAATGTTCATATATATCATATACGTGTTTCGCAAAGATTTCACCTAAAATAATTAAATTATAGTCCAAATTAAGAGAACTCAGAAGTGAACATTTAATTTTAAATAAAGGGATCACTAAAACCCATCCTCTTTTACACACATATTTTCAGTAGTAAGTAAATTTACATCAGTACAATATCTACTTTGTTGGTGTCGGGCATGATAATGCGTATGTACTATTTACATTTATTTAATATTATTTTTGAGCATTGTAATATGTTTCCCTGCATTTGAGCTTTTGTTTTCAGAGAAATATGCAGGGAAAAAATGAAAAGAAGCGTGTATAAGAACCGTAACTCGTCATTCCCACACATCCAACGTCCAAGTTTGGACTCTTACCGCCCCTGTACGCCATAATGCGCCTACTTAACAACTCAAATTAAGGAAACTTCGGACCTCCGTGAAATCAAAGTGTGAAACCCCCATTTCCACAACAATAAACATGGGATTAAAAAGAAAAAGCTCCGGAAAGCAGATAATAAACTTGACGAATCCCTTTGAACAAAAGCCGCCCGTTGTGTGTACGTACGTCAAATTTAGACTCGGAGCTAATCAAATATTTCACCAGGACAAACTTTAAACAGTTTTTTCCCCCTTTTTGGTGCCAAAATGATACAGATAAGAGATTCGTATAGAGAAAGTTGGAAATGGAAAGTGTGTGTAGGGGGTAGTGGTGAAATATTAGATAGGAACCGGGGGGGGGGAGGGGGAGGGGCGGAAAAATGTGTGTAAGAATGTGGGAGGGTGTGGGTGGCAGAGATAAATCAGAACCATGCAGTTTATAATATTGCCGCACGGGTGTCCTCACTCTGTGTTGATAAGGGTCTTCTGTTTATCGTATGTTGATGTGCGACTCAGAACCGGAGAACTTCTGGCGTCATCAAACGTCCATGTCCCACAAAGATAGTGTTTTAAGCCCAAAAAGTGTTGTTTTACATCGTGTAAACACGGACGTAGGACACAGTTAGCTCCCAATTGACGTGATGTAAACACGGACGTAGGACACTGTTAGCTCCCAATTGACGTGATGTAAACACGGACGTAGGACACAGTTAGCTCCCTATTGACGTGATGTAAACACGGACGTAGGACACAGTTAGCTCCCTATTGACGTGATGTAAACACGGACGTAGGACACAGTTAGCTCCCTATTGACGTGATGTAAACACGGACGTAGGACACAGTTAGCTCCCTATTGACGTGATGTAAACACGGACGTAGGACACAGTTAGCTCCCAATTGACGTGATTGCTTTTAAAAAGTTAACGAATGGACAAATGAAAATTTGGAATGATTATATAACCAAGCGTTAATCACAGGCTGCGGTAGTTGTTTTTTTTTAAAAAGTCATATATCGGTCGAGATTATGATTCATCCTCCCATCTGTGACAATATGAAGCATAAGAACTGTTTCAGTCTGCGACGGTAGACTTGACGACCACAATGCCTTGCCCAAAACTGTTTTTTTTTACCTCTTTAAAAAAAAATTAAAGTGGCTTTTCATTTCAGTCAACTAAGGTGGCAAATAAATACCCGAGTTTACCCTTCGGGGGGACAAAACTCTGGGCGCAACAAACAAAATACCAAGAGGCGCACAAGTTTGCCACAGTGAGACCAAACAACACTTGCTCTATCAGGGCCAGACAACTCCTGCTCTCTCATGTTTTGTTGAAGGTTCTTTGAATCGAAATTCCTATGTCCCTACTAGGACTCCGGGTGCCGAGAACAACACCTGCGTGCTAACATTGGGGCCTTAAACTTAAAACCTTTCAATGCTGATTGGCGTTATGATCTAAAAACATCCAAGTGCATGTAGATTCATACACGGGGGTTTTAAGGTTAAAACGACCCTATGATAGATAACATTCATGAGGCGAAAATGTGCAGTTTACTTTCTAACGACAAGCGGATAACATGTAAATAAAAAATTTAAAAACTTTAGCAGGAAACTTTGTTTTCTTTTAAAATATGGTTGATCATGTATAAAAAAAATACTTTAACCATCATTTTTATTTTATATTTTGAGAAGAATATAAGCAATAAATTAAAATAAATCCACCCTATTATATTAAGACATGTGCAAGATGTTTAGTCAATAAGTTATAAAAAAAAATTTCATTGGTGAATTCCACTTAACTTATCTGGTAATGTTCCAACCACGCAACCAGGTTTTGATTTTAGCAGCCTAATCGTGTGAGCTAAAGCAACGCTAAAAGTCTAAAAGAGTTCTTGGAATCAGCAGTGCTATCTCGCGAGCTGCGACCATTGTGAAAGATGAGGCTCTGCAAAAACACTAACCGACCCAACGCCACTTGATAGCCACGTCATGCGCTCACACCTGCTCACAGTATCTCACACGCAGCTAAACGATAGCCTGATAGGTTAATAAAGATTGGAGTCTTGGACGAAATTGATGAGCACATATTTCGCTGACGTAATGAGGCTGCTTACCCCGCAGACGTGATTACACCAACCTTCCAGAAGAGGCGGGGAGTGAGTGTGGAACCCCATTACGAACAAGCGTGGAGAATATGCTTTTAAAGACCAGAAAATAATTATATTATTTTAGAGAAAGTTTTGTCTAGAAGTAATGAATTTCTTAGCTCCCTTTCTTTCACATATTTACATACAAAAAAAAGTTAGCGGTTAGATAAACAAGGTTAGCTCATAGGGAAAGTAGTTTGTGTTTAACTTAGTTTCGCTCAGACGCCCAGAGTTGATGCGCGCGTTGTTATGGGGATACGGTTACTTTGATGTTATAACTTAATTATTGAAGTAAACAGCAAATCATGATTGAAATATGGTCTCATTAAAACTAAGGTCGTCGCATTTTTATAACATTTAGCATCTTTTTAAAGTTTTACAACAATTACGTATCTTAATATGCGTGTAACTCAAAATGATTTTAAAACATGCTACTGTCTAAAAATTTGAACCTGAAACAGTTCCATCCGGTAGCACTTGTGTCCGTGCATTGTATCCAGAGCAAAGTTTGCCTTCCATGAAAACATGTATCCTATTATTGTAGCTAGGGCTGTTCTTCGCCGTATATTTATTAAGTCTTGAACCAATATCATTCAACATCTTAATTATAGTTAGGGGGCAAAAAATTATTCACAGAATCACCCAACGCATACTATGATCTTCAACGGTAAAAACTATTAAAATAATGTTTTAAAATTTTGCAATGGATGGTTTCTCGCTACATGTAATGAAGCGCATGATCTGTAATCTTATATTACATTATTTATCAATATTTAACATTGCATGGCATCTCAGTTATATTAGGTATTCGATATCAATGTTTAATATGGTATAGGGGTTGTCATTTCTAAAACAGGAAAACGTCATAGCTTATGAGTAATGTTCTAATTTTAGATTAAATTTTAGCGGAACAATGTTTTACAGCATAAATAAAGTCGAATCACTATGTTCTCAAAATTGTTAGCATAGTGAAATTACGAAACTGTTTTTCCTTTTTCAAGTCAAATAAGCTGTCTTAAGTTAACAAAGAATGAACAAAGAGCTGATAAGGTACTTCACTCTCAAATATACCTACATTTACATTTTGACTCGTATCGTTAATTAAATTTTTATGAAATTCGTCCATAAAACAGACCCGTAAAGTTTTATTTATAGATTTCCGCCATATTATGACGAGGCCTATTTTACATTTGTCAGTTACCTATGATATTCTATTTCAATCTTAAATATTATTTTATAATTATATACCACTAGTGAATTATGCAATAAAGCATTTAATGCGCACTGGACTGTCGTACCGATGGTAACGGGTTCGAATCCGTGTGAAGGCAAGGGTTTGTTCCCGGGGCCTAGGGCGTCCCTGAGTCACCCCACTCCAAATGGGTACCTAACACTACATGTAGTTAGGCGGCTGGGTAATGCGTGGAACCCACAAAGCCGTGGCCTGTGATTGCTGCATCACTTGCCAACAGATCATCTGTCATGGTCTGTGGACGCAACTATCTTCTGCATAGAAGGAGCGTCTGTATTGATAAGATAAGATAAGATAAGATAATAAAGTGACTACGCCAACAGTTTAACCGAATCCACCAACCAATGCAGAAAAACTCGTAACTTTTTCTTTTTAGGTTAATAAAATCAGATCCCTGTGGTGAATATTGCAGAATGTGTTTGGGATTGATGAGCGCGTATTAAATACTTACCGTGAATTTATGCTCATTGTTTTTCATGTAACATCTAAAAGTTATTATGTTGTCTAGGGGGATTTATGTTATGTCTAAGCTTATTTCACTCTCAAGTGCTTTTAAAAATTTATAATGCAAGATATTTAAGGACTCGTGTCCGGCCCGTGTTTTAATCTGAATCCGGGTTACAGCAGGGATCCCTTTGTTATATGTAAAAAGTTGCCAAAATACCACCACCTTCCTTTTGTCCTCCACTGTAATCGCTACCCATCATTAAATGGGGTGGGGGGGTAGGATCACCAGGACTGGGGACGCTGGCTGGATGGGTATCGAATGTCGAGTGTATAAGTGACACGTCGGGTGTAGGTGACACGCGGGTGTAGGTGACACAGGGGGTTTAGGTGACACAGGGGGTGTAGGTGACACAAGGTGTGTAGAGCTTTAGATGACACGGTATTGTCGGTGACGCCAATAGCACAGACTCTCGAAAAATGCCACGGACAAGCGGAAGTTTCAGGTAAAACTGAACACAAGAGGCTACTACTGTACACTGTACACTACAAACAGTAAGTCTTCGGGTACAAGAAGCAACACGCCATGAAGTGATGTGGTAGATGTATCTACACTGGCAGGTAAGGACCACCATATCAGAGGCGTAACAACGAGTTGGCATCGGGACAGTTGCCAAAGGCGCGAAGGGCTAATCCTTCAATTTATTCAAATAGTATTTTCCTACCTTTTCGATTTTTTAATATCCATTTGTCAAGGGCGAAAAAATTAACTTAGCGAAGGGAGAGGAAAACCCAGTTACGCTTCTGCACCAGGTGACCATATTATTTTATGGGAAGGATATTGGGTTGGAAAATTTATCATTTAGACGATGACATATCTTTGACACGGGAAACAAGATGACTTTTCATACAATAAGCAATATCACAAACGATTTGAAATGTTACAATCGAAATGAGATGTTACAATCCACACTAGATGTTACAGTTAAAATCTACCTATGGCATTTGATATGATATAGGGATAAGACAAAAACATATCTTAATTGATTGATTTCCCTTCCTTGATAATGAGTTGATATGATATAGGGATAAGACAAAAACATATCTTAATTGATTGATTTCCCTTCCTTGATAATGAGAATCTCCGAGTTGGCAAAACTGAAATGTTTGTTGAAATGTAAAGCAAAAAATTGTTGATGGATCAAATCTATTGAAAAGTTGGTTGTTGTTTTGTTTGTTGTGTTTTTTTTTAAGGTTGGGGTGGGAATGTTAAAAGGTTAACATTTGTTCAAATGTAAAGTAAACATCGTTTCGTAAGTAGTGTGGGATAATTTCAATTTTTAAAAAAAAATTAAAATAAAATAAATAAATTACGGCTGCGGAAATTAACGATTAATTAATCGATTAATCGTTTAATTTTTTTAATCTAATATTCTTTTCTCCAATTTATTAATAATTTATATATTTTTTTTTAAATTACATACTTTTCCCTCATGCATATGTAAAATAATAAAATGTTTTTCTTCCTTATTTCTTGCATAGCAGAATGAATTAGCTGTGTTACGTCACAAAATTTGGGAGCCATGGAATTATCGCGACTTAACCGATTTCGCGAAATAATGAATGGCGCCTTAACGGTATCTATATATGTGTTATAAAAATAAAATTAGTCGAGATTTATCGATTTTTTTTCTCGATTAATCAACACCTTTTTTTAAAAAAAAATCAGTACCAGTCCTAAAATAAATATAATTGAATTACTTAGACAACATCTGAGAACTTCCACAAGTAAAAAATGGTTTCGATAAAACCATAATATATGCAAGCATCAAACGTTAAGAAAACGATACAAAATTTGCATACCTAATTCCAACCCGCCGAAGTACAAACCTTGTCAAATAAAAAATTATACAGTAAATTGTTAGTTACCATAATACTACATTCCTCCACAAAATTATATTTACCCCCCTACGAACTATATAGACCCCAAAAATCAACTGTCAGAAGACGGTCCAGGCACCCAAAAGGCCCCAACTGTAATAGGGGATCCCCGTGGCTCGGATACCACCAGTCAAATAAATAACAATCCCCGGACTACCCGAGCGGTGGGATATCAAAAGGTCCCAACTGACGGATGGCTTACCTAGGTCACTGGCATGTAACAATATACCAGCGAGATTAGTCAGCCCGCTGGACCGTAAACACAAAGTCTAACCCGGGAAGGGGTGGGGGAAGGAGGATTAACGGAATGAGGTGGGGGTGGAAGGATTACAGGGCTGACGGAGATTAAGTGTAGACCAGGCTTGAAGTTGAAGCTTATTTTATCAATTGATTTTTAAAGTGTGATAAACTTAACTATTAGACTCAAGCACAGTACGTGCTGTGCATTCACGAGAGAGAGAGAGAGAGAGAGAGAGAGAGAGAGAGAGGAGAGAGAGAGAGAGAGAGAGAGAGAGAGAGTGAGAGAGAGAGAGAGAAAGAGAGAGAAAGAGAGAGAGAGAGAGAGAGAGAGAGAGAGAGAGAGAGAGAGAGATGAGAGGAGAGAGAGAGAGAGAGAGAGAGAGAGAGAGAGAGAGGGGGCGGGGAAATGGAAAAGCAACGAATCGGATCGAGATTAAGGGTAATAATATTAAAACTCATTTCGTTAACAGAATGTGTATTGTTTACATTATATTTATTTAGTTCAGGGGCTTAAAAAAAATCGGTGCAATTGGTGGTGAATAGTTTGTGCTATGAAGTAAAATAAACTGAGTGTTTATAAATGAATATGTATGGCTACATTGTGTATTATGTATATCTATGTCTGTATATGTGTATTAATTATTTTTTAATGTCTATATATGTAATTTTCATATATGTAGGCCTATGTCTATTTTCAAAACTGTAGCTAACTCGAACATTCTTGTTAATTGCTTCTTGTTAGTGTGTACAGACAAAAGTTTGTGGACGAAACCGAAGCGTTTTATAAAACTTAAAAAATAAATGTTCCTAATGTTGACAGGAGTTGTTTTTAGTGACCCTGGATTTGTTGATGCTTTTTAATTGTTTCGTTAATGAAACACTTTAAGAAAAATGTTTTTAATATTTTAAAATCATCATTTCAAAATTAAAATAAATGTTACTTTTTTTTCAAGAACTGATGGCGAGGGGCCGTCCATAAAATACGTCAAGCTATTTTGACCATATTTATCCCAAATATTTCTTTACTTGCTCAGGGAAGTATTCCACGTAATAAACTTGAGATAAAAAGCACTTCACATGTCTTAAATGTTTTACATTTTCTTATTGAATAATTATTTTGTATTCAATTTTTTTATTGTATAGTATAGAACAGACCTAGATAAAATATCAGCCCACATAGTTTGCACATGGATACGTTCTTTGTTTGTCATTAATTATTTGAAAAATGTTCCCAACCAAAAAAGAAAATAAATCATCTTTTAAGCACATAACACCCGTTGATTTCCCAAAAGATGACCCAACAAACACCCTCACCGGACCCCAGAGAGAGAGCAAACTATTAACCTCTGGGTTGGGAAGTCATGACGCATTGTGTGTGTTCAGAAAGTCTGGGCACCTCTCTCACATGGGCCAGTTGTACACATCACTGGACAGTCCTGACGTGATGTTCCCAACAACTACTGTCTTTATCAATAAGCATTATAGATATAGGTATGACAGATGGAAACAGATGAACCGTGTGTGGGGAGGGGTGGCGGGGAAGGGCAATTACACATGGCTGGGAATGACACATTAGCGCGAAAGCTGGCAGGAAAAAAAACATTTTGACAGAGAGCGAGGGAAAAGATTTCATCAGAAAACCATGTTTACAAGACAACATTCCATGATTTTCTTATTATCACCTTCTTCCTCAATTCCGAAAAACCAGAATGAAAATTACTTTGAAATTCTTCGTTAGTGACGACGCATTCATGGATATATTTAAAAACCATTTCCCCTCCCCCTTCAACTATTTATATTGCACCTCTAACAAACGAAGCCTTACTGAGGCTGACCTTATGCTATCGCTCTTAAGTTTAGAAAACAGAAAGGGTTAGGGGAAAGGACCAAATTAGACATGCGAGTTTCATGGGTCTACTGTCCATGGCCTACATGAATTCAATTTGCCTTACCTGATGTGTCCCAATGATCCAGTCACACCTGACTGAAGAAATGAGGCAAACCTTCAGGTAGAAATATCCCAGAGTAGTGTCCACAATACGTACACACACCTGTGGTGGCAGGCGGTGGGGGTGCAGTGGAGGCGCACAAATGACAATCTGACGCCCGGACTGCTATCCTCTAGTATCGAATCTTGTTCTATCTTTTTTTATTCTTTCCAGTTCGGCACCCTTAATAATTTCATGGAGTTATCTGTTCCTCTTTGTGCCCAGGCGGTTTGAGGTGTGGACAGTGTGGAGACAACGTGTCACCAGCAAGGATGGAGAAATGATGGAGTGCCGCAAGTGAGGATCCTTTGTCGTCGAGGAGCTACAAAATAGAAAGAAAACCTGCGGTTATCGTCGAATGGATGACACTTCTATGGCGTACATAATCCTTTAGTTTATTTAGAAGTTATGCCGGAATCTAATTCAGCATATTGACGTGTGTGTGGGGGGCGGGGGGGGCTAAGTGGGCAGACAACTTCGACGCGGAACAAACGAAAACGGAAATTACAACAAGACCTCATCGGGAGTGTCCTCCCCCTTTCTTGACAGCCATCTTGTAATACCTTCAAGCATTTTCTACTGAAGGAAATTAAACTCTGTAATCCTGGTCGGGGAGGGGGGGCGGGGGGCGGGGGTGATGAGACCATGGGATCCTGGGGGGTGGGGGGCTATGTCCTAATATCAGCTTTCAGCCAACAATCGGGGTATCAAGAAAAAAGAGTGATTTATTTATTATACACATATTTATATTTTCAATGAATAAAAATCTCCCTTACTACGTTTGTTTCACAGCCAGCAAAATCATACTTCACAGCTAGACATTCAATTTCATGGCGTTTTAAAAATAGTTCAATACCTAAAACAAAGGTGTCCAAAGTCCGGCCCGTGGGAAAAGTGCGGCCCGCACTTTCGTTTTACGTGCCCTCCGGCGTCATCATACATAATCAAATTGATTCTAGGATTTTTCAGTAATGGGTGCAATTAGGTTTATTTTTTTTAAAAAAAAAGACATTATGGTCTATTTTGTGTCTAAAAAAATACGTCAGATGGTGGCAAAAACTAATAATGCTTTATTGTTAACCCACGTAGATATTGATTACAAAAAGCCGATTAAGTCATGGTCTCTGAAAATGAAAATCTATGACGTCTTATTGCGAAAATCGCTGACGTAATATTGTTTATCACTCACTGTCAACTTCTTAAACTTAAATGAAATGAAAGTAACGTCGGTCGTACTACAAATTTTAAGATTGTTTTTTTTAATCTCATAATATCTTACACACGGTTTTCTGATCCTTGTCATATTTCACGGCATTTGTATCAATTTTTTTGAAACCACCTTTATTTTATAAATTGTCGATAATTTTTTACAGTTGTTCTTATTTCGTAATGATGGGTTATGATTAGGGCTGGCATTGATTACATTTTTTATTCGATTAATCGGGAAAAATAATAATCGATCAATCGATTAAATTTTATTTTTATAACGAATATTTAGATCCCGTTAAGTTGCGATTCATTATTTCGTGAAATCGGTTAAGTCGCGGTAATTCCACGACTCCTAAATTTTGTGACGTAACACAGCAAATTCGTTCTGCTATGCAAGAAATAATGAAGAAAAACCTTTCTGTTTACGTATGCACGTCTTAAAATAATAGTAATAATACCAGGGGAAAAATATTTAATTTAAAAAAATATAAATTATTAATAAGTAGGGAAACAAATATTAGACATGTTTTCTTAAATTTTAATCGAATTTTAATCGATCAAATTTATTTGTAATTGATTAAAAAATATTAACGATTAATCTATTAATTAATCGTTAATTTCCGCAGCCCTAGTTATGATATATTTTAAGTCTCGTTAATCACGACGGTATTGTCCTCGTTCCCCCACCCCCAGCCCATCTCCCAACACCACCACACACACAAAATATAATAAAAAATAAAAAATCTCTGTTTGTAAAATCTATTACAACAATAAATAAAAATTTAAATACTTAAAAATGCATGTAACTAAGTCTAAACGTATGTAATTTTTAAAACATATTTAACTTCATAGAATACGGCCCTTTCTGCAAAAGAATTAATTCGTCCCTCGACATACAACTTCTAAATATGTTCAAAGTTCGCAGAATTCGGACAAAATACTTGGATTCTATCACCCAGCTTGCTATAAAGCAGTATTAAATGTGTGTTGGGGGAACTATGTTCTTGTAATCAGCAAAAATGGTTTCATGTTTCAACTTAATAGGATGGATCCCACTACGGATGTTCAATTGATTGATGTAGAGATTACTATATAGATTACTACTGTATGTATGACATCTGTCCGTCTATGAAAGACGATAGATTTATCTTTATTTATTATTTGCAGCTCTTGGTGTGGCTGATGAGACCAATCCTTGAGTGGCAGTCTCTTCTGCATGACACACACACGAAAGCAGTGGGGCAGTGTTGCCTGGCCTTTCTCCTCGCTCTTTTCCCGACTGCTTCTGCCCTAGTTTGCTCCTCTGCTGTTAGTGATCCTTCTTTCACTATAGCCCGCCACATGGACCTATCCTCTGCCAGTAATCTATATAGATTACTACTGTATATCCAAATAAAATGAATGACACCAATAATGGATATATGGTCATTTTAATGGCATATAGCTTTCTGGAAAGGGGGGGGAGGGGGTAGTGGGGGAGTGTTGACAATGGGATAGTGGCGTAATGGAGCGAATTTATTTTTAAATCCTTATTATTAACTTGTGGTGTCTGGTTGATTGTTTGAGCCCTTGTCGAAAAAACTTTGGATCGATTTTTAACCCACTTCCTCGTAAGCTAGCGAGCTGAAATTTTGCAATGAGGTGCGTATTTTATTGACAACACTTTCTATAAACATATTCCTGATCGGTGCGCATTATATTAAACATGTTTTACGACACATAACTACAATTTTGTATTTTTGGATGGTAGTGCGCTGCGTATTATAATGAACATTCTTTTAATTACGTCTCGTACATAAAGGATTTGTAGTCAAAAACTTGTTTTTTACGGGTTCTTTTTCTTGGCCATATCCTCGACTTGGCGTTTCTCTTTATCTTTAATAAATTAATACATTAAACTCTCTCGAGACGAGTGAGTCGATCAGCGACCGAAAAACCGTGACTTTACGTCTGTAGCAGTGGTTATAATTATAATTCTGTTGGAGGTGCTGAACCCCACCAGTTTCATAGGCACATTCACCGACCCCTTCTCAAGCTGGGCGTGTCCTCACGAATCATATGAGTCGGGTTTATAATAGGTCTTGACCTCCGCCGAACCCATGAGACTGAAATCACTGAACCCCTGGGGTTCGATCGAACCCATGCTAAGAACCACTGGTCTACAGAGCGATTCTCTAAAAACCAAAGAAGAAGGTACACGGCGATTTACTCGATATCATACTTGAGACGGGTGGAAGTTCTCTACTCACACATCAAAACAAAAACAACACAAAAAGCCAACATAATACTGGGATCAGTGTTGAGCGCATGTATCTTGTGACCGGCGTCTGTCGCTGGGCTAGGAGGTCCTGAGATCCACCCTCGAATTATTATTTTCTTTTTAAATACGCTTTAGAGTTAGTCCTATCATTCACGGGGGCTAAGTTCGGGGTGTCCTCGAGGACATAATAGTGTCCTATTTCAAGGTGTTGATGGCCTGGTCGTTATCTTGATGGAGCGCCGGGGATGAAAGAACTGAGCTGCCTGGGCCCCCGTCTCCCAATCGGTAAGATCAAAATGGGATCCTGTGGCTGTATGTAAATAACATATCACTGGCACGGGTGTTTGTGTGCGGTGTGCCAAGAACGTCATATATCGCCACCGGAGTTTGTAACAACATACATCTAAAAAAAATGTCAAGGGGAAAGAGGACTTGTTGGTACACTTCGTGTTTGAAAAGTTGTGGTAAAAATTGAACGTAGTTGCTGGGGGAGTTTATGAAGAGAGTTGAGTGTGGATTTATGCTATTTTTGACATTGATAGCATTTTTAAGAAGTGGGACAAATAAATATTTTCTATACAAAATGTAATTACAGTGTACAAATTGTGTTTAAACAACATAACATTTAAGGAACGAATTCTCTTTCAAATTAGTGATAAGTCTTTGGTTGCTACAATCACAAAAATAAAAGTGTTGGCTGTTATAGCAAGCGAGGGTGTTGGTTTTAAGGAAGAGTCAACAAATAAATATCTGGTTAGTTAGTAAGGCTATATTGGAGGGGAAAAAATGTTTGGCCCTCCTGGGTGAGATGGGATAGGGAAAGGATTTAGATACGCTGAATTTTTTACTCTGGAAGTAAAGATTTTCAGCACACGTGAAAGTATTGGAGTCTGATGGTCTAATTTTAAGTTGTTCATTGTAAAAGATAAACATGTATTTAATACAAATTAATTTCAATTCAATTGATTCGGGTGAATTCGAAGTAAAGTGTTTTTTATCCCAATCTTTTTATTACGTTATATTTGAGAGTGTTTTAAATATAACGGTTTTATTTCAGCGACGTAGTTCGTGGCAAACATAATTTTTACCACATCAATGATTGCTGAGATATTCCAGAGACAAGATAAACTGACTTCAGGGGTTTTAGAGTTTGCAACTTGAAGCAATGTGATTATTTATTTAATTGTGGCAATATATTAAATTTCAGCATGTTACAAAACTTTTCTAACTGGGGATTTACTCAACGACCCTGAAAGATAAAATATATTTAAGTTTCCACTGTCTACTTATTATACGACCCGATCTGCATGGACGGCACGAAACTGGACAATGACATAAAACACAATGTTTACAACTGACCACCCATTGTAATTCAAGGTTTACAATTTATTCTTTGATACGTAGCTTTGAAGCAATACAATATGATTGATTTAAACACACACCTCATCTCACCTGCTTTCCCTCTTACACACCATTAACACGCACAAAGACTTGATGAATTTACAACACGCTGGCAAGCTATGATTGCAACACATCTATGGACACCTGCATATGTTCCAAAGAGTTTGGGGGGGGGGTAAAAAAATAAAATAAGTCAAATAGATGAAAGTGGATTGTCACGTTCAGGCCGGTGTTCTTGTCACGCGCAGTGACAGGCTGTCATAAGGGCGAGAGGTCACAACAGGCCTACAATGATGGATGACCTTGTCAGGCCGTGTCATCCCGACGGGCGTGGTACTGGATCAAACGGCCAGTTCCCTCATCGATAATCTCCGACATAAACCACCGGCCCAAATCGTTCACTCCAGTGGTACTCAAATCTTTTTTTACTGGCCGCCAAACTCGCGTTAAATGACCGTGATCATATAATAACTACCGTTTATTTGGCCCCTATTTTGTTAAAGTCTAGACAGAATATAACAGTGAAAGCGATAGTTAGATACTTTTATAGACTTCACTCAGGACAAATTATACTCATGGTTATTGGAACGTACAAAATTGTTACGTGAGTTTACGATTTTTATTTTTTGTTTGTTAAACCCAGTGCCACAAAAAGTTTCATAATGTTTGATATAATTTTATGTTAATTTCTGACTTTCATAATTTTGGTGTTAAGAGTTGTTCGGTTAACTGCTAAGTCGAAGTGTCATCCTGGCTTGCTGGCGGGTTATTCATCTCTGAGAGAAAGGGAGGGACGCATCTGACAGCAGGGAAAGGGGAGACGGGGGCTGATCCGTACCGTTTGTAGGTGATTGGCGACTCACACACACACATCCTGTGGTAATGGAATGGTTATTAAGACCAGGTGAGTCCTTTCATTACCAAAGCAAAGTTTTCAGGATAGTAAAAGCAAGAAAGAGGTAAATTAAGAGAAAAACAAAAATAATATGGGTACCAATGTTTTATTAACATTTAAAATGGTCGTAAGTAATTTGATTTAACCTGGGAAGAAAAAATACTAATGAAATAAATGATATGGCTTAAAATATTTGAGGTGTGTGTGCAGGGGGGGTGAGGGTTAAGTGGTCAATTTTAAATATTTTACGATGATGTAGAGCAGTGCTTCTCAAACTTTTTAGTATGGCGGACCGGCAGGAATTTTTTCCATTGCACCAGGGACCGGTGCACTATTTTCCCTGCACTGACAATTTTTTCGGTCCTTTTTTTTTAGAACATCTGCGGACCGGCAGCGGATGGCCCAAGGACCGGCACCGGTCCGCGGACCACCACTTTGAGAAGCACTGATGTAGAGAATCATGTCTATAAAATCGTTTACGCCCAGTCTCTCAACTCACACTTTGATCAACTTAACTATTTCAAATGAAAATCTGTGAGTCCATATGTTGTTATTAATCAAAACCACTCTACTACAATACATCATTCGCCCTTTCTACCACAACGTTACAACCTACGTTATCTGACCAGCCCGTGTCAACGAATGTCTACTGTTGCCGTGTCCATCCACAGTGACCAAGCTGGTCCTTCCACCTCTATTATGGTACCCTGTCCGGCGCTGTTTTTCTTTCATTCGATCCATTCTGCGCCTGGCATGTTCGTGTGTGGCCCACCGTGTGAGGCGACAGCGAGGTTTTAATGTGGAGCTGGCAGAGACCCCCAAATTCCCTAAATTATAATATCACATCTCGACCTTGCCATTGTTTGGCACTTAAAAATGACATCTTTACATTTACATTTTTTTCCCTTTTGTAGCAGTTAATACTTTTTTTAAAATTTAAATTACATTTCAAAAATAAATTTGAAGAAACTTACATAAACATCAACATTTATTATTTTTAACATATTAACTAATAAACTCAGGGGCTTTATATTAAATTAAACCTTTAATTTGCATTGTAGCCTTCTGAATTGAATCTGTCTACATATGTTTCAAAGAAATGCCAACCACACTTAGAATATGTCCGAAATGTTTTAATTTTCAGTCATATTGTGGCATGGGAAGACAGCTATCAGTGCTTAAGTAAAATCAACGACTTTAAATGTATTCTAAGAAGCCCATACTCCTAGTCGCCTGGTATGAAATATAGCACACCGCTATAGCGCCTTGAAGGGCACACGTTCAAGTACCCCGTTTTGTTCGGTATGGTATAAACTGCTGGGAGTGTATTGAAAAAACTTCAAAAGACTTAAAACACTAACAAGTTGAGCCGAGTCCGGATAATTTAGGCCTAATCCAATATCGAAACATGTTCAAAGAGAGGAGTTACGGAGGGGGAGAGAAATCCGTAGTGGAGGCGATAAGAGAAGCCCTTGGATCAACCCTGCAGAATACAAGCACAGAAACTTTCAGCTTAGATGACGTCATTGTTTTGGTGGTGCCGTGCGGCACAAACATTTTTTTCCTCCCTCCCAATTTCTTTTAAAAAAATGAAAGGTGTTGATTTGGTTCAATAACCATGAAATGCTTATAGTGCTTTCTTAAAATTAATAACCGAATGATTTTGTAATGCTACAGAAGTGTTTGGTAACTGTGAAGTAATTGGAAATAAAAGCGTGAAATATGTGTCATCAGAAGAGACCAAAAAATCTAAATTAATAATTTGACCAGTGGCGGATTTAGCTATAGGGCAGGGGGGGCGGCTTGCCCCCCCCACGCCCCTGTTGGGTCTAAACTGGCGCCCCCCTAAAGACGCCCTCGATGAACACCAAAAAGGTGTCACAAGAGCAGAAAAAATGATTTCTAAACACGAAACTTGTAATCAACACCAAATTGCTTGCTAAAAATTGAATATCAAGGGATGAAACGGTAATATCTGGTTTAAATCAATCACTCGCATCTGAATTATCGGCGACAATTGATAATTAAGTTAAGTCTGCACAATTATTTTCTTTAATTATTGAATCAACCATTGATATATTTAGAATTGATCAGATGTCAGTTTCTTTACATTCAGTTTTAAAATCAGGACATGTTGTGGAGAGATTTATAGGCTTTTATACTTTGGTAAACAGCGGCTGAATAGCGAATAGTGCGCTCGCCTCACAAGCTGAGGGGCGTGGCATCTAGCCCACGTTAAAGCCACAATAAAAATAAATAGAGGTAAAAAAAAGATTTAAAAAAACCAAGTTTTTATAAGTGTACTAAAAAGAAGAAAATGATTTAAAACTTATAAATTCAAGTTCATGTACTTTGATTTAATATGACTAAAAACTTGGGGCGGGTTTTTGGTATAAAAGTTAACTGAGATCTATGAGTGAGAGAATGAGTGAAATGCATTATGTAAAACCTCATAAGCGCCCTCATAAATAAAAAATGCTCCCGCATTTGCTGAGAAGATTTTAACGGAAATAAAAAAGTGAAACATTGATTTCACACTCTGTCGAGGACAGGCATACTCTGGAATTAAGAGTGGCCTTTAAACTCATATAAAGAAACTTTCACCCAATTATTGTGCCCATGTTTTGAATTTGGTTACTATCGAAGCAATGTCTGTAAACAGTGGTATACAGTTGTTTTTGGCGCATATTTAAGGTTGTATGCAGGGCCGTCTTAACGCATAGGCCCGATGGGCATTTGCCCGGGGGCCCACGAGCATAGGGGCCCCATGGGAATATGTTTAGTTATATATATTATATATATACGTCTTTTATTCCTGCGGGCCCAACACTATTTCTTTGCACGTGGGCCCAACCTGGTGTAAAGACGGCTCTGGTTGTATGCATGCCTTTCATCTAGTTTACCACGTCTACATACTCTTAAAGAATACCAGAAATATCAATATGAATCAACAGTAGATACTCTGAAACGACTTTCTGATACAAAATGTGCACGCCGTAAGCATGCAGTTGTTGGATCATTCTCTGCTATTCTAGCCACACTTGATTCAAGGGACTCAACAGAATAGAAAGGAAGTGTCAGAGCAGAAGCTATGTGACTATGTGTTTTAACAACAAAATATTCTTTTGCTTTTCTGATGCTATTTGTACAAAAGTTATCTTCATGTTATCAAACTAATTGCAATGGCTTTGCAAAACAATTGATCGATGTTGGACAAAATAAGTTTGTTGATATGAGAAGCGATGAAGCTTTTGAAATGCTGAATGTAGGTGTCAAATCATTTATTAACGAAAATGGTTCCAAACTAGATGTTAAAACAGAATTTAAAGAAAAGCGAATTGCAAAAACGAAAAGCATGACAGGCGAACTTAGCAGTGATGTAAGGGCTGATGATCCAACTACACGCTTTAAATCTGAAACGTACGTCACTATCTTGGATTCACTTGTAACACAAATAGATGATCGATTTAATGAATTTTGGTGCACAGTTACTTATTTCTATTGTATTGATCCATCACAAATGTTGTAAGAAAATAAAGATTCTTTTCAAAGTTTATGCAAAATTTACAAACACGACATTAACCTTGAAGAAGCAATCGTAGAATATAAGATTTGTATGCATTAATACAATAACTTTCTGCTAGTACACTACAACTTAAAAAGGTTAGGCCATTCTTGACTGAAAAACTAATGGCATCGGGTCTCACTAATTTGTCAATATTCTATAAAATTTACATGACTCTTCCTGTTAGCAGTGCTACTGCTGAAAGATGTTTCAGTAGATTGAAACTCATCAAAAATTATTTGCGCTCAACAATGACAAACGAACGTCAGTCTGCATTGGCATTAATTTCAATTGAACGTGATCTAGCTGAGAAAGTTGACTATGAATCAACGATAAATCGTTTTGCTAAAATGAAATCACGTAGAAAGCAATTTATATAGGGCTCACGGCTCTTTCTTATCTTATCTGTTACAGACGCTCCTTCTATACAGACTAATATTGCGTCATATGCTTATCCATGGTTTGTATTTAGACATGCATTCTTATTAGAGTTTTGAATGTTTATTTAAGGAATTTACAATCATTGTTTGTGTAAAGTTCATAAATTTTCCCAAAGTTTGATGCTCAAACTTTCAGTGATAAATTTTTTTTTAAATTCTGAAGTAAATTGTTTAGTTTATTTATAAGTATAATATTATTGGCACTCTTTGTGTGTGTGTTACTAATCCTGACCAATCCACTCCACCAAAGTCTCTGTGTTTTTTCATTACAAGCTTTTATTTAACTCACACTGTTTGTATGTTGTATCCGTCAAATCTTGTAACGTAAAATTAAACCACTTCTGATGGTACTAGAGATCTCAAAATTTTACCACAGATAGATCTTGGATGACAATACATTGTATAAAAATTTCAGATCGATCGAATGTACCGTAATTAAATAAATGCATTTTTACGTTTATCTTTATATATAAGCTGTATCCGTGCTATTCTTGACTTTCACGTGAATGTCACCGGAGTTCACAACCAGCCATGGATGACGACATTCCAGGTGTTAAACAGCTCAGTAATTCGAAACTAAATCTAAATTGACATGATAATACAAGAGGAACAACTGGTATTTGTGTAGCCTAGTTGGCCCAATTGTTAGCTTAATGGATTTTCGACCTGGAGGTACTGGGTTCAATTTTCAGTTGGGGAAACTGTTATTTTTTAAATACATAAATTTGTAATTAATAATCTATCTTTTTACCACTATCACATTTAAGTTATAGACAACGAAGTTTGACTAATTAAATTGAGTTGATTATGTCAAAAAATTGATTAAAAAATTGTGTTACTAAAAAGTAGAAAATAAAATATTTAAAAAATCTTTTTTTAAAAGGACGCGCTTTTATTTACATATAGAAAGTGCACTAAAAAGAAGAAAATACAAATTTTCAATCCGTGAACCTATCGCTTGCACATAAAAGCGTGGGGCCCTCATCACAACTCGCAATCATGTACAAAGCTGCGAAAGATAAATACAAATTTATATGAATATTAATAAACATTTAAAGTTTCACAACTTTGATCATATACATGCTACTATCATATTAATTAGAAAAATTTATCTATATGCAAAAGAGTAGTTGCAATAAGAAATGAGTTGTGATGGGCGCCCCACGCTTTTATGTGCAAGCGATAGGTTCACGGATTGAAAATTTTTATTTTCTTCTTTTTAGTGCACTTTCTATATGTAAATAAAAGCGCGTCCTTTAAAAAAAAGATTTTTTAAATATTTTATTATTTGTAGCATCAGATTACCTGGTCTTAAACTGAACCATTTTGCCAGATAAAATTCTCATTTCATTCTTTCAGATAGAAAAGTATTACAAGAACTAAAAACAGTAGCTCTTAAAATTGTATTAGTAAAAATAAGTTGTTCTCTTTGAAACTAAGTTCATAATTTACTGTCATCTTTTTATCCTACATATGATATATGCATACAATACGTATATGATATATGATTTCTTTAATTACTTAGGCCTTTTATTAATTATTAACATTTTTTAAAATACATTATATTTTGTTTTATTTGTGACCTATTACTCTCCTGAATATAAAGCAATTGTTTGTATATTGAAGAGATTCATTGCAATGGTTTGATGTAAACAAAAATAATATTAAATAATGTACTTTGAATGATCAACACAGCATTTATTATTTAACACTTAGTCACTTAGTTATTTGTTTGAGTTGCTGTCAGTGCTATTTATGGCAAGCTGAACAAACTGATGAGTCATCTTGCAGATAGTACAACAAACTATTGGAGGCATATAAAAAATTTAATTAAATTCTACCTCATTATAAAAATATTTTAGAAGTTTTATTTAGCCCAAAGACTATAAACTTATTATGCTGAGTTTTCTATGTTAATGTCTGCTAGGATATTCAGCAATTGAAAGTGAAAACAAAGGATTATGAGAAATTTAGATTTCGTCACAAATAACAGCCCCCATATTAACTACCATTTTCATAAATTCAATTGATTAACCATATCTACTTAAGACTAGATGTTTCTTTTTGTCTGCAGCAGTCTCTTAAGATGAAAACGTATTAAAGTTAAAGTAAAACTCACATTTAAAGTGAGCAGAAAAGTTTTTTAACATAAAATATAGCAATAAGAGTGAATCTCATATCAAATTTCTAATCTTTCATTGCAGAACCAGCAATTTAGACAAATGAATTTTATTTCAGCACCTATAAATATTTGCACTAAGTGCATGAATAAAAAAATTTTTTGCGGCGCCCCTTGAAATTCTCCTCGCCCCCCCACGAAGACAAACCTAAATCCGCCACTGAATTTGACAGAATATGGTTTCTAATAACATGGATTAACATTGTTGTTGAATAAAATAATCAAATGCTTATAACAGCAAATCATCCGGTAGTAAATATCAAACAATTATAATTGTACACAAGGAGTAAACGTTCGTTGACACTTCGGCCATCGTCATTCACGTCCACATAGGCAGACTAAAACTGACGCCAATTTAGATGATGTTCATAAATTAATAACTCAACTGTAAACAGTGCAACGTATCAGACTCTGGATCTACAGAACATGAGGTCGTGACTTTTCTACCAATGACAGTTGATAACAACAGCAGTGGCAGTGCCATCAAGTGTTAATGTGTCAGGAGTGTGCCTTGACAGAAAGGTCATGTTATATTCACGTAGAGGTGGCCTGGGAATTCATTGTGGGTTAACTGTTGAAGTGATATGTCGGAGCTAGGAACACTGGAACAGCACAAAATCATACCATACCCCAAACAGAAGGCGTAACAGTAACAGCCTTGGGGGGGGGGTGTTATCAAAATTGATGGCTGACTGATGGCAATTATTTTTCAGCACAATTAAAACAAATTTTGACACGTTTATAGCAATTACAGTGATATATTTTTAACCAACGACACCATAATAATTGGTAAAACACGATAAATTTAACCAACCTCTGAACTCTGATACTAGTAACCAGTATGAGAGGTTGGTTAAATTTACTCTGTTACTAGTCGTATTCATATTTACTTAACAGTATTAATAGGATCACCACAAACACGAGACGAGTGACCCATTCACGAATCTCTATTGAGATGAGTGACCCATTCACGAATCTCTATTGAGACGAGTGACACATTCACGAATCTTTATTTTCTATAACCCGAAATCGAGATCACATGTTTTGGGATTTTAAATGATGGAAATTGTTGATACAACAAACTTACATAGTAGGAAAAAACAACAACAAGAGAATATGAATTATGAATAGACATACTACCTACATGTCACGTGAGACTGGAGGAGTATGACTAAGACAACAAACTAACTTCGAAAACAAAACAAACATGACAATATGAATAGGCTTACTCAGTACTGCCTACATGTCATGTAGGTCTGAGACAACAATCAGGTGTGATTAATTTAGATAATTGTGTGTTGTTTGATGTCGTTGTTGGGAACTGGTCATCACAAGTCCAGCTGACTCCAATATAACAATATACTTTATAATAACGGAAATTTCAGCTCTTAGCCAGGCCTGTTATCACTTAAAAACCAGTGGTCGACAGATGGACCGGACCGTCCACCAGCAGGTTGTTAAGATATCAATGACAGCCGACTCAAGGGGACTTAAGTGCAGACTTACCTGTAAACTGGCGTCTATGGTCAGACACAAGAACCACTTTTTGTGAAGGGATACATCCACTCAGGTCCACTCGCAGGTGAACGAGGCAGGAAACGGGTATAGTCCACAGTATCCAGATGAAAACCCCTTTCCAAGGGGTTTAGTAGCAATCACTTGACCATGGGTTAACTTACTATCCATTTAACCCATGGTGAACTCGGAAGTTGCATTCCTTAGTCCCAAAACGTTTCAGTATCGAAAAACGTGCCTAGGTATTAGTATTGGCTGATACTGAAATAGTGATAATGAAGTGTTCGCGAAACAACAACAAAACAACACTTGCTATTTAAAACGCTAGATCTACCAATAATACGTTTAATAACTTAACACACTAAATTGACTAAACCACACAACAGGTCTGTACGTCGACTGTTCAGGCAACTCCCTAAAAGTAAAATCTTGACTTATCTCAACACTACCACCGCGTTGTCCCGTAATCAATAATTGATTTCCATCCTAGGTATGAACACAAAATACTGATTCCACGAGCTGTTCGCTGAAACTAACAACACGAACTGAGCCCCAGGCCGAGGGGGGACCGCGTTGTGCGTGTGTGTGTGTGTAGCGATCCTACGCTCAGCTAACGATCGGCGTGGCCGGAGCTACAACAACCACCGTTCCCCACACAACAGTTCGACGCTAAAACGCTTCACGCCTCTCAAAGAGTTGAATGGCGAATACACCTAGGCGAACTCGCTTGCCATTCGCTCCCTCTCAGCCGAAGCCGGGCCCCGGACAAACTCCCACACTACACCTGACATTTTAGATCTTGGCGCTTGTGCTGGGCAGGCACACTTCCACATGGGACGTAAAGGGGGCGCAGACTTTCATAGAACTAAATTATTGGCATGTAAGATTGCTGCTGAATTATGTTCTTTCAAAA
The DNA here is from genome assembly GCA_944989445.1 of Ampullaceana balthica. NCBI lineage: Eukaryota > Metazoa > Mollusca > Gastropoda > Lymnaeidae > Ampullaceana > Ampullaceana balthica. The sequence goes on from CALYLW010000117.1 coordinate 231,512, forward strand.
AAGGGATTTTGAGGAAACAAGGATAAGGGTCGCATATATTTGTTTATCAACTTCCTGATAACGTGTTTTTTAAAAATTATAGTAGACGGTTGTTCTGACGTCTGCTGAGCGTTTCTAGTTGTCTCGATTTTTTTAGATATATAAAAAGATATTTAATAACATTTTGAGATTGTCTATAAACGATGGTGTTTTATTATGTGTTTTTTTTTAAAAATTAATTTTAAACCAGGAAACAAATATTTATGTCAATATTCTTGGTACCCCTTCAACTTCAAGAACAATTCTATTCTAAAATAGTTATTTAAAAATCGCTTACCCGACACTCTCTTAAAATACAAAAACACATTTGTAATGTAAAATATTTTAGATTATAGACAATATGTTAAAACACGTGCCATCTTTTTGTGCTTTGAAATAATAATTGTACACTTAAATTGATATATATATTGTCAAGTAGCCTATACGGGTATTATATACGTTATATCACCATAGAATTTAGCTGCAAATTTTGAAAGACAATGACATGTCGTTACACGCATAACACGCCAAATAAAAGTGATGCATGCAGTAAAACCTAATTTCTTTTTAATGAAATCAAATTTTATTTGCTGAATATTAAAGTGTGTTTTAACAGGAATTTGCTTATCTATAAATTAGAGGCAAGAAATACCACCTTTCGATTGAAATATACAATTTCCGCCCACTACGGACTGCATTTTTCCACCTCTCTCCGAAACCACTGCTTGTAGTATCTGTGTTATGTGCTTTCAACATCTTTCTCTATTATTTTCTCACCTTGGTTATGAATTCTATGACAATAACCAATTGTTATCTGATGTCATCTTTTTTATCCTGGTATATCCGCTAAGGCATGTTTTCAACAAAGAAGTGTTGCAGCCACGGCCCGCGGGCTACATCTGTCCCCACTTGACCTTCATAAGGAGACTTAGCAGAGTGAACAAAAGTTTTTAAATATATTATTCTGTTTAAGACGGATAATTTTTTTACTCATTATTTCTAGTGAGGTGTATTGATTTTTTTAAAGGCATATATTGTTATGCATAGAATCAATTCATAAATCTTTTTACGCTAAATCCTAGCCCTTTTATTGTATCTGGCGAAGACTTATCTGAGCCCCATGACTCTGTCTGGGAACACTGATCCAGATCCGTGCTTCAATGTTTGTGGGTTAATGAGATTCCTTGTTTTGTTTGTTAGCGACTTGAAAGGAAATCAACTTTTTTTTTAAAATGTGCAACATTCTTACAGCATTTCATCAGCTAGGAGCAGTGCACGGAGCAATGTGTTGGTTTTAGTCCCGCTGATGATGTTGATGACTCTCGTTCTAAGAATCTACATTTAATTTACTACACATCTTAAGTTTTAAAGAAGTAAATGTAATTAACTGACAACTGGCTTAATTCAGAGACAAGATGATTGGTCACGATGTGAGTTGTTTGAATTATAAAAACAACATTGCTATTTTGATATTTGATAAAGACCTGTTGTAACCGAGAGCCAATTTAAGATATACAAAATTGTTGACAGGCGAATTGGAGAACTACGGGTCATTAAACCTGGCTTAGAAATCTTCAAGTAATCCTTGTAACATATCTTTTTATAAATTGTACGCGAGCCGCAATGTAAACACACAGAAGAGCCGCATGCGGCTCGAGAAACGCGGTTTGGCTATCGTTGACCTATAGACATAGGCGAAAGTTTACACCAATATTTTGAGAGAGAATTCGGAGAGGCCAAAAATATCCCTTCACTTTAATATATGTACACAGAGAAACGATGTTATTTAAGGAGGGCGTGCTACCGTTGACCTATAGACATAGGTGAAAGTTTACACCAATATTTTGAGAGAGAATTCGGAGAGGCCAAAAATATCCCTTCACTTTAATACATGTAAATGTGCGCTGCCAAAGTACATATGATACAGATTTTTCAGTTTTCAAGTACCAACAGACGGAGTAACAGGAGCAACCTTTTCCCGAGTAGCTGGCCAGTCTAGACTAGAGGCAGGGGTTATTTACATGATAGCCCCCCTTAGGGTCGGGTCGTGCCCTCTCGTGGAACCATGCGCTAGCGATTGGGTGGTGTGTTGTTTACATGACACCCCTATCGCCCAAACACCTCGTGAGGGTGAGCCCGTATCCCTAGATCCATCTCGAGGAAGGAGCGAGGGTTCTCTCTGTGGCCACCGGAAGGGGGAGTCGCCCTCTGTTTACATGACTGAAAGTGTGTTGGGGTTTGCTGTGGGGAAGCAGACTGCTAACAAATGTATGCCACAACTTTGATATGAAATCGGATCCGTACATATTTACTGTATCCTTATAGATTTGTAATTGAAGAACCGTTATTTGGAATCTTTGAAACTTATATGTATATATATGTATCCGTAGATGCGACATCTGCTGCTTATTGGTAGTACTTTTGTCGATATGTTATAATGTATATAATATACGTTTACATCGTACATCCTATTACAATGCCTTTTGACAACTATTATAACTAGGCTCAGCCCCTTTACACTCAAAGCTATATATACTGTCTATACCCGGGCCCTTTGACATCTAAATACCCTAGAAGCTATACCCGGGACATTTGACATCTAAATACCCTAGAAGCTATACCCGGGACATTTGACATCTAAATACCCTCAAAGCTATACCCGGGCCCTTTGACATCTAAATATCCTTCGAGCTATACCCGGGCCGTTTGACATCTAAAACACAGTCACAGTTAACCCCATGCTTTATGACATCTAATACTAATACACACTCGCTGCTAAACCTAGGCCCTTTAAACCCGCACTCACAGCTTGGCGTAAGCCCTTTGACATATGATATTCACACATTCAAAGTTAGGCCTAGGTATTTATGTTTCAACTTAGCCTAAGTTACGAAATAATGTTTGATTTTTTTTTCTTTAAGCAAGCAAATTGTGTGGAGTCTATGCGGCTAATTTAAATGACCTACAAAGTATCATCTGTGTTTCATGTATTTCCTTTTCATTCATTCTATTGTCATCAAACTCATGTTTTTAAAGTCAAACCTTGAAGAAAGTAATTTTTAAAACCTGCAAAATAGACAAAGGAATAAAAACAAACAAACACACACTCATCTCATTCCATAGGCAAGGGGGAAAAAACACATACATTATCGTTCTCTCCGTGTGGAATTGTTTGCCTGATCAAACCAGGAGAACCAAAACTCTATCAACATTTGAAGCTCTAATAAAAATGCAAAACTGGACATAAACCTTGAATGTAGGACGCAATAACCTTGTGTATAGAAGGGGCGTCTGTAATAGATAAGATAAAAGTAATTTCAACAAAATCAGGTCCTCTTATTTTTTTCCCCTCCAGAAATGAATCTAAATAATTTAATACTGTTTTCTTACGGTCGCATGCTAAAGGAATGGTCCATTATTGTATATGTGCGAATCCTATGAATTATGAGTAGATCGCTATATGTGGTGTCTGGTTCTGTAATTTGGTATATGGTGTGATCCCTCGGTGCCACTAATACAACCGAAGACAACATAAGAGCATTCTTATGTCCAAAAGACATCTTTCAATATTCGAGTAAAAATTTGCGTTAAGTCTTTGTGTGAACTATCACAATAATGGCATGGTGAACATTTAAGTCAATACAGTACTAGGCTATTCAATAAGTCAAACGAATCAGTTATTACCGACAACACAACTCTGCATACAAATGTTGTTGGGGGGTAATCACTGCCCCTCCCTAGTATATCTTGGCTGTCATATGTCACAGGATCAACACATGTGTTTCCTATCCTTAACTCTTTCCTATCCTTAACTGTTTCAACCCCTCAATTCTTTCCTACCATTTGTTTCTTCAATTGAAAATCGTATGTTTTGGTATAAAATAAAGGGGGAGTTTTTGGCAAATTATTTAGATTATTTCGTTTTTTTAAATTCACATGTCAGTGGAACAAAAAATATACTATTAAACATTATTCGGTTTATTAAAGTATTTAAACGCCCCATTTCATTTACATATCCTCTATCCCAAATGCTATTGGGACTAAAACGGAAATCCAGACCTATAGGGAAGGATTGATGCACGTCTTGCATTGAGGTTGGGGAAGGTGCTGAGTTCAGTGGAGAATTCAGGGAGGTGCAAGGTTAAGGAAAGGTGACCACAAAAATGACTTTCACCGGAAAGTTGAGAACCTAACGCTACCAAGCGAATCTAAATTATATTAGTAGCTCCCAGCCACCCGAACCCCTCTCCCCATCCGGTAGACACAGAAATTTTAATAAGAAGTCTTCCAACCTTCGTGACTCCAAGCCTTAGCCATTTTTTCGGGGAGCGAGGGCGGCAGTCAGAAAGGCCAGTCTCAGCCCGTTCCCGCGGCGAGCACACAAAAGACCATTCTTCCCATTATGGGAGAATGAGAGAGCCGCGCAGTCCATCTTTTATCCGCGGCCACTCGATGCGGGCCGGGCCCCCACATGGACTGGTCAGCAGACGAGGAAATAATGAGATGGCCACGGTACACCGCGACCAGCCATCCGTGCAGTCACCAAACAGCACGTCTTGTTTTGGTCAGGAAACAGTGGCAGCTAAATGGCGAAAAATCTGGTCGATTATTTTCAGTTCTTCGTTCAATGCCTTCGCACAAGAAACGGTTATAGAAATAATCTTTAAGACTTTCTCATATCCCAAAAATTTTGAGCATACAATTTAATAACATAAATGCATCTGTAAGTCTCTATTCACTAGTCTTTTCACATTTGATTTTAGACGAAAGGTTAGTAATGCAATATTTCATGTACTATTGCATTTCGGCGTCCAATCAACAATATCAAATGTTTAAAAACTTGTTATGCTGCAGTTCAAATGCTAAATTTGATCTTTGATATTTGATCTTTAAGTTTAAAAAAAGTCTCTTAATAATGATGTGCTCACGAAATCAAATTTGAATCAACGCTTGTTGGGCCTAAAAGACACTGTAGACTGTAGGCAAAGAATCATAGCTTTAAAATGTGTCTTAAGGTTTTTAAAAGCTAATTCCTACTATTATTTTTGTTTATATTTCCTATCTGTTAGAGTAAAGATTTTTTTTTAAATTTATCCAACTGTATCCAATACATGAGGTTTAAACAGAGAGCTCAACTGTGTCAGCGTTATCTTCGTTAAGTGTTCTGAAAGGATGAGTTAGTTCTCACTTAAATTAAGTAATGGCCATTAATGAGCCAGCCACCCGCGTGCTTACAGTGACCAGCGTCCGGCACTACAGTGGTCATCTCATCCCCGGCATGGGGCGCCAATATGGCGGCGTGCAGAGAAGCACACAAGACCAATTTAGATTAGAGCTATCAAAGTGGACACTGCGATTGTGCAGCAACGTCCAAGCGACCCTGGACAGACGGTCCCCTGTCAATCAGAGTTGACCCGCAGTGACCTCATTCTTTGTGACCTGCGTGAAATCACCAGAGATTCGGAGCAAGAAATGGACGAAGTAACTACGACTAGAGAACAAATACTTCGATTACGAATCTGATGATTAAATTTTGATTTTGTCATCTAAAAAATAATAATTCCAATGACAATTAAATAAATAAAAACGAATACCCCCCCCACCTCTTTTTTTAAAAACCTAAATTATAGAAATTTAATTTACCATGAACATTTTCCCAGAGCTTATATGAAAATGAGGAATACGAATTTTTCGACTCCACGGTCCACAGGAGTCGATTCTCTCACAATAATTTGAAGAAGAGAAACATAAAAGGGGAAAAAAGTTGGGGGGGGGGTGATTCGAGTGGCTATTTCCAAACTGTTGAGATTCCCTGTAGAGACGATGGTCGCTATTGTTCGCATTGAGAGGCCCGACAGTGAGTCCAATGAAGGACACTGGTCAGCAGGTTCAGCACCACGGGTCAAGAGTGTACGTCACAACGTGCCATTCAACAGGAATACCAGCAGCTTGGGGAAATTTTAAAAAAAAATGTACAGGTTTGGAGTCGAGGGATTCTGGGCTCAAGCAGGAGGCGTTTAATATAAGGTCTTGTAAGAATCTCGTTTGTGTGTGGTCATTTTTAAGCACACAGATTGGAACCGATCTATTTCTTCTAAGCACCTTATACAGCTGCTGTATTTGCCCGGCTGTAGAGAAATAAGTTTGTATTGTTAACACCTTTAAGGGCAATACCATTTAGTTTGTATTTCTTGAAAACGTATAGCAGTTGACGACGTCGGACGTCCTCATCTGGATTCAGCAACGCGCCAAAATGTTTTTTAAAAATTCATTTATTTTACTATATATACCGGTATATTAAAAATTAAAATAGAAACGTCATATCGGTTATCAATTGATGCTGTATGAAGAAAGGTTTGTATTTTCGAAATTCTAAATACAATTAACTTTTATATTATGTTGTGAACACCATACGTAGATCATAGTGTATCTTTAAGATTAAGGATATAGAAAAATAAATATACACATGCCTGTATATTGAGAACCGTTAGGCTGCAACTCCAACAAGTTATAAATAATTATCACTCCGAAAAAAAATTAATGTCAAATTTTTGCTTTGATATTTATTGTTAAATGCGTGTTTTCAATACGCACACAATCACCAGGAAAGTTTTTTCTTTTATGAAACAAAAAAAAATATTGTCAGAAGTGGGATTTGAACCCACGCCCACATTTGTGGACCAGAAATCACAGCCCCATGTGACATGGGAAGGTTGTTACCTTTCGAAATTGACAAGATTATGGCAATTATTACAATGAATAAGCGCAAATATTGACCTACTTGTTATCTTCTATATATCTTACTACAGTGACTACAGCCATCTAGTATCTGCGTATTGATCAACTAATGATGCAGGCTAATCTTTTAAATCTAGAGCACCTGGTCTTAAACATATTCACGTCAATTTTGATATCATGTAACTGAAACGTGCTGGGTATCGAAATTTTGTTTTAACTTTGTCGCAAATTCATAGTAATCACTTTGTATTAAAATGAACCTCTTGATTAGGATCTGAAACGATTTTTGTTCATTTATAAACCCCAAGTTTTGTTGTTCATGTAAGGGGGCGTCCATAAAGTACGTCACGCTCCAGAGGGGTGTAAGAAAGTGTGACAGTTTGTGACAGGGGGGAGGGGGGTGTCCGGCCAAGTGTGACGTCACGCTGTTTTATATTAAATTTTGATTATTTTGTTAATAAAAAAACAACATTTTTGTTCGAAAGTGTGACGTAATTTAGGGGGGGGGGTCCAAGATGTGTGACAGTTTGTGACAAGGGGGAGGGGGGAGTTTAAAATGGTCAAAAATAGCGTGACCTACTTTATGGACGGCCCCTAATGTATAAGAGAATGGTGGCATCAGTTTTTAAAACTTTAATGCTTATCACAATGTGTCCCAATAACTTCATCATTATTTTAAAATCATTCAATTTCTCTGGGATGGCTTAGTTAATCAGTCTATTTTACATATACCGGTATATTAAAATAGAAACGTCATACCGAAAGGTAACTAACTATCCACTATCCACATACCTTTATTTATTATTTATATGGTGCACCGTTAGTCGCTAGGCTGCTGCTCCCATAAATTATTAATAAGTATCTGTTTTTTTAAAAATTATAAATATCAAATTTTGTCTTTTATATTTGATAAAGGAGTTTTTTGTTCACCTGTGTGCGTTTTAAAGAGAAAAAAAATGTCAGAAGTGGGATTTGAACCCACGCCCACATTTGTGGACCAGAAGTCACAGCCCCATGTGACATGGGAAGGTTGTTACCTTGAGTCTGGCGCCTTAGACCACTCGGCCATCCTGACATACAAGTTATCGAGGCAAACACTACTAGCAATCAATAACGGCTATGTTCCCGTACTTGTTATCTTCTACGTATGCCTTACTACAGCCATCTACTAGCTGCGTATTGAACAAACTAAGGGTGCAGGCTAATCTTTCAAACCATGAGCACCTGGTCTAAATATAATCACGTCAATTGATTTGTTGTACCTGAAATGTGCTGGGTATCGAACTTTTGTTTTAACTTATCACATAGTCATAGTCATTGTATTATAATGAACCTCTCGACAAAGATTATAAACATTTTTTGTTAATTTTATAAACCCCTTGTTTTGAGGATCATTTTAATATATAAGAGAAACATGTCAAAGGGGGCCATCCATAAATGACGTCACGCGATTTCGGCCGATTTTTACCCCCACCCCCTCGTCACACTTCGTCACAAAAACTTAGACCCCCCCCCTCCAATATGACGTGACAAAGCCTTAACCACACCCCCTAAAAAACCATATTTTCTCTTTTAAAATTAGCATGTTTGCAAATTACTTTTTTGTCATTTAAGTATGTATTGACTGTCATTCTCCACTCTAATATCATAACACGTGTGAAGCCATTGAAAACGTCATTAAAACTATTTGAAAACAATCAAGTATCTAAGTGGAACTTGTATTTAAAGAAGCGCGTTTTGACGTGACTTCACGTTTCTTCGCCCCCTCCCCGTCATCACACATCGTCACAAATGCGTGAGCCTCTTCCCCCCCCCCACCCCCAAGCGCGTGACGTCATTTATGGACGGCCCCAAGTGCAATCATTTTTTTAAACTTTGATTTACTTCACTATGTCTACCAATAACATCATGATTATATACAAACATCATTCAACAGTCACTATGTCTACCAATAACCTCATGATTATATACAAACATCATTCAACAGTCACTATGTCTACCAATAACCTCATGATTATATAAAAACATCATTCAACATTTTTTCTAGTGTGGTTATGTTTATCACCATGAAGATGTTTTTGAATGCGGGAAAATATTTTTCTGAAGTTATTAATTTTAATATACCAGAATATTACAATAGAATCGTCATCTCGGTTAATCACATGACGCTGAATGAAGAACCAAGGTTTTTCATTTCATAATTCAGATTCATCTATGTATGATGTGGTGAACAACAAATGTTGTTAGTAGTTAGCAGATGTTGTATCTTTAATGTATACTCACATTGGGGCTCTAGATAGGCAACTGTTCCCATAACCTTATGATGTGCACCGTTAGGCTACTGTTCCCAAAGGTTAAAAGTTAAACATAAATATTTCTACACAAAATTTTTAATTGTCTAATTTTGAATCTGATATTTTACTAATTGTTTTTTAAATTTACCAGTAAGGTTAAAAAAAATAATGTCAGAAGTGGGATTTGAACCCACGCCCACATGTGTGGACCAGAAATCACAGCCCCATGTGACATGGGAAGGGTGTTACCTTGAGTCTGGCGCCTTAGACCACTCGGCCATCCTGACATACAAACATTAAGGGAAAAGCTCGAAACAATCAATAATCACTATATAGCCATACTTGATATCTTCTTATCATTTTACCTCAGCCATCTACTATCTCTGTCTCTGTATTCAGCAACTAATGCTGCGGGCTAATATTTCAAACCCTGAGCACCTGGTTTTAAGCATAATCACGTCAATTGATATCATGTACCTGAAACGTGCTGCGTATCGAACTTTTGTTTTAACTTTGGCACATAGTCATATCCATTGTCATAGTCATAGTCATAGTCATCACTTTGTATTATAATTATAATGAACCTCTTGATGAAGCTCTTAAACAATATTCGTTCAATTATAAACCTCATGTTTTGACGATCAATTAATAATTATTAATATTTATGAGAAAAGTGCTATCATTTTTACAATTAAATATTTCACGACGTTTTCCAATAACTTCATGATAATGTTAAAATCATTCTACATCTCTACCATGGTTTTGTTTATCAGTCTGAAGAAGTTGTCGAAATACTGACTTTCTATCTGACGCAAATGCTGCCTCAATGATAAATCTCTAATACATCCTAAAAACATAAGCTCTTATATCGATAGTGATGTTAAACTATCTGTTTCTTAGGTACTGTGGCGTATTTGATAATATGTCTCGATGGCTTTCAAGAATGAAGTATGCAGTTGAGAAACATAAAATATGTTGTTGAGATAAATTGTATAGGTTGTGAAGCGACATTAGATATATTGTTGAGAGAAAGTGAATATTTGTTGAGGGCCATTTTATGTGTTGTTGAGGTACATATATATGTTTCTTAGAGACATTATATATGTTGTTGAGGGACATTATATGTGCAAGTCCTCTTAGCCCTAAATACAAAAATAAAGTCGCCAAGCGCATACAACAACAGCATTGTTAACTAGGCTTTTATAGTAATAATATACAGCAAGTAATAAAATTCAGGCTACAGGGAGTTTTCATTTTAAAACTGTCAGGCAACAGTGACAACAACAAAATTGTTAAAACAATTAGAAACTCTTGCATCCTCACAAACCCTTGTGTAAATGGAATTAGTTTCCCGAATGAATATCCACGGGGTGAATTTATGGTGTAAAAATGTTACGTCCGGGGTAAAAAAGATAAAATGCAGAAGACTTGTATGTTTCCAGAAATTCAACATCGAAAGAAAGAGCAGATGTTGCCCCTATTCAGTTAAAGATTTCATTTCCAAAATTAGTTCTGTTGAGTGAAAGTATTGTAGAAAATTGTTTCAGTATTTAAGCAATCCTAAGACAGCGTCAGTTTCAGATTAAGGAGTTTTTTAGAAATTTGTGTCCATTTGGTAAAAATAAAATGTGATAAGAATGGTCATCTAAATGACATTACCGGACAAATGTGACCAATTGTCTGTGAGACCTGGCATATTTACCGCTGCCCGACTGACGAATGGTCATTGTAATAAACCAGGGCCGTCGTGCCATAAAAATGAGGACCAGGCAGATTCTAGTTGACCATCATAAATTACGTTTCACTGTGTCCGGGACTAGCCATAAAACAAGGCGATAAGTTACTACGGTGAATAAGCATAAAGAGAAACATCCTGGGCTACATGATTGCATCGGTGCTGTTTACGCATTACTACGTGTGTGTTGGTATGTCTACCAAATATTAATTGAAAGTGGTGTTAGGCGGCACATGCTGTTACACAATTCAACCACTGCCTGGATCGCTAACCGAATCACGGGACGGTCCCCCCGAATCGTTTCTTGTATCCCATCATGGAACTGCCCCAACTCCCCGCTAAGCAATAAATAATGAAACGCCATTGAACAAGGTCCGGCCCAGGCCTCCACTGGATGACCAGACACGGACATCAAAAGATCTTTAAGGGCTCACTGCCCAGTGGGGTTACGGGAATGCCAAAAGCCCAGGCTTTGACCCGTGTGACGCTCGCGGTATTGGGAACTCATCGTGCTAATCTCCCGGCCAGTGGAGGCGGTGAGATAAAAGTGTCTGGACTGGAGTTGACCCGGAGTTACACAATGGTGGAACTCCGTGGTCACACGTCATCCAAACTGGAGATTACACAGAAGTCGCGATAGCGCCCCTTGTATGTCTTATCAGGACATTAATAAGTAATAACAAGGGGGTTGGTTTAACACACGCTTGTGCTTTGAACACATTGGAAATATTTAGTGATGTCAAACATCAGACTGTCTCCCATGTCAGTCATGTTTTGTATTTGGTTCGGCCGCCCTATTCACCGACGAAGATCCTTTCAGTTTAATAACAGATTTTCAGTGGAAAGCACGTTGACCTTGATCCTCTGCCCTTGGCGTTACACACCACATCGATATTGAAAATTCATATTCCTTAAAAATTATTGCCATTATTATTGTTATTTGGAGGGGATACGGTGGTCGAGTGGCAGCACGCTCGACTGGCGTACTGATGGTCATGGGTTCGAATCCATGGGAAGCCATTGATTTGTTCCCGGGGCCTAGGGCGTCCCCGAGTCCACCCAGCTTCGAGTGGGTACCTAACGCATAGTTAGGGAAAATAAAAGGCGGCCGGGTAATGCGTGGAACCCTTATAGCCGTGGCATGCGAACGCTGCATCACTTGCCAAAATCAACTGCGGTCTTGGCTGACCAAAGGCTATGGAAGCACATCCAGAAAAAACAGCAGGCTGAAGTCGGAGACCACGGGCCAATTGGCGCAAAACTCGTCGGCACGCAATACTCAAAGTGAGAACGAAGAAGAAGAAGAAGATTGTTATTTGAAGTACACATTTCATAGAAATTGTCCTTATAAAAATATATAAAGGACTACTTACATTTTTTTTTAAAACTCAGATTTTGTCTTCAACGCATTAATTTTTCACATTTGTGAATACTCCTCTATTTTCTAAATATATATTTTTAAAACCAAACAATAAACTCTGAATGCACTAGACCAGGGGCGGGAAACCATGGCTCGCGAGCCAGATGTGGCTCTAGTGATGGCTGCATCTGGCTCTCAGACAAATGTTCGATTTTTTGTTGTTGAAAGTTTGTTCAGACTCCTTCGATCTACATATTAATTGAATATTTAAAAAACAGCATAACAATGTTATTAAAAGAATTCAGAGTCGAATCAGAGACATAATGTACTTATAGTGTTGAAATTACACTAAATGCACACATTTACTTGAATTTCTAGTTTTAAACATAATGTATGGCTCTCACAGAATTACTTTTCAAAAGCTGCGGTGTTTATGGCTCTCTCAGACAAAATGTTTCCCGACCCCTGCACTAGACGCAAATAATGAAGCATAATTTGACATTAGATTTTGAACCCGACGTTCCACCAAATAGAATGTAGTTGAAGATGGAGCAAAGGGAGGCTAGTGACATGACTTCACGAGCATGCCACTGAGTCGAGTGGCCAGACAATGAGTGCTTTAGACTCGCGATGGGGCAGGTGACTATTAATCATTGGTCAACGTGTTGTCGCCATGTCGCATAGTTTTACCGCGGTTTCACGTGAGGATATTGTTAGCAGTGACACGTTCGTCGCTGTCTACTTCAGCGTTTCAACCCGTGTTGTTGATAGATGTCATTAATTCAAGAGAAAACTGAAGAGCATGAATCACACCTACCCCCACAAATAACAGCATTCCCTTCATGACCCACCACGAATTCCACAAAACAAAACAACAGCTTTTTTTTAGGACGGTTCTCAAGTTATAGTAATGTTGCGTATCCTTTCAAATCACAGGCGATGAGGCCTTGGTGGATTAATTGGGGTGCTAATTGGGCTTAAGCCAAGGGCCCCCAATGATTTAAGGGCCCCAAACTTATTATATTGTATAATAAAGGTGGCTGGACCTGGCCTCAGGTGGGATTGCAGCCAGGGGCCCCGTGCAATCTTAATCCGCCACTGCGATGAGGTATGATTTACTAAGATTGAAACTGTAACTAATTTGTTTTTTGTTTTAAAATAGTGTGCTTGAAGTTTGAGAATTAAAAAAAATGAAAAGGATTTTAAAACGTGAGCTTTAATGGTATTAAAATACGAATGACAAGTTTTTATAGGAAATATGAAATTTTCATGACCACGCTTACTTAAACGGTAAACGGGGAAAAAAAATACATACAATTTTCTAAAGTTTAATTTGTCGTCTGTACATACACGTTTATAGTCATTAAATTATTTGGACGCGCGAAAGTAAATTATCACGCGAGAGGCTGAAAAGGGGGCATTTAAGACGACCAATGTTTAGTTTTGTCGAGTTTTCTTGTCTGGTAACTAATTAAAATTTTCAGAACCACGTTCACTTTTAAACTTTTGTTGAATATTAATTTTAAAAAAATGTTTTAAAAAGATCATTATGGACCATAAAATGAATTCAGTTTTCATCACTTGGATTTTATTATTATTTTAAGATTAAAACCCAATTTATTGTTTGTGCAAGGATTAGAAAAGTCAACTTAAAATTATTTTGCTACAATGAATTTTACGAGCTTTACTTTACACATCTCCCGCTCAAAACTGAAATATAAGATTGTCTTCTTTTCTTTTTTTAATAGGGTTGATGCCGATTACCGGTGAATTCAGGACATGAAGATCAATGTAATCTGACTAATTGGGGATCAATTATATTTTAATTACATAACATTGTCCACAAAATGAAATGTTTACAAATTTTCTGCTCTCGATGGTGTTAGGAAGTTGGTCAACAATGGGATAAAATGAGCTGATACTGAGAAACTGACAAAGTTCATCACAAGATGGGAAAATTAAGTGGGAAAAAATCCAAAATATTTAGATTTTAAAACACAACATTTTAGAACACCCATTGTGGCGTCTGGTGCTTTGGATAACAGGAGAGAAAATAAAACAACCCCGTAAAAACAAAGTTTTTGACTATAAATCCCTTGTATATGAGACATAACTAAAAGTATTGATTATGTTCAAAGGTGACAAACATTTACAGACTGAAACCGAAATTATCTCCCTTGGCTTTAAAACTAGGTCAAAACTCTAGCAGACGACGACTTTTGTTTTTCTAAATAGTGATTTATATAGATAATAAAACTAAAAATGCATTAATTTATTTACGGTACGTTCGATCGATCTGATATTTTGATACGATGCATTGTTAGGTGAGACGGGTCCGTGTGCCGAATTTCAGCTCGATGGCTTTACTGGAAGTGGGTCATTTTCGACTTTTGTTTTTCCGCGGGCGGACGGGCGTCGCGGGACGACGGACGTCGCGGACGAATGAGACGGCGGTGAAGTTAATATAAGGGATTTAAAAATGACTAAAAGGGATTGGTGTGTTGGGAATCGTTCAACCAATCGTATTGCGTTTTAGAAGATGAAATAAAAATACAATCCACGTTTAAATCTTATGAGTAGCTGTTGGTAGGAAGTTTAAGTTTCATTCTAAATGAACTGAGTGGAAGGAAGCAAATGTCTAAAGATACTAAACGAAGTGGTGATAAGCCAAGGCAAGAATGACAAACAAAAGAACCAATAATACTAACTTGAACTGGTCAAAAATTTAAGCTGGGCCTTAACAGATGTTGAATGTTTTCGAATTATGCGTTAAGGAGAATATTTAGAAATAGAAATTTCCAAATTTCTAACTTTCAAATCTCCCTTATTTCAATTTTTGGTCAGTAGTTGGAAGACATTGAAACGATGACAAGGCAAAATTGGGAGTCGTTGCCTACAGTGCAGAAGTCTCCCAGTTGTTTTACCTGCATGACTCTGTAAACACCATCCACAATTCACTTTAAACTTACCTGAATGTCCCGTTGAACAAACGTCACAGTAAAAACATGACTTTTCCTTTGCGAACCGAGGACCAATTTCAGACAAGTCTAAATGTCGCCGGAGACAAAATCCTTGCTGGATCCGTATATATAAAAACTCACAACACACATTTAAAATATATTTTTAAAAAACATTAAATTTAAAAAAAAATAATTACAAAATAATTTTAGAAACCTCGTTTAAGCGACAACAGTACCAAGAAGTACAAAAGAATATGGTGCTTGGGGTCATCGGATAGTACATGCACTTTTAGAGGAGGAGTGGCATTTGATTACACGATATGAATTGTGTGTATTATATTCATTTTTTTTCTCTTTTAAATAAAAGAGGTGTTAACATTCACCTCAGATGCTAACATTCACCTCATGTTTTAACATTCACACGGGTGTTAACATTCACCTCGGGTGTTAACATTCATCTCGGGTGTTAACATTCACCTCATGTGTTAACATTCACCTCGGGTGTTAAAATTCACCTCGGGTGTTAACATTCACCTCGGGTGTTAACATTCACCTCAGGTGTTAACATTCACCTCATGTGTTAACATTCACCTCGGGTGTTAACATTCACCTAAGGTGTTAACATTCCCCTCATGTGTTAACATTCACCTCGGGTGTTAAAATTCACCTCGGGTGTTAACATTCACCTCAGGTGTTAACATTCACCTCATGTGTTAACATTCACCTCGGGTGTTAACATTCACCTCAGGTGTTAACATTCACCTCATGTGTTAACATTCACCTCGGGTGTTAAAATTCGCCTCATGTTTTAACATTCACCTCAGGTGTTAACATTCACCTCAAGTGTTAACATTCACCTCATGTGTTAACATTCACCTCGGGTGTTAACATACACCTCATGTGTTAACATTCACCTCGGGTGTTAACATTCACCTCATGTGTTAACATTCACCTCGGGTGTTAACATTCACCTCAGATGCTAACATTCACCTCATGTGTTAACATTCACCTCGGGTGTTAACATTCACCTCAGGTGTTAACATTCACCCCATGTGTTAACATTCACCTCGGGTGTTAAAATTCACCTCGGGTGTTAACATTCACCTCAGGTGTTAACATTCACCTCAGGTGTTAACATTCACCTCATGTGTTAACATTCACCTCGGGTGTTAACATTCACCTAAGGTGTTAACATTCACCTCGGGTGTTAACATTCACCTCATGTGTTAACATTCACCTCGGGTGTTAAAATTCAGCTCATGTGTTAACATTCACCTCAGGTGTTAACATTCACCTCATGTGTTAACATTCACCTTGGGTATAACATTCACCTCAGATGTTAACATTCACCTCATGTGTTAACATTCACCTCGGGTGTTAAAATTACCTCATGTTTTAACATTCACCTCAGATGTTAACATTCACCTCAGGTGTTAACATTCACCTCATGTGTTAACATTCACCTCGGGTGTTAACATTCACCTCATGTGTTAACATTCACCTCGGGTGTTAACATTCACCTCAGGTGCTAACATTCACCTCATGTGTTAACATTCACCTCGGGTGTTAACATTCACCTCCTGTGTTAACATTCACCCCAGGTGTTAACATTCATCCCACCCTCAATTAAAGAACATCACAATGTCTTCTTCAGCGTCTGATGGTAGAGAGTATTTTGTCATAAATGTCAAGGTGCCATGACATTCGTCTTACTTACACTGGGCCATAGATCTTGTTATAACTGCTCCTACCATGGAATCAGATATACATGATCTGTAGACACAGATATAAATACTCTGTAGACACATATATAAATGCTCTGTAAGATCAGATATAAATACTCTGTAGACACAGATATAAATACTCCTTAGACACAGATATAAATTCCCCAACCAAAGACCCATACATAAATACTCCGACGATATACTTAGATAAAGTCATCTGACCATAGACACAAATGTACATTGGTCTTTCCTTAAGGACACACCATCTACGATCTCAACCTTTTCCCTCCCTGGTTGTGATGTTAAAAGAAAAGCGTTAGACAAGCCCAACAGTTTGGAAATGAAAGAAATCCCGTCGACATTCTTTCCCGTGTTTTTTTAAAAGGGACATCAATATTGACACCAACTCTAGTACGTTTCTAATTAAGGTTATTGGGCCTCGGTTTTGTTCGCTGCAGTTTGTAGGGCTAACAGTTGTACGAGAGAGAGAGAGTGGGTGTGGGGGGAAAGCGGGGGAAAGGGGGGGGGAGTAGATTTATTGACATAGGTCATCAAAAGCAGTCGGTGGGGCGAGAATCAAATGTCATCCAATTGAGTGTCAGTGATTGGTTCAAGGGAAAATAGCCGAGCAGAGAAAGCAAGTTGTGGATTTTATGGTGTTTTTTTCTTTTTCTTTACGTAAAGGGGAGAAGGCTGTGGGTTAACTTCCTGTTACGGGAGACAACTTATAGTCTTACAAGAAGCCAGCGAGATGAGACACGTGCATGGCAATTAGAGGACCGATGGGTGGGTAGGAGCAGAGGCGTCACTAGGGTTGGTGTCACCCGGGGCGGTAGCCCATGGTGTCACCCCCTCACGACTTAACCTAAAAAAAATCCTCCGAGTCTTCCAGTGCCAAATAATGGAAACATACAGAATTTTACATTTGGTGTCATCCCCCTGATGGTGTCACCCGGGGCGATCCACCCCCACCGCATCCCCATAGTGACGCCACTGGGTAGGAGTGATGTGATATAGCATATAAATAAAGTCAATAAGTAGTGTATAGTATAGCTATAACTGGGAGTATATAGTATAGTCTACAACTGGGAGTGTATATAGTATGGTCTACGAAACTGTGAGTGTATAGTGAAGTCTACAACTGGGACTGGGAGTGTATAGTATAGTCTACAACTGGGACTGGGAGTGTATAGTATAGTCTACAACTGGGACTGGGAGTGTATAGTATAGTCTACAACTGGGACTGGGAGTGTATAGTATAGTCTACAACTGGGACTGGGAGTGTATAGTGAAGTCTATAACTGCGAGTGTATAGTGTACTCAAAAAACTAGGAATGTATAGTTTACTTACTAGTTGTGTCTAGGTCTAGTCAATAATAAGGAGCTGATTTTAGCTTTAAAATTTCAATCAAATGATAAAGAATTAAATTTAAAACTTTAAAAAACACCGAAAGAATCCATTTTCAAAATTTACATTGAAGAATTTATAACGATAAAGAATATTTTACATTGATAATGCAAACTGCGACAAACTCATGAATATAAGTAATTCTTCCGTGAGCTCTGAGACCAAACGTAATAAAACAGAGCAAGGGGGCATAATAATATTTTGTGAGGTAGAAAAGATTTTAAGACAACCAGTCGTTGCATAAGGAGCCGCGCATATTTAACCATCGCCCACATATTAAAGGCCACCCATCTTCTTCAACCAACACTTGAGATTCGGCTAAAGAAAACAGAACTGTGGTGTTGAAAGTAAACAGAAGAGGCTAATTCACACCCTTCATTTCTTAGATTCTGTTTAAACGAGATCAAAAGATTTATCCTTTGAAGTTTTCTTTAAGTTTCTAATTTTTTAATTTTTTTTAGATTCTGGTTCTTCTTCTTTTTTTAATAGCATAAATATAATTACTTGTGAATGCCCCCCCCACTTCCCCCAAAACTCCGTCCCCACACCCAGGCTCCCACTCGGAATAAATGCTGGGGCCAATGTGAGACCAGCCTCACAATCCTTTACAATGGATCTTGTAACTTTATGTTAAATTGAGGCGTTCATTTTGGTTTGAACCAATATATATTATAGTAGCACAATCATGGAAATAATAAAATAATTGTTCTGTAATCTTTGTAGGGAATACTACGATAGACCTTTTCTACATTCTAAACAGACGATCAAAAGATACATATTGGTTTACTTGTTGCAGCTAAGAATAACACGAACAACAACCCCAAAAAAAAATCAAAATAAAATCAATAATTCTTATTTGAAATCTAATTGTTTATTTAAAAAAACTAATACATTACTTTAAAACAAGACAAACATGAGACGTTTTTTTTAAACAATTGCTCAAGTTATTATGTATGAAACATTCAAATATCATATTGTTCGGAGGATTTTCAAAGTATTTAAATTAAAGGTAAAATTTGCGTTTATTCCCGAGGTGTCATTATATGATGCAGTGTTGAAATATTCTGTTACTGTAGGGAGTTCTCAGTGAAATATTCTGTTACTGTAGGGAGTTCTCATTTGAAATATTCTGTTACTGTAGGGAGTTCTCATTTGAAATATTCTGTTACTGTAGGGAGTTCTCATTTGAAATATTCTGTTACTGAGGGGAGTTCTCATTGTATCTCAAGATAAAATACCTCCACACGCACAAGTCACAACACAAAGCGCGTGTTTGTTATGCGTGGTATTGATGTTTTCATCAACCAGAGAAGTGTGTGAAACGGACAGTCTGTCGACAGCCGTGTGTGCTCGAATGTCAACATGTCGGTAGGCTGTCACAGGTGACACTGTGATTCTTCCTGTCATTGCTACTATAAAAAAGATGGACTTGTATCATCTTTAAACGGACCAATCGGTGTTGTAACAAAAAGATGGATTTGTATTATCTTTAAACGGACCAATCGGTGTTGTTAAAAAAGATGGACTTGTTTCATCTTTAAACGGACTAATCGGTGTTGTTACTCGATATGTATTTTCACTTGGATTGCGGCGGTGGTTTGGTCATGGACAGTTTTGTAGCTAAACAAAAGGAATAATATCTCTATGTTATTGAATCGTTTTTAAACATATAGTATTGAAGTGAACAACTGCGTATTGCTGGAACTAATGCAATACCTTAGGGGTCATCCATAAATGACATAACGCGATTTAGGCAGATTTTAACAACCTCGTTACAAAAACTAAGACCCCCCTCCAATACGCCACAAAGCTTTGCCCCCCCCCCAAGTCATATATTTTCTTCTTGAAAATTAGCATGTTGCAAATTACTTTTTGAAATTTAAGTATGTATTTAGTGTAATTCTGCACTCTAATAATATCATAACACGCGTGAAGCCATTTAAAACGTCGTTAAATAAATTCAAAGCAATCAAATATTTAAGTGGAACATTTCTACAACACCCCCTCTACCCCTAGTCTTACATCGCCACAAATGCGAGACCCCCCCCCCTTTCCTCTAGGCGCGTGACGTCATTTATGGACAACCCACTCAACAGTTTATAATATATCATTGTCTTTTATGTTTGGTTAAATATCAATTCGGCCTCCCAAAGGTCTCATTAACATTATAAGAATAAGAGACGAATAAAGGTTGAAATTTTCGTGTAAAACACTAAATATATTTTTGTTGACTCTTTTAACGCAACAAAAGCGAAACTAAAGATTGAATAAATCATCAACACTGGTAACTAGGTGATACGAATGGAATAAAATAGAATAAATAAGTCTTTAAATGTCTTTAACTTTCGTGCACATAACACAGAATCAAATATAAAATTTATTGTAATGCAAAGGGTTATAAAAAAAAATTACAGCGTACCTATTGGAGATGTTATAAAAATATCACCTTATTGACCCCATACGCCGATTGCTCTATCTTATCTTATCTTATCTTATCTTATCTTATCTGTTTACAGACGCTCCTTCTATACAGAAGATTATTGCGTCCTACGCTTATCTATGGTTTCTTATTAGAGATTTAAATGTTGATAAAGTGTTGGTTTTCCTGCATTCTTCAGGCAACCCATTCCACGCCCGAATTCCGGACGGGAAGAAGGAAAACTTGTATGTGTTTGTTCTTGCATACGGAATAAGAAAGGTGTTTTTATCCTTATGTCTATCTGAGGGTTGTATTAAGTTATCTTTGTGTTGTATTTCTAAATTAGAATTAATTGCTTTATGTATGATTACTACTTTGCTCTTGGTTCTTCTATCCTCTAGTGTTTCAAGGTTTAATGATTTAACTAATGGTGTTACTCTTGTCAGTTTCGAATATTCTCCAGTAATGAATCTGGCAGCTCTATTTTGAATTTGTTCTAGTTTATCAATGTTTTCTTTGGTGGATGGGTCCCATACAGAAGATGCATATTCTAGTACAGGTCTCACCAAAGTGAGGTAGCATTTTAGTTTTATATCTCTATTACATTTGTTAAAGTTTCTTTTTATAAAGCCTAAGGTTTTGTTTGATTTTTTAATAACTTCATTGACATGGGGATTCCATGATAGTTTCTCATTTATTAAGACTCCTAAGTATTTTGCATCTTTAGTTTGGGTCAGTTCTTTTCCATGAATGTAATATTTTGAATTTATTTATCAACGATAAATATGTCTAAAATTGACACAATGGTTTCATACTAATCTTGGAGCGAACAAATTAAATAATTTTTTACTTTTTTTTTAGAGCTTCAGAATGTTTTTGAATTAAAGCTGTAGACTGTAGGAGCGAATGGTAATTTAAGGGGATGCGTCTCCCTATCGCCCGCCCTCAATCCTAACCTCTATTGTTTTGCAGCGAACGGTAATCAGAGAATATATTTTTTGTTTAAGTACCGCTGGTACTTCGAACAATGCGACAGTAGTACCTATGAAAAATTACTCCGTTTGCCGAAGATAGCCGCCGCGATAACCGCAAAGATGGTCTTAACTATTCATTATCGTGGCTGTGTTCTCCCGAACCATTAAATATGAAGAGAACGGTGTGCAGTTGATCGCGACCAGACCCATGGGCCTTAGTGGGGGCGAAGCAAATTAACACAAAGAAACTTGCGCAATGGAACATTGGCGAACATTGGCCATAATTGTTTTCAAACACACTAGGCATCGCCGACCGTAAGCCGTAACATCGCGCGAGACTTGCAATGAATGGATATACATAAAATATAGGGGGAAATACTTGGGCGCCATTTAGATTCCCCCGTCTGTGCTGTAAGAATAGAAGACGACGGGCCGTTTGAAAAAAAAATGGTTATGACATTATGACCTTTTTATGACACATTAAAAATAAATGAAGATGGAGGTAAATGGAGGGGCCGGTGTCTTTGAATAGGAATCGTACCTTTAGGGGGCGTAATCGTATTCGTTGACATTATTCGGTTGGCCCTTATCGATCTGACATAACAGTGCACCGCAAAAAAAGCATTAGTCAACCGTGTCCTTTATAATCTGCTTTAATTTTTAGTTAGTCTATTGGTCAAATCAACAGGAACGACTCGTGTAATGGTATTAATGGTATTATGGAGTCGGAACCGTGCATGAAGACCCCTGAGTATTCAAATCGTATTATTTAGTTTTCGGTTCGGTCTGAGACACATCCCAGTTGTCTGGTCTGGTCGACTAGCGCGGCTGGTGGTTGCACGCCCAATAGGATTGTGTTTCAAAAAATTCATTCCCCCCAAGACGAGATGCGTCAAGATAAACCGTAATGTGATCGGGCCCGTAATAAACTTGGGGCTCCTACCAGATAGGCCGCCCGGGTCGAGGTAAAGTTAGTCATGCCTCTTACCAATCCCGTATCGCAAGTCGGAATACTGTCCTCGATGATTTCAACGCACAAGATCTGATCCCTCAACCGGAACTCGGGTCAGCTGCGTGACGACTATAGTCTAAAATTAGTCAAAATGATTAGTTTTTCTGAAGTTTTTTAAATTTTTATTTATTGATATCAATAAATCTCACAACAAACTTGATTCAAACATACCAACATGTCGAAGAAATCAAGCCTGGGATGAAATTTATGTCCCTTCCACAAGCACGCTAATCTGTTTTTAAATTTAAGGCATTATTGTATTTTTATGCAGCTTCATGCAACTTAAATAATTTGAACACAACGCTATTAAAAACACAAACATTTGCTTGAAATGTATCGTTACTGTAGACTGTCTCCGCTATTTTAGTTTTTTCGAACTATAACGTAATCCTTTTAAAGTCAGATGAAAAGTTAAGCAGCTTCCTAGAATCTGCATTGTTGCAAAGGAAAACTGCTAAAATAAAAGGCAGCCGTTTTTATTATTATTAGAGTGCGTTACATTCGAACTACAGCAGCGGGTGTTTACTAACGTCAAAAAAAGTCTGCGGCCATTCGAGAAATTCCAATTAAAAAATCAACAACATATAATAATAAAAATAATAATAAATTGATTATTTATATAGCGCTGTATCCCAGTAAGGAACTGGGCTCACAGCGCTTTACATGAAAGAAATAACATACCTATAATTATTACATTAACTTTCATATCATAACAAACACAAAAGTTACAGTACATTATACATAAGCTACGTTAATCATTTACAAGAAATATTCAAAGTTGATCACATATTTTAAAACCAATATACTAGTTAGTGCACCCAAATCGGTACGCTGCACTCTTCCAGACACTGCCACATGCAACTGAATTACACACATCAACACCACAGATGTATAACATTCATTTTTAAATTTTCGTGAACCAAATAATATATAATATAACTCACCAATTGCGTTTCTGTAGGAATTTCCACATAGATTTTTTAAAACTTAATACGTTTTCTATAGAGAATCATTTGACCGACTTACGAAAATATTCGCGGAATAATGATAGATTAGCCGGCAAACACAAAATAAATTTTAAAAAATTTCCACACCAAAATTTGATGTACCCTACAAAATAGAACAGCCAATATCTCGAACGTAAGAAACAGCCAAACTCATAATAATTGTTTTAACAACAGAATGATAATATTAATAATATTATTTTTTTAGAAATACTCTTCACCTGGGTATTGAACACGCAATATGCCTTACTACCAGACAACTGCCTCAGGGGAATGGAATGACACAAAAATTTTCTGCTATGTTTATGCATCTCTCTTTTTCGTATCCATTTATTACATGCTTAATTTTTTTTTAAAGTTTTGTGGATGGAGGTAATAAACTGACAGTTAAGTATGAGCTTAATTCTATCGATTATTATTATTGTTATTATTTTATTATTACATGTATTTATTATTAACTTTTTAAAAATTATTAATATTTCTATTGCTGTTTTTGTTGGTGTTTTTATTTTATTTTCTATAATCATTATTAACAGCACCAGCATACAATTACTCTAAATGATACTAATCATCCTCACACTTCAAAAGAGAATAACTGTGTGACATAGAAATATATATGGCGGCTGGATAACGAAGTCAATAGTGCGCTCGCCTCACAAGCTGTGGGATCGAGCCTACGTTAAAGCCACTATAAAAATGTTGATGAATAACTAACGCTAAGAAAGTCCTCCGCTGACCTGGAGAGGGATGGGCGCCGCCAGGGTCTACCAAGCCCGAGAATGTTCTAATGGAAACATTAGAACTCCCTAAGACGACAAAAAGAGGTTATGGACTTTAAAAAAAGATAGAAAATAACATTTACAAATAAAGCGAGTGTAAAATGTTTGTGAAAATGAGCATTATTTTGAACACAGTTTTCTTTTCATTTCATGCATCTTTTCATTTATAAAATGGTAAATAATATTTGTTTATTAATAAAGCCACCTATCTGCACTCCCCCACCCCTTTCCATTATCCCCTCAAGGGACTAGGCCGCGGCAATCATTGATTCTAAGCGGTTACTGTAGCTACTCGTATTGATTATTTGGAAACAGACTTAAAAATAATGTTTTGTGGTTGAGGATCTTACAGTAATGCTACCATGTGAGCGTTGATTGTATTGATCGTTTTAATTTGAACCAATCAGCAATCAGCCTCTTGTCCAAGCCCAGCACGAGTGGATGGCCGTTCATTTCGCAGGTTTAGTCAAGCGGAAAATTTGCATAATTAAATTTAATGATGGCTGGAGAATAATCTCTGGTGAAATAGGGAGCATCAAATGTTGGATTAGGAGAAGTAAGGTCATGATTAAGAAATAAAATGAACAGCAGGGTCCTTTGAAATGATAAAAGAAGAAGTAATGCCATTTTAAAAGGTAGGATGAAAAAAGACCTATACCAGTTTGTAATCAAAGAAAAATAAATAAATGATTTTGAAAACTATTGAAAACATTTTATATTAGATTAATGGATCTAAAAATAAATCCGGAAAAAACGAAACATTCCGCCGTATCACATGTGAAAGATAGATGGGCAAACGATATAATATATTAATATGGTACTAGAGAAATGGATAGAACATTTTAAGGATCGCTAAATGACTAATGCATAGGCATAAGGGAGCCAATGAGTGTAACGAACTAATGGTGCCCCCCCCCCATTTAATTAATAACTTATCCTTAATCACTTATTATAATGTGACTTTGTCAGTCTCATTTTGGCGCCCCTATACCTTGTCGCCCGGGGACAAAGGTATCCCCTTGTCAACCTTCGATACCCGTCAGTAACGAGCTACCAGAAGGTTGTCCTGGCAAGCCTGTACGTATAACACTACACGCACTAGGAATCCCAATAAACTTACCTGGCCTACAGATATGACAATATCGCTAGCGCCAAAAGTGGAATCGATTTCTATCGTGAGCACACCAAGAAGTTCCTGGTCGATTTGAGTCTCAGACGAGGAGATTCCCCATCATGACTCCTGTTAGGCATTAGAATAAGGAATATTTATTAGAATCATACGTAAGAGCTATTAGTGGAACTAATAGAAACTACTACAGAAAAGTTTTACATATCTTCCAAAACTGTCAACTATATTATATACAGTCAGCCATAAGCCAATAAACATAGCTCCGATAGGCATTAACAACAATCAAATAATATAAACACGTTTTAATTTGATGAAACTTCAAGTTGATATGATCCTAAGGTCAATAAAGTGAGTACTTAGGATATGTTAATATCAATAAACACGTTCTGGTGAAATAATCGAAATAAGGTCTTTTGGAAAGAAAAAAAATAACACCCCAGAAGGGAAGATTAAGGTCATGTTTATAGTTCATACGTTGTATGGAAAAATTAAGATGTTTATTGCATTAACGGCAAGTTGGGTCATAAAACTGAGGGTATTACAGAGCTAAGATTATGAGATATGGGACTGGGCAAAACGAAGGACCACTGCGATTGTTTCAAGTAAATCATTGTTAAAGACGTGTGTTGCTGGTCACTCGCTCTGCCAGGTCATCTCTCTCCCTCTACAACGCCATCGCTATCCGTGTGACGTCATTGTCACTTTTAACGACCCCTGTCAACTGTCAAACCAATCTTAAGTCCGTAGATATCAAACGTCTTTCTTGTTCACCCCGAAGTTCGGTTTTCTTAAACATCATTGTGTGCACAATCTTTGCCCGCATGTGTAATCACGTTCAACCGACAATGCAAGGAAACATCTCGCTATGACCGCATGTGTTGATTCATTTCAACCCGCGCATACGGGTACCTGGAGTTTGCCTAGCCAAATTGATATTTGTATAGAAGCGACACATGATCCAGTGTGTTATTTCAGTGGCTGCCTTGTGGCCGTCAAGTGCCGAGATTTGAGATAAAGCGCTGAAATACGGCTATACAATTATGACGAACGGGAGAGAATAGGGGCTTCAGTGGTGAAATTTCAAGTAGAGATTTCAAACCAGATTTTAAAAACAAAAATAATAATTGTATTATAGTGTCGCTGGTTTGAGCAGATAAGCACATGTTGGGTATTCTACCACTAGAATGTATTATTATTTTATTATTATATTATTATTATTATTATTATTATTATTATTATTATTATTATTATTATTATTATTATTATTATTAATATAATCAATATTATTATTATTATTATTATTATTATTATTATTATTATTATTACTAGTTTGTGCTGCGGCGCCGTGGCGCCTAAGGCGCCCACTTTTTTCAAAAGCCCAACTAACTTGTCCTTGTATGATAAATAAGTAATATTAAACTTTCTTAAATGTACACAAAGTATTTTATAATAGGTTGTTGTTGTTTTTTTTGGTCAAAAGCCCAAGTAACTTATCCTTGTATGATAAATACGAAATATTCCTGAAATGTAGACAAAGTATGGATATACTATTTTTTTACAATGCTCAATGCTTATCACCACACGATTTTTAAAGTAATTTTAGAAAGCAGCGCACCAAATTACAGCACCAAAAAAAAACAACCTCTTTGAGTCAGTCAGCACTGTTTACAACACAAATGCTGACGTCTTAGGTTCGTGCGTTGTTTGGTTAATGTTAATCTGGAAACCAAAAGGATTATGATTTAGCGTTAGGCGTGAGGCAGTCAGCGATATTTGAGGGCGTAAATAAAAATATGATTATACATTTTATTATTTTTAATATCATATCATCATTATTACGGTTTTGTTAGCAACAACTTTGTGTGACAATGTAGGTCTCATTTTGATTCATTATCTGGTAAATCTGCTTTTGCTCATTTTTATAACCGAGCAACATTTCATGTGTCTTCAGTACCAACAAGTGTGTCTTCCTTTTCTATAAGTGTTTTCTGTAACAACAGGTGTGTCTTCCTTTCCCATAAGTGTGCCTTCAGTAACAAGTACCTTCAGTATTCTCCAAAGCTTGAATTCCTAATGCTAAGTGAATTCTTTCAATGTTATTTGAGTGTATACTTGCAACTTTCATGCACTAGAACATGTGTCGAGAAACCATGGCTCGCGAGCCAGATATGACTCTATTGATGGCGGCATCTGGCTCGCATACAAATGTTCGATTATATATAAAAAATAATTTCCCCAGAATCCTTTGATCTACATATTAATTGCATTAAAAAGTCTCTCTCCCCCCCCTGCATGAAGCTTATCCTCACCACGTATCAACCAAACTACAAAGCCATCAGCAAAGCCATGCAGCACCATGAGTCGCATGAATGGTAAGAAATACTCATTATTGATCAGCAAAAGCATAACAATGTTTTGAAAAGGAATTCAGAGTCATAATTATTGTGCTTTTAGTGTTGAAATTAGGGGCCGTCCATAAATGACGTCATGCACCTAGGGGGAGGGGATCATACATTTGTGATGATGTGTGACGAGGGGGGTGTTTAAGACAAAACGCGCAATTTTAAATAAAAGTCCCAATTAAATATTTGATATCTTATAATTTATTTAATGATGTTTTAAATGGCTTCATGCGTTTTATGATATTAAAGTGAAGCTTTACACTAAATACATATTTAAATGACAAAAAAGTAATTTGAAAAATGCTAATTTTAAAAGAAAAAATACGGCTTTTATGGGAGGGGGAAGCTTTGTGACGTCATATTGGAGACGTCAAAAACGTCTAAGTTTTTGTGACGAAGTGTGAGGGGGGGGGGTAAAAATTGGCAAAAAATCGCGTGCCATTATTTATGAACGGCCCCATACACAAAATGAACACATTTACTTGAATTTTTAATTCAATCATGATGTATCGCTCTCTCAAAATTACTTTTCAAAATATGTGGTGTTTACGGCTCTCTCAGACAAAAAGTTTCCCGACCCCTGCACTAGAAGGATACGTTAAAAGCGATCTGCTACATCATGGACACACAACAACAATTATGTGTGCGATGTTGTGTAAACTATAACGGTCTTTCAGAAGATCGTGAAGTTGATTTGACAACGGTAAGTGAGAACAGAACAGTAAGCTTCGTTAATATTACAAGATAAGACTTTCTCCCGGGCCGTCTCCCTAGGGGGAGGTTCCACGAGCTCAGCTTTCATGTCTTCCCGGGGGTAACCAATTCATTAACCCTGACTAAGACGAAAGCCCTTAATTTGATGTATCACGCCCGAATACACTAATCAGCAATTAAAGCTTTAAATTTTAATCGAATTAACATCGACGAGAAGAGACGACTAATTAAAGGATTGCCAAGAAAAATATCACCCCCCCCTTTTTTGGGGGGGAATAAAAAAAAGGGATTTAATTCATGCATCAGCCATTTTTTAAAGTGCTATAAAAATTCTTTTTAAATCCCTTATATTAACTTCACCGCCGGTCATCTCATCATCTCTCTCATCATCTCATGGGCTGGGCGGGCGGAAAAAGCAAAGTCGAAAATGACCCACTTCCAGTGATCCGATCGAGCTGAAATTTGGCACACGGACCCGACTCACCTAACAATGCATCGTATCAAAATTTCAGATCGATCGATCGTACCGTAATTAAATTAATGCATTTTTAGTTTATCCTTATATGAGGTATGTAATTCAAATTCAAGGTTTGTTATTGTTTTTTTCTTCCACTTCCACGTGAGTTTGAGTTGACGCCGACCGTCGTGCCGACACCCCCTCACGTCGCACCCCCATTTATTAAAGACAAGGGACATCACTCGGTGTCAGTCTGTCAATGTTTGTAGCGTTTGAAAATAATCAATACTGTTAGTTATGTCTCATATATAAGGGATTTATTGTCAAAAACTTTGTTTTTACGGGTTTGTTTTATTATCACGTTTTTATTAACTCGCTTTCGTTGGGCATTGTTTGTTTGTCCAAGATTTTTTCAAATCTGCCAACGTAAAATTGAACCACTTCTGATGGTCCTAGAGATCTGAAAATTTTTACCAAAGATAGATCTTGGATGACAATGCATTGTATCAAAATTTCAGATCGATCAAATGTACCGTTATTAAATTATTGAACTTTTAAGTTTATCTATATTCTATATAAAAGCATCTGTACCGTCGGCTTTTGTTGACATCCGCGAGTTCGACCCGTGACCACATCACAATGTTATTAAAACGTTGGGCGGGCGCTTGTGAGGTGTTAGGTAAAATAAATAGAGGTAAAAAAATATTTAAAAAAAACAGGTTGTTATAAGTGGACTAAAAAGAATAAAATAAAAAGAAGTAAAAAAAAAGATTGTTAAAAACCACGTTTTTAGAAGCGGACTAAAAAGAAGAAAATAATTTAAAACTTGTAAGTTCAAGTACTTCGATTTAATATGACTAAAAACGTGGGGTGTGTGTTTGGTATAAAAATTAAAGATTTCTAATTTAGAAGGCAAAAGAGAGATCTATAAGTGAGAGAATGAGTGAACCGCATATGTTAAACCTCATAAGCGCCCATATGGTGAATACGCCATTTAAAAATTGGAGGGAGTTGGGACGGCGTGGGGGTTGGGGGAGGAGGCAGTTAAAATGGGAGGTTCTCCTTCCGCGTAAACAGTCAATACGAGTTTATTAGCAGAGGGTTCTAACACTGAGCAGTGCCAGCACGTCTCTACCATTTGTTATGCAGCTGCTAACAATACAGTCGTAAACAATTTAAAGGGTGCCTATGTTCACATTGCGACAGTCAGTTGTGAAATTTTACAACGTCATAGGAATCATTTATCAAAAATTATCATCACTGTTAATGTGGACTTACATTTTTTTTTAAAAACTTGCAACATTGCAGTCCTCACTACATCTCAACTTTAGTTACAGGCTACAGGTAAGCGATCACAGGTACACATAAATAAATATCACGTGATCGTGACCCCCGGTAATCTCTAAAATAATCCCTGCAACGTCGAAATCACTCCGTGATCATCCTGCATCTCTTTCAAAAGTTACTCCCCGGAAAGTTATCTTCCATTTCTCACAAGTATCATTTCATAATGGCTGTAAATCGTCCATTGCTTCCAGCCATAGCCATTGTGCTCGCTAAGTCAGAATTCTCTCTTTCCCCCCATGGCCGCTGCAGTGCATTCAATCACGCAATGTCTCCGGCCATACGACGGGAGCTTGGCAGCGATGGGATTAGCCCAGGTATTGAAGTCAGACACGCGTTGTTGAAGAGCTCCTCAAAATTTAGGATTATATGTTTTTAGGTATACATATGTGGATGAAGATCTATGGTCGTGGATTACCGCAGCAGACAACGGCGGGGGAGGAGCGGGGGCTAATAAAACCGGTATGGTATTTAGTTTTAGGATCCCATTCCTTTTCAAAAAACACATTTTTAACGACCTTTTCAGGAGACAGAGAACTCGGTCATGCTCGTGTGATGAGCATGAAAACAAATCTTTCCACACTTGTAACTGAGGTGTTGGCCATCATTGGAGCAGAATGGACAGGATGGACTAGTGTCAAGTCATTGGGGAAGAATGGACAGGATGGACTAGTGTCAAGTCATAGGGGGCAGCATAGACAAGATGGACTAGTGTCAAGTCATGGGGGCAGCATAGACAAGATGGACTAGTGTCAAGTCATGGGGGCAGCATAGACAGGATGGACTAGTGTCAAGTTATAGGGGGCAGCATAGACAAGATGGACTAGTGTCAAGTTATAGGGGGAAGCATAGACAAGATGGACTAGTGTCAAGTTATAGGGGGCAGCATAGACAAGATGGACTAGTGTCAAGTTATAGGGGGCAGCATAGACAAGATGGACTAGTGTCAAGTTATAGGGGGCAGCTAGACAAGATGGACTAGTGTCAAATTATAGGGGGCAGCATAGACAAGATGGACTAGTGTCAAATTATAGGGGGCAGCATAGACAAGATGGACTAGTGTCAAATTATAGGGGGCAGCATAGACAAGATGGACTAGTGTCAAGTTATAGGGGGCAGCATAGACAAGATGGACTAGTGTCAAGTTATAGGGGGCAGCATAGACAAGATGGACTAGTGTCAAGTTATAGGGGGCAGCATAGACAAGATGGACTAGTGTCAAGTTATAGGGGGCAGCATAGACAAGATGGACTAGTGTCAAGTTATAGGGGGCAGCATAGACAAGATGGACTAGTGTCAAGTTATAGGGGGCAGCATAGACAAGATGGACTAGTGTCAAGTTATAGGGGGCAGCATAGAAAAGATGGACTAGTGTCAAGTTATAGGGGGCAGCATAGACTAGATGGACTAGTGTCAAGTTATAGGGGCCAGCATAGACAAGATGGACTAGTGTCAAGTTATAGGGGGCAGCATAGACAAGATTGACTAGTGTCAAGTTATAGGGGGCAGCATAGACAAGATGGACTAGTGTCAAGTCATGGGGGCAGCATAGACAAGATGGACTAGTGTCAAGTTATAGGGGGCAGCATAGACAAGATGGACTAGTGTCAAGTCATGGGGGCAGCATAGACAGGATGGACTAGTGTCAAGTTATAGGGGGCAGCATAGACAAGATGGACTAGTGTCAAGTCATGGGGGCAGCATGGACTAGTATCAAGTCATGGGGGCAGGATGGACAGGATGGACTAGTGTCAAGTCATAGGGGGCAGGATGGACAGGATGGACTAGTGTCAAGTCACGGGGGGCAGGATGGACAGGATGGACTAGTGTCAAGTCATGGTGGCAGCATAGACAGGATGGACTAGTGTCAAGTCATAGGGGGCAGGATGGACAGGATGGACTAGTGTCAAGTCATAGGGGGCAGGATGGACAGGATGGACTAGTGTCAAGTCATGGGGGCAGGATGGACAGGATGGACTAGTGTCAAGTCATGGGGGGCAGGATGGACAGGATGGACTAGTGTCAAGTCATAGGGGGCAGGATGGACAGGATGGACTAGTGTCAAGTCATAGGGGGCAGGATGGACAGGATGGACTAGTGTCAAGTCATAGGGGGCAGGATGGACAGGATGGACTAGTGTCAAGTCATAGGGGCAGCATAGACAGGATGGACTACTGTCAAGTCATAGGGGGCAGGATGGACAGGATGGACTAGTGTCAAGTCATAGGAGGCAGGATGGACAGGATGGACTAGTGTCAAGTCATGGGGGCAGCATAGACAGGATGGACTAGTGTCAAGTTATAGGGGGCAGCATAGACAAGATGGACTAGTGTCAAGTCATGGGGGCAGCATAGACAGGATGGACTAGTGTCAAGTCATGGGGGCAGCATAGACAGGATGGACTAGTGTCAAGTCATAGGGGGCAGCATAGACAGGATGGACTAGTGTCAAGTCATAGGGGGCAGCATAGACAGGATGGACTAGTGTCAAGTCATGGGGGCAGCATGGACAGGATGGACTAGTGTCAAGTCATAGGGGGCAGGATGGACAGGATGGACTAGTGTCAAGTCATGGGGGCAGCATAGACATGATGGACTAGTGTCAAGTCATGGGGGCAGGATGGACTAGTGTCAAGTCATGGGGGCAGGATGGACTAGTATCAAGTCATGGGGGCAGCATGGACAGGTTGGACTAGTGTCAAGTCATGGGGGCAGCATGGACAGGATGGACTAGTGTCAAGTCATAGGGGGCAGGATGGACAGGATGGACTAGTGTCAAGTCATGGGGGCAGCATAGACAGGATGGACTAGTGTCAAGTCATAGGGGGCAGCATAGACAGGATGGACTAGTGTCAAGTCATGGGGGCAGCATGGACAGGATGGACTAGTGTCAAGTCATAGGGGGCAGGATGGACAGGATGGACTAGTGTCAAGTCATGGGGGCAGCATAGACATGATGGACTAGTGTCAAGTCATGGGGGCAGGATGGACTAGTGTCAAGTCATGGGGGCAGGATGGACTAGTATCAAGTCATGGGGGCAGCATGGACAGGTTGGACTAGTGTCAAGTCATGGGGGCAGCATGGACAAGTTGGACTAGTGTCAAGTCATAGGGGGCAGGATGGACTAGTATCAAGTTATGAGGCCAGCATGGATAGTATGGAATACTGTCAAAGTCAAGGAGATTTTTAAAAGTACCCAAACAACTTTTTTTCCCAGCACAACGGTTACGATTTAAAAATATTTTATCTAAAACTCTGCCTCTTTACTCTATACAACTCCTCAGCCAAAACTTCTATCACAATTTGCTACAAAATTCCACCAGGCAAAAAAAATATAACAGCCAACTGACAATACAACTCTGCTATTGTTATGCTAGCGAGTCTTTAATCACCTAATGCACGATAATCCAACCATTTATACCCCGCCTTAAATACCCGATGAGACGCGAGATATCAGGTTTCCATACATTTTGACAACCCTCACTGGCTGGCTACAGGTTTCACCTCTTTGTAATACCGGAGCTCGCGGCCACATTTATACAACAATAACTTGAGCTCATGGCCACATTTATACAACAATAACTTGAGCTCATGGCCACATTTATACAACAATAACTTGAGCTCGTGGCCACATTTATACAACAATAACTTGAGCTCGTGGCCACATTTATACAACAATAACTTGAGCTCGTGGCCACATTTTATACAACAATAACTTGAGCTCGTGGCCACATTTATACAACAATAACTTGAGCTCATGGCCACATTTATACAACAATAACTTGAGTTCATGGCCACATTTATACAACAATAACTTGAGCTCATGGCCACATTTATACAACAATAACTTGAGCTCATGGCCACATTTATACAACAATAACTTGAGCTCATGGCCACATTTATACAACAATAACTTGAGTTCATGACCATATTTATACAACAATAACTTGAGCTCATGGCCACATTTATACAACAATAACTTAGCTCATGGCCACATTTTACCAACAATAACTTGGTCTTGTGGCCTCATTTTTCCAACAATAACCGGAGTTCGCGGCCACTTTTATACAACAATAACCGGAGCTCGTGGCCATATTTTTACAACAATAACCGGAGCTCATGGCCACATTTTCCCGACAATAACCGGAGCTCGTGACCACATTTTTCCAACAATAACCGTAGCTCATGGCTACATTTTCCCTGAAATAATAGCATGTAATGAAATTTAGACAGTTGAATGTCCTTTGTTGATGCTGTCAAGATATGTCCTTGACCTTCAATCATGATCTAGTAATATTGTTCCCAGTTAAATAACCTATAATTTCATACGGGAGGCTAGCATTCTTATTTTTTTGAGAACGTCTATCATATGTTACGACAAATCATACCAATGGCGAAATTCGCTCTCGAGGCAGTGACTGGAGAGTCATAGACCTTGGAGTCAATGTAACGATCTTATCCCAGTCCACAATGTGAGATCGATGCGTCATTGGAATGCATGCCTTGACATTGAAATTGTGTCGTTTAAGAGCCGTCTGTTGTCAAATCAGCTGTAACTCTATACCCTCAGCGGCATTGGGGGAAAAAATTTCACAGGTGATTATGTTAAAATGATAAAAGAGAAGAACAAAGGCCTCAGTTGTGTAACATAGGGTCTCAAGAATGTAAGAACATCATATTTGTGTCATGTTGTTGTGCTGTAACTGTGGTGAGATCAGGGTAAGACCGCAAGGGCTAGAGAGGACCACAAACTCTGCACTGTCACAAAATAATTATTTGAGTTTGAATCCATAATTATTTTTTGTTCCTTAATTTTTTTAACAAAATAAGGGGCCGTCCATAAAGTACGTCACGCTCCAGAGGGGGGAGGGGGTGTAAGAAAGTGTGACAGTTTGTGACAGGGGGAGGGGGTGTCCGGGCAAGTGTGACGTCACGCTGTTTTATATTAAATGTTTATTATTTTGTTAATAAAAAACAACATTATTGTTCGAAAGTGTGACGTACTTTAGGGGGGGGGGCCCGGGGGGGGGGCCCAAGAAGCGTGACAGTTTGTGACGAGGGGGAGGGGGGGAGTTAAAAATTGTCAAAATTAGCGTGACGTACTTTATGGACGGCCCCTAATATAAAAAATCCTAAACCCACGCAAATAAAATTTAAGACTAGCAAACGATTTGTTACAATCGGCTTATTTTTAATACGTCAATGTAGATACTCGTCTATAAAACAGGGTCATTTTGCTTCCAGTAACAATTATACACACGTAATTCCACTTTTATTACGTTACTAGTGGAAAAGCCTGCTAAGGCTCACACACACACGCATAGTTCGTGCATTGTTTCGTACGTTCTGTGCTTAAACAATGAAGTCATATAATATTTTTTTACAGCGAAATTTTTTAAATTTATTTATAATAATTTTCGCGCCTTTTTGCGTACCTTTCGAGCGCCTTTTTGCGGCCGTTCGATGGGGAGACACACGCACAGGTAGGGCGATTATGTATTATATTTATTTATTAAGAGGCCTATTTATACAACAAGTTAGATGATTTTTAAAGTAATTTCAAATCACTTTGATTTGTTTGTCCCAGGTGCAAATAAACAAGTAGATATGTAGTTCAAATCTTGAGTAGCACATTTTTAGTTTAAACGATTCCCATCACATGGCCAGTAACAGAGACGTCCATGGGACATGTGTCCCTCTTACACGGCCAATAACAGAGACGTCCATGGGACATGTGCCCCTCTTACACGGCCAGTAACAGAGACGTCCATGGGACATGTGTCCCTCTTACACGGCCAGTAACAGAGACGTCCATGGGACATGTGTCCCTCTTACACGGCCAGTAACAGAGACGTCCATGGGACATGTGTCCCTCTTACACGGACAGTAACAGAGACGTCCATGAGACATGTGTCCCTCTTACACGGCCAGTAACAGATACGTCCATGGGACATGTGTCCCTCTTACACGGCCAGTAACAGAGACGTCCATGGGACATGTGTCCCTCTTACACGGCCAGTAACAGAGACGTCCATGGGACATGTGTCCCTCTTACACAGCCAGTAACAGAGACACCCATGGGACATGTGTCCCTCTTACACAGCCAGTAACAGAGACGTCCATGGGACATGTGTCCCTCTTACACGGCCAGTAACAGAGACGTCCATGGGACATGTGTCGCTCTTACACAGCCAGTAACAGAGACGTCCATGGGACATGTGTCCCTCTTACACAGCCAGTAACAGAGACGTCCATGGGACATGTGTCCCTCTTACACGGCCAGTAACAGAGACGTCCATGGGACATGTGTCCCTCTTACACGGCCAGTAACAGAGACGTCCATGGGACATGTGTCCCTCTTACACGCCAGTAACAGAGACGTACATGGGACATGTGTCCCTCTTACACGGCCAGTAACAGAGACGTCCATGGGACATGTGTCCCTCTTACACGGCCAGTAACAGAGACGTCCATGGGACATGTGTCCCTCTTACACGGCCAGTAACAGAGACGTCCATGGGACATGTGTCGCTCTTACACAGCCAGTAACAGAGACGTCCATGGGACATGTGTCCCTCTTACACAGCCAGTAACAGAGACTTCCATGGGACATGTGTCCCTCTTACACTGCCAGTAACAGAGACGTCCATGGGACATGTGTCCCTCTTACACGGCCAGTAACAGAGACGTCCATGGGACATGTGTTTCCATCTTCTTACACGGCTAGTAACAGCGACAGCCTTGTCACAATATGGCGGAGAGCTATTGATAGAAATATTGGGACTATATATTTATTTTTTAAGAACAAATGTAATACAAATTTAATAAAAGATACAAGTCAATATGTAATTGTAGGTATATTGAGATGAATGCATCTTATCAATTATTTGTTAATTTTTCGTTAATTTAAGATAGCTTATTCGACTTGAACAAGGAAAAAAACAGTTTCGTAATTTTACTTTGTTAACAATTTTGAGATCATAGTGATTCGACTGTATTTATGCTTCAAAAGATTGTTCCTCTAAAATGCAATCTACAAATAGAACTTTACTAATTGAGCTATGACGCTTTCCGGTTTTAGAAATGACAAAGCCTAAGGGACATGTGTCCCTCTTACACGGCTCGGTCCACGTAACTGGTCATCCCCAGGCCATGAATGGGGCCTCATTAACACCTGCGCCGTGTCCAGACATCGGTCCCTGACCACAGCGGGTCGCCTGAGGATTGAGTCTCGTTGTGACGTAACTCTGACCGCTAAGCCCGTGGCCAGGCCGTCTGATCTTCTACATACACGGCCATTAAGACCAGCCTGGTCTGTCGTTACGCCATGTTATGGTCTTGGTTGTTTTTTTTAAAGAAAGGAACCAGGTTAAGAATTTGTAAACACAGGTGACCACTGGGCATAGTGATGAGAGGTGACCAGTAGTAGGTACAATTTAATAGACCAATGGGAGGAAGGAGGTCAACATTAAGTAATAACTTTATAGGGCTTGTCGTTGCTAAGACCGGAAAAGGCATGACTCTTTGTGTTTCTTTCTATTTTTTAGATTACATTTTAGCGAAACAATGTTTTTTAGGCATAAATACAGAACAATCAATGATTTATCACAATTGTTAGCATAGTAAAATTATGAAACTGTTTTTTCTTGTTCAAGTCCATTAAGCTGTCTTAAATTAACGAAGAATTAACAAATAGCTGATAAAAATATTTCCTTCTCAATTTACCCACATTTAGATATTGACTCGTATCTTTTATTAAATTTGTCCACCTAAATACACCGTAAATTTCGCTTAGAAATGACAAGCTGGTGATCAAGAAAATTAAAGAGGCCATTAAAGATAGTGTGACAAGAGTTTTCCCCTGCACCATTTTGTACAACCATTTCATGATTTTAGGCAAGAGATTACCAGGGGAGACCGCCTATAGATATGTCCACGAGAAATGTCACCGTCTGCCGAGTATCAAATCATTTAACATTGTTGGCTTGTGTCCGAACACGGGTTGTCAAAGCTGACCACTCACAATGGGTGGAGGGTATTGTTGCCGAACAAAATGACCACTGGCCAGTTGAGTTTTGCTATCGATACGTCTGAGCCCCCAGACATTGACCCAAATAAACCATGACATAAATAACGCTAATTACTACCAGAGGAAGCCAATTTAAGAGGGGCATTCTCTCCCTTTTCATGGCCATTACGATTCACGGGCTTAAAAGGGAAGTAAGTCTCCGCATGATCTCTGTTTCATTTGGTTAAAGGACATAAAGTCGTTTTCTATAAGACTGCACACAATAAAGTAATGTAACTATACATTATATGTATAACTATGTTATATGTATAAATTGTAGGTAAATATGTGTTATAGTTTAGTAACATAATATGTTTCCTTGTGATGAGTTATTTTTAATTACGCTCTCTCTGGTGTAGATCAGTGGTTCCCAAGCATTTATGGATGGCGACCCCATTTCATAAAAGCCATGTAACTCGCGACACCCCCACCCCCCATGAAAATGAAATAAGTAATTTTTAATAACGGTTTTTTTGGTGTGTTTTTTTGGTGTTTTTTGTGTGGTTTTTGTGTTGTTTTTTTTTGTACAAAATAGAGCACATTTGCATTATAGTCTGATAGTAAATAATTTTAGTCCATTTTTGTTTCTCTCTCTCTCCTCTCTACCTCTCTTACTTTCCTTCCGTCATACCCCTCTCTTTTTTCAATTTTTTACTTCTCTCTACTCTCTACATGTATATCTCTCTATCTTCCCGGCTCAATTTCTCCTGTCCACGGCACAGCACTCTCCTGAAATCTATGAATTTCAACGCATGTATATTGGGATGCTCTATTAGGGGCCGCCCATAAAGTTCGTCACGCTATTTTGACCATTTTTAACTCCCCCCCCCCTCCTCCCCTCTGTCACAAATCTAGGACCCTCCCCCCTCTAAAGTACGTCACACTTTCGAACAAAAGATATTTTTTTATTAACAAAATAATTAAAATTTAATAGAAAACACCGTGACGTCACACATGGCTGGAACCCCCCTCCCCCTTGTCACACTTTCTTACACCCCTCCCCCCTCAGGAGCGTGACGTACTTTATGGAAGGCCCCTTAGATCTTAGCATCAAATATACTTACACAAAAACAACTTTCAGATACCACCGTTGGGGGGTGGGGGGAGGCTATGGTGGTCCTTAGATACAAAAAATAAACACCATATATTCCCCGAACATCATAAAACCAATATACACACACTACTGGGGCAACAAATTAAAATCCTCGATGATGCTCTGCTATGGTCGTTATCATTAATAACAAATGTTGCGACATAAGCTCTGTCAATGGAAATATTTGGTTGCGGCCTTTGAATAAATGATCTCGTTTTTAACCTAACATCCCGAAATTGTGTTTAATAAACAAATCAAAATAATTAATTACAAAATTACAACAATGTCGATGACGTATAATATCATTCTATTTGATTCAACTTCAAATTGACCTGACCAAATTATGGTGGGAGGAAATTATTGCATCCATTTTCTCAATGTAATTCCGTCAAACTAATCAAAACACTTCATGTTCAATCACCCACACAATCAATATCCCATTATGGTCACTTTTCCGCCATCTAAAGAAATGGTCATGCGTCACTCTCGCCGTACCCATGATGTACCCATGCTTTACCCATGCTGTACCGGACATAGACGGACGTGCCGATAAAACAAGTCAGGTGGCCAGTTTTTATTGACGCCCATCACGTGCGAGTCGGCGCGAGCTTGTTGTTAATCAATGGTTGGCCGACCGTAAGTTATATATAGTCTCACGAGCTCCGGAAGTGCATTCTGAGTGGACCAATGTCGCATAACAAAAACATTTCTATCTCCATTCGCGGGAGTTTGTTCGACCATATTTTGATAATAACTGACGAGGAAAAACTTTATCAGCTGTTAATGCATTATATTGGCATAGCTCGTGAACCAAAGGTCTATCTTTAAGAGAGTTTTTGTATTCAGTACAGTCATTGACAATAACAATCGCAGATGTTTGCATATACATTGTGTATTAAAATTCTACCCCGTCGTCTGAGAATGCAACAATTCTTCTTGGATCAGTCAGCCAGACTTTTATTGCCTCGGTCCTGTGCGGTGGCTTGGGTCTAACAGTCAAAAGAGATAGATATTAGATGTAACTTTAAACTTTCCCTCTCTCTCTCCCTCTCTCTCCCTCTCTCTCCCTCTCTCCTGGTCTCTGATTCTCTCTCTCCCTGTCTCACCCCCCCCTCTCTCCCCCTCTTTCGCTCCCCGTCTCTCTCCCGCTCTCTCGTCTCTCTCCTCCTCTCTCTCCCGCTCTCTCGTCTCTCCCCTCTCTCTTCTTCTTCTTCTTCTCTCTCTCTCTCTCTCTGTGAACAATAACTCATTATTGTTTAAAGACTTTATGGAGGTTTTATTTTGAAATAAATGCATTTTCCCAACCGAATTAATCTCTGGGTCGTGGGAGGGGTTGGCCATACATTTCGTCTTCAAATATATGTCACATGTCACATGTAACATGTCACATATAATATGTCACATGTCATATGTAACATGTCAAATGTCATATGTCCCCATGAGGAGAAAAATAAAACATCGTGACATTGGTGACATCAGCAAAATATCCAAATGCGAAATTTATAACCTGGATATAAAAAGTAACTCATTTCTTACACAATGCAAAAATTAATACGTGCACCTGCCATTATCTTAGTCACCCCCCTTGCCAACTCCTCATTCCTCATGTCCGCCTTATTTGTGTGTCCCGACTTGGAAATTCTTTTGTCAATTTTGTTCTTTGTTTAAAAGTTCTGTTACAATGAAGTTTTTATGTGTCTTTTATGTCACTTACTTGTATCGTAAAAGAGGTAAATATTTTGTATGAATTGAGGTGCTGTTTTTTCGTCTGGCCCCTCAAAATAAATTTTTGAAAGTGAAAAATTTTATTTTATATTTTTTTAAATAAAAGATAACAAATGTTTAAAAAGTCAAACTTATTGGTTATTTTAAAAAAAATATCATTGCTTGATTATTCAGTTTTAAAAAAATTAAATTAATTTATTTTTTAAATTAAAAAAAAATCACATATACATGAAAAATAAATCAAATATTGTCAAAAAAATATTCGGTCAAGCTAATTGAAAATAAAAACCAAAACAAAACAAAAAATGTCGGCTATATTGTACTGGGTATACATTACACATCATGAAATAGCCTTAAAAGATACATTTCTGTCTGGGTATGCTATTATGTACATTATCGGTCCTTTTTGTATACCGAGTACTAACGGCAATGAAATGTCTACGCGGGCCGTCAAGGTAGTTAGTGTATGCTGGTGACTATTTCAAACTGGCTGTTTTCGAAATCATCCGTTGCACCAAGCACAATAGTGATAGACTGCAAGACATACAACAACACGCAAACTTTACTATATATATAGTTCCCCGCAGTACGCCTTGCCTTTTAAAAAAAATAATTTCTGAAGTCCTTCCAAGCCTCAACAAGGTCGGATTCCGGCCTCACACGGCAATCTAGAACTATGTTATTACCTTTCTCAAATGCAGAGAAGGACCAGTTCGATTATGTGTAGAGGTTTTCCTAAACCTTTCAAAGAGCATCACACACACACAACCACCCCACCCCTTTCTTCTTCATATATTTCTGAAGAGGACCTCGCTTCATTCGTTCCCAATGAGTCGCACCCAATGCACCTCCGTCGTGAAAAGACCCCAAAGACGGAGGCACCCGAATGAAAGGAACCCACCCAACCCTTGTTCCTCGCGGCAGATGTAAAGTGTAACACTGTGAAGCGGTCGGGCCTCCGTCCCCCGAGCAGCTCGTCCTCATAATAAATCCACTACTTGTATCGGTCGAGGGGTTAGAGTTTAGCAAAGAGGCATTCACACACGAAGATATTTTCACCAAATTAATAAAGAGCTGCGCCTCGGGGCGTGTGTGCCTAGCGAGACCCCTGGATACAAGTCACGGCGATTAAAAAATATCAACTTTTGTGCCGGGGCTCTTCGCTGTGGTTTTCAGTGAAACTTTCGGTGCTGTGATCGCCGGGTGAAGGGGTTTTCGGGATTCCTCGGGGCTGGGGTTCTAAGGTTCGGCCCACAATAACGTCAATATTTTAAAAGGTGTATAAAAATTGTTATTGAGAGCGAGGCTTGGTTCCGCACATCTAAAGCTGCCGGTAGACGTGTTGTGTTTGTTGTGGAGTTCGAAGAGGTCATGGGATGTTAAGGGCTAGAGTGGCTAGAGTCTCTGCCTGCCCCCAGGTGAGTTTCACCGACTTGGGTAAGTGGTGTCGGAGAAGGAAGAGAAGGTGTTGGGCGTAGAGGCGGGTGACGATGGAATGGAGAGGATGAGAAAGGTTGCGTAGGGTGATGATGGGTGACTTGAGGCGGGACGTAACTGAAGTTTGGGTTGTGAATTTGTCTTCAAAGAGCTGGGTTAATTGGGTTTTACGTCATCATCATCATCTTCAGTCCCGTTACCGTTGCGGTCGTTGGGGGGGGGGAGCGCATGGACACATCAACGATCTCCACAATTGCCTATTTTGAGCGGCGGCCAATAATTCATGCAATTTTATCCCTGTCCGTTCCTTTATGTTCTCCATCCAGCTTTTCCGCTGTCGACCTCTTCGCAGACCCCTTTTACAGTGCATTGAAGGATAATTTTTGTCAGGGTATCATGTCGCAGTACATGACCGAACCATGCCATCTTACGTCTGTTAATTCTTGTTATGATTGTTTCTTGATGACCCGCAATAGAGTTTATTCTGTCCCATACGTAACATGGACAAAACACTAATAACACCAATACGGTTTGGTTGTGGGGGGGGGGTGCATAATATTTAGAAGAAAAGGAGTCATTACAACTTAAATGAGTGGAGGGCACGGTGTTGTAATTAGAGTGCTAGCGTGGCCGGGGGGGGGATTGTGGGGTTAAATGTTGGGGATTTGACGGGGGGTTCAGAAGGGAAAGGTTCATCGAAATGGTTTAACGGAAGGGTTTGGAGTGGAATAAGGAAACGCTGGGGAGTGAAAATGTTTCGCCATAGTTTACATACTTACACGAACACGGACGGGTTAGATCGCTTCCCAGTGAAAGGAACTCTTTTCTTTAACACGATCTAAAGAAACGGTTCGGCAGAGGCGCTCCGAACGACGGAAAGGGCGGGTAATTACC
Source organism: Ampullaceana balthica (assembly GCA_944989445.1). Lineage (NCBI taxonomy): Eukaryota > Metazoa > Mollusca > Gastropoda > Lymnaeidae > Ampullaceana > Ampullaceana balthica. The sequence goes on from CALYLW010000117.1 coordinate 275,200, forward strand.
TCTACGGGCAACAGATTGTAAACACGGCCCAATAGAAAAAAGTGAGAGGGTGTCAACGGGAGAGCTGGGGTAGAGGGTGGGAAATGGGGGGTGGGGGCTCACGGTGGAATTGTTCCGAATACGGCATAAATGAGCTTAACTAAGCGTGCGCCACGTGTTTGTGTACCCGGTGTCGTCGTAGGTATTGAGACGTAAGTCGGAGTTGTGTGAAGGAAAATAAAAAAAGATACGCCTTATCGTCCCACTAGGGATTACTTGATAGCAGCAGAGGTGGTGGTATGGAGGTTATTGGAGGTAATGAAGTGGGAAAGTGTCTGCTGAGAGGTAACCCATGGGGAGAGTGTCTGCTGAGAGGTGACTCATGGGGAGAGTGTCTGTTGAGAGGTGACTCATGGGGAGAGTGTCTGCTGAGAGGTGACGCATGGGGAAAGTGTCTGCTGAGAGGTGACTCATGGGGAAAGTGTCTGTTGAGAGGTGAATCATGGGGAGAGTGTCTGCTGAGAGGTGACTCATGGGGAGAGTGTCTGCTGAGAGGTGACTCATGGGGAAAGTGTCTGCTGAGAGGTGACTCATGGGGAGAGTGTCTGCTGAGAGGTGACTCATGGGGAAAGTGTCTGCTGAGAGGTGACTCATGGGGAAAGTGTCTGCTGAGAGGTGACTCATGGGGAAAGTGTCTGCTGAGAGGTGACTCATGGGGAAAGTGTCTGCTGAGAGGTGACTCATGGGGAAAGTGTCTGCTGAGAGGTGACTCATGGGGAAAGTGTCTGCTGAGAGGTGACTCATGGGGAAAGTGTCTGCTGAGAGGTGACTCATGGGGAGAGTGTCTGCTGAGAGGTGACTCATGGGGAAAGTGTCTGCTGAGAGGTGACTCATGGGGAAAGTGTCTGCTGAGAGGTGACTCATGGGGAAAGTGTCTGCTGAGAGGTGACTCATGGGGAAAGTGTCTGCTGAGAGGTGACTCATGGGGAGAGTGTCTGTTGAGAGGTGACTCATGGGGAGAGTGTCTGCTGAGAGGTGACGCATGGGGAAAGTGTCTGCTGAGAGGTGACTCATGGGGAAAGTGTCTGTTGAGAGGTGAATCATGGGGAGAGTGTCTGCTGAGAGGTGACTCATGGGGAGAGTGTCTGCTGAGAGGTGACTCATGGGGAAAGTGTCTGCTGAGAGGTGACTCATGGGGAGAGTGTCTGTTGAGAGGTGACTCATGGGGAAAGTGTCTGCTGAGAGGTGACTCATGGGGAGAGTGTCTTCTGAGAGGTGACTCATGGGGAAAGTGTCTGCTGAGAGGTGACTCATGGGGAAAGTGTCTGCTGAGAGGTGACTCATGGGGAAAGTGTCTGCTGAGAGGTGACTCATGGGGAGAGTGTCTGCTGAGAGGTGACTCATGGGGAGAGTGTCTGCTGAGAGGTGACTCATGGGGAGAGTGTCTGTTGAGAGGTGACTCATGGGGAGAGTGTCTGTTGAGAGGTGACTCATGGGGAGAGTGTCTGCTGAGAGGTGACGCATGGGGAGAGTGTCTGCTGAGAGGTGACTCATGGGGAAAGTGTCTGCTGAGAGGTGACTCATGGGGAAAGTGTCTGCTGAGAGGTGACTCATGGGGAGAGTGTCTGCTGAGAGGTGACGCATGGGGAGAGTGTCTGCTGAGAGGTGACTCATGGGGAAAGTGTCTGCTGAGAGGTGACTCATGGGGAGAGTGTCTGCTGAGAGGTGACTCATGGGGAAAGTGTCTGCTGAGAGGTGACTCATGGGGAGAGTGTCTGTTGAGAGGTGACTCATGGGGAGAGTGTCTTCTGAGAGGTGACTCATGGGGAAAGTGTCTGCTGAGAGGTGACTCATGGGGAAAGTGTCTGCTGAGAGGTGACTCATGGGGAAAGTATCTGCTGAGATGTAACTCATGGGGAGAGTATCTGCTGAGATGTAACTCATGGGGAGATTATCTGCTGAGAGGTGACCCATGAGGAAAGTGTCTGCTGAGAGGTGACTCATGGGGAAAATGTCTGCTGAGAGGTGACTCATGGGGAGAGTGTCTGCTGAGAGGTGACTCATGGGGAGAGTGTCTGCTGAGAGGTGACTCATGGGGAAAGTGTCTGCTGAGAGGTGACTCATGGGGAAAGTGTCTGCTGAGAGGTGACTCATGGGGAAAGTGTCTGCTGAGAGGTGACTCATGGGGAAAGTGTCTGCTGAGAGGTGACTCATGGGGAGAGTGTCTGCTGAGAGGTGACTCATGGGGAGAGTGTCTGCTGAGAGGTGACTCATGGGGAAAGTGTCTGCTGAGACGTGACTCATGGGGAAAGTGTCTGCTGAGAGGTGACTCATGGGGAGAGTGTCTGCTGAGAGGTGACTCATGGGGAGAGTGTCTGCTGAGAGGTGACTCATGGGGAAAGTGTCTGCTGAGAGGTGACTCATGGGGAAAGTGTCTGCTGAGAGGTGACTCATGGGGAGAGTGTCTGCTGAGAGGTGACTCATGGGGAGAGTGTCTGCTGAGAGGTGACTCATGGGGAAAGTGTCTGCTGAGACGTGACTCATGGGGAAAGTGTCTGCTGAGAGGTGACTCATGGGGAGAGTGTCTGCTGAGAGGTGACTCATGGGGAGAGTGTCTGCTGAGAGTACTCATGGGGAAAGTGTCTGCTGAGATGTAACTCATGGGGAAAGTGTCTGCTGAGATGTACTCATGGGGAGAGTGTCTGCTGAGAGGTGACTCATGGGGGAGTGTCACGGGGATAACATTAAAAAAGTTGGTTGTAGTGCCAATATTTTATAAGTCATCTCCATGATAATTTTAATGTGTTCTCATGTAAATTAAACAGTTTATAACATACATATTTTACTATTTATCGGAGGTTGTTTTGTGCTTCATATACCTCTTACTAACACAAACCTCTAAGGAAAAGACATTTTCATAAAGAATTACCAGTTATCCTGCTTGTTTGGCTTTTTTTTTCTCTATTATGTCTGTGTTTGCCAAGTGCTGTGTTTGTTTTTGAGATTATCTTTGGAGATTTTAAATAATTTTTCTGTAATTATCTATTGGACCAACATTTTGTGTCCATACCGATTGATATTTGAATATCCATAAAATAAAGAAATTTGTATATAGTGCAATCAATAATAAAATCCGAATGTATTACTAAGAGTACAACAAAGACCTATGCACGTATCACTAAGAGTACAACAAAGACCTATGCACGTATCACTAAGAGTACAACAAAGACCTATGCACGTATCACTAAGAGTACAACAAAGACCTATGCATGTTGTGTTGTTTAATAGTTCCGATGGTGGGATGGTTGTGCTCGAGTACAATAATTCATTTAACTGTTGTTTGTTTTTTGTTGTTGTTTTTTTGTTGTTTTTTTTGCTAACTCTCATTTAAACACATATATATATATATTTTACATCATCCAAAAGGATACACGTAAATCTGTAAACACAAGCGAGCGTACCCCTACAACTTAAACACGTACCCTTAACCCCCAATGGACGGGGTTTTTTTTAATGGCTTTTTTTAAAAATGTTTTGGTACCAGAAGACGTACCGAGTATTTTAATGATTCACGACAGCCATTGTACCATCAGTCCACGAGTGGCAGTTTGTTGAGTGTGTAACCGATTGTTAGTCACCCATGCCCGTCCCAGGGACTGAAAGAGGACTCATTGAGGGCGTGCATGTTGTGAGCCGGCTAGATAAGAGCCAAATAAGCCCCCCTGCCCCCACGCCCGAGGGATTCTTTTCTCAAAAAGTTTATTCCATTTAATTTGTAGGTAACGACCCGTGTAAAAAATTTAATGATTTTTTTTCCGGCACACCGCGGTCAAGAGGGATTTTTTGAAGAAAATCTTTGAAAGGCTTTGGGGAGAAAATTGAAAACTATTGTTCTTGGTCTTTGTGGCTTTTCTTTACTCCGCGAGGGAAAAACGTAATTTTAGAGATTTGACCTCTTCACAAACCGATGATTGCCGTCTGCAAGTCTTGGTTTGGGGGGTGGGGGGGTGGAAGCTAGCGTTCACAATATTTTATTCTGTTTCCATTTTAATTGTAACGAAGGGAAAACTTTTAGTGAAATGTTGAGAAGTTTGGAGCGAAACATTTGTTTTTGTGTAAATATGACTGAGAGAGATCGATCGTTTCCTCACTGACATGATGGCAGGACATGGGTCATAACCCTCAGGACTAAAATTATGTTAAGCCCAGGAGTCGGGAAACCAAGGATCGCGAGCCAAATGTGGCTCTATTGATGGCTGCATGTGGCTCTCAGACGATTGTTCGATTATTTATTTATTTTAAAAAACACGCTATTTCAGACTTCTTTCATCTTCATATTAATTGCATAAAAAACAGCACAACAGTGTTATTAAAAAGAATTCAGAGACATAATTATTTTATTTTTAGTGTTGAAATTACACTACATGCTCACATTTACTTGAATTTTAGTTTTAAACATAAGGTATATCTCTCACAGAATTACTTTTCAAAATATGTGGTGTCTATGGCTCTCTCGGACAAAAAGTTTCCCGACCCCTGTGTTGAGCTGTGGATATTGTGAATGTTCCCCCATCCCCACGTACACGCCACTGCTCACACATACACGCCACTGCCCACACATACACGCCACTGCTCACACATACACGCCACTGCCCACACATACACGCCACTGCTCACTTCTGGCCCACCTACAACTGATTTAATCATGTATCTTATCTTATCAATTCTCCTTCTATACATAAGATTATTGCGTCCTACGCCTATTCAATAATCAACAATAAACGACTTGATCAATACTGGATTTAAAAAGAGAATGGAATGAAATTTGAAAGAAATGTTGACTGACATTATGGTCGTTGGTAGCCTAAATAACATGTAGTGATGGTAGACAAATGCCATGATTGTAGTCACGCGCAATGATTGTTATGGCCGTGCCATGATTGTTGTTGCATGCCATGATTGTTGTTGCATGCCATGATTGTTGTTGCATGCCATGATTGTTGTTGCATGCCATGATTGTTGCTTCTTGCAATGATTGTTGTCACATGCAGTGACATAACGATGACATGACTTTCGTCAACAGTGTCGCACAGCGGTATAGCATGACCACCACTCCCGTCCCGCGCCAGGTATAAGTCCCCGACTGTCAATCAATATATTTCAGCCTTAACTTGTCAGGTCCGGACAGCTGAGGGATGGTGGCTAATAAAGAAGCCACTGCATTAAAGAGGCAGCGTAATCTGGCGAGAGGGGGAGGGGGGTTAACAGTAGAGGGGAGAGGAGATGGCTATGTTAGGAATAGAAAGAGATGGGTGGAGATGGATTGATATCAGCGTTAGTATCATACATGAGGCAGGTTCTTATCATGGGCGAGGTATTTTTGTTTGGTGTCATAACAGAGACTGATGAATGATTTGAGAGTGAGAGAAAGAAGGAGATTTGATCTATAAGAAAGATAAAAGAATAGATAACATCAAAGGAGAGACAGAAGAATATGTAATACATTAGAGAGACAAAAGAATAGAAAACATTATTGAAGAGACAGATTGGTCTTTAATATTAATGGAGCAATGACATTATTTTTTATTACAAGAGAAAAGTCTTGAAGACATTGTTATAATATTGTTTATCTGATAACGTTAATTTACGTACAATTACAAGGCCGTACTTTTATAAATGATGTTCTGTTACAAGGCCGTACTTTTATAATGATGAACTGATGCAAGGACGTTCTTTTATAATGATGTTCTGTTACAAGGCGTACTTTTATGATGTTTCTACAAGGACGTACTTTTATGATGTGCCGTTGTAAGGACGTACTGTTTTCAAACACAGATGTGTTACACGTTCATGTTTGGGTGAAGGTTTGCTAATATACAACGTTGAGTCTAGAGCAGTGGTTCCCAACCTTTTTTGGGTGGCGACCCCTTTTTATAAAAGCCATGTGACCTGCGACCCCCATGAAATTTAAATAAGTCATTTTCAATAAAAAATTTTGTTTTACAAAATAGAGCAAATTTGCATTATAGTGAATATTTTTAGTCGATAATTGGCGACCCCCAGAAACCTTTCACGACCACCCTGGGGTTCGCGACCCACAGGTTGGGAACCGCTGGTCTAGAGCTTGGATGCAGGAGCAAGAATCGTCCATCATTTATTTACAACCTTCTATTGGCATTGATTTAGGAATACGATGTGCTTGTATTGGGGTGACCAACGAAAACAAAGAGAGGTTATTTGGTTTTGTCATTTATAAAAACTAAAGACGCTAAAGCTCTAAAGCCTATACGCTGTTGGCGAATTGATCTCACGAATCAACAAACATGGAAATTACAACGCTATCCTGGACCTTTCCACCGAACAATGAAACCTTTTACCTCAATTTATTGACTTTTATTGAAATGAATGAAATTTTAAAACATAAATCTGACTTTGGAATGTTTTTACCTCGATCTTTAAAGGTATACCGTTTAATTTATGTCCTTTTGAAAGTATGCAGATAAGTGATACTGTGGATGAATAATCGTTCCTACATTTATGTAAGATCTATCCCTTTCCCCATTTCAATAAAACCGATTAAATTAAATGTATCGGGTCATTTAACATTTGATTAATTAACTGTCAGTCAAAATGTTGTCACCATAACTTTTGACAAGCAAACCGTTGCTGCTGGACTGAACGACTTTTCCTGACCACACGGAATCTCCCCCTGTTCAGGGCGTAGGTAGGCAAAACTTTAGCCATAACCTTGCATGTCAATTAGTTCAGAGCCGCATTGTCCTGGTAGCTCACCAGGGGACCGTGCCCTAATGGGACGTGACACACAGCAAGTTTGATTTATACGCCCGTAACAAACGCAGCCAAGTTGAATCTCAAACCATCCACGTTGAATCTCGCAAGGGCGCCGAGAGCAGGCCGAGAGCAGGCCGAGAGCAGGCCGGGTTTGATGCAAGCGGGCACGGTAAACCAGCCATTTTTTGCAAAATGGGCGACAAGACGTTTTAATTTTCGTTATAATTTTGTTGTAGGTTGAAAGCACAATTCTTCTCTTATCTGTAACGGATGCCCCTTCAATACAGAAGATTATTTCGTCCTACGCTTTATGCCTAGTCTTGCATTTTTATTAGAGTTTTTAAACGTTGAAAGAGTGTTGGTTTTCCTGGTTTCCTCAGGCAACCTATTCCATGTCCGAATTCCGGACGGGAAGAACGATAATTCGAACGTGTTTGTTCTTGGATACGGAATAAGTAAAATGTTTTTATCCCTTTGTCTACCCGAGGGTTGTATTAGGTTATCTTTGTGCTGTATTTCCAAGTTTGAATAAATTGCCTTGTGTATTATATCTACTTTGCTCTTTGTTAATCTATCCTCTGGTTCAAGCCGCAATACAGGTCAACAAACGTGTCCTCTTCCGTATGACGTTATACGTATCTACATGTGGATCAATACACGATTCGATCAATACAGATGTCAATGACAACATTGCTATAAAGTTTTTTTTTAAAGTTTTTGCTCCAAGACAATTATAGCACCGCTCCGAAATCGGATAAAACGATTTTTAGCTAGCATCCGCGAAATGCCATCCCGCCCTCCTCCGTTTTTCACCGTTGAAGTAGTTTGTTATGGGGCCGTAAAGGACGGACGGATGGACGGACGGACGGGGGGGGGGTTTGGATGACGCCGGGGCGTTTCCTGGTGGTACGACTTAAGACAGCTGTCAGGAAAATGAGCGATGGCCGTGTGTCTCGGTGCGGTCAAAAAATGATTGACTCTCATGACGTTAGCCATCGCCACTGAGTCTGGTATGTGAGCCCAGCTATGTTGACAAGAGTGCATCTGTGTGTGCGTGTGTGTGTAGGTTTAGTGTATGTATGTGAATGAATTATATCATGGGGTCGGTGTTAGACTTCGTGTCGTGTGTGTATATGTATGCTTGTGGGTACACATGTATGTATTTATGTGGAAATTCATATTTTTGATAATAATTCAATAATAATAATAATAATAATAAAAACGTTCTTCATTCTTTAACCGGAATACTATTCTCAGTATTATTAATAAAATAAACCGATAAATAAGACATTGCGACTGAATTTCATAAATTATCATGTTTCCAGACAAGCCTTTTAACCCTATGGACGTTCAATGCCAGTTATGGCGAACCTTTTTTGGGGTCCCGTGCCCAAAAATTCAACCAAAACCCACTTATTTATAGCAAAGTGACAACACTCCGATGAAACCCGAAAATGGGTGTTTGGCTTAGTTGGTTTGATTAAGGAAGTAATATTTTAGCCACGTGATATTAGCCGGCTGATGAGGCTCTGCGTGCCGGCTGATGAGGCTCTGCGTGCCGGCTGATGAGGCTCTGCGTGCCGGCTGATGAGGCTCTGCGTGCCGGCTGATGAGGCTCTGCGTGCGGCTGATGAGGCTCTGCGTGCCGGCTGATGAGGCTCTGCGTGCCGGCTGATGAGGCTCTGCGTGCCGACTAAGGCACGCATGCTATAGGTTCGCAATCACTGTTATAGGCAGAAGAAAAACAATTCATGAAGTAACTCAAAAGATATTAAAGTCAGCTGGCAGGTGTGGTGGCTAAGATGACGAACTGGAAATCGGAAATCTCCTCTCATATAATTTAATTAATTTTATCGACACACTTTATAAAGCCATGGAATCATTGGTGTTGATATTTTAATGTTAAGGCACATAAGTCTACATTGGTTTTCAACATCTTTAACCAATACTTTTTAAAAAACTCTTTTTTTAAAAAATATTTTTTAATGGAATTGTAAATAAAGTATGACCCGGTATTGATTAAAATAAAAATTGTTCGATTAATCGACAAAAAATTTAATCGATTAATCGATTAGTTTCGATTAATTATATTTGTATAACGGATATATAGATCCCGTTAAGTCGCGATTCATTATGTCGCGAAATCATTTAAGTCGCAATAATTCAATGACGCAAGAAATAGGGAAGTAAAACCTTTTTTGTTTACGTATGCACGTCTAAATAAATAATAACAATAAGAGGGAAAAGTATGTTAGCAAAAAAAAATTATTAATAAATTGTAGGAAAACAAATAGAAAAATTTTCTTAAATTTTAATCGAATTTTAAACGATCAAACAAATTTTAATCGATTAAGATTTTTTATCGATAAATCGATTAATTAATCGTTAATTTCCGCAGCCCTAAAATAAAGTAATAATAATGATAATAGATTATTTAATTGCCCACTAAAATAAAAATAAAAATTATAAGAATCAAATTTAAAAATAAACGAATGGTGATAATCCACAATGTAATCGTAGATTTCATTTAATTACATCTAATCTTTGAATATTAAAGCCCTGAAATTTGACACCCGTCAGTCGGTCAAATTGAAACTGCTGTAAGGATTACTGCCTTTACAAAATGCGCTATTTGTAAATGAAGGAAATTGTTACTTTTCTTTCTACTTCCTGTGTGTGGTCGTGAAGCAAAGGAGACTATCCATGCTTTGTCCAGGAGCATAAGGAAGACGGCGTAGTGTAAGACTATCGTAAAACAAGATTTAGAAATGTCTTAAATTACCCACTTCTCCCCGTGACATGTCAGTGCTTTAGGTATAATAGATCATCCATGTCCTTAAAAGATGATATACAGAATTCTCCCTTGATAGTCGTCCTCATAGAGATGCTATTTGTTTTATTTATTAGTGATTCACGAAATCACAGCTGTATTTTGGCAGCTTTAAAGTCTCATTGGAACTATTGATTACACCAAGCAACTGGTTGAGTTCATTCTGAGATTTAAACATTGTACCTCACTCTGCCACAACAACTCATTATACCTATTAGTGCGTTCAACGCGATTGGTGCTCGACAGTCCAAGGATTCAGAAAGGATATAGATGGTGGGAAAAAATGACCCAATTCATATTTTTTCTTTTGAAGTCAAATCTTAATAATATTTTACTTCCGATTTTACAGTTGGTATTGTTATTAAAACCATAAAATGTTATTCCACCCCCCCCCCAACTATTGTAGTAATGGCCCAGGCATTGTGTTTTTTTCCCTTTAAATCGTGACCGAGAAATTCACAAACGCGGAACGTAGAGAGTAGGTGTGTGAGTTCCAGCTCGCTTCAGAAAAGTCTGTCTTCGATGACCAGACAAGCTAATAATAAAACTCTAATTCAGGGGTCGGGAAACTTTTTGTCTGAGAGAGCCATAAACACCACATATTTTGAAAAGTAATTCTGTGAGAGCCATAAATTATGTTAAAAACTAAAAATACAAGTAAATGTGTGCATTTTGTGCAATTTCAACACTAAAAGTACAATAATTATGTATCTGAATTATTTTTAATAACATTGTTATAAGGTGTTTTGTGTGTGTGTAATTAATATGTAGATCAAATGAGTCTGAATAAACGTAGTTTTTTTTAAAATAATCGAACATTTGTCTGCGAGCCAGATCCAGCCATCAATAGAGTCACATCTGGCTCGCGAGCCATGGTTTCCCGACCCCTGCTCTAATTGGTGCTTTGTGAATTATATCAAAGTTATTGAAGTAATTATACGAACGAATTATTTATAAAATACATATAAAAAGAGTTTACCGTATATAGCGCGGAGATTCTATGTTCATCATTACAGAAGTGGTTGTAAATATCCTTGTACTTGGACGGATGAATACTTACCAGTACATACTACAACACCATGACATACTATTCTATGTTCATCATTACAGAAGTGGTTGTAAATATCCTTGTACTTGGACGGATGAATACTTACCAGTACATACTACAACACCATGACATACTATTCTATGTTCATCATTACAGAAGTGGTTGTAAATATCCTTGTACTTGGACGGATGAATACTTACCAGTACATACTACAACACCATGACATACTATTCTATGTTCATCATTACAGAAGTGGTTGTAAATATCCTTGTACTTGGACGGATGAATACTTACCAGTACATACTACAACACCATACATACTACAACACCATGACATACTATTCTATGTTCATCATTACAGAAGTGGTTGTAAATATCCTTGTACTTGGACCGATGAACACTTAAACTTTGAAAAGTGCAGTATACTTATACTCTATGAATCCATAGACAGTTTTCCCTTCTCATGCCCTTAAAAAGAAGATGTGTGGCGGACAGGATAAGCAGAATTGAATGTTTTGCATGGTTCAAATCCCTCATTGACACAGCGAAGAAGTAGCGCAGACGCCGTTAATGGGGCATCACGACGGATGTATCAAGGCATAATGATATGAGATGTTTACGACCAAACGTCGGGGCACGACGTCGTCGATCTAAGATAAGATCGAGAATGTTCTATACACACAAAAGATGTATAACATTTTTCCATTTTTCACATTTACAATAAGGCAAAGTTCGTTTATTATATTAAAAAAAGGAGTCGTGTTGATGATTTATCGTTACAACCTCTCCCTCCCCACCCCCCTTCCATCACCCCACCCCTGACACACACAGACAAATTTCTTACCAAACAGAATCTAATGTCTGTCTATGCAAGTATCTTAGTCTCAATATGCGTTGAGCTTGTCTTTTAATTGTAGACTGTTGACACTTATCATAGTTATTATAAATGATGCGCCGGGATCAGGCGTTTCTGTCCGCACACTGTTTACCGTTGTTATCAAAGTAGATTTAAGAAATATTTTTGTTTAAAAATCTTATAGAATAGCACTGCGATAACAAAATACACCAAAAAAAATTGTGTAATGAAAATAATAAATTTACGCTGAGTTTTAAAAAGCAAACAACTAGACACATGCGTGAGGTGTGCAAATGGATAACTACCTACACCGACAAGTCAAAACCGATGTTATCTACCGTGGACATCTCTATTCTCACTTCCTACAGTGACCGTTGTGTTGCGACTGACCACTTCTTGCAATGTTTATCTCCTGCACCAACTCAGACAATGGAATCCATTAGCGTGGGGTGGGGTCGTGGGGAGGGAGAATCACTTCAAGGGAAGAAATATTATCGCCAACGTTGACTGTATAAATATCGCTGCAATTTTGGCAGTGAATATTAACTCTGATATTATTAACGGTAATAATTGTGTTATTGACAAATAGATACACTGGAGAAAATACCGTACCGATGGCGTAAGTGTTTTCTAAATACCAGCACCTGCGATGCTAACCCACCCACCTTTATGTTAGATATTAAGATTTATGCACGGAGATACACGGTACTTTTTTTTGTAGATTACACTTGTGGCGTGCAATTTTACAAATCCCGAGGCGATTGCGAGGTTCGGCTTTTGATGGAGGACGCCAGACATAAGGCTGGACCAGGCAGTTCCTCCGGGGAGACGTCTGCGCCGCCTTATGCTGTAGCAGCATGGTGGCGTCTTAAAAGCGAGTCATTTTGATTCATCATGTTCGCTGTCACACCGGGGGGCAAAGGGAGGGTTTGGTTTTCACGTTCAGGCAGCTAAAAGGGAAGGGGGGAAAAATCCGGTGCTCGTTCCGGCTCGTCAAACATGGCGTTGTAACGGTGGGGGTGTCTTAAAGATAGATTGAGGGGGGTGTCTTTTGAGATAGAAAGTGGGGTGCCTTTGTAATGGAAGGTGTGGTGTCTTTGAGACAGAAGGTGGGGTGTCTTTGAGAAAGAAGGTGGGGTGTCTTTGAGAAAGAAAGTGGGTGTCTTTGAGACAGAAGGTGGGGTGTCTTCGAGAAAGAAAGTGGGTGTCTTTGAGACAGAAGGTGGGGTGTCTTTGAGATAGAAAGGGGCTGTCTTTGAGACAGAACGTGGGGTGTCTTTGAGATAGAAGTTGGGATGTCTTTTAGATAGAAGGTGGGGTGTCTTTGAGATAGAAGGTGGGATGTCTTTTAGATAGAAGTTGGGGTGTCTGTTAGATAGAAGGTGGGGTGTCTTTGAGACAGAAGGTGGAGTGTCTTTGAGAGGGTTAACGTGTCTTACTTTAGTTTGATGGGGTGTCTTAATATAGACGTTTGGTGTGTCTTTAAAATATAGTGTGTCTTTCTAGTGTCGTTTTATAAAAAAAAATGTATGAAAAAATTGGGATGAGGTGCATGTGTGTGTGTGTGTGAGAACAATGAAAGAAAAGTTTGGTGAGGTGAACTGTGCAGACATGTCGGGGTATTTCCGTTTGAATGCACCAACAGACGACATTGTGGTGTAAAGTTGTCTCGTCAATAGCGGCATTTATATTGTGTGCGTTCGGGTGTTTGAATCCCGTGCACGGTTGGTTAGCGCCAGGTAATGTGGCTCAGGAGGTCCTCTGACGCTGGATGAGGTTAGGCCCAACATTCAGGTCTGGGATTATGTGCAACAATAATTACGGTGGAGGTTGTGTTTGTGTGTCTACGTGTGTTTTTATGGTTATTTGTTGTTGGAAAAAAGAAGAAAAAAAAACACCGATGTGAAGTTTTATTGTTTGAGTGATGAAAATGCAAGGGGAAATAATTTGAGCTTCAACTTGAAATTTGAGGGCGAAAATGCGGGAAATTCGACGTACCTTTAAGTTGTAAAATTTCAAAGTTTACAATTTAATATAAAGTTGTTTTTTTTTAAATTAGATAATTTCTTTATAACGATTGTAGACATTTATAATACTTACAGGCGTCGGCTTTGTAAACCACCATTGAAATAGGCAGTAAATAAGTGCGTGTCTATTAATACACAGAAGAGAAGTAAGTGAAGTCAGTGCATACTTCTTATACAAACTATACCATGTTCTCTTCATCAACTGTAACATGAAATACTGGATAGATGGCGCGATGCAGCGGCATGGACGATTCAAAGTCGTATCCAGATATAAATCAAATCATTAATTGGTTACTGGAATAGTGATAATGCCGTGTTTTTTATTACCAGGAAACTAAAAAAAACTCTCTTTCTTCTGTAGCTTAAGGTTAAAAAAAAACACCAAGGTGTTAGCCTAACTAAACAATCACCCATTGAACCAGGATGTCATGTACCAAGGTGTTAGCCTAACTAAACAATCACCCATTGAACCAGGATGTCATGTACCAAGGTGTTAGCCTAACTAACCAATCATCCATTGAACCAGGATGTCATGTACCAAGGTGTTGGTCTAACTAACCAATCATCCATTGAACCAGGATGTCATGTACCAAGGTGTTGGTCTAACTAACCAATCATCCATTGAACCAGGATGTCATGTACCAAGGTGTTGGCCTAACTAAACAATCATCCATTGAACCAGGATGTCATGTATACCAATGTGTTGGCCTAACTAAACAATCATCCATTGAACCAAGATGTCATGTATCATTATATTCCACTCTGAAAAGAAGATGACATTTTAGGTGTCATTCAAAGCAAAGATAATGATTTAACGAGTAAATGTTTAAAGTAATGTTTTGATTTATCTGCGTGTGATAAGAAAGTCGCATAGATACTTTAAAAGCTTTGGCTCGTTTTACGGAGATAACCTAACATTCCCAGTGATCTCCACCGCGTGACAGAAACTAATAGCTACACGCAGCGTGACAAGTAATTTGTTCCACTTGAACCTATTTTGATTGTAAGAAAATTTATTCATGATTTATAATTTACAGTTGAAGGCAAGCGTTCCGTTGTCATGGGAGCATATTTTTAAATACTTTATATTAACTCGTGGCGTCTGCTTGATGCCTTGCTTGCTGGCTTGAATGGCGAAAACAACTTTGGATCGATTTTTAACCCACTTACTCGTAAGCTAGCGAGTTGAAATTTTGCAGGCAGACTCGTGCCGATCATAAAAATGATTAATCAAAATTTCAGATCGATTGTATTTACTGTAATTAAATTAATGAATTTGTATATTATCTCTATTTATCTCGATGTAGCATATTAATTTTTGTGCTCGAGTGTCACGATGCATATTATATTGAACAATCTTTCCTGTCGCGCTGTGCGGTGCGTATTATATTGACGATACTTTTTAAAATCATAGTCCCGATCGGTGCGCATTATATTAAACATGCTTTACCAGACATAACTAAAATTTTGGAATTTTTTATCGTCTTAGATTTTTTTCGCAATTTTAGTAAATAAATTTCATTTTCAGATTCTAGTTCTTAGAAATTGAAAAGACACGTGATGAATGTTAAGTCTGATATTTTCATTTATTTGGTGGGGTGGTGAGTCTGACTGGATGAACCCAACCCAAGTTTAGAAGAGTATGTAAATTAATTTTCAAAAACACTTAGAAGTTACTCTTTCAGAAAAATAATTCTCTTCATAAAAATTGCTCTATAATGTTCTATAGATATTTTTAGAAAATCAAAATCAAATATACAAACACTCCTTATTTTACGTCATAATGACATACAATAAATAACCAACACCATAACAAGAAAAGAACCAACAAACTATCGTAGGTCAACAGTTGATCACTGATGATCATTTGTAAGCCGTTAGACAGCATCAATGTTTGATAGCAGGAAGCGATTCAAACTCTTAGAAACCACATTTTCTAGGTGATGTATTACAGGTTCTGTCATTTCATTAAAAAAACAATCATTGTATAAGAATGTTTCATTTCAATGTTTTTAGAGAGTCTTGGCATGGCATAAGTATATTGCATAAAAGCAAGAAACAGTGACTTTGTTTAACATTTCAAATGATCTTGGTAGATACTTAATTTAACATAATAAAACTAACTGATATGTGCATGGTGTGCAAATACTGGCACTAATATTGCATGAACTTGCGAACAGTGGCATGATAGTGTGTGAAATTGCAAACAGTGGCATGATAGTGTGTGAACTTGCAAACAGTGGCACTGATAGTGTGTGAACTTGCAAACAGTGGCACTGATAGTGTGTGAACTTGCAAACAGTGGCACCGACAGTGTGTGAACTTGCAAACAGTGGCACTGATATTGTGTGAGCTTTACATCTAACAATATTAATGAACAAAAAACGTTGTCTTCAAGAAGCGCACTGAGTATAATTTTTGGGTTATATTTTAAAACTTCTTCGCCGCAGGGGAAGAGAAATGTGTATTTTTTTTTACTCCCGGTGGTCTGTGTCACCACTATTCCCCTCCTCACCTCCCCTCACACTCCAGTAATATTCTGTAAGAACAGCTACTCGGGTTTCAAACAATATAAAGCAGCGGTAAATTAACAAATTAATTCACTTAAATAAATTGTTCTTTCAATGAAATAGAGAGTTTGAAATTGTCTACAAAATAGGAATCATAGAAAAAAATCTCAGAAATAGCCATATTTCATTGGTTTATCACACTAACTTTATTGAAGGAAGTCAGCCTTATTATTCTTATTTTTTCGGTGATGAAAAAAAATTAAAATAATTTTTTTAACGATATCTTCACTTTATTGATGTAAACGAGATTACCGGCCTGCTCTGGTCTTAGATGTTATTTTGCGGCTGGATGATTTATTTTTTAACAACTTTTCCTTCTGTACTGTTGTCTGTTCGCTGAACGAGGCCTTTTGCCGGAAAGTGCTTTATTTTAATCATTTTTGAAAAAGGTTTTCTAACTGCTCAGTAGCCAAACTGTGTGTATTCTTCTCCCGTGAACATATTTTTTTGTGTGGTTATTATGATAGAGATGCGGGTGGAACAAGTGGGACGTTCTGCGAGTGTGTGTGTGTGTGGGGGGGGGGCTATGTGAGGTTTCCTGGCGAACAATCCGCTAGACGTGATTTATGATCAATTAGTTTGATGCACAAAGATAACAAGAAAAAACTAAAGCAACCATGAACAACTGTACAAATAGAAATATATAGATCTTAAATTATTATTGATAATTGCATCGTACATTTGATATTTTAATTTCATCTACCTGGTCTTATTCTTTTTGCTTTCATCTTACAACTTATTTTTGTATGTTCGCATATATTTAAAATATATATATATATATATATATATATATATATTATATATATATATATATATATATATATATATATATATATATATATATATATATCAACATCATTTAGAGCCAACAGGCATCTGTGACCAGCTACGGGAAATACAAAATACACAAATATATCAATATACATAATACCCGTTGTCTGTATGTATGTATAATGCTGTTAGGTGGCGCTGCGATCGAGTTTGTATAGAAATATTATATGACGTCATTGTTTGATATATATTGATATTATATGACGTCATTGTTTTAGGCTTATATTTTAATTTTTGAAAAGGGAACGATGTAAAAACAGGATTTTAGAATTTATAATTATTATGAAACTAGACGCCCCACGGCGTAGCATACGCCGCAGACTTGCTCATGGAGAGTGCAAAGAAAGTGGAGAAGGAACGGACACAAACTACAGCACGAAGAAATCAATACAACGCGAGTGAACGTCGGTTAATAAATGGGAGGCGGGTAACAACAACCTCAGTGTGCATGTCGTTACGCTTACTCGCTATTTTTTATTTACTTAGTGCTGCTTTTTGTGTCTGTACTCTCACCCCCCCCCCAACCGTTCTTTGCACTATCTATGATGAGCAAGTCCACGGCGTATGCTACGCAGCGGGTATCTCCAGAGTTCCTTCTTTTCATTCAATTACGGCCCTTTGCCCAAACCCGTCCCATTTTGACAACTGTGTCTTTCAGGAAGTCTTCACCCGTCATTAAATCATTAGCTGCGTATGCTACACCGCGGGTCAGCTAGTATAATTTATAAATACTGTATGTTAATTGTACCAATGAAGGCATTAGCCGAAACGTTTACTATTGTATTACTTAAATAATAAAAACTTAAATTTATTGTTTTCATTACACAATTCGTTTGTGTATTTTGTATTTTAAAGTCTTACCGCAGTCCTGTTCTATATGATATACAGCTACTGGAAGAGGGTCCTGATCTCATATTTTTTAATTTACAAAGTTTTACATGCAATGCTCTCTCACAACCAGATTTTTATCATCTTTCCAGTTTGAGTTAATTTAATGTCAAAATATCTTATTATGTACTTAAAAGAACAAATGTTAGTATGTGCAACCATGCTACACTTATCACATGATTTAATAGCAAACTCTACCCCCCCCCGCCGCCCCCCTCCACGCTTTGTGTTACTCTATCATCAAGCAAATCAAATTTTATAGAACAACATAATTTGTTGTCAAACAAAACTTTCATAGACCCACTTTATTCCTTATACAAAACAACTTCATAGAATCCATTCATTTGTTATATAGCAACATTTATATAGAACCACTTCATTTATGTAGCAACACTTTATAGAACCACTTCATTTATGTAGCAACACTATATAGGACTTAGTAAAAATTAATTTATATTTTATTGTGCGTAGAAAACTTACGTGAAATTTATCACCTTGCGCTATATATTAGTAAAAAAAAAGTTAGATTTTGACTTCTAACATGTGAAAAATCGACATTGGCGGTGCCGCTTCTGTATTTAGTTAAACCCTGACTATAACGAAACCATTTTCATGTTGGTCGTATAATAAACCAATTTTAATTGCGACTGTGTAATAACTATTTTCCATCAATGACTTATATAACCGTCCTATAGACCTATGTGATTTGTTATAAGGATGTAATAAAGACAATATTTTAAAGGTCTAACAATTTTTTTTGTTGTAAATTCTCTTTTTTTCACTAGCCTCCCTTTGACAAATTATTCCCCCTTCAAAAAAAGTGTATTAAGTTGGAATTCGTGTTTTGATGTTTGAATAAGCGGTCTACCTTCTTGGATTGGATGAAAAAATAGAATATTTTAAAAAATTTAAAGAGCAAACACCCCACTAAGCTGTTTCGAATGAAAAGATTTAACGGGTTAAACGGCTAAGAGGGATTAGCCTTATTGATGTGCCGCTCACATTAGTTCTTTGAAGACTGACATAGTTAAGCCCTTCGGGGCGAGGGCGGTCCTTAAATCTACTGCTGAATGGCCTCGAATCGGGAAGCTATTCTACAAGAAAACCCTAGCCAGTATGAGACCTAAGATGGCCTGAGAAACTGACGAAGGTCTACAGATAATGGATGCAGGTTACGACTGACGTAGCCTGGTGGGTAGAACTCTGCAAAAGACTAGCAGGAGCGTGGTTAGTATAGTGCAGATTTTATGTGAATCAACAGACTGATTAAATACATATTTATACGCTAAAAGTAAGAACTTATGTAAGGAGCGCTTAGGTTTCTTGATTCGGTCCAAGTCGGTTGAAGCTGGGATTTTTGTTAAATGTTAACTGATGAAATTTCATATGACTGATTCAATATCTAATAGTTTAGACAAGCCAATATTACCAATATAACCCTATCCCAGAAATCTTATAATTATCAACAATGTTTATCATAATATGAACAATGATTGAACAATATAACCCTAATTTAAACAATGTATAGCGAATACCAACTACAAATTTACGAAACAGTTATGTATAACTGAGTAAGGACATTTGAAATGGAACACTTCATTGGTGCACAATTCGTTCTCAAATTGAGTTTTGCGAATTGGCCCATGGTCTCCGACTTCAGCCAGCTGTTTTTTCTGGATGTGCTTCCATAGCCTTTGGTCAGCCAAGACCATCTGCAAGGCAGAAGTTGAATTTGGCAAGTGATGCAGCGTTCACATGCCGCGGCTATAAGGGTTCCACGCATTACCCAGCCGCCTTTTATTTCCCTAACAATGTGTTAGGTACCCACTCGCAGCTGGGTGGACTCGGGGACGCCCTAGGCCCCGGGAACATATCCTTGGCTTCCCATGGATTCGAACCCGTGACCATCGATACGCCAGTCGAGCGCGCTGCCACTCGACCACCGTATCCCCGTGTCCTTTCTAAAATAAATCTATTATTTGTGTTCTGATTGTACTACATAAATAGTAGACGTTATGAAGAAGATTTGATTAAAAACTACGAACTCTAAAGGTGGTACCACATCCGATGTCAGATTGACCTAATATGTCCGGGCTTCTGGACCCCCGCAATATCAGGGGCTCTGGGCCCCTGCAATATCAGGGGCGCTGTGACCCCCCAAAAAATATCAGGGGCTCTGGGCCCCACTTAATATCAGGGGCTCTGGGTCCCCGCAATATCAGGGGCTCTGGGCCCCTGCAATATCAGGGGCGCTGTGCCCCCACAATATCAGGGGCTCTGGGCCCCACTTAATATCAGGGTGCTCTGGGTCCCCGCAATATCAGGGGCTCTGGGCCATAGCAATATCAGTGGCTCTGGGCCCCCGCAATATCAGGGGCTCTGATAACAATTGTAGATGTATTTATATTTTGAAGCAAAAAAATCAGGCTTAAATTTAGATAACTGTACGCTAGCAAAAGTTATAGATGTAATAAATATAACAATCAATAAAGACGCACACTTATAGGAGTTTATTTTACAGATACAAGAACTGGTGAAGTAGGTTATACATGGGTGGACAAAATAATTTGTTATTATTTCTATCATGAATCATGAGAAACAACAAGAAAGAAACTAATTCTAAATATAACCGTATTACACGGGTTAACGCGCACTTGTAACTAAAACAGAAGTAACTGATAAAGAATTGATTATTTTATTTGTATAAAATATATTGCAAATTTTGGAAGTAAGAACGAATGGGAAGAAGTATATAGACTTGACAATTATAGAAGTGACAATTACAGGGGCAATAATTATAGAAGTTATATTTATGGAAGTAACAATCACATCATTAATAATAATAAAAAAAGTAACAATTATAGCAGGAACAATTTTAAAGAAGTAAAAATATTCCAGTAAAAAATTAAGTAGTAACAAATATACCAGTAACAAATACAGCATTAAAATTTACAGTAACAAATGGCTAAGAATTAGAACTATGTAGGTGTAGCAAGTATGTAGAAATGATAAAAAGACACGAGGAGAAAGACATCATTACCAGAGTAACAAAGATGAGAACGACAAAGAGAGATCAAGTTGGACAACAAAAAAGTCGGCGGGTGATAGAAGTACCCAGCAGTACTGAGTGCTGAGCAATGGTATTTCAGGAGTACTTGTGAGCCAGTGATAACAAATCTGACAGACAAATCAGCGTCATGAGATTTTTGCTGTAAGCGGGCAGCAGATTGCTTGTTATCTATAACGCTATCAGGGTCTGACAGTGTCAGCATCATCAAGTGGCAAACATTGATACAAGGGTTTAGCACGTACCACATTTAAAGGGCGATTTTGTTCCTTCTAACAATAGTAACTACATAGAGTGCATAGCGATGTGGTTTGGTATTTTGAACACGCACTGTTTAGTTTTTTAATGTGATAGTTCAACATTTAAAGATATGTGTACATTTGGTACACAGTAACATACAATTTTTGTAAAAAGCAATATAGTGTAAGAACATTTTTCCTCATTTGCCTCTACTTAAAGAGTGTCTTCAAATCTATAAAGAACTATTGCAGGTCTGGGCCATGACAATGAAATCAGGCTTATTCAAGGATGGAAAACATGATGTTCTACAAGTAATACATTATTAATTTATTAGTAATGTTAATGTACAGAAACACTGAATTTACCCTTGGAGCCTATATAACAAGGCTCGTGGTTTTCAAACACAAAGTTGGTGAACATTTTATGTCCCTTTTGAAAATTTCATGTTAACCTTATAGCGGTGTGCTGTGTTCATCTCTTAATGATTAATAAAATAATGAAAAAATGTTTACATTTACACTTACTATAGTTGGTATCATAAGTTGTATATCATTTAAATCAGTGCTTCTCAAACTTTTTAGTATGGCGGACCGGCAGGAATTTTTTCCATTGCACCAGGGATCGGTGCATTATTTTCCCTGCACTGACAATTTTTTCTGTCCTTTTTTTTTGAGAACATCTGCGGACCGGCAGCGGATGGCCCACGGACCGGCACTGGTCCGCGGACCACCACTTTGAGAAGCACTGATTTAAATGACTTCATTGGTTAGAATTACAGTATTCTATTAAATATATAACACGTTTTCTTAAATTATTGTAATGTTTCTCTATGAGTAGATCTTAGGGTGTCAAGTTTTAGCCACGCTCCATAAAATGATATTAACAAGTTGCTGATTAAGTCAACAAATATGCTTTTCTATGGATCCATTGTTGTTTATACAAAACACCGTAAACAAAGAGCTGTCCAATTATAATTTTTAAAAATTAATTTCATGTTCCTGTGTGGTGTTGTTATTTTTTTAAAAAACTTATTGAGTTTATATTTTTATGTATACGTGTATTACTAAGGTTTTATATATGAATTATAAATGTGAATAATATTTTTTTTTAATTTAAAAAATAAAAATTAATAATTTTGAAATTATACCAAACGTTCAATTTTTAAGGATGTAGGCTATCATACGAATACATTTTCAACCTTCTCTGGTTTCTTATTGAACATAAGTATTGTGAAACTATTCTTACTTTGTTGGTTTGGCTATCAAGAAATGATAAGAACCTTATTGTTATGCATAACAAATAAATTTTTAAAAATCATCTAAATTTGATTTCTTTTTTAAAATGTTAAAAAGAAAGAAAAAAAGTACACGCGCGCGCACACACGAAAGAAAACAAAAGTCTGGCTATTCCTACCTGATGAATCCGTCTGTTCTTTGCTGCTGCCAACTACGTAATATTAAATAGTGCCACTTTTATTATCATCCAAAACGATGTAATCCAAATAGTCACAGTCTCTTATCGTCTCATGTGTCCCGGCCTTAGGCACACTGGGAATCACTGAAGCTGAACTAAATGTTGACAATCTGTTAAAACTGTCACAATGACGCCTATGTCGTACAATACTCTCCACATAAATAAACTCAGACAGGATTCCTCAACAGACCGGTGTTACTTAACACAAAATATACACACTCTATCGCTGTTCCAATTGGATTATTCCGATAAGTATTCAAGCATAAACCTTATTATTACTATTATTTATTAATTGTCACAAGTGGCTGAAAACAATAATAATTTCATCGATATAATGTACAGCCGCAATGACATTTACCACTGTATGTATAAACTACATGTTTCAACAGTTCAACAAAAGGGCGAATGATTTGTGTGACGTGCAGACTGATAAACGCCACAGTAACTGCGGGGTTGATAACTCGAGTGTTTTAATATCGAAATTGTCGCCTGCTGCTGGCTGTCACGCCGATTGTCACGACGCCTGTGTATGCGCCTGGACCCCGGGGTTCGTGTTGGGGGTGTACATGCAAAACTTTGCCGTACAATGACAGCCGGGTAAAACTGTCCGTCAAACCACCCTAAAAATGTGTGTTGTGTGGGTGGGGAGTGTGTGTGTGTGTGGGGGGGGGTTCTATCGTGTTTTTTGTGGGGCTCCCGCGTCTTGTTACGAAGGTGGGAGATGGCAGGTCCCTCGTGAAACGAACGGCCGAACCTGGTCACATGCAGCAGGTACAAGGACGGGTTGACGGAGGTTGTGCGAGGGAGGTGGGTGATAAACAAATAACTAAAAACTTTAGGTTGGGGGGGGGGTGTAGTTTGTGTCTGTTGATAAATTGATGGATTAGTTTGTAGCCTGGTATTGACATGTGTTTGTCTATACATTCACTCATCTACTATCTCTTACTTACACAGACGTTCAGTCTTTTTCTTGACAAATGATTAGATATTCGTTTTTGTTTGTTTGTTTTTAAGTCAGCTAGAATAGTTTTCAGGACAGAATAATTCATTTCAATTTTCAATTCATTGTTTAAAAAAAGAAAGAAAAAATTAAATTAAAAAAGAATAAAATAAACCTAAAAGGGCTTTTTTATTATTAATTTTATTTAAAAAATGATGATGACTATATGAACTTTCATGAATGCCTATATAAAAAAAAAGTGTAAGAAAAATAGTTGATGTGGCAATGAGATTAAAGAAAGAAATTTTATTATATTTTCGGTATACAACGTTAAAATTGAGCAGATAGTGTTAAAACATATAAGGAAATAAAATCATTTAATGTATCATTCATTTTTTAAATAATGTTTTCAATACAAAAACAATAACGACATGTATGTTCGTTATTAATTGCGAATGTCAAATAATTCAATTTAAAAAAAAACAAAACATTTATAATATGAATGCAAGACTCGGACAACTTGACATCAGAATAGAAATGAGAGTAATAACACAGCGCTAACAACCGCCCAATGACGGTAACGATTCAAGGGCCGTCAGTCTGTCAACTTAACCACTGGCTCACGTGAGTCTACCTTCAACTCCAGACTTTCCTCAACCCAGATGCCCTCCCTTTCCCGGGGGTGGGCCGGGGGGGATGAGGTGGGGAGAGGTCATAAGCTGTCAACATGATCAAAGAAAAAAATTATTCCCAACATGCTTCTCCTGGTGTAACAAGGCGTGCGGGGGGAGGGGGGGGAGGCGTTATGACAAAGTAAACATTAAAAAAATATATATATAATCGATCGACTCTCCCACCTGCCTCTGTAAAGTTTGATCGAGCCAGGTGGGCGGGGTTAGGGTGGAGGATTTTTTATTTTATTTTTAACGTTAAATTTAAGTGCGGAGTTTCTGCTGTCACGTGCTATTGGAGCAATGTCGCGCGGAATCGATCGAGTTTATCGAACACGGCTGTAAGGGACGATCAGGTCGCGGGGCACGTGACTTTAACCGCCCAATGGCGTGCGATCGTTCGTGTCAACATTGCAACCGGAAGTTCCAGGTGAGGCGCGTGCTGATAGGCCAAGACAAATTCGTCTTTTTGGGATCAATACTTCCTGGTGATGTCCATACGTCGCGCGATAAGAGGACAGAGCCTCTTTCCGTCAACTAAACTCTATTGACAAATCGCCTGACAGCCTGCGGCTAAGGGACATGAATAGCCACGATAAAGGGATGCGATTATAGACGAGCCTCGTTTGAGCGGTGCAGCTACTGCCCACGACAGATAAAGGGGAAGCGATTTCATCATATGTTATTCTCAGGGGATTACTAATCCTTAACTTGTCGTTTCCTTTTGGGGTAAAAATAATAATATTTGTTATAAGTATGTATTTATATTATTATTAATTTAAAAATGAGAAGCTTTTGCATTTTTTTTAAAACCTAAAGAGAACACCTCATAGGACCAGCCTTGATGTTGGCCTAAAAACAATATAGATGCTCCCATTTGATATCAATATTGATGTCACCCCATATCATCAATATCAGTGTGATCACATAACACCATTCATATGTTCACACATATCATCAACATTGGTGTCTCCTCAAAACACCAACCATATTGTCACACATACCATCAATATTTTTGTCACCTCATAACACCAATCATCTTGTCACACATAACATCAATTTTGTTGTCACCCCATAACATCAATGGTTAAGGGGGGGGGTCCAATTTGCCGGAAGTTACGTCATTTAAACTGGCAAATCTCAAGAGATGTCGACTTTACACAAATAATAATTCTTTAATTGTTTATTTTTCTTCCTGTCTTAGTCGCTAATTACTGCCAAGGAAGCAGACACAGAGAAGCTCTAGGCCAACCGGCCACATTATTTTACCTGGCACCTGTTGTCAGTGACAACAGGAAAATGGTGTGGGGGGGGGATTTTAACTTATTATAATGGGAAAATTGCTCCTTTATCAACGGGCTAATAAGTGAAATATAGAACAGCTAGTCGCTAGACAACTCTGTAGAGAAGTATCTATACATTCACTACTACGATGTCGGCGTTTCTCAACGTAGGTTACGTGCCCCCCTTGAACTATTCCGTGTCTCAATTTATTCAACGATGATAGAGGTCAGGGATCTATGTTTATATTTTGTCGTTTGTTTTCGAATAGAATCGACTTGTGGTGACTTAGAAGTAACATTTTCGTTTCTATGTAGTAGATAACGAAAGACCACCTTTTATTAAGATAGTGTATGACATTAACTAATAAATCATATTTCACCATTCCTTTGAAAACCAATTTGCTAACTTTTGAATCACTTCTCGCAAGGGAGGCCTATTGGTCTAAGGTGCCCTAAATACGATATTTTTGACTTTCAAATATCAAAGAAAATGGGGGTTTTTTTGGTCTAAGATAGTGAGAGTGGGTTCAAATCTGTTTTGGTAGTTACTGTTGAATCTGGAGTCGGCATGCAGGAATGAGAAAATTTTGCTTTATCAAAATCAAAGATGTGGGTGCATGTATTGATTTTTAAGCGAAATTCACGCATTCTTTCATCCATGTCTACCCTAAGGATCTGTGCGAGATTGAGTGAGTAGATAGGGATATACGAATACGTGAACTATTTATCTAAAACAGGGGTCTCCAAACTACAGTCCGCGGGCCAGATGCGGCCCCTGGAGACCTTTTAATCTCCAAAAAAGATTATATTTTTACCCGTAGTTTACCACAAAACTAAGTAGTTGGGGGTTAGTAGTCGGCCCTCAAACTGCTGTTTGACAGTTAATGCGGCCCTTCAGCAGAAAAGTTTGAAGACCCCTGATCTAAAAACGTTAATGAAAATACCTTTAAGGGATGTTAAAATGATAGCATGTAGGATCGTGCGTGGAAATAACAGATGTCGTCGAGAAGGAGAGGAGTCTAGGAGATCGAACTGTTGTAGACCGTGTTGACAATTTGATTTAAAGTTGGTCTAGGAGATGAATGGAGTCAACGTTAAAATTAATTATCTCCCTTTGCAATTTACCGATGTGTCCACATCCCTTGAGACTAAGGATAGCGGCGCTGGCAAGGAGTCTCCGCCATTAAGCAATAAATTGGTTATCCCGCGGTTCTCAAACAGGGGAAATTCAATATGGGCTCCTCCCTCGGCCGTCTTTTTACACCGTCGCACACCTGATATCAGGGACGTCTGGGGTGTCAGCCTGATTTATCACGGTTCCCCCCCCCCAACTGCTAGAGTTACCCCCCGCTTGATAGAATGAATGTTCACCTGACGACGTCCCTACCTGGAAGGGAATGGTGTTCGGGGAGAGGGAGGGGAGCGCTTTACCGCCATCACCAGACACGGGATGCGTGGTCTGGTTTAAAGGTGGTGCTGTTGACGACCCTGGTGGTGGCTTTTATGATACATATCGGCTACCTAGGGTGGAGGCTTCACCACTTGTAGCGTGGTCGTAATTTGAAGGGTATTTCTGGAATGTCATGCAGACTATGAAATGGCTTGTTGTCATTACAGTTATGAGACACAAAAGAGTATGTGGAAAGAAAACAATGTCATTGAGGTTTAACTTTACCCATGATTATACAAAGTTCAAAGTCGGAAAAAAAAATCGGAAAAATGGCTTCATCAATACCAGAACAAATCATTAAACGTCATAACAAAATTAAAATTACAAGGTATAATGTGTATAACTCCTACTCATATTAACATTAGCATTACTACAAACTGCGTCAATAGTCCAATGTCAAACCGCCAATGAGTGGACATTTGCTATTGTATCATCAGAACCATTCATTTATTTCAAATATTAATGCTTGATTTCTTCTTTTAAAAAATAATAATAACTCATATTTTCATCGAAAGATTTGGCTTATACAATTATAAGATTTATTTGCTTCTTGGACACAGAGATCTGCATTTAGAAAAACATAATTTGAAAAATTGGGAAGTGGAAGGTTTACGTATGTATTAGAACAGTGCTTCTCAAACTTTTTAGTATTGCGGACCGGCAGGAATATTTTCCATTGCACCAGGGACCGGCGAACTATTTTCCTTGTACTGATATGGTATCGAAATGTCCTTTCTTGGTAACTTCATCGGACCGGCATCGGATGGCCCACGGACCGGCACCGGTCCGCGGACCACCACTTTGAGAAGCACTGTATTAGACCATGTTATTCTCCTGTATAAAATATTGGTGATTAATAAAATCCTTAGACTGAAGTAAATATATGTACTGAATTATTACTCGGTTTTCTGCTACGCGACAATTTAAACACTCACAATTGTAGCATTTAATTAATCTTGTGCAACCAATCATGATAGAAAATAAGAGTTTTTGACATGCCGCATGTTTGCAAATTTGACCAATAAAAGGAATCAGGAGTTACAATTTTATAATGGTCATCAAGCTGTACAATAGTAGAATCACAAATATTTTGTAATGTCAATTCTTATTATAGTTTAATATTGAACGGTATATCTAAATAATCTTTACTCTGCGCTTTTTTAAAAGCATCAATATCATCGATTTTGTTTTTGTCGATTATCGAAATAATCTATATTTTGTTGTTTAAAAAAATATTCTACAAGAATAATTGTTTATATTTTTGTTTACATAAATATTGAACCAGCAAATAGTCAAATGTTTGAGCCAGTCTTCAAGTCCTTGAATTTTTTTGTGTGGGAAACGTGATCAAGATAACCAATTCCAAAATATACATGCGGAGTGTGTGTGTGTGTGTGTGTGTGTGTGTGTGTGTGTGTGTGTGTGTGTGTGTGTGTGTGTGTGTGTGTGTGTGTGTGTGTGTGTGTGTGCGTATGTGTGTGTGAGTGTGTGTAAATATATAACAATCGTAGTTGACTCTAAACCTGCAATACTAAAATTAGTAGTTCTTGTATAACAAGATAAAAAAATGAAATTATTATTCATACCTGAATCTCAGACGAATTTGTAGAGCAGGGGTCTCCAAACTACGGCCCGCGGGCCAGATGCGGCCCGCGAGGCCCTCTCATCCGGCCCCTGAATACCTTTTAATCTAAAAAAAAATATACTATTTTTACCTATAGTTTACCACAAAACTGTGTGTAGTTGGCCCCCAAGCTGCTGTTTGACAGTTAATGCGGCCCTCAGAAAAGTTTGGAGACCCCTGTTTTAGATCAATGAGAATTTTCTGATTTCAATACAAAGATGTTGAGCTTATTGTTCTTAAAACCAGTCGTCCACATTTCGCCTTTCTAGAAGCATCGTGTGAAAATGTCAACAACAGCCTTGTGTTTAATGAACTATGTGTGAGGTCCATTGTCTTCTCCTGCTTTACTTTTTTGTGACGTTCATCCTCTCGCAGAAATGTGTTTGCAGGCATAATCACAAGCTAGTCGCATGGGTGGTGTGCATTGCTTAGCACTTGGCAGTTTCCATTGCGCATGTTTTTAATGCAATTAACTTTCGGCTAACACGATAGATTGCGAGCCACCACCACACGTCCTATAAGTTATGGTCTTCTTCAAAATCAAAAGAGCTGTGACAACGCAATTCAGGAAAGCAATTCACTTTATTCTTCTCAAATTTAACATGGAATTTTTTTTAAAGCTTTGAATCCATACCCAGTTTCAGTGGGATTTACATTGAGAAAATTTGTTAAACCAATCACGGACTCCGAGAATTGCTACGGCTTAATTACTTTTCTTATGCATGGTTCTGAACATATAAATAAGAATGTGATAATGGTTCTCAACATATAAATAAGAATGTGATAATGGTTCTCAACATATAAATAAGAATGTGATAATGGTTCTCAACATATAAATAAGAATGTGATAATGGTTCTCAACATATAAATAAGAATGTGATAATGGTTCTCATCATATAAATAAGAATGTGATAATGGTTCTCATCATATAAATAAGAATTTGATAATCTTCAGCATATGCAAAACCAGATAGAATTTAGAAGAATCCGAATACGATGCCGAATCGGCTGTTAAAAAGATCTTATTCAGAACATAGACTTCTTATTTTGTTCTGAAATGCTGTAAATGTCTTGTCTCCAACATTCAAGGGCAATTGTACTACGATTCTATCGTCTGCATAAAAACAAAAATTGTCTAGGCTTTTTTCCCCCCTGCTATTTTGTATTATTGTCTTTCTTCTGTCTGGCCTGGTGTCTTTATTTGAGTTAAGGGAAGAGGCCATACCAAGTAAAACGAAGACGGAGCGAGTCCTGGTGTCTGCTGTGTGGCAAGCCGAAATGGCGAATTCGATATGTTATCAATGTCTGCTATAGTTTATGTGTATACAGTGCTCATTCAAATGTAATTTAAGTATAAATTTTGATTGCGCTATTAATTCTTTATATGCATGGAAATTTAAAAAAGACTTGGAAGAGTGGGTGTTGATTATGGCATCGTGCTAGAAGCGAAAACCGTGCAGGGACTGTAAGATCTTCGGTGTGGTCCTTATAACGGCTTTTAAAGGTATTTTGTGGAACCGATCCAAAATTATAGTTGGAGCTTAGCATTAAATACAAAGCCGTATTGGCAATATCGTTTCATCAGAGGTATTATGTTGTTGTTTTTTCTTCTCGCATCTGTGCGTTAGAGCAGTGCTTCTCAAACTTTTTAGTATGGCGGACCGGCAGGAATTTTTTCCATTGCACCAGGGATCGGTGCTCTATTTTCCCTGCACTGACATTTTTTTCTGTCCTTTTTTGGATAACTTCTGCGGACCGGCGTTGGATGGCCCACGGACCGGCACCGGTCCGCGGACCACCACTTTGAGAAGCACTGCGTTAGAGGACGAAGTCACGAAACTTGAGATTTTACCTTAAATTAAAGAAGGTTGGATACTGTATCCATACATGCTAAAAAACCTCTTTTCGCCAAATTGAGAAAGGCAAGAGTGAGACACTTGGCACATAATCCTAACATCAGCTGCCGATATTTTAAATATCATGTCGGATTCATCTCCACATTCAGGTGTTCCCTTGTTGTAGACGAGCTGCCATCAAGACCTGATATTCTCATCCAACCACTTTGCAAGTTCTTTTTGCTCTTGTCAATGTCACGTGAAAGTTGTGGGATAATGGCTGGTATCAAGGGGTGGGTGGGGGATAGGAACAACTCGAGAAAGAATCGAGAGGCATTTGTGAAGTCTCAGCGCATAGCGATGTATGAGGCTGACACCTAATAGTTGAGCCGGACCTCAAGGCTCACGAGTATGGTGTTGAACATAACAGATAGAGTTGTGAAGGGGTGAGCCTGGATGCTAGAGAAAGAATTTGGGATTTTAAGGAATGTCAAATAATTCTGGGATTATATATAAAATGGTTGTTTTTCCCTTTATCAAATCTGACCCTATTAATATTTAAAAAAACACACACATGTAAATGGTTTATTTTTTATATGTGGTTTTGTAGGCGTTCTCACAATACAAACTTTCGTGCAATAAATCCTTGAAATACTGTTATCAACAAAATAACTTTAATATGCACAATATATATATAGGAATATAACTTGGAGGTTTCACAACGTGGAGACATCAACCACACAATCCGCCATTACTTATCTCTGAACTCCAATAATACTCTCGAACCTTCTTCCCCCTTTCTTCCCGCGCTTTCACTCACTTGACCTCTCCGTCATAAAACTCGTGATTCACACGTGACAACACACACAATCTACAAATATAAAAATTATTCTAGTGAATTGAGCGTTTTATTTGTGTTTTCGTTGTTTCTAAAGCTCAAAATTTTCTAAGATTTCAGATCTTCTGAAGCGTTAATTACCACCCTTTGAATTGACACTGCGTTAGATAAGTACCCTAGTCTAGATCTAAAGTTAGCAGCATTTTTGTCTTCAAATTCTTCCCCCTCAGAACAATTTTTTTTTAAAAATCGGTAAGTACAAATAATATTTTTCAATTGACAATCTATGTTTTTACATTAAAGTTATTTCTATTTAGCCGTGTCTCTCAGAACAGCGAGTACCAAAATTATTCACCTAGGTTTCAAAAGCAGGATTCAATATCAACACAGTTAAATGACATCTTGTCCCGAGCGGCCCGGCCGTTCATGACTTTGTACCTGGTATGAAATTATTCCAGCGCTGATCCCAACAAAGAGACGCGCTGCAGTAACAGGCAACGGTCACACCTGGTCACACCTGGACTACCGGCTAATCCTTTATTAATTCACTCTCGGTTAACACTTTGTCCCGGTCCCCCCCCCCTTTCCAAATAACACTATGCCCAGGAATCAAACTATGAGTCTCAAACTCAAATTCTGGCATAATAAAGTACATCAGGTTTATTTTTCTATTAAAGTTTCGGAAAAACATTATTTGGATCCGGGCATTTTTTTCTCATTTTGTTGCTGCATGGCTAATGGAGTCCATATTTACGACTCCTACTCCGTTTCAAAATCTCGCTTGGCGAGTCCAGAATGATATTACATCGATACCATTTCTTGTTCCGTCGTGTGGAAACTCTGCTAGAAATTTTAATTTAAAACAGATTAGGAGATCGATGAATGGGGAGCGTGTTAAAACGGCGCCCCTACAACACCTCCACACCCTTGTGACCAAGTTTGTTTTATGTGTTTACTTAATGCACCAAAAAAAAGGGAGGATATGGGACAAAAATTATTCTCTGTTTCATTGTGAAGGGGATCTCTCGGTACGTGACATTATCAAAAGGATATAAAAATAAAACATTGTTAATTTGGTTTCTTTCTGTTTTGTTACGGTGAAACTTTGGGCGTTTTTTAATGAAGGGGGCGGTCTGGGTTGTTATGTTGTCTCTCACAGGCCTCTCTCTCTCTCTCTCTCTCTCTCTCTCTCTCTCTCCTCTCTCTCTCTCTCTCTCTCTCTCTCTCCTCTCTCTCTCTCCTCTCTCTCTCTCTCTCTCTCTCTCTCTCTCTCTCTCTCTCTCTCTCTCTCCTCTCTCTCTCTCTCTCTCTCCTCTCTCTCTCTCTCTCTCTCCTCTCTCTCTCTCTCTCTCTCTCTCTCTCTCTCTCTCTCTCTCTCTCTCTCTCTCTCTCTCTCTCTCTGGATGTTCTCTGGACTCCGTGTTCTGTTGAATTATTGAAAACCTTTGAAGTTGATTTGTTGTAAATAATACAGTTTCTGAAATCCTGTTTTCAATTTTGCACCCCAGGTTTGATTCGTCATTAGGGGGCCCTAACAATCAAGATTTTGACACATTAGGGCAGGTGTTGGGGGGGGGGTCGGTATAGAAGCCTTGCAAACATTCTTCACATCCGAGACCTGCTCACATGACATCCAGACAAAGTCTGTTAGAGATGCTGAGCATTTTACTGTGGTACATACTCTCAATTTAATCTGAACAACTATAATGTTGCACTCGAGTGTCATGGTTTCTATTCGAATACCATCTGCAATGACGGGGTTTTTAACAAGATAGAGTCTGAATCAGTGTTTTAGGTCGTAGGTTGGGTTGGGGTGGGGGGTGAGAAGGGGTTCCTGTTTGAAACTAATACAGAAATACAATGAAATTTCCAGAACATTTTACCCCCTCCCGTTTAGAGGGTTTGGGGGCAGAGGCGTCGCTAGGGTTGGTGTCACCCGGGCGGTAGCTCATGGTGTCACCCCTTCATGACTTAAGGGGCCGTCCATCAATGACGTCACGCGAGGTTGCCGATTTTTACCCCTTCCCCCCCCCCTGCGTCATACTTTGTCACAAAAATTGAGACCACCCCCACCACACTTTTTTTCCGATCTGACGTCACGAAACTTCGACACCCCCACCCCCCCAAAAAAAACAAAACAAACAACAACAACAACAAAAAGCCGTATTTTCTAAATGTAAATTAGCATGTTGCAAATTATTTTTGTCACTTAAATATGTATTTAGTGTAAGTCTGCAATCTAATATCGTAAGTTCGTAACTTGCATGAAGCCATTGAAAACGTAATTAAATAAATAGTAAACAATCAAATATTTCAGTGGAACTTTTATTTAAACACACCCCTCCCCTTCGTCACACATCGTTAAAATGCGAGACACCCTCCCCCCTAGGACCGTGACGTCATTTATGTACGGCCCCTAACCCATAGAACGCCTCCCAGTCTTCCAGTGCCAAACAAAAATGGGAATATGCAGAATATTACATTTTGTGTAACCCGGTGCGGTCAGCACCCCTCGCACCCCTATGGTTATAAAGTATTTTCAAAAGAGAAAACAATTCCTTACCACATGAAAAAAAAAGATTTCAAAAAGTAGGACTGCGGAAATTAACGATTAATTTCTCGATTAATCGTTAAAAAAAATTCCATTATATATCATAGTAAAATAATTTTAATGACGTCATTACTTTTAATTTTTCTTTTAATCGAAATTAACGATTAATTCATGAAATTAATCGTTAATTTTTGCAAAAGTTAACGATTGCATTTAAATTAATCGTAACCAGCCCTAATATATATATATATATATATATATATATATATATATATATATATATATTATATATATATATATATATATATATATATATATATATATATATATATATATATATTATATATATATATATATTAGGGCTGCGGAAATTAAAGATTAATTAATGCATTAATCCTATAAAATTTTAAATCAATTAAAATTAATATGATCGATTAAAATTGGATTAAAATTGGATTAAAATTTAATAAAATATTTCTATTTTTTAGGGCTGTTATCGATTAATTTAAAATTTATCGTTAACTTTTGAAAAATTATCGATTAATTAATCGTTAATTTCGATTAAAGTTGAAATTGAAATTTATGGTGTCATAAGTAATATTTATTAAACGTACTTGTCGAAAATCGAAATAACACTGGAATGTCTTCTTTATATGACATCTTTTAACCAACAGCGCAAACAGACAAGTGTATTGACATTACTTGGTTCAAGTGATGAGCGGGTCTTATTGACAATATAACAAGCCGAGCTGAACAATCGCTCACATAGCTTTAGATTGTCTCATTTGAAGTTTCTGATACTGAAGTGGATGTTTGGTTTGCGGGTGATTTGTAAGCGAAGTGTTAGAACTATGGTAGCAATGTTCCCTTTAAGCAGCGCCGCTGCGCAGATATTTTACCGACGCCACGCAGGAGTTTAGAATTACCGCGCAGAAAATTCTGTAAAATTTTCACAAATAAATAAAGGTAAAAAAATGATTTTTAAAAACCACGTTTTTACAAGCGGACTAAAAAGAAGAAAATAATTTAAAACTGGTAAGTTAAATTACTTTGATTTCATATGACTAATTCTATTTTGCTGCATGCATCTCTTAGCACTTCGTGGAACAGAATCAAATTCTGGTAATTTTTATGAACTGTTAGAGTTTCGTGTTGAATCTGGAGATGAAGTTCTTGGTAATCGCTTGTCAATTGGTTCTTGTAGTGCTGAGTATGGTTCATCGACAAAACGCCCCGAACAAAACGGCCCCGACATTTGGGCTCCGACATAACGGCCCAGACAAAACGGCCTTGGACTAATAGATGGACTAATAGTAAAATTTACAATCAAATATATTCGTATTTTTACTCACCTATTCAGTGTCAGGTTTAGCTAACAATAAACAATAATAATAACACCACAAAAGCGAATTTAATAGCCTTTACGCGAAATGGTACCAATAACGGTTGTTTGTTGACAAGAAACAATATAATAACATCACAAGAAATAATTTTACAATTTTACCACTTTTTTAAGGGTGAAAAATTTGACGAAAGCTTAAAATGCAAACAAAATTAATGTTTTTGTTAAAAAAAATTTAACAACTTGTCTGGGGCTGTTTTGACCGGGGCCGTTATGTCGGGGCCGTTTTGTCTGGGGCCGTTTTGACGGGTAACCGCTGAGTGTATCTCGGCAACTACGCAAAACACTAAAATCGAAATTTGTGGGTCTCTCTTGCGTGAAGACATTGTTCGTTTAGCAAATAATTCAGTTGCATTTTCTATACTTGCCGACGAGACAAATGACATTTCCGGAGGCATTGAGCAGATGTCACTTGGTGTTAGATTTGTCAAAGAACAAAATGGGAAAATGATGGTCACAGAAGAATTCCTGGGATATATTACAATTGTAAATAGAACAGCTGAAGGTTTAGCCAACAACATCATTACTAATTCATTAGAATTTTGATTAAATATGACAAAGCTTGTTGGTCAAGGACACAACAGATGTTCTACAATGGCAGGTAAAGAAGGAGGAGTCCAAGCAATAATTCGAAAAAAATACCCAAAAGCATCATTTTACACGCTTTTATTTAAGTCACAATGTTTGTATGTTGTATCCATCCATCCTTCCATCCATCCATCCTTCCTTCAAAACTTGAAACGTAAAATTATACCACTTTTGATGGTCCTAGAGATATAAAAATTTTACCACAGATAGATCTTGGATGACAATGCATTGTATCAAAATTTTAGATCGATCGAATGTACCGTATTGAAATTATTGCTTTTTTAGTTTATCTATAGTCTGTATATAAGCATCGGTACCCGTCTGCTTTGTTGACATCCATGAGTTCACCACGTGAACACTTCACCGTGGTATAAAACGTTGGGCGGGCGCTTATGAGGTGTTTGGTATAAAAAAAATAGTGGTAAAAAAGATGTGTGGGCTTCAGACGTGAATTTTAAAGAGTTTTTATTATAAGTTTTAAATAATCAACATTAAAAACACTTTTAAAAACTAGTCTTATATTAAAAATGCACTAATTTTCTACTTTTTAGTCTACGCATTTTAAAGTAAGTGCAAAGCCAGCTTACCTTTTGACTATAAATCCCTTATATATGAGACATAACTCGTGAATGTTCATTCTCTTTTGGGTCGAGCCGTTAGGCTCTTAGGACCCGGTTCATTTTATCGCAAGCGAGCCTCATCAAGCGGGCATCGCCGTAGAGGTAATCCTCTGCAGGTACCGTTACTTCTCCCTCCAAATCCCCGCACAGCTCGGGGCACTCTTCGAGTACGTGGGCCACC
Source organism: Ampullaceana balthica (assembly GCA_944989445.1). Lineage (NCBI taxonomy): Eukaryota > Metazoa > Mollusca > Gastropoda > Lymnaeidae > Ampullaceana > Ampullaceana balthica. The sequence goes on from CALYLW010000117.1 coordinate 311,783, forward strand.
GTCTCTTCCGGGTGGCCACACAGCCGACAGGCCAGTTCCCTTCTAGTGTTAAACTTGTACAAGTAGCTTCGTATGGGACAATGCTCAGTTCTCATTCTAGTTATGAGCGTCTGATTGCTACGTCCAATTTTCCACCAGGAATCGCTTTTGCTCGGTCGCGGCATGTACTGGAATACTTTTCTGGCCGTGCTTCCAGACGCCCAGCCCTGGAGCCATTTCTCTCGGAAATGGTCCTTAAGCCACGATCTGACCCCCAGCTGGGTCATCGGGCGATCGGGTTGGGGCTGAGCTGAACCTTCTCTCGCCAACTTATCGACCCTGTCTGAATGAGGCTCGCCACTGTGCCCAGTGATGTACTGAAGGACTACTTTTCCGCCTCGTGCTAGGATTTCACCTACTGTTTCCAAAATGACACTGACCGTTTTCGTCTCCAGAGAGGATCGACCCACAGTCTCGAGCGAAAACCGTGAGTCGGTGAAAACTACGACGGTCGGGAAAACCTTTCTTCTTGCTAGACGTCGGCGCACTTCCTTCAAACCCTTGCAGATCGCCTCCAGTTCGGCGTCGTGACTACTGTATGCGGATCCGCACGGCCCTGACAGTTCGATACTGTCAGGTCCAGGTTGAGGGTATTGAATTAGTACTCCGTATCCACTTCTGCCATCCTTGAAACGTGAGCCGTCCGTGAAGACTTTTACCACGCTGTCGCCATAAGCCTCGATTGTCTTCAGAGTCTCGTCTCGCTGGAGCTCGACGGGACTGGCTTTCGTCACCGCTGTATTTGCCAGTGTCAAACGTAGTTCAGGCAAGTCAAAGCTTTCATGTGGTCCTCGAGCAGGGACCAGTCGCATTCGTTCCCTGTGCTTGGGTATGGGGACTGAGTCTTCTAGTTCGTAGACCGTATCCATGAAGGATGGTCTTTTCAGTCGGGTCCTCTTTACCCATCGGTCTTGTAATTGGAAGCAGGGTTCGTCATGCTCCAACCTACGGTATCGCTCTACCGTGGTCATGATTGCCTTTTCTCGCCTTATCGCCAGGGGTTCTACGTTTGACATAATTTCTACAGCGGCTGTGGGTGTCGTACGCAACGCCCCGCATACAAACCGTAGAGCTTGGTTCTGTATTCGGTCCAGTCCCTCTAGAGCCGTACGGCTCGCAAAGGCTTGGACCGGGAGGCTGTAGTCAATGGCACCCCTCACACTACCGAGATAGAGAGCTCTCAGTAATCTTGCATCCGCACCCCAACTAGTGCTAGCCAGTTTCTTCACCAGGGACAGTTTAGCTGTGGCTTTGGCGCACAATTCACGCACATGGTTATGTAGCTGGACCTTCTGGTCCAACTTGATTCCCAAGTACGTTGGTGTCCGATCCCAATTCAATCTTTTCCCACATATCTGAAGCACCACCTCATGCTTCAGTGCATTCCGTCCATTTGTAAAAATGGAGTGGACCGTTTTCTCCGTATTGACTACTAGGCGCCAACGGTTGGCGTAGTCTTCGATTCGATTCAGATCTTCCTGCAGCCTGTTCTGCAGAGTTGCGACGTCCTTTCCGGAACTCCATATAGCCAGATCGTCAGCAAACATGGCATTCTGCGACCCCAGAATACCTTGTAGGTCGTGGACGTAGGCTAAGAACAATGTACAACTAAGGGCGGACCCCTGTGGGAGTCCGTCCTCCAGGCGCGCTTCGTTGGATAATGACTCCCCCACTCGGGTCTTGATCGTTCTGTCCGTAAGGAACGATTTTATCCAACTGTACATGTTCGCAGTGACACCTAACTGCTGCAACTTATAAAGTAGCCCTCCACGCCACACCTTGTCGTATGCCTGCTTTAGATCGAAGAACACCGCAACGGTGTGATTCCTCGACTGGAGTTCATTTGTAATCGTCTGAATTAGTCGGAGAGCCTGGTCCATCGGTTGGCGTCCCTTTCGGAACCCACCCTGCGTCATTGGAATGCATTTGGTCTTTTCGAGGAACCAGTAGAGTCGTGCGTTCACTAACCGTTCAGCTACCTTCCCCACACACGACGTGAGGGAAATTGGCCGGTAACTGGACGGGTGTTCGCCTGGTTTCCCCTCTTTGGGAATTGGGGTTATTGTGGCCTTTTTCCACAGCTTCGGCAGCGTGCCTGTTGTCCAAGTTCTATTTATGAAACTCAATAGTTTCATTCGGCCTGTCCTGCCCAGATGTTTGAGCATTTCATTGTGAACTTTATCTGGTCCTGGTGCTTTGCCAGCTTGGCATTTGTTGAGTGCGGTTTGCAACTCTGTCATTGTGAAGGGGGCCGCGAAAACCTCTAGTTGAGGGCCCTTGCTTTGTCTCCTTGAGCCCTCTTTGCGCATTCGGTCGATTGTTTCGGCTAAAGTCAGATCTGGCGCCTTTCTTGTTAACCTGGGCAAAGTGTTTGTTTAGCGCTCGTGCGCGCTTAACTTCACTAGCCCTTTGGCCCTTTGGTGTCGTCAAAGGGTTGGAATTCTTTGTCTTCCCCGCGCCAGATAATGCATCTAAGAGCCGCCAAACTTTTCTTCCGTCTACGAGGTCGAGTTTTTCGCACGTATTTACCCATTTCGCCTTCTTCGCTTTGTCGACAGCGGCCCGGACTTCAGCCGTCAGTCTGTTGTACGCCCTACGAGCTTCGGGTGTCTTCAGCCTGGCTGCCTTTTTCCGTGCTTTTGCTCTTTGCTTCACCAATTCTGTCAGACTCTTGTCCCAGTAAGGTCTGAACTTCTGTTTCCCGTTAGTCCTTGGGATCGTTCGCCTCGCAACCCCAAGGATTGTGTCAATAAACTGCCCGTAGGTGGCATCCATGTTGTCTCCTGCAACATCCAGCAGAGCGAGCTTGGTCTCGCTCTCGGCCTCGTACTTTCGCCAATCGGCCTTACGGAATTGCCAATGCCTTCTTTCAAATCGAGGTTTGCCTGCACCAAGCACAAATTCGATCAGGATTGGTAGATGATCGCTACCTACTTCCTTTAAGACTTCCAGTCTATGCTTCGACTCTAGGTCAGCGGATATAAGCGTTAGATCTGGGCGGGACTCCGTGCTGTGCCCCGTGTGCAGTAGTGTCGGTTCACTGTCTGCGTTTTGCAGCCTGATGAGATTCGTATTAATACAGACATCCTCGATGTAGCGGCCTGACGCGTTCCGTTCGGCATAGCCCCAGTCAGGAGACTGTGCATTAAAGTCTCCTGCTATTATCGTTCTTCCAAAAATGACATCTTCCCCAACTGGAAGTGCGATTGGATTTCTGGGCGTATTATAGACGTTCGTGATTGTAAAGCCAACGTCGCCTTTGAAAACTCTCACGGTGAGAGTATCAGTGTTGCTGTAACACTTAACTTCGAGCAGCTCCATCGTTAAATCATTCCGGACCGCTGTGGCAAGACCTCGACATCGCCGGTCACACTTGCAATGGTATAGCGAGTAACCAGTGATATGGAACGGCTTCCCCTTAAGGAGCGTTTCTTGGAACAGTGCTACATCCACTTTCCGTTCGTGGAGTATTTTGGTTACTTCGTGTGCCTTTTGCCTTATGCCACAGACATTCAACTGTAAAACTACCAGGGCTTGTTCAGGATGGCCCTTCGCACCCATACAAGGACGGCCAGTCACCGATTGACCGCTTGGACATGGCCTGTCGTTCGTCACCATGCCTCTAAGAGGGGGGGGTAGCCAACCGACCCGACGTACCACCATCCGCCGAGAAGGGGTTTAGAAGGTCCATTCCGGGACCTGCTTTTTTATTATTAAACGCTTTTATTTAAGTCACAATGTTTGTATGTTGTATCCACCCATCCATCCATCCATCCATCATCCATCCATCCATCCATCCATCCTTCCTTCAAAACTTGAAACGTAAAATTATACCACTTCTGATTGTCCTAGAGATCTAAAAATTTTACCACAGATAGATCTTGGATGACAATGCATTGTATCAAAATTTCAGATCGATCGAATGTACCGTATTGAAATTATTGCATTTTTAGTTTATCTATAGTCTGTATATAAGCATCGGTACCCGTCTGCTTTGTTGACATCCATGAGTTCACCACGTGAACAGATCACCGTGGTATAAAACGTTGGGCGGGCGCTTATGAGGTGTTTGGTATAAACAAAAATAGTGGGGAAAAAACAAACCCGTAAAAACAAAGTTTTTGACTATAAATCCCTTATATATGAGACAAAACTAACAGTATTGATTATTTTCAAACGCTACAAACATTGACAGACTGACACCGAGTGATGTCCCTTGTCTTTAATAAATGGGGGTGGGACGTGAGGGGGTGTCGGCACGACGGTCGGCGTCAACTCAAACTCACGTGGAAGTGGAAGACAAAAACAATAACAAACCGTGAATTTGAATTACATATCTCATATGGAGAGGGGAAAAGTTTGGTCACCGATTTGCTTGACAGAGCTCAGAGTGACACGTAAAATGTAAACAAAAGCGCCCGTCGCTTCGTTGGGTCGCCTCAATGCGTCAGCTCAAAATTTCACGTGGGCAAAAAAAACAATAACAAACCGTGAATTTAAATTACATACCTCATATAAGGATAAACTAAAAATGCATTAATTTAATTACGGTACGTTCGATCGATCTGAAATTTTGATACGATGCATTGTTAGGTCAGACGGGTCCGTGTGCCAAATTTCAGTTCGATCGGATCATGGGAAGTGGGTCATTTTTGACTTCTGTTTTTCCGCCCGCCAGCCCAAGAGACAGAGAGAGAGACAGAGACGGCCGCGAAGTTAATATAAGGGATTTAATAAAACAAACCCGTAAAAACAAAGTTTTTGACTATAAATCCCTTATATATGAGACATAACTAACAGTATTGATTATTTTCAAACATTTACAGACTGACACTGAGTGATGTCCCTTGTCTTTAATAAATGGGGGGTGGGATGTGAGGGGGTGTCGGCACGACGGTCGGTCGTCAACACGACGTGTCGGCGTCAACTCAAACTCACGTGGAACTGGAAAAAAAACAATAACAAACAGTGAATTTTGAATTACATACCTCATATAAGGATAAACTAAAAATGCATTAATTTAATTATGGTACGTTCGATCGATCTGAAATTTTGATACGATGCATTGTTAGGTTCGACGGGTCCGTGTGCCAAATTTCAGTTCGATCGGATCATGGGAAGTGGGTCATTTTTGACTTCTGTTTTTCCGCCCGCCGAGCCCAGACGACAGACAGAGAGAGAGAGAGAGAGAGAGACGGCCGCGAAGTTAATATAAGGGATTTAATAAAACAAACCCGTAAAAACAAAGTTTTTGACTATAAATCCCTTATATATGAGACATAACTAACAGTATTGATTATTTTCAAACATTTACAGACTGAATCTGTCTTAACTCAACTTTGCATCATAACCCTAGTGGGGGGGGAGGGGTGGGTGGGGGGGGAGAGGGGAAAAGTCTGGTCACCGATTCGCTTGACCGAGCTCAGAGTGACACGTAAAATGTAAACAAAAGCGCCCGTCGCTTCGTTGGGTCGCCTCAATGCGTCAGCTCAAAATTTCACGTGGCAAAAAAACAATAACAAACCGTGAATTTAAATTACATACCTCATATAAGGATAAACTAAAAATGCATTAATTTAATTACGGTACGTTCGATCGATCTGAAATTTTGATACGATGCATTGTTAGGTCAGACGGGTCCGTGTGCCAAATTTCAGTTCGATCGGATCATGGGAAGTGGTTCATTTTGACTTCTGTTTTTCCGCCCGCCGAGCCCAAGACAGACAGACAGACAGACAGAGAGAGAGAGAGAGAGAGAGAGAGAGAGAGAGAGAGAGAGAGAGAGAGAGAGAGAGAGAGAGAGAGAGAGAGAGAGACGCCGGTGAAGTTAATATAAGGGATTTAAAAACAGTGAATTTGAATTACATACCTCATATAAGGATAAACTAAAAATGCATTAATTTAATTACGGTACGTTCGATCGATCTGAAATTTTGATACGATGCATTGTTAGGTCAGACGGGTCCGTGTGCCAAATTTCAGTTCGATCGGATCATGGGAAGTGGGTCATTTTTGACTTCTGTTTTTCCGCCCGCCGAGCCCAAGACAGAGAGACGAGAGAGAGAGAGACGGCGCGCGAAGTTAATATAAGGGATTTAAAAAGATGTGTGGGCTTCAGACGTGAATTTTACAGAGTTTTTATTATAAGTTTTAAAACATTGCTGTAAAAACAAAGTTTTTGACTATAAATCCCTTATATATGAGACATAACTAAAAGTAGTGATTATGTTAAAAGCGTGTCCTTTTTTAAAAAAATAATTTTTTAAAAATGTATTCGATATATGAACCATAGAATAGAGAGGGGGTAGGCAGAAATCTTCAACCCATTGAGGACGGTCCGTGTGCGTTCCGCCCCTTGCCCAGAGGGTCTTCCTGTCTTCGGCGTTCCTAGCCGGGCACTGTTGGGTATGGGTCTGCTCCCACACCCAGCACCGGGCCTCTCGGTGAGGCCATGCCCCACCCCCCGTTGTCCGGAGGGTTCCAGTGCGTATGCTTGGCGATTTCGCCGGGGTTAGTCAGTTTCAGGTCGCAGCCACTTCCGCAACCCTACTTATCTCCCGGGCCCCGTAAAGGCCAACCCCTTCCGAGAGAGACATAACTAAAAGTAGTGATTATGTTTAAACGCGACATTTACAGACTGAAGCACAATTATCTCCCCTGGTTTTAAAACTGGGCGCAGGGACGGTAGGGGGTGTGAACAGTGACGGTCGGCGTCAACGCGTGAACTGGGCACGTGAAAAAATTATAAACAAATAGTGGGACGGTTCCGATTAAACTTACAAAGCAAGTTAATATAAGACTAGTAAAAATAGCTGTAAAAACAAAGTTTTTGACTATAAATCCCTTATATATGAGACATAACTAAAAGTAGTGATTATGTTAAAAGCGTGTCCTTTAAAAAAAAAGATTTTTTTAAATATTTAATTATTACATTGCAGTTCACATAAACTAAATCTTGTTGTGAACGATTTAAATAATGTGAATGTTGTACGAAACACAATAGGAACAATTAAGTCAATTATAGTGTTTTTCCGAGAAAGTAATCAGCAAAGAAAACTTATTCTAAATATTCCTTTGCTATGTGAAACTAGATGGTCACATAAATATAAAAGCTTGCGGATTTTTGCTGAAAATGTTACAGAAATTGTTAAACAACTGTAATATTCAGAACAATCAGCAATGTAATCAGTTATACTTGCAGATATAATTCTTTTTTATGTTTGATAAATGTAGACTGTCTTCCATGTATTAAACTTTCAGGAAATTTAGTTCAGTTTTATTGTAACAACTTTATGATATATTTTTTTCTCAAATGTAGGGGGGGGGCAAATGCCCCCCTTGCCCCCCCCCTTCCCTACACCCATGTATAAATAAATAAATAAATAAATAAATATAAATATATGTTCAGACACAGTTTTAAAACTGGAAATATCCAAATCAGAAGTTGTAAAACGTTGAGATATGCGCAATTTTAGAATTTTTTGGTCACAATTACAATACTTCATCCAATACTACTTGTTGTCATAATTTTAATTTTATTTTAAAAAAAAATTCAAATCAGAAGTGCTTTTTTTAAACAATTAATTGAATACTTATTAATATTATCATTAGCTAATATTATTTACTCACGTAAACAATAGGATTTCTAATTTAAATTTCAATTTTTAAAAAGATACACATTAAAAAATGTTAATAATTTCAAAGGGGCCGTCCATAAATGACGTCACGCGATTTTTGCCGATTTTTTACCCCCCCCCCTCGTCACGCGTCGTCACGAAAACTTAGACCCCCCCCTCTAAAAATACGTCACAAATCTTTGACCCCCCCCCCACCAAAAAAACCCCACCTTATTTTCTATTTGAAAATAAGTATGTTTCAAATCACTTTTATTGTCATTTAAGTAGTTATTATTTATTTAGTGAAGAGCTACATTGTAATATCGCAACCCGCGTGAAGCATTTTTTTTAAACGTTTAACCGGCCTTCAGAAAACGAACTGTGTTAACATCCTTAGATTATATTTTATTTTAATGCATACAAATTAAACATTGACTATTAATCATCACGGTTAACGTCTTTGTTTAGACCAAAAAAGTATTTTAAAATAACATTTTTAAAATGTATTTTTTTTAAAAATCCCTCAATTGACTGACTGGCATCCCGTAAGAAAGAGGTCGGCGAACAGAGGTAAATAACCTAATCTGGGGTCAAAAAGGGAATTCTGGGGGGTGATGCAGACTCATTTAGGACATATAAAATCCACTACAATCCACTAGATATATTAAAATACGTCATGTGTACGTGTACGCTTGGAACATATGTCCATTATTGAACCGGTTCCTTCCAGAAAATGCATTTTTTTTAAATTTGACAACTATGTAGCTTTCTTACCTACGTACTATACGAAGACACCTAAATCTACCCTACTTTTATTTATATTGACACGAGTGACAATAATCTTAATCCACATGACTTGTCTGTATCACGTATCATTTCTGTGATATTTAACATTAATGCCTTAAAAACTGATCTAAGAAGAAAAGTTGTTTTGTGCTCCTCTCGAATTGCGATGTCAAGAATTTGATGCATTCAATAAAGTTAATGAATACTTGACTAATTTTAAATGGGCTCATTTACCATTATAATCTAGAAGACTAGAATGGCCAGGGGCGTTTGACCAAAAAACCAATCGAACAATTATATCAAACTTAAAACGTTTTTAATTCTATCAAATAGATTCCCTCCCCCCTCACCTTTTAAAGAAAAAGAATATTCCATGTCGTTTTGACTTAAAATATCTACACATAATCCTATTCAGGTCATTTTTAGACACTTGTCATGCTTGTAAAACTCACCAGTAGCATTTTCGGGCAAACGACGCTCCCCAAAATCCCCGAGACATGTGAGCAGGACCCAGAGTCTGGGGGTTTGGGGGGGGGGTAACGCACACATAAACGTGTATATTTTGGAGTAACGGGAAAAAAGTTTGACTCCTGCCATGAGCGAACCAAACGGAGCTGCGGTTACATCACAAATGCTTTGATGTCAACATCAAACGACGCAGTGTAACAATTTCATATGTTATCTTGTGGATTCTCAAACTTAAGGATTATAATTAGATTTAATTTTCGTGTCTTGATAGCTTACGCCAACCAGCGTCTGATGGCCTACCGACCGGCACATTGAGAAGCACTGATTGAAAAAAAAAGTCATTAAATAATTTGTAAGCGACTAAATATTTCAGTGGAAGTTTTATTTCAAATTACCCTTTTGATGTGACGTCACATTTCTTCAACCCCACTCCCTCCCTCTCGTCACGCATCGTCACAAAAGTGTGACTTCCCTCCCTCCCTCCCCCCCCCCAAAAAAAAATTAGTGCGTGACGTCATTTATGGACGGCCCCAAATCAAATTTTGGAATTAATTTATATACACATACTCTTAAGAAATATATCAATATTAACTGAAAAATTGTATATATAATATCAACAGGTTAATTAAAGTAAAAAAAATAAGTATTTACATAAGTGTGAAGTGTGGTAACAATGTTTTTAGAATATATCAATATTGTTGAAAAAGCATTAGGTACCATGAGACGTATTTAAAGATATCAGAATGTATGTAATTATGTAGACACATACAAGGCGAATGTGAACTTAGAGCTTATAATTTGAATGGACGTGTTTTATAACCTACCTAAAATCTATAAATGACCTGAACTAAAGACACGAGCATGTTCTCAATAGGCTCAGTGTATAAAGGGTGTAGGAGAATGCTACCAATGTTTTTACATTGTATCCCTAATGTTAGGGATCGAAGTCAAGTGGTGCACCACTTGGATAAAATAGAACCACAAGCAGGGAAATCAGGTGTCGTGGAAGTAAACTATTTGACATAAGTATACGTCACACCTAATAAACGATTTGAATAGTTTCAATAATTTTAAATATTTATCATATTAAAAATCGTACATGTTTTTGCATTAGTTTTTTTAAATACATTAATTTTAATTTACTTACAAAGAAAATTCATAAAACGCAAATACTTAATTTTACGTTCTATAATTAAAATTTAAAAAAAACAACTAAACATTTTGATTTCTTAAAAAATACAAATATAATCTTATTTATCTTGCTAACTCAGTTTTCTTATCAAAATTTTATATTAAAACTTTTTTCTCGATGTTTTGTGGTGCTTCGCTAACGGGAAATAATGTACAGCTCATTGTGATTTCTCCAAAATGTGCAAACTTTATTATTTTTTAGTTTACTTATTCATTATATTCAAGAATAAATGCATAAAAGGTCTCGTTCTTTCCGTCTGGAATTCGGACATGAAATCGATTGCTTAATAAAGTTTTATTAACTATATAATAATAATTTTAAAAAAAAATATTTAAGTAAAATATCTGAATTTGTCCAAAGGCGCCGCACTAAATATAAAGAAACAAATAGCTAATCAATTGTTTTAAAATTATTTTTAAAATAAGATTTCCTCACGGAGAAGTACAATTTCTCATCCAATAACCTGGCATAAATGATTCTGAATTGAATCACTCAATACTTATCAAAGGTCTAAATAACATGTTACTAATAGTTAGCTGTACATAAATATAGTTTAATAGAAGATAGTCACATAGTATGTCCTTCCTGTCTTTGGTAAAAAAAAATTTGGGGGCTTAAACCGGGTAAAATATTTTTTAAAAGTAAATTTGAAAATTCATGTATTTAAAACACAGAAAGAGAAGTAAAGGAAAACGAAGACAGGAAAAATATAACAAACAAAGATGTTAGCGCCGATTGTGATTTTCTGTCAACCATATCGTTTGTGTTAATAAAAGGGAATACTTTTACACAAATATTTAAACACAAAAAAAAATTTGAATAAAAAAAATTTTTTAATATAAAAAATAATAAAAATAGATACGTGCTTTATCTATAAAAAAATGGTGAATAGTAGTTATCCTGTGCTAATATTATTTACTCACTTAAACAAATTGATTTCTAATTGAAAATATTTATTTTAAAAAAATACAAGTAAGCAATTTACATCCTAGTTTCAAATCAAATTTTGCAATAATAAATCTATATATCTTATCTTATCTGTTTACAGACGCTCCTTCTATACAGAAGATTATTGCGTCCTACGCTTATCTATGGTTTGTGTTTAGTCCTGCATTTTTATTAGAGATTTAAATGCTGATAAAGTGTTGGTTTTCCTGGATTCTTCAGGCAACCCATTCCACGCCCGAATTCCGGACGGGAAGAAGGAAAACTTGTATGTGTTTGTTCTTGCATACGGAATAAGAAAGGTGTTTTTATCCTTATGTCTATCTGAGGGTTGTATTAAGTTATTTTTGTGTTGTATTTCTAAATTAGAATTAATTGCTTTATGTATGATTACTACTTTGCTTTTGGTTCTTCTATCCTCTAGTGTTTCAAGGTTTAATGATTTAACTAATGGTGTTATTCTTGTCAGTTTCGAATATTCTCCAGTAATGAATCTGGCAGCTCTTTTTTGAATTTGTTCTAGTTTATCAATGTTTTCTTTGGTGGATGGGTCCCATACAGAAGATGCATATTCTAGTACAGGTCTCACCAAAGTGAGGCAGCATTTTAGCATATATATAATTAACAGATATAAAATCAATAGCAAATAGAAAGTTGTTGAATATATAAAAAAATTAAGAATTTTGACTTTAATCGAAATTAATGATTAATTAATTAAATTAATCGTTAATTTGTCAAAAGTTTACGATTAAATTTAAATTAATCTTTAACAGCCCTTAAAAAAGATAAAACAGTGGAGATAGAGAAAGAGAGAGACCGACAGAGAGAGAGAGAGAGTGAGAGAGAGAGAGAGAGAGAGCGAGAGAGAGGGGTGTAAACAACAAAAATAGCGTATGTATCCAGACTAAGCATCTTCCTCGCCCTACAACACGACAAAGCCTATTCTTTCCGCCGTGCGCCCGAAACATAAAACCAGTTAATGACTTACAAAGGTACCGTATATACTCGCTCTATAGCCCGTTCGTTCATAAGCAGACCCCCCCCCCTCTTTAGGAAGAGACTAGTATAAAAAGTGTGAAACCCTCTTGCAAGCCGACCCCAAAAATAATAGGACAGCTAAAACAAAATGGTACGCGTTTTATTTTTAAACTACAACCTAAATCTGTCATTATGATTATTTACTGTTGTCTTTGTTCAGGTTGAAAAACAAAGAGATTTTAACACGTTTTTATTAACTTGCCTTCGTGCTGTCTGTCCGCAAAATTTCAAATTTTCCAACGTAAAATTAAACCCCTTCTGATGATAGATAGATCTTGGCTGACAATGCAATGTATCAAAATTTCAGATCGATCGAATGTACCGTAATTAAATTAATGCATTTTTAAATTTAGGGGACGTCCATAAATGACGTAACGCTATTTTTGCCGATTTTTGACCCCCTCCCACCCCCTCATCACGCGTCGTCACAAAAACTTAGACTCTAACCATACGTCACAAATCTTTGACAAAAAAAAACACCTTAAAAACACACTTTATTTTCTATTTGTAAATAAGTATGTTTCAAATCACTTTTATTTTCATTTAAGTATTCATTATTTATTTAGTGAAGATCTACATTGTAATATCGTATCCCGCGTAAAGCATTTTAAAAAAAACATTTAACCGGCCTTCAGAAAACGAACTGTCTTCAAACATCCTTACATTATATTTTATTTTAATGCATTCAAATTAAACATTGACTATTAATCATCACGGTTAACTTCTTTGTTTAGAAAAAAAAATTACGGTATTAAAAATAACATTTTTAAAATTTATTTTTAAAAAATCCCTCAATTGACTGACGGGCATCCCGTAAGAAAGAGGTCGGCGAACAGAGGTAAATAACCTCATCTGGGGTCAAAAAAGGAATTCTTGGGGGTAATGCAGACTCATTTGGGACATATAACATCCACTACAATCCACTAGATATATTAAAATACGTCATGTGTACTTGTACGCTTGGAACATATGCCCATTATTGAACCGGTTCCTTCCAGAAAATGCATTTTTTAAAAAAATTTGACAACTATGTAGATTTCTTAGCTACGTACTATACGAAGACACCTAAATCTACCCTACTTTCATTTATATTGACACGAGTGACAATAATCTTAATCCACATGACTTGTCGGTATCATGTATCCTTTCTGTGATATTTAAAAGTAATGCCTTAAAAAACTGAGCTAAGAAGAAAAGTTGTTTTGTGCTCCTCTCGAATTGCGATGTCAAGAATTTAATGCATTCAATAAAGTTAATGAATACTTGACTAATTTTAAATGGGCTCATTTACCATTATATCTAGAACAGTGCTTCTCAAACTTTTTAGTATGGCGGACCGGCAGGAATTTTTTCCATTGCACCGGGGACCAGTGCACTATTTTCCCTGCACTGACAATTTTTTCTATCCTTTTTTTTTAAAACATCTGTGGACTGGCACCAGTCCGCGGACCACCACTTTGAGAAGCACTGATCTAGAAGACGAGAATGGCTAGGGGTTTGTGACCAAAAAACAATCAAACAATTATATCAAACTTAAAACGTTTTTAATTCTATCAAATAGATTCCACCCCCCCTCTCCCCTTTTAAAGAAAAAGGATATTCCGTGTCGTTTTGACTTAAAATATATACACATAATCATATTCAGATCATTTTTGAACACTTGTCATGCTTGTAAAACTCCCCAGTAGCATTTTCGGAAAGTGGGGGGGGCACCCAAATCCCCGAGTCATGTGAGCAGGACCTAGAGTCTGGGGGTTGTAACGCACACAAAAACTTGAATACTTTGGGGTAACGGGAAAAAAAGTTCGACTCATGAGAGAACCAAACGGAGCTGCGGTTACATCACAAATGCTTTGATGTCAACATCAAACGAAGCAGTGTAACAATTTCATATGTTATCTTGTGGATTCTCAAACTTAAGGATTATAATTAGATTTAATTTTCGTGTCTTGATAGCTTACGCCAACCAGCGTCTGATGGCCTACCGACCGGCACATTGAGAAGCACTGATTTTTTAAAAAAAAGAAAAAAAAAGTCATTAAATAAATTGTAAGCGACCAAATATTTCAGTGGAAGTTTAATTTAAAGTCACCCTTTTGATGTGACGTCACATTTCTTCAACCCCCCCTCACTCCCCCTCGTCACGCATCGTCACAAAAGTGTGACCCCCTCCCCCCCTAGGTGCGTGACGTCATTTATGGACGGCCCTTTATCTCTTTATAGCATAATATTTATCCGTCTGCTATTGTTCACCCCGTGACTTCATTGCCGTGGTATTAAAACGTTTGGCGGGCGCTTATGGAGTGTTTGGTAAAATAAATAGAGGTAAAAATAGATTTTTAAAAACCACGTTTTTATAAGTGGACTGAAAAGAAGAAAATAAATAGAGGTAAAAAAAGGATTTAAAAAAAAAGTTTTTATAAGTGGACTAAAAAGAAGAAAATAATTTAAAACTTATAAGTTTAAGTACTACTGTGGTGGAGGGAGTAGAGAGGTGAGATTCGTCCATGCTGTTGGTATGTCAAAGCCCAGTTTCCTGTATATCCTTTAAAACTGAAGACACTGCTTTTTTCATGTCCAGCCTCTTTAAAGATTTCTCTGGTGCGGCTGTTTCTTTTCTTGTCTTCCTAATTTGTTTTAAGGTTGTTGTTTTGTGTGTGGTGGTGCGTGCGTGCGTGTGCGTGCGTGCGTGCGTGCGTGCGTGCGTGCGTGTGTGTGTGTGTGTGTGTGTGTGTGTGTGTGTGTGTGTGTGTGTGTTTTCGGACTGTTTTATTATTGAAAGTTAACTGATATTTTTTATTAAAAAGTTTTCGCGTTTAACGTATTTCATTGTATTTCTTAATTTCTGTCTAGATGAAAAAAAACATATGTTTTCTTCTTTTTTTTTCCTTGACACAAAATCAAACACAGTTAAGTTTTAGACTTTGGTATCACCCCCCTAATGCTGTCAACCAGGGCGGCTCGCCCTCCCCCGCCCCCCTCATGACGCCACTGGTTAGGGGCATCTTGCCCTGCCCCGGATAGTACTTTCCCTATCTAACACTGGGTAGGATCAGTTTGAAATAATTCATTTTGGTTCTCTAACATTCTTTTTTTAAAAAAATCATATATATATAAACTTCGTGAGATCAATAATTCCCCTTCAATGAAAACATTTCCTTGCACGTGTTAAATCCTGTCTTTTCTGTGTCATTTCAAAAATTCTTCCTCTTTTTTTTTCTTCACCGGATGTGTCGCCCCCATACAAGTTAAAGGAATGTGCTTAATTAAAATAAAATAACCAAGTGGCTAGATTTTGCCATGAATGTCGCCAAAGTCATAGTGTTTAGTTACGCCCCGTTTCAGCTTTGGTTATAGTGTCCAATAAATCTCGGAGCTTGTAACAGAAGTAGTAGGCACCAGGGTGAATTTCCCGTCTCACGTGATCGGATACGCCCTGGCCAGTTTGGCATTTAAATCAACGGATAATTCCGCCGGGGAATCCGGTGTCCGTAGAAAAAAAGAGCTGACACTTTAATAGGATGGCAGACTCGGACTACAGCCGACGGCTTAGGTTTAATCTGAGACGTTCACGTCTTGTGCGTTGTTATCATAGTGTATCTGTAAGTGTACATAATCCTTTACACTGTGCTTGTCCAAGGATGTAATACTAGACTAGTTTATATAGCATGAAAAGGGATCTCTACAGCGCTTTCTTCATTTTATTTACTTAGGACAAGAACCAGACGAACGCATCATGACCCCATATATTTCCTAAACCAAATCTTGAGTCGCACCGTTGTGCTTTCCTATTCTCTCTGTCTGTCTCTCTCTCTCTCTTTCACTCTCTCTCTCCCTCCCTCCCTTCTCTCTTTCTGCCTCTTTCCATTTCTCTCTCTCTTTCCCTCTCTCTGTCCCTCCCCCTCACTCTCTCCCTCTTTCCCCTCTTTATCTCTCCCTCTTTCCCTCTCTATCTCTCTCTTTCATTTTCTCCCTCTCCCCCTCTCTCTCTCCCTCTTTCTTCCTCTCTCTCCCTCTTTACCCCTCTCTCTCTCTCTCTCTCTCTCTCATAGCTTGTCGTGATGTCAACAAGTCAACTTGTCATTGTTTGGACACGACCACTTGCTTCACTTGAAATTAAATGTCCTGAAGTCTTACAATTCGGTTTGTACAAGTAAACATCCCTTCTACCATTAACCTGGGTCCGCTGGTTCTAATCACAGTGTGGATATTTGCGAGTTCTGCTAGTGTTAAAATGATCATTATGCGAGACTGCGTTTATTCCAGGGACAGCTGCTACATGTGTTGCTTTTTAAATGTTGCTGTTTGTTTTGTTTTTTTTCCAGATTTCAATTGTTAAAAGATAGTGTTTGTGCCAAATTCATAGAACATCCAAAGGGTGGCACAATATCACGTCATCCCGATTGATTCAAACCCGAATGGCTTGTTATAATGGGGGAAAAAAATCGGATAATAAATGCAATTAATAATAATAATAATAAAACAATGACGCCGCCCCCCCCCTAACAATTAATTAAATATAAAATCAATTTAAAAAATAACACAAGCATTAGTTCTTTAACAGTAGGATATAACATTAATAACTTTTCCCCGACAAGAATCTGACCTCCCGACCCGACTGTCCAGACATTCGGTAAAACTAGAAGCCGTCCAACAAGGTCCATCGTAAACTTCAACAAACTCCCAGATAACACTATCATAAACAGAAAGTGGAGAAGAGTGTGACCCCCCCCCCTGGCCGACCCACCCAGCCCGCCCCCGTTTCCCCCCTTGCTCATCGTTTGGAACTTCCTGTATCCGTCGCACGCTAGGTGTTGGCCCGGGAGCGTCTGAGCTAACATCGCTCTCGGACTTTGGTCAACAACAAGACCTCGTACCCGCCCAGGACTCTCACAATGGCCGATTGTTTCCACCGTTGACCACTGTTTGTTCACAATTGTCCGCCTGCCCGGTCCGTGCCATTAGGATTGATTTATGTGTGCTTGAAAGAGTCGACCAGCCGCGGGTAGGTGTTAGGACCAGCACTTCTCTCCCCCTTGAATCCGGATTTACTTAAAACATTTGGCTTCATCTTCACTCTTAGTAGTTGTCTCCCCGCCATTCAATTATGGATCTGTGCAAGAAGTGTGGAAAATAAATTTCATTCGGGAAGAAAATCACTACTTTACACACCAACACTCCAATGCATATATCTGATCGACGCCGCGCAGCATTTAGAATTGCCGCGCAACAAATATTTTTATAACCATGGTGTAATATCTGTGTTTTTACCTCGTTTTTACCACGTTTTTATTGACTCACTTTCGTTCCTCTTTGTCTGTCCACAATTTTTCAAATCTGCCAACGTAAAATTAAACCTATTCTGATGGTCCTAGAGATCTCAAAATTTTACCGCAGATAGATCTTGGATGACAATGCATTGTATCAAAATTTCAGATCGATCGAATGTACCGTTATTAAATTATTGATCTTTTTAGTTTATCTATATATAAGCATATGTATTATCCGTCTGCTCTTGTTTACATAACATTCATGTGTCGAGTTCACACATACCCCGACCACTTCAACCATGTTTAACATCAAGGGGAGATCCGTCATTTCCAGTCTGTAAATGTTGGTCGGGCAATGCGTATTATATTTGAACATAATCAATACTTCAAATCTCACCATAGCATACACTTAGACTAAAAAGAATAAAATAAATAGAAGTAAAAAAAAGATTTTTAAAAACCACGTTTTTATAAGCGGACTAAAAAGAAGAAAATAATAATTTTTTTCACAGAGTTGTGAAGTAAAAATCTTTTTCTGGATTGATAAAAATTTCAAACTTATATGCACTTAAAAACGTGGGCGGGCGCTTTTTAGGCGTTTGGCTAAAATGATTAGGGTTTACAAATGACGAGTAAGAAAATGAGTGAATTGAATTAGTTAAGCATGAGAAGCGCCCGCCCCACGATTTTAGTCACATTACATCATAGTAATTGAGCATATAAGTTTGAAATTTTTATCAATCCAGAAAAAGATTGTTCCTTCACATTTCTGTGAAAAAAATTATTTTCTTCTTTTTAGTCCGCTTATAAAAACGTGGTTTTTAAAAATCTTTTTTTTACTTCTATTTTTTTTTGTTGGGTGTATAGTATCGCACAAAAAAACGGATGCTATGCAACTTTGCACACGAGTTATTTTTAATTTGCACACATACCAATAAACTTGAGAGGGAACATTGCTCTCCAAGGGGAATGACAGTTATGGTCGCGATATTGACGTAGATCCATGAATTCGACCGACGTTTATTTTATTTGCAAAGCAGATAATCGTTTATAAAATTGATATTTTCGACCCGCGTAACTTGACCAATAATTAGAGTTGTTCAAATTTTTTCAAAAGAATTTATTTCATATTTTCAAATTTGAATCCGGTACATCCCTACCCAAAAATAAAAACTGCCCTTTACCATATCTGTTATCTCCTTGACTTTACAGACAGTGTCATCTAGTATGCCGCTCAAAATTGATGTTTATATAAGAAATGTCTAGACATAAGACAGCAGGAGGAACCATTAGATCCATCCATTTCTGTTTATTATCTTATTTTTAGTCTTAGTGTCTTGGTTTTTTTTAGGGTTTTTTTTTGACGTTAACAACATGCTTGTTATCTGACCTCTTACACCAAAAGTTAATATTCATTTGTTAAAACATGTATTTCTTTATATAAAATTTGGGATACCACATGGCGTATGGGTATGTGTGTTTGGAGGGGTGGGGTAGCTAATTTTTTTTTAGAAGGTGATCGGGTGCGGATGAGATGTTTGCTAAAGATGATTTGGTCGAGCTGTTGTCAAAGAAGTTTGGATGTTCGGATGTTTACCGTGCATGCCCCCACCTGGGAACCTAGGTCTGACGGCTCGTCGTATCAATAGCCTTGTGCCGATCTAAACGGTGGGATGCCTGTGACAATGGCGCGTGAAAGGGCTGCCCACGCCCCTGGATCGGTTGTCACAGAGCTCGTGCTCGTACTGCTAGATCCAGGGGCGGAGCCGAGATGTGACGGGAACTGTGGATCGGAGTATTAGGCAGGACATTTTTAAGGACCTGATCCGGGTCAAGCGAAAGAAAAGAGGATATAAATTCAGTTTTTGACGACAATTACTCTAAATGGAAGCAAAAAGTCATATGATGGAGATGCAACATCAGAGATAATGACTCGAATTGAGTTGGCGTCAAGTGCTTTTAACAAACTTACAAATATTTGGAGATCAAAGACAATTAGCAAACATATAAAACTTAGGCTATTTACTATTCAACTCTTGCGTAATACCTGTGCTAACACTTGGATGCGAAAGCCGGAAATCCACTCAAGCTATCGAAAAGAAATTAGTTGCCTTCGAAAACAAATGCCTCCGAAAGATTTTGAATATAAAATGGAGTGATTTTAAATCAAATGAAACAATAAGAGAAGAAACCAACCAAGAATATGTGTCAACCTTTATAAGACGTTGGAATTATATCGGTCATGTTCTTCGAATGGACGAGAGAAGACTCCCGCGTCAGGCCTTCATATGGACACCAAAAGGCAAAAGAAAACAAGGAAGACCAATTTAAAGGAAACCCTACGTCCTACGTAGAAAAATCAAAAGAGAAAGCTCAACCATGGGTCTAAGAAATAATCAAGACCGAATACTATTGGCGACGGATCGTCGTAAATGGAAAACCATGACTTCGGCCCGAGAGGAAATAACTAACTCTAACTCTGGACTCTGAACTGAAACATATAACATATAACCAGCAATGCCACGCTACTCAAAACAAACATTAATATCTGTGAATAATTCACCTGACCAGACCCCCGACAAAAAAAAATATTAAAAAAATAACAACTGCCGTTTACCGGCACCTGCCTACTTGACTTTACAGTGTCATCTAGTACGCTGCTCATAAAACTGATGTTGATAGAAGAAATGTCTGGCTATATAGACACCACAAGGAACCATTAGATCAACCCATGGAGTAATTCAGAGGCGTAGCAACGACTTGGCATCGGGGCAGTTGCCAAAGTCGCCGAGGGATAATCCTTCAATATCAATGTATTCTGTATAATTGTTGTATTTTCCTATTTCTCAAGGGGGCCAAATATGAGTTGGCCAAGTGCGCGGAAAACCCAGTTACGCTTCTGGAGTAATTGTACATAAAACAGAATAACATATTAGTTTTAGTGTAAAATAATATGATGGCCAGACAGTAAAATTACATGTCAGCAACGGTATAAAATTTCATGACACCCACAGTGAAAATTAACATGATGGCTACATTGTAAAAAAAAACATTATAGCTACATTGTAAAACAACATTATAGCTACATTGTAAAATAACATGATGGCTACGTTGTAAAAATAACATGATGGCTACATTGTAAAATAACATGAAAGCTACCGTGTAATAAACCGCGATAGCTAGTGTACAATAATAAGTTAGATAAGGTGTACAAATAAATGATGGCAACGGTGGAATATAACGCGATATGTACAGTGTAAAGCAATATTTAAACAAAGATGTAAGTATAATGATAGCTACGGTGTAAAATAAATGATGGCAACGGTGGAATATAACGCAATATGTACAGTGTAAAGTAATATTCAAACAAAGATGTAAGTATAATGATAGCTACGGTGTAAAATAAATGAGATAACCGTGTACATTACATTTAGCCACGGAGTTGAATAACAGGATAGCTACGATATAAATAATATGATGACTAGCGATACAGGGTAAAGATAAAATGATAGCCGTGTTTTAAAACACTTTGTGACACAGGATTTGCTACATTTTGCTGGTCAAAGTATACTCTTTGTATTTTTTGCATGATAGGCGTAGGACGCAATAATGTTCTGTATAAAAGGCGCGTGTACAAGGATACTTAAAATGCTGAGCTAAGATGAACATTTAAAAAATCATTGCATTGGTATATCAGTGTGTTATATATATATATATATATACATTTACAAAATGTTAATATTTTATAGAAAAATATTTTGATGATCTTAAAAACGTATTTCTATATATTGTTTGTTTGAAATTTTCTATTTTTATAAGAAATTTAATAAAAGATTTTGATGTGCACACATCTTCAGACCAGAGGCTAAGAGGCATAACTACAAATAATTTATAAGTAATCCGCACTAAATGAGTTGCTGCTCTTTATTTCTTAAAACTTTTCAACAATATTTTCTGAAAACTTCTTGGTTTCTTGATTTACATCAATGTCACAGGAAGAAATGCAAATATTTCTCGATTTATTGATAAACATGAAATTAAATAAATCGATACATAGTGAAAAACATCATTCTATTATATACGCTACAATTTTTCTACAAATTTAAAATGCTCGAAAAATCAACTTACCTTTATTACATTGTATTTAGTATTGTTTGCCTACTCAATTTTACAATTTAAATAAGCCTTATTTTAAGTCTAAGTTCTTTGCATCTATTGAGGAATTAATTTTAATTATTAAATCTCATGCAACACATAAAGATTGTGTCATTAAGCTCCGTGGAGTACATTAAAAATCTTCTATTCCAATTTAGATCAAACTAATTTCCCAGTTTAATTTAGTGTTTTCAGTATTATTATTTAACAGCAAATATAAATAATTTCAAATAACATAATTAAAGATTAAACACCCGGCCTCTGGTAAGAAAATCAGTCTTTATGAAGTGACAGGTTTTATCTAAAAAATTACCATAAAAAGTTACACACATGCTGAATATACGCTTGGCTAAATATCACTATAATAATACTATGGATATTTAAATCATATTGTCAGACAACGAGGCAATAATTTACTTATGCAATATACCAGCTCAGAAGCCAGTTCCATATCAATTTTGATTTTAAAATCAGAAAATTCAGCCAAGTGAGAATGCAAGATGAAGAACCTACAGAAGTTGTGCATGCTCCAGCTAGCAAAACAATGGACGTAAAGATTATGACATTTACATACCTTTAAATTAATGCATAGTAATAAAACTAACGTATTGTTGTTCCTGTAATCTTCTTATATATGTTAATCATTGGATCATCAAATATTTATTTCTCTTCTAACCATTGTTATGCTGTAATCTTATTTTAACAAGTACAAATCCACATTGGTCACAGACCTATTGACCTCGGCTTCCACCCCTGACCTCAGACTCATTTATCTCACACTTTTTATATAAAATACTGTTTCTAAAACTTTTGTACAACATGAAATTTCATAAGCTAATGTGTGCATTGTTCGCTTTGACATTATAAGGTTCCCCTTATTGATAACGAAAAGAATTATTATAAAAGTTATAACCACATTTTAAAATGTCTTTTACTTTAACATATCAATTTCAATTATATGGCCAGCAGAAGACAGGGCAAATTACACTATATTACAACAACACATTACACAGACAGTTCTACCTAGTGGACTAATTTTATTTTTGAACGTGAAGCGGAAGCTAAATTAAATTCACTATCTGGAAACAGCAAATTTCTATATTTTTTTAATGAAAGTTTTATAAATGGTTTTTTCCTACATTTTTCCTCCTCAAATTATTTTTTTATGCAAGGAAATGATTTTAATATTTTATTAATTTTAAATTTTTAATATATTATATATATATTAAAATATAATAGATCGCAAGCTGACCCCTCACTGGGTAACCTACGTACTCTAATGACAATACTACTCAGACTATGTAATGACAGTGTTTCCTTTACCATCAGGTTATTGGTTGGATCTTCTAGGACAGTACTTCTCAAAGTGGTGGCCCGTGGACCGGTGCCGGTCCGTGGGCTATCCGCCACCGGTCCGCGAAAGTTATCAAGAAAGAACAGAAAAATATAATTATAATCCTCCATTTGCTAATAATACTAACTCTATATAGTTTGTCATTTTTTAACAGTAAGCTAACAAATGAACGAAATAAAAGGGAAAAAAAACAACATTTTCGCTACCATGTAAGTACAGGGAAAATAGTGCATCGGTCCCTGGTGCAATGGAAAAAATTCCACATACTAAAAAGTTTGAGAAGCACTGTTCTAATAGTAAATTTTAAAAGACAATCTTCTAATGTCAAAATTTTGCGAACACGGGTTTCGAAAATAGGTTACAATCCAGTGTATACCTAGACACTCTACCCTCGAAGGAAACGAGAGAGCAGATGAGCTAGCAAAACTAGGTGCAAGCCAGGCTCATACACCAGTGCTTCTCAAACGTTTTAGTATGGCGGACCGGCAGGAATTTTTCCATTGCACCAGGGACCGGTGCACTATTTTCCATGTACTGATGTACGAAATGTAATTTATTTTATTTTATTTGTTTTCTTTCATGTGATTTCGTAGAATAATTGACACATTCTTTATTGTTAGTATTAATGGATTAAAATGGAGGATTATAATTATATATTTGGTCCTTTCTTGATAACTTCTGCGGACCGGCGGCCGATGGCCCGCGGGCCGGTGCCGGTCCGCGGACCACCACTTTGAGAAGCAGTGTCATACACAGCTATCAGGGCACTATTACCGGAAAGATCCGAGGTTCAATGGATTAAGTCAAGGGAGAAATTAGAAACTAAATCCATCAGATCCACACACATTGTATTTATTCAGTATGCTTATTCTACAAAATAAACTGCAACAAAAGCAAAATAATGATACTTTAGACAGGGAAAAAAACATCCAAGTACTTAGTATTTTTTCTCCATAAGTTATCGTATGCTAAAATCATTCTCACGTTTGGCGTCTGATATGTCCTTAATAATTGGGCAAGGTCCGTGTTTGTTAAAGTGAAGTTTATGTTCATATATTGAACTCTTTCACAACCTTGCTTCATAATTAGATGTTACAAATTTCGTCTAAGTCCTTACCGCAGGAGCTAATGGCAAACTTAAAAAAAGAATAATATGTACCAAGACTCTGATGTGATGTTCTCGTATTATGATCTATATTTTTCAATTCACGTTTTTGCTATTTTTTTTATTAACGCTGAACAGTAAGTCGCCAGTAAAAATGTGTCTCCCGGGGGCAAGAGATTCTTTTGCCATCATCTTGTTACGCCTCTTGAAAAAACGTATGATACTTAAATTACCTTAATGCATTCTGCACAAATACAGCCTATATTTTAAGACATCAACCTTAAAATAAAACCCTAATTAATAATGTTTGTAATTAAGGTGTGTATGTACGCCACTAGAGACTAGAGGTATCATTTTGTTGTTGTTGCTATTTCTTCATTTTCTAATATGGCCTTGAATCTCTTACGCTGCTATATTTGAGCATGATGTCATAGCGGAGATATCGACCATCAACGTCCCCGAAATCGTCTGGTGGTTCCAGCCCTCGTCGCTGTGTCGTTATTGATCTCAGGCAACGGCAGTGTTCTCGGGCAACACACGTTCCTCATGGCAAAATGGCGGGGATCGGAAACCTTGGGACATTCGCTTTATCGTTGTGATTGACGTAATCCTACACCTGCATGGCTTCGGGGATAGAGTGCGTGTGTGTTTTTTTTTGTATACTTACTATTTTCAACTGCTGGGGCTCCGTATGTTTGAGGAATAGAAGATGATATCTTAGTGGCGGATCTTTTGCATAAGCTGGGAAGAGAAACATTTGTCTCGTCATATCAGTATCAGTAGTCATAGCTTTTCACGAAAAATCAGGAACAATGATTTCAATGAAGCATGGAAACGCGATTAGCTGGTGGGGTTTTACAGCAGTCGCTGTTTATTTAAGATAAGCAAAACATCTCTGTACACTTTAAACGTGTCAAGATAGCTCAATTTAGGAGAAACGCAATTTTTTTTTAGGTAAGATAAGTATGGAACATAAAATCTGGGTCTGGTTCGATAAATGAAAATCAAATTTTAAGTGCTTATGTTTTACCTGTTAAATAAAATTTAATTTCTTCATATTAATTGAATGGGGGGAAACCTACTATCAGATTAAATGACGTCATTTATTAGGTTAATGCGGTGGAAGGGGGGGGGGTAAATTGTAGTCACGGTAATACAGTGTGAACGTTTCTTGTCATATATTTTATTACTTAAGTCTCAAAGTCAAACAGCCAAATATGGCGTTGCGTTTAGTCATTTTTTATTTCAATTAATATTTAATTTAAGAGGATTACTCTGCAATTTAAATCATGACCAATAATTTAACAAATAAACAAAATACTACAATTTGATGGAAAACGATAAAAATTTATAATTGAAATAGCAGTTTTACACTGAGTTCATAACTTGATATTAATTATTTTTCCATGTATTTTTTCTTCCTTTAAACCTTTCAGGTAGAGTAGGCGTTAAGGACGATCTCCCGGCTTCTTGGAAAATAGCTGTCTAGATGTAAATTACATTTCTTACAAAAGTCATGGACAACTACACCTTTGCATTTGCTGGTCCTGGATTTAGGAACAAAGCCAGATCATTTATGTCACAATTCTCTGATACTTTCAGCGCTTTTTCTAAGTACATCGCACCATCATATCACCATGATCGCTGTGAGAGGTACGATGTTAAGTTTCAGATTAATAAGAAATTTTTAAGTGCCGGTAAATTTGACTTTTTTTCTCTCCATAACTACGAGGATAGGTAATATATTTCGTAGAAATGAACATTTCAAGATAAAAACCGAATAAATTTTCCCATACAAAGCGGAAGTGTTAAGGTGTCAACAAATTTAGTTATTTTTTTACAGTAGTGTCCCCTTTCCTTGAATCTTGCCTTTTTTAATAATCATGTAGTATCTTACTCAAGTGTCACCAAACTGAACTGTATTATTTAAGGACTAAAATGCCACGTGAAATGGAAGCGTAAGTTAAACATAATTATACAAGTAAAATATCACATATTCTTTTTGTTTTAAATAATTACATCTTTTGAGTTGTCACTTATAAAAATGATTTTATTGTCACGAGTGAGTCACTACTAACTCAACTAACTGTATGTAGTGTAATTTACTGACTTACTGTAACTAAAACTACATTAACTTTATTTATTATTGATCACTTAGACCTGCCTACAGTCTTACACTTATACTTACGCTTACATCATAGACTTCGACTTAAGCTATAGGCTAGTGATTGTTATTATAATTTTAATTGGTGCAGTTAACAGTCAAAAGTGTGAGAGTGACAGTGGCAGGGCGACATTTCATTAAAAACTTACTTACTTTTGATCTTGTCAACTCCTGTAAAATTGTGACAATATAAAATATAATATTACCAGGATTACCAAAAATGTATAAACTAAATTATTACATTTTACTCAAATCATGTCAAATGCTATGGCCTATGGCTATGCTATTCTGTTAATTTGGTCAAAAGAAGCTGAATAGTATTAGAGTATTGAGTATTGAGTTGAGTAAAATAACTCATTCATTAAGTGAAGTCTAAATTAAGTTTAAGTAAGAAAGTGGATATTATAAATTTATAATTCTTTTATTTGGTCGGAGTGTGACTTGGCTAGCCTAAATTATTTTCATTTGCTTTGACTTTAATTATTTTAGAATTTAATTTTTAGTAGCCTTACTTTAACTCAAGAGTGTCCTCAGTCAGTGTATTAAATAGAACAGTCATAACATAATAATAGGGGTCTGCCGATACCGATATTACAGATATTTATTTTGCCGATATGAATGCCGATATGAGTATTTGTTAGAACAAAAACCAGCGGTCATATTTGATGATGTCATTCTTAAATTTATTACTCGTAATTATTTATCTTTCAAATTAGTTGACTACTGATATTCATTTTTGCTGATATTACCAATATTTTTTTTCCTATATGAAAGCCGATATGAGTATTTGTTGGGACAAAAACCAGCGGTCTTATTTGATGACGTCATTCTTAAATTTATCACTCCTAATTATTTATATTTTATATTAGGGGTCTAACGATTTGCATTTTTGCAGATATTACCAATATTTTTTTCCGATATGAGTATTTGTTAAGACAAAAAAAACAGAGCTCATATTTGATGACGTCATGTGTAATTATTTATATTTTATAATTTAGGGGTCTACACTCTACCGATATCCAGTTATGCCGATATTACTGATTTATATTTTCTTTTCCGAAACGAAGTTTCTGATGTGTTTACAAGTTCCAGATCATGACCTACATAGGACTCATGACAATATGAACCATCCTTTATGAAAATGTACAAGCAAAATTAGGTACTCCTTTTGAAACTTCAACTTTTGACTCATAATTATTAATTCTAACTAATAGTTTAATGGCTTTTGCACACGGCCACCTTTTATGAATGAAACAATGAGAACAAAGCAATAGTAATAGAGTGAAATGAGGTTGAAGGATGAATGGTTGCCCATGACAACAAGTCTGAACACGATACATTTTGTTATTCCATACGAAACGAAATGTTTTAGACATCTGCGATTCTGCGTGCATCTTTGCTATTAGAGCAATTACGTGAACATAATGTTTACATATTATCCATTTATTAGAGCAATTACGGTATACTTGGCATCGTCACTATTTACACAGTATTTCCGAGCATACAAAAATCGGCAGATACCTAAAAAATATCATAGCATATGGCACACTGTATCGTGGCTGTAGATATTAATACTAGGACTCTTTTGGCTATTTCAATACCGGTATCGGGATCGATATATTAATTTGTCGAGATATTGTAAATCTAAATGATAGTTGTTTTTTTTGTTGTTGTTTTTTTGTCAAAATATCACTTATTATGAAATATCGGTGACGTCAATATCGGGACCTTTACATGCTACCGATATTGCCGATATCCTGATATCGGTGCCGATATATATCGGTAGACCCCTACATAATACATGTAATATTATTTTTATATTATCAATATAATAATGATTCATGATTTTTTTTTCATGCCAATCATGGTCTCGGGTTAGTGGTATAGTAAGTTAGTAGTTTAGTAGTCAGGCAGATAATGTCATTTAACCTTCTGGCAGTTCTGGAGAGGAGCATTTTTAGCTGGCATATTTGATAGGTGTTTTTAAAATGTTATTTTTATTTTAAAAGTAAGTACCGTATGGCTCGTTCTATAGCCCGTTTGTTCATAAGCTGACCCCCCTCTTTTGGAAGAGAGTAGTATAAAAAGTGTGTAACCCACTCGTAAGCCGACCCCAAAAAATCTTACACTGACTATTCATTTTCAAGTAGAGGGTTAGCATTTCCAATATTATTTTTCAGAATATTATTATTTGAAAATATGTTAAATTGGTGACTATATATAGGTGCTACCTATCTTTGTATTTGTGCTCTTTTTTAGGCAAGAGTTACAGGTGTTGTTTTTTTGTCTTTGGTAAACAGTGGCGAAAGCATGTACATTAAAATTTGTTGCGCTTTTGTCAATGTTTGCAAAAAAATATTTTTTTTAAATAGGGGCGGTCCATAAAGTACGTCACACTATTTTTTACTCCCCCCTCCCCCGTCACAAATCTTGCCCCCCCCCAAAGTACGTGTACGTCACACTTTCGAACAAAATTAATTTTTTTTATTAACATAATAATTAAAATTTAATATAAAACACTGTGACGACACACGTGGCCGGACCCTCACCCCTGTCGCAAACTGTCACGCTTTCTTACACCCCCTCCCCCCTCTGGAGCGTGACGTACTTTATGGACAGCCCCATACCGGTAACTCTTGCCTAACCATAAGCACAAAGACAAAGATAGGCAGTACAAAGTAAACAATCATAATGACAGATTCAGCTTGTAGTTTTAAAAAATGTGTTTAAGCTGTCCTATTATTTTTGGGGGGTCGGCTTGCAAGCGGGTTATACACTTTTAATACTTATCTCTTCCGAATTTGGGGGGGGGGCGGCTTATGAACGAACGGGCTATAGAACGAGTATGTACAGTATATTGTTTAGGCCTATTCATTAAAAGTTTTATGATGATGGAGCATTTACTTTGATTTTTTAAAAATTATAAAGTGAATTCTTAAGATACCAGGAAAATAAACAACATCATACAAATTATACAAACTTTATACCAAAAGTAAAACTCTTTTTGCTTATTTTTATTATGGAAGCAGCAAAAAAGACATAAAAAGATGATACTCTTGATCTCTTTGGATACCAAACAATTCTGTTAAGAACTTTTGCAGTTAATGATGTGAAAGGCAAAAATATGTTTATGCCTGCATTTTATTTAAAAGCTGAAGAGAAAACGAGAATTAGTCTGTAATTTTTGGTCATTAAATAAAACTCCTATTATAATTTTTCTTTCAGATCTGTGCAGATGCGGCTGTATTCTCTGAACAAAAGGCAATTTGTACTTGTATTTGTAACTTTCTTTGTTTGCTTCTTGATCAGTGTCCTTGTGGGTATAGCAGGTGAGAATAATTTTCAGTCCATTATTAAAGTTATTCTCTTAACTGAACAAAAATATTACCAACCACATACATTGTTAGCACTAATAACAGTATGCTTTCTTTTTCCTCTCTTCAGTCCCTTATTTTTAAATTAACTTTTTCTGCCCTAAAAATGCTCTACTGCATTCTCATGCCTCCACTTGAATGTTACATACTGCTACATGTTATTTAAAAAAAATTGTTTTCACTCTTATTAGTTTGCTGAGGAGTTGATCTTTTTTAAATCCCTTATATTAACTTCACGACATAGACTCATGTCACCTAACAATGCATCGTATCAAAATTTCAGATTGATCGAACGTACCGTAATTAAATTAATGCATTTTTAGTTTATCTCTATACAACGTATGTAATTCAATTTCACAGTTTGTTATTGTTTTTCTTCAGTTCAGTTCACGCGTTGACGCCACCCGTTGACGCCACCCGTCGATGCCCACACTCCCTTCCCATCCCCATTCCCCGGTTGTAAAGCCAGGGGATATCACTCGGTGTCATTTGAACATAATGAATACTTTTAGTTATGTCTCATATATAAGGGATTTATAGTCAAAAACTTTGTTTTTACATGTCTTTTTTTTTATATTATTTTTTTCCTTAACATGATGAATACCCCCCCCCCTCCCACTTCTCTATAAAAAAAACAATCATTTTGTTTTCAATAATATATATCTTTATATATTAGTAAGTGAGAAACCAACATTTTAGCTGCATATTTAAATTGAGATTTAAATTATAAACCAGTTTTTTAAAGTCAGTTAGAATGTTAACAACCTTAATAATATTTATTATTGCTCATCTTAGGGCCTCACATTATTGATTCATACTCAGTGAATGGATCACTTGCTTTAAAGGAACCACAAAATAAACAATGTTAACAACCTTAATAATATTTATTATTGCTCATCTTAGGGCCTCACATTATTGATTCATACTCAGTGAATGGATCACTTGCTTTAAAGGAACCACAAAATAAACAGGTTTGAAAATGTTCACATTAATCAACTTTAATTAAATATTGAATTCAAATTTAATATTTGTAATGTTTTTTTTTAGTAAATTTGATTTCCATCAAAACTGATAACAGATTAACATTTAAACATCAAAATAATTCAATCATTTGAATTTGAATCACAGCTTTGGTTTTTTAAAAATGTTTTCCCATCTTAATTACCAGACAGGTCCCTTCATCCTTCACTCACCCCCCATGTCCACGTTCCACCAACAGCTTTGGTTGATTGCCGATGTCACAATCACAGATAGCATCGGTAAAATAAATTTTGGATTAAATTTCAACCACATTTAATTATCATGTGCTGCATTTTTATACACAGTCTTTATAATCACTTCCTTCATTCCTGCTAAAGAAAATATTTTTTTAAATGTTCATAATAATGGATAAACTTTTAGTATAAAATTATGTTGCTTAATTGAATCAACAAACAGTAGTTGAGAACTGTTGACCAAAGCTAACAGTTTTCATTCAATAAGAAAATCACATGACTAAAAGTCTTGTCAATTTTCAGGATCAAAGTTTGAACAGGATTTCTCCATGGGTATTCTCATCAGAGGAGCCAACGGAGACGCCCAGAGTGTGGAGGAGTCGGACACCAACCCTCACCTCAGCACAGAGATGCACAACAGAACACGCAAGCTCAAGTGCAGCGGGGTCAGTGGCCTATTCATTCCTGGGTTTTTCTTTTCAATCCTTCATGTTAAATGGGGACCCCGGGGTAATTCTTGTGATTCTCTGAGTAA
This sequence comes from Ampullaceana balthica, assembly GCA_944989445.1. NCBI lineage: Eukaryota > Metazoa > Mollusca > Gastropoda > Lymnaeidae > Ampullaceana > Ampullaceana balthica. The sequence continues at coordinate 343,038 of CALYLW010000117.1, forward strand.
ATTTCCCCAAATAGACATTGTGTTTTACTCCCACTACCAGTTCTTTATGGGGGTCCTCCTAGATTCTGTTTTATGTTATTTATGGGGGTCCTCCTAGATTCTGTTTTATGTTATTTATGGGGGTCCTCCTAGATGCTGTTTTATGTTATTTATGGGGGTTCTCCTAGATTCTGTTTTATGTTATTTGTGGGGGTCCTCCTAGATTCTGTTTTATGTTATTTGTGGGGGTCCTCCTAGATTCTGTTTTATGTTATTTGTGGGGGTCCTCCTAGATTCTGTTTTATGTTATTTGTGGGGGTCCTCCTAGATTCTGTTTTATGTTATTTGTGGGGGTCCTCCTAGATTCTGTTTTATGTTATTTGTGGGGGTCCTCCTAGATTCTGTTTTATGTTATTTGTGGGGGTCCTCCTAGATTCTGTTTTATGTTATTTGTGGGGGTCCTCCTAGATTCTGTTTTATGTTATTTGTGGGGGTCCTCCTAGATTCTGTTTTATGTTATTTGTGGGGGTCCTCCTAGATTCTGTTTTATGTTATTTGTGGGGGTCCTCCTAGATTCTGTTTTATGTTATTTATGGAACAGCTCTTTTTTTGTGTCGTGATAGAAAGATAAAACAGTTTTTTAACACTGTTCGTGCAATATTTATTAACTCTTCTTGTGCTCTAATAATTATTTCACTTTTAAAGAAGAAGCTTATAACCACAGTGGTAGATTTCAGTATCATTGTGCGTTCAATGTCCTCCCGCAGACCAATTGTGATGATCTGATTGTCATGCACCTGGGTTACCTGGACTTTGCCTATTACTACATCACAGTGGTGTTCTATGACCTGGACATTAACAAACTGACCATCAGCAATGTCAAGTTCACAGTCAGTATACTTTCTTCATTTAAGTTTTTTTGTTAAACAGCCAAATATGTTTAGTTATCTGTATCTAGTTTTTTGATTCCACCATTCAAGATAAAGACATTATTTAAATAATGTGTCTCAAAAGTATCATAACCATTCATCTAAAATGCAATCATTCTTAACACCCCCCCCCACCCCCACAACTTCTTTGTTTACAGTTTAAGAGTTACAACACTTCCTTCACACAGATTGAAATATGGATTCGTTTTGTTTTCCTTGTCCTCACATTTTTGACAACGGTAAAAACTTCATATTCTCTTTTACATTAAAAGCTTAACCAGGAAGATAATCAAAAGAACTCTAATATTTAGACACAGTTCTTTTTTTATTGTTTAAGAGGGATTAAAATTTTAATTAAGAAATCTCTAACGTCCTCCATAATTGTTGAGAAATATTTGAAAACATAAATATTATACATTTTAAAATTTATGTTAATCCTGGTGTTAAAAAAAAAGAAGCACAACTGCACAACTTAAATACAAATAAGAAGACAGTACAATAATTATTTTATAATCATCAGTTTCTGACAACACCTCAATTAATAGTTCGTTAACTTCAGCTAATTGATACATCAAATCTATTCCAGTGTTGGTACGCCCACAGCTTACGCAAGTTTTCGCTTAGAGACTGGTCAATAGAACAGAAATGGATGTCTTTGCTCCTGCCCTTATTATTACTTTATAATGGTGAGTCCTCTCTTCATTTTTAAAAAAAAACACAACATTGCTTCTAGTCATGCAATTATTGTATTCAAATATATTTTAAATATATAATACAACTCTTCTAATACAATATGAACTTTAATTAACTATAATAATGTCCTTATAATGTCTAGTTATTTAATAATGTCCTTATAATGTCTAGTTATTTAATAATGTCCTTATAATGTCTAGTTATTTAATAATGTCCTTATAATGTCTAGTTATTTAATAATGTCCTTATAATGTCTAGTTATTTAATAATGTCCTTATAATGTCTAGTTATTTAATAATGTCCTTATAATGTCTAGTTATTTAATAATGTCCTTATAATGTCTAGTTATTTAATAGTGTCCTTATAATGTCTAGTTATTTAATAGTGTCCTTATAATGTCTAGTTATTTAATAATGTCCTTATAATGTCTAGTTATTTAATAATGTCCATATAATGTCTAGTTATTTAATAATGTCCTTATAATGTCTAGTTATTTAATAAGGTTCCTTTCAATGTTTAGTTATTAAGTAATGTTTTCTGTCAATGTTTAGTTATTAAGTAATGTTTTCTGAGAATGTTTAGTTATTTTGTAATGTGTCTGTACAATGTTTAGTTATTTTGTATTGTGTCTGTACAATGTTTAGCTGTCTTGTCTATCATTACATCATGCCAGTATTATACAGAAGTTGTTGAATAGGGTATGTAGTGTTAACTCATTCGCTACTAAGTGCAATAACCAAAAGACCCCCTGAAATACTAAGCAAAGGGAGATTACTCTAAAAAACATGCACCCCCATGTTAAATAAAAAATAATTTTAAACACCTAAATGAAATTTTAAAATAACAAAACACACACCAAAAAACAGAAAATTGAATGAGCTTTTAAAAAATGTATAGGTTGATGCACTTTAATTCACAAATATATTTGAAATAAATCATGAACATTGTTTTTTGAAATTTTACATCGCTGTTTTGGGATGCGACCTCCGTTGTTTGTCATCTTTTTGTCCATTTATTGTGTCATGTAACTTTGAGAAACATCTCATCCACTGACCAATACAATTTGGTAATTGGTTACTTGAGGCTAATCATGATGTCAATGTAGAGGAATTTATATATGTCCTCATTAGTAACCTCCTTCCACAGGGCGTCTTTCTTATCCTTGGCCGTTTGCTGCGGTTCAGCGTATCTGTTTGTTTCAGCAATTACATGTAACAACTCAATCATGGCAGAGTTCATGAAAAGCTTGAAGTAGTCTATGAGACTGCTGTCAATAGGGAGAAAATGATTTCCCCTGTGATTTCATTAAATTGTCTGTAACACTAATCAAATTGTCTGACCAAGATTCAGTGACAGTATCTCCTTCATTTCATAACTCTCGTTAGCGTCACTCTGATTAGACTAATTAGAGTTAATTATTATCAGTATTACTATCACTAATTTCAACATCTGATTCCTCATTGTTTAAATTATTAACTGCTGCATAATTAAACGTTAAAGCAGCAATTAAATAGTAAAGATATTGAAAGGCCATTGTATAAGAATATTCAGAAACCACACAATCAAATTTCACCAAATAGAGTCTGACTTCTGAGCCACACAGCTTTTGAACCGTAAATGACATAAACATCCGTTTTAAAAAAACGAAATTAGCTATGTTTCTACTTTTTAAAAAGCCGAGAGCTATTCGCATGGTAACAATGCTTCTCGCCGGATCATTTTTTATATGCGCGTTGCTAGACGCCATGTCGCATTTGGGCGCATTAGTAGCGAGGGGGGTATGTCGCATTCAGTCGCTTTAGTAGCGAATGAGTTAAATAGGTTTATTTTTTACTGTCCTTTTCACTGTCTGTGGTTTCAGTATTTTATGATGTTTGCTTCTGCAGATCCTATCTTCCCATTAACCTTCCTGGTCAACAGCTGGTTACCTGGCATGCTGGACGGTTTGTTCCAGGCATCTTTCCTCAGTGCCTTGCTACTGTTCTGGTTGTGTATATACCACAGTGTAAGGGAGGTAAGTCACTGGCTACTGTTCTGGTTGTGTGTTTACAGCAGTGTAAATACATTAAATTAGGGCTGGTACTGATTTAAAAAAATTTTGTTCCATTAATCGGGAAAAATTTAATCGATTAATTTCAATTCATTATATTTGTATAACGCATATATAGATCCCGTTAAATTGCGATTCCTTATTTCGCAAAATCGGTTAAATCGTGGTAATTCCGTGGCTCCCAAATTTCGGGACATAACACAGCAAATTCGTTCTGCTAAGTAAGAAATAAGGAAGAAAAAACTTTTTTTTTACATATGCAGGTATAAATAATAATAATACGAGGGAAAGTATTAAATACAAAAAAAATATATTAATAAAATGCAAGAAGAAAATAGAAATATTTTCTTAAATTTTAATCGATCAAATTAATTTTAATAGATTAACATTTTTAACAATTAATCAATTAATTAATAGTTAATTTCCGCAGCCCAACATTAAATACATATGAGATGTTCAATTTCTCAAGATAAACTAACCATAGCAAAATATTTTACTCATCTTTTATACAAACTATTTATAAAATAATATAATCAATTAATTAATTAATTAAAATTAAAATAATAAATATTTACTCGTTTTTATGTAAACTGATCATAACAAAATATTTTACTCTTGTTTATATGAACTTATCATAACAAGTTATTTTACTACCTAAATGCAGCTATACTTGTTTTTTATATTTTATCTTTTTTATGCATAAATAAAGTTAAAACTCTTAATATATTAGGTGATAAAAATTTTATCTTGCAATTTCTTCAAATTTTTATCTTGTCCAGACTGATAGACGCTTCGCCAGATTTTACCTTCCCAAACTGGTTATAGTGGGTTTAATTTGGTTATGTGCAGTCACTCTGGCATCCTGGCAGGAGTATAACGAACTGCAGGACCCAACTTACTACTACCGGCTGGACACAAGCAATTTTGAGGTCAGTCATTGAAAACTACACAGGCCATCTAAAATGTCATATAGTGCACCCTCCATCCATTTGCGATTTACCATTCATGGCCCAGCATACTCGCCGGTTTTGCTCTCAAAGTTTTTTATTCATTAATATCATAGGCAATTTTTTAGCAGAAAAACACTAATTTTAAAATAATAATGTCAGTTAATATAAAATAAAAAATTGGAAAAGATACATGATACTGTGAGATTTTATCTTATATGATATTATGCATAGGCCTTTTAAAAATGCATTAAAAAATCTCGGATTTTTAGGGTTCGTGGTAAGGGAAGGATTGGGAATAGCGGCGGGATACTGTAGCTGAAATGGTTTGTCAGGGAAACAATGATGGGAGTTTAACAGGGGAATTTATTTACATTCCAGACACCTCAGGATTTTGGTAAAATGGCCATATTTCAATATTTGCCATAAATATAACTTACAAGGACTCAGTTTCTCTGTGAGTTATACATCTTAACAATGAGTCTATTCCAGCATTGAAAAAGAATGTTTTTTGTTTTTTTTAATGTGGTGACTTTTTTAGTTTTACACATCTTTTTCATGTAGGACCATTTCATTTTTATTTATTTATCCCAGTGGAATCACAAAAAATGTGTTAAGTCTAGAACTAAGAACCAGATGATGTAAGATTATCACCATACAATTTTTTGTAAAGTAACAATTTCTCACGCCAGTAGTCTCTTCTGTCGATAGACTTGAAGATACAGTTCCGTTTGTTTTTTTGTTCATACAAATCAATTCATCTGAGTTTGACTACTTTGCCCCATTTGTGCTAACAGTATTCTAAAAATTAACCAAATATTTTTGCTTTTCCACCCAGGGTTTCAAGATTTTGTTTTTCATTGTTGGTGGCTTCTATCTGTTGTATCTGCTGTACTTGCTGGTCAGAGCTTACGCTGAGCTGCGGCTGATGCCCTACTTTGGTGGGTAATCTTGAAATCATTTTGTTATTTTTATTTACATTCGAGTGAGAGTTTTGACTGATGCCTTCAACAGGTTTTCTTGAGTTAGACCAGAAAAATGGTGTTTCTTTGTTTGATAAGATTTGAGGGATTTCATGTGAATATTTTCGGCAAATAGAAAAAGAAATTTTAGTAGAGGTAGACATTTTTCAGTTGTCAGTGAAAGAAGAGATATTTTTAATGTTCTGAAATTTTTGTGTGAATCTATTAAGTCAGTCATTTGGATTATACGTCATGGTGTTATTTTACTCAAGTAAATTTTTTGGTGTCATAAAATGTACTAATGTGATGTTGGGTTCAGTGTTTCAATTGAGAAGATTCTGTGAGTCAAGACAGTAGAGATTCAAAGATTAGTGTGAAATTTTGGAAACAAACTTATTTGGTAACCTCATTATAATTCTGAAACTATTTATTTGATATCCTTTAAATCCTGTTGGGGGGAAAAAATTGAATGGTCTTTCTTTGAATGGCCATGACAATGACATAATTTTTTTGATGATCATTTTCCTCAGAATCTCTTGAGATAGTAACATATAAATGATTCACCAAATTTCAACATAATTATTTTAATGTTTATAAGAGGAACTTATTAATATTATAAAAATCGGCTGCTGTTTAATTCAAGAATTCTTTTCTGACCATGCTTTTAAGATGCAAAATAAACAGTAAATAGTACTTTTTATTCTTGGAATTAATAAACAGTAAATAGTACTTTTTATTCTTGGAATTAATAAACAGTAAATAGTACTTTTTATTCTTGGAATTAATATGTTTTGTTACACATTTTTTAATTGTCTCTAACAGACCTGCGTCTCAAGTTTATGACCGCTCTGATGGTCATCGTCGTGTCCATCAGCATAGCCATCACTGTCATGAGGTTTGGGGGCGGTGTCCTGCAGGACAACTTTGTCTCAGAATTATCCACCAACTACGAGAACTCTGCTGAGTTTGTGTCATTCTACGGCCTGCTCAATTTCTACTTGTACACAATGGCTTTTGTCTACTCACCCTCACCAAATGCCATGTTTGGTAAGTAGTTGGAATACTCTGTTTATGTCATTATTCCTTTATTCTCTGTGTATGTGTGCACCTTTTATTCTCTAGGGCACTTATTACCTGTCTAATTTGTCAAACTGCCCTTTTCAGGTTTTTAAGACTTGAATAGCCAACCAAAAGTCTTTAAATTGAATCAAACATTTATTGCTTCAGGCAAATTCTAAAAAAAAAGGTTAAAATAAAATTACAGAAAATAAAGTGAATTTCAAAATTTTGTGAAAGTGGACATAAAAAATGTAATAGATATTCATGATTAAGACCATTTATAAACAAAAATTAAGCCGCCATTAAAAAAGATAAATTCTCTATGTTCAATAGATACATTAACAAAATATGTTCTGAGAGTTCAAGACTTTATTAAACAGTTGTTCTAAATCTTTTTAATCTTGGGAAACCTTGATTTTATATGGCCATGAAAATACTCTATGAATATGTTACTTTAATGGCACAACACTAACTCAAGAATAGAGGCTGATTATAATATTAAGAATGTATCAAGGTATATGCTCTTTCATCCATCTTTAGTCGTCATACATCTTAGTATCCCGATTATTGTTTTCTATTATAATAAATCAGAAAAATCACATTTACAGTGGTCCGTGTGGTCAGGACAAATACAAACAATATTCAAATATGATTGTTTTCTTCCCAACAAGTTTGAATGGGGTAGTGCCTCACTTTTATATATTGTTACAGTTTTATTTATTGCCCAAGCGTGTTTTGTTTGTCTATGAGACCATTTTTGGTTATTCAACTTTGCAAACGTTACAGAAACTGGTGATGTGCCTTTACTTTAGGATTTTTTAAAATTGTAAAATAAATATGCAGAAATTATTGTTGAAGGTTTTGCAAATTAAAATAAACTTTTATAATTCAATATCATTTAGCAAAATTCAGTTTACAGCTGCTATTGTTGATATTTTCCAATGCAATTTAATAAAGCCTTTGTTGAATGTTGTATTATAACTCATCTTTTTCAAATATCTCTCATTCAGAAACACATTTCAAAGATAACCCTGCCCTCTCTATGCTGAATGACTCAGATGAAGAAATCCAATACTCGTAAGTTCTCTTTATGCTGTAACTAGACTTGACTAAAATAAAGCAGCTCTCATTTATGTAGATGACATAATCTCAACTAAGCTTTTGTTATGGTGTTTTACTGTGGAGTTGTTTGAAATACTTGCTGACCTCATTGGCCGTCTTCAAGGAATTTTCCGTTCAACTGGGTCCTTTCATTTCCAATCACTCCCCCATGTATCCTATACTTTGTGTGTGCGGCTCTTATCAGGCTCCTAAGTTAATTTTTGGACTTTCCTGTTTCCCTATTGATTTCATGTTAGGGATTAGATGGTGATATCAACTGTTGGTTTGCCAAGTGTATGCCCTATCCACCTCAATTTTTATCTATAATGTCTTCAGCAATGGGCTCATACTATGTCCTTCTCAAGGGTTCATTTTTGATGATCATATGTGGCACCATCTGTGGCCATTTCAGGATATTTCTGTACACAAACCAAATTTCCTGATCATTTTTTTAGAACAATACTTTTAAATGTCCTTTGTTGGTCGGTCGACCTTGAACTGGAGGCTAAATCAGAAAATAATGGGGGTGAGACTGCAGCCAGGCTTTCAAATGAGTGAATGTATAAAATATAAACAGGGTATGAGTTATGTCCTGTCAGGCTAACTCATACCCTGTTTATATTTTATACAGGCTAAATCAGAGACTGGTGTTTTCAACTCCCATCCTATCCGTCTTAGGCTCTGTGAAAGGACTTTTCCCAGTGGGAGGTGCAGGGTAGGTGGCCAGTGGGAGGTGCAGGGTAGGTGGCCAGTGGGAGGTGCAGGGTAGGTGGCCTCTCAAGATGATTGGGGTTGTTGCCCCTGATGGGTGGCCTCTCAAGATGATTGGGGTTGTTGCCCCTGGTGGGTGGCCTCTCAAGATGATTGGGGTTGTTGCCCCTGGTGGGTGGCCTCTCAAGATGATTGAGGTTGTTGCCCCTGGTGGGTGGCCTCTCAAGATGATTGGGGTTGTTGCCCCTGGTAGGTGGCCTCTCAAGGTGATTGGGGTTGTTGCCCCTGGTAGGTGGCCTCTCAAGATGATTGGGGTTGTTGCCCCTGGTAGGGGGCCTCTCAAGATGATTGGGGTTGTTGCCCCTGGTAGGTGGCCTCTCAAGATGATTGGGGTTGTTGCCCCTGGTAGGTGGCCTCTCAAGATGATTGGGGTTGTTGCCCCTGGTAGGTGGCCTCTCAAGATGATTGGGGTTGTTGCCCCTGGTGGGTGGCCTCTCAAGATGATTGGGGTAGTTGCCCCTGGTAGGTGGCCTCTCAAGATGATTGGGGTTGTTGCCCCTGGTAGGTGGCCTCTCAAGATGATTGGGGTAGTTGCCCCTGGTGGGTGGCCTCTCAAGATGATTGGGGTTGTTGCCCCTGGTAGGTGGCCTCTCAAGATGATTGGGGTTGTTGCCCCTGGTGGGTGGCCTCTCAAGATGATTGGGGTAGTTGCCCCTGGTGGGTGGCCTCTCAAGATGATTGGGGTTGTTGCCCCTGGTAGGTGGCCTCTCAAGATGATTGGGGTAGTTGCCCCTGGTAGGTGGCCTCTCAAGATGATTGGGGTAGTTGCCCCAGGTAGGTGGCCTCTCAAGATGATTGGGATTGTTGCCCCTGGTGGGTGGCCTCTCAAGATGATTGGGGTTGTTGCCCCTGGTGGGTGGCCTCTCAAGATGATTGGGGTTGTTGCCCCTGGTGGGTGGCCTCTCAAGATGATTGGGGTTGTTGCCCCCGGTGGAGGTTATTAATATTTTAGTGGCATTGTCATTTGACTTCTTTGATGCAATTCTATAAAGAAAACTGTTTATGTGAATGCTTTAATCTTGTTTGGGGTGAGGTGGTCGAGCAGCAGTGCTCTTGGCCGGCTTACCAAAAGTCTCGCGATCGAATCTCTTTGAAGGCAGGGGCTTGCTCCCGTTGCCAAGGGCGTCCCTGAGTCCACACAGCCCCAGATGGGTACCTGATATTAGTTGGGGTAAAGTAGATGCGGCTGGGCGTTGTGCTAGCCACACAATCCCCTCGTGTGCCTTGGCCATAGAATCTTTGTGAACGCTGCTTCACTTGCCCCATGGGCCAGCATGGTCTGAAAAGGGAGCTTTACTTTAGGCTTTTTTGTTTTTTATTTTTAATAGAAAAAGAAGAGGCAAATTCTGGTTTTCTGTTTAGATATCAGTTATTTTCAGTGAAAGCAACTGTACACCCCTTTTTTGTTTGACAACCAGCTCCATCCCACTGACCTTGTCATGTGACAGCTGTCTGTCAAGCAGATTGGACCAGTAAATAATAGGATAAGATGTTTAAAGGAACATGAAATACACGGTGAAGAAATTGATGGGATTCTATTGTAAGAAAGGTTGTACTAGGAGTTTATTGATTTTACCCTTCTCAGCTGTGGTGCATCATGTTGTGAGGCCGGGTTGTCTTTTGTTCAGCAACATGTTCCTAAGCCAGGTTGACAGTTGTACAGGCAACATGTTCCTAAGCCAGGTTGACGGTTGTACAGGCAACATGTTCCAAAAAGCTAGGTTGACAGTTGCACAGGCAACGTGTTCCTAAGCCAGGTTGACAGTTGTACAGGCAACATGTTCCAAGAAGCTAGGTTGACAGTTGGACAGGCAACGTGTTCCTAAGCCAGGTTGACAGTTGTACAGGCAACATGTTCCTAAGCCAGGTTGACGGTTGTACAGGCAAAGTGTTCCTAAGCCAGGTTGACAGTTGTACAGGCAACGTGTTCCTAAGCCAGGTTGACAGTTGTGCAGGCAACATGTTCCAAGAAGCTAGGTGTGCAAGGCAGATTAGTATTCACCCATGTTTTGAAATAAAATAAAATCTTTATACAGTTTTGTTTTCTTGATGTCTCTCAATATGCTATCTATCCTAGCTTAATTATTGCAACAGCATAAGTTTTCTTTATTGCAAATGTTATGGCTCTCTATGCTAGTATAAGTTTGTTGCTACTCTACCATACGTTATTTTTCTACTCAAACATAAGTTATTGTTCTACTCTAACATAAGTTATTGCTCTACTCTAACATAAGTTATTGTTCTACTCTAGCATAAGTTATTATTCTACCCTAACATAAGTTATTGCTCTACTCTAGCATAAGTTATTGGTCTACTCTAGCATAAGTTATTGTTCTACCCTAACATAAGTTATTGCTCTGCTCTAGCATAAGTTATTATTGTACCCTAACATAAATTATTGTTCTACTCTAACATAAGTTATTGTTCTACCCTAACATAAGTTATTGCTCTGCTCTAGCATAAGTTATTATTCTACCCTAACATAAGTTATTGTTCTACCCTAACATAAGTTATTGTTCTACCCTAACATAAGTTATTGTTCTTCTCTAACATAAGTTATTGCTCTATTCTAACATAAGTTATTGCTCTATTATAACATAAGTTATTGCTCTATTCTAACATAAGTTATTGGTCTACTCTAGCATAAGTTATTGCTCTATTCTAACATAAGTTATTGCTCTATTCTAACATAAGTTATTGCTCTATTATAACATAAGTTATTGCTCTATTATAACATCAGTTATTGGTCTACTCTAGCATAAGTTATTGCTCTACTGTAACATAAGTTATTGCTCCACTCTAGCTTAAGTTATTGTTCTACTCTAGCATAAGTTATTGGTACACTTGCATTGCTTGGTTGTACAGTGATCTATTTAAAGTGACTCAAAATACATGAGGTCAGCTACCGCTATCTGGAACTATTTCTAGAATTGTTGAGGTCATTTTATCAAAGTTATGTAACCTCTGTACAATAATTCCTCTGGGGACTCGGGATCCTGATGATATCATTTATTGATTACCCCTTAGGTCCGTTTTCTGGAGGGGGGTGGGGGGCATCAGACACAAAGAAAATCACTTGATAAGTGGTTTTAAAAAAACAACGCTGATTTGATTATTACTTTCTCCAGTAACCATTGACTAAATTCTCACAGCATTATTTGGATAACAAGACTACCGTCCATACTCCATCTCCTGTAATATTGCTTCAACTTTTACCCCTCCCTCCCTTCTTTCAAGAGTAAGAAGATAATTGTTTCAATAGTCCTCTGAGCATGCTCCATTTAATTGTTTCAATAGTCCTCTGAGCATACTCCATTTAATTGTTTCAATAGTCCTCTGAGCATACTCCGTTTAATTGTTTCAATAGTCCTCTGAGCATACTCCGTTTAATTGTTTCAATAGTCCTCTGAGCATACTCCATTTAATTGTTTCAATAGTCCTCTGAGCATACTCCATTTAATTGTTTCAATAGTACTCTGAGCATACTCCATTTAATTGTTTCAATAGTCCTCTGAGCATACTCCATTTAATTGTTTCAATAGTCATCTGAGCATACTCCATTTAATTGTTTCAATAGTCCTCTGAACATACTCCATTTAATTGTTTCAATAGTCCTCTGAGCATACTCCATTTAATTGTTTCAATAGTCCTCTGAGCATACTCCATTTAATTGTTTCAATAGTCCTCTGAGCATACTCCATTTAATTGTTTCAACAGTCCTCTGAGCATACTCCATTTAATTGTTTCAATAGTCCTCTGAGCATACTCCATTTAATTGTTTCAATAGTCCTCTGAGCATACTCCATTTAATTGTTTCAATAGTCCTCTGAGCATACTCCATTTAATTGTTTCAATAGTCCTCTGAGCATACTCCATTTAATTGTTTCAATAGTCCTCTGAGCATACTCCATTTAATTGTTTCAATAGTCCTCTGAGCATACTCCATTTAATTGTTTCAATAGTCCTCTGAGCAGGGGCGCCCGCAGCGTGACGCACTGGACGCACGTGCGTCCACTAAAATTTACAAAATTAATATTTGTTTTTAAAAGTCAATTTGCGCCTTACCGCTGCACCACGTAGCTCAATAATGAAATTGAATATTAAAAGCAAATAGCAAAATGAAAAATATTAAATATAAGAGTTCCCCACACCCCTGACTTGTGAGAATGTGAGTGACCGTTAGAAACTTTAAAAAAATATCTATGCAACTACAGGGTATTTAGTATTTATTACTTTTACATCTCTATTGTAAGACGTGCGCATATCCCGGGCGGCCATATATTTTTACGCTCAAGTCGTTCTTCAGTAGTCTACTCTAGCACGTTTTTTGTTGTTGTAATTGTTGCAGTATTCTTGTATGTCCTCAATTTTTAATAATGGGTGACAGTAATAAAGGTGAGACCGGCGAAAAATCTCCTCCTGAAAAGAAACTGTGTATTACATAATTCTTTTAAAAAATTGCAACGCCCGGTTTATCAGCAACATCAACGTCATCAATAAATGTGCCACAGGTGCAAGATACTGCCAAAATACTCCTGAAATTACATTATTATTGGATAACCACATATCCAGTGTGTCCTCAAATTCTAGTGAATCCGAATCTGATTCAGAATCATCATTATGCGACACATTGACATCATCAGCTGCAAAGAAAGCCACGGGCATTAAAAGTCTCTGTTCGGCTGTATTTTTCGATATTGGTGAGGTTACATCTTAGCTCTATACAAGCAGCATATGCATTTATAAGTGTATGCGAAGGTAAATCAGTCTCCGTGAAACAGCAGCTATCTCAAGCGTACAATGACAAAGTCCAAAGGAACACAGCTGCTCTCAAATCCATTATTAAAACAATAATACTATGTGGACAGCAAAACATACCAATGCGCGAAAAATCAGATGATCGGAGCAATTTTATGGCTCTTCTTAATTTCAGAGCCGAGCACGATCTTGCTCTTAGTGAGCATCTACGCATCGCGTCAGGTAATTCAAAATACATCAGTCATAGATACAAAACGAGCTGGTTGCTCTGTGCGGAAACCAGATTCGAGACAAGATCGTCAAGGAATGCATCGCTGCAAAATACTTCAGCATCATTGTTGACGAAACTACAGATGTCTCAGTCAAGGAGCAAGTGAGTTTGAATCTTCTTTTTGTCACATCTGATGCAAAACGGCATGAAGAATTTGTGTCCTTTGAGGAAACGTCTGACACAACAGGTGAAACACTGTATAATCTAATTACTGGAAAACTACAAGAGCTTGGCCTTGATATCCGCAATATTGTTGGTCTCGGGTTCGATGGAGCTGCAAACATGAGTGGAAAAGTAAAAGGAGTTAGAGGACGCTTCCAACATGTGGGAACAGCAGAATACGTCCACTGTCGATCACATACACTAAACTTAGCTATTGTGAACACTTGCAGTGAGGGGCGCTGTTAGAAATATGTACAACACGGTCAGTGAAACTGTTAACTTTATTACAGCATCTGCCAAGCTTAAATATATATACAAACTCAAGCCATGGTGAAGATTCAACACGACTTAAGAAATTCTGTGCTACAAGGTGGACTCGACATGAAGAAACATTACAAAGGTTTGAAGAGAACATTTGTATTTATACTTGAAACTCTGGCCGGTATGACTCAAGAGCATGATCGTCAAACATCTGTCAAAGCAAACGGTCTCCAATTATCAATCTAGAATGTTCAGTTCATATATACGCTTGTCGTTGTTCATCACTACTTGCGCTACACGAAACCGATTTCCTACTCATTGCAGTCTGTGGATCAGAATTTAGTTCGTGCCTCTAGTGAGTGCAAGGAGTTGATCGACCTTCTGAAATTGAAACGGAGCAATGACGATTGATGCAATTCATTGTTTGACGAGGCCTCCAAGTTAGCACAGAAATTGAATGTTGAGGTCAAAGCACCAAGAGTTACTGCTAGACAACAGTACAGATCAAATGCACAGGGACCGACAAATTCGGTGCAAGATTACTTCAGACTAAATGTTCACAATTCCTTTTTGGATCACCTAATAACAGAACTTCAAGACCGCATTTGTGCATCATCAGGACGTTTGACAGCAGAAATGCTTATGCCGCAACATATATCCAGTCTGACTAAGGATGACATGGATAAAATTCGGGAAGCTTATGTGGCATTCATTAATTCAGATGATCTTGATGTAGAGATTGAGAGGTGGAAGTTCAAACTTTCTGCGCGAGAATGAGAAGTCAGCAATACTGCCGTGTCTTTGCAAGACTGTTTTTTTACTCACGAAGGATTTATACCAAAATTTGCACACTGTTTTTCATGTACTTTTAACGATGCCTGTTACATCCGCCACGGCTGAACGCTAGCTTCTCGGCGCTCCGCCGTCTCAAGAGTTATATGCGTTCAACAATCGGATCAGAACGACTATCAGCTCTGGGGCTGCTGCATGTTCACACCGACATATTTCTGACCTGACGTCACTAAAGTCATAAAAGACTTCGATGCCACAGGACATCGTAGAATTGTGTTTGCCTTTGACAATGATGACTGATTTGCCAAGCAACGTGTTTACGTAAGGTATATGACGGTAAATATACTTAGGCTAGATTATGTTTGTAGTCCTTTCTTTGCGTAAAATGTTTGAAATATTGTGATATAGAAAAAATGATTTAAAATATGCATGTTTTGGTTTATGTTTTGCTGGAGTACTTTTGCTAATATGAGACATATGAGTCATTGTATGTGGTGGCATTTATTTGGCAGTATATGATTAAGAAGGGCTGATCAATGACGATGGACAGGGGTGGGCAAACTACGGCCCGCTACGGAGTTTTTTGCGGCCCGCGGAAGCCTGCGGTTATACTGAAAAAATCAATAAATTTATGTTAAAGATGGATGTTTTTACTTGATTCGAGGCTAAATTTAGGTTAGGTGCGGCCCGTTGATGGTATATTTCTTACTAATGCGGCCCTCGCCCTAAAAAGTTTGCCCACCCCTGCCATAGGAGATGGGAAGGTGTGCGTCCATTTTTTTCAAGGCTGTGGGCGCCCCTGCCTCTGAGCATACTCCATTTAATTGTTTCAATAGTCCTCTGAGCATGCTCCATTTAATTGTTTCAATAGTCCTCTGAGCATACTCCATTTAATTGTTTCAATAGTCCTCTGAGCATACTCCATTTAATTGTTTCAATAGTCCTCTGAGCATACTCCATTTAATTGTTTCAATAGTCCTCTGAGCATACTCCATTTAATTGTTTCAATAGTCCTCTGAGCATACTCCATTTAATTGTTTCAATAGTCCTCTGAGCATACTCCATTTAATTGTTTCAATAGTCCTCTGAGCATACTCCATTTAATTGTTTCAATAGTCCTCTGAGCATACTCCATTTAATTGTTTCAATAGTCCTCTGAGCATACTCCATTTAAATTTTTTTTTCAATTCACCACTCACCTTGTATTCCATGCAGCTCAGACACAGAGGAGACAACTCTCAGCAGGACAAGGAACACGTTGCCGGACAGCGATGAGGACTTTAGGTAGCCCTGCCGTCAACTTGCCCTGGGATGAATATATTTTTGCGCTAGGATTTAAGGGCCCTCTCCCTTTTCTCTTACCTGAGTTGTTTTTTTGTTCTCTTCCTTTTAGCAACTATATATTCATTGATACACTGGCTAAAAGTTAATTCATCAATTTTGTCAAACTAATATTTACGAAGTCATGCATCTGGTTGAATAATCACTTTATTATGTTTACTATTTTAGATTGATTTAATAAATTTAATTATTAATTTTTATATTATTTGCTTTTATCGGTGACATATTTTATAATAATGACACTTAAAACTTCTTAAACATCTACTGTTATAGTTTATCATAATAAAAATTTAGTTCTATATACAAAAAAAAAGCTCATAATATATTATGTCACATAATAATATAAAATATGTCAGACACATCCCTTGAAGTCTGATGTAATTTTGACTCTTTCAATGGGTTTTTTTCTGGTTAATCATGCAGTCTGCGTTGTCTTGGTTCATGAGGGCTTTTCAACTTTTTATATAACTTGGGAATTTTTATATACGAACTTGAATTTCTTTTTATATTGAGGGACTAAAGAACAAATTTTGCTATAATTTTATCATCATGATACATTTCTACATTAAAATTTGTGTTCCCCAATTTATTATCTGCCATTTCTTTTCATAACAAGTCAGTTTATAAACTAGCCATCTAAAAAGCTAGTTGCAAGTGATTTTTCATGTTAAACTACGTATATGTTGTTAATATTCTATGCCAGTAGTTGACAGCATTAAAGTGGCAAGTTAGAATTATATCAGCTTAACATCATTGGACCCAGGATTGATTAATCTGGAAAGAAATTCAAGAAAATAAAATTATGCTGTTGGTAATAATGTAGTGTAAATTTGTTTTTTTTTAAAAAATTAGATTGACTACCTTTTAGATATTCCAGCAGGACTTTGTCAAAATTTCATTGCATGCCATTGTACTGTAATGTAGTTTGAAATAAGAGCTCTCTTCAACAATTTCATTGCATGCCATGGTACTGTAATGTAGTTTGGAATAAGAGCTCTCTTCAACAATTTCATTGCATGCCATTGTACTGTAATGTAGCTTGAAATAAGAGCTCTCTTCAACAATTTCATTTGATTCATCATTTACCCAAGAACCACTGGTTACATAAAGTGTTACAGTAACAGCCCATAGAACAAAGTTCAATTTTGATACAACCCAAAAATCCTTTAAAAAATGTCCAGATAATTCAGATTTTGAGATATAAAATATCACCAAATGTATTTGAAATTTATCAGGTAAAAGTTTTTTTTTCTGTTTAATGTTTATGTTGTTTGGGTTCGTCAAATTTTGAACCTCATTCTTACAATTTATTTTATGTTAACTTACAATGTTCATTTCTTGTAATATATAAAAAAAAATTTTCATTAGAAACTCATGTCATTGAAATTTACACCGCATTTTATATACTCATTTTAAATATTTTGAATCTATTAGCAGACATGCAAATGTTAATTTATGTAAAATAATGTATTACCCGCTACATTGACTCTCTTAGTTGTTAAATAGTTTGGCATAATTGAAACCCTGGAATTTACACCTGTGCAATGATTTGCAAAAATTTAAATGTCGTCGCTGTTAAATTAGACCAATTGCTACTCAGAAGAATGGGATTGGCAAATAAATCATGCTCTAGAGGTCAGTTAATACAGGGTGTCATAAACAAAGCAGCTAGTAGACCAGGATCAGCAACTGAGCCAGGTTTGGCAACTAGATCAAGTTTGGCCACTAGATCAAGTTTGGCCACTAGATCAAGTTTGGTCACTAGATCAAGTTTGGCCCTAGATCAAGTTGGCACTAGATCAAGTTTGGCCACTAGATCAAGTTTGGCCACTAGATCAAGTTTGGCCACTAGATCAAGTTTGGCCACTAGATCAAGTTTGGCCACTAGTATGCACTAGATCAAGTTTGGCTACTAGATCAAGTTTGGCGACTAGATCAAGTTTGGCGACTAGATCAAGTTTGGCGACTAGATCAAGTTTGGCCACTAGATCAAGTTTGGCCACTAGATCAAGTTTGGCCACTAGATCAAGTTTGGCCACTAGATCAAGTTTGGCCACTAGATCAAGTTTGGCCACTAAATCAAGTTTGGCGACTGGATCAAGTTTTGCCACTACATCAAGTTTGGCCACTAGATCAAGTTTGGCAACTAGATCAAGTTTGGCGACTAGATCAAGTTTGGCCACTAGATCAAGTTTGGCCACTAGAACAAATTTGGCCACTAGATCAAGTTTGGCCACTAGATCAAGTTTGGCCACTAGATCAAGTTTGGCCACTAGATCAAGTTTGGCGACTGGATCAAGTTTTGGCAACTGGATCAAGTTTGGCCACTACATCAAGTTTGGCAACTAGATAAGTTTCTGTATTAGATAAGACATAAAGCTCTTTCATGATTTTGACCTGGTGCCAAATTTATATCATTGCTTCATTGACCTTTGAGTTGTAAAAACCCTGCTCATCCAGTAGCTATGTATATTATTGATCAAGTCATTTTCAACATTATTTTGAAATTTGTTGCTAGTCGAGAATGTAAGGGTCGACATTTTTGTCAACCATTTTTGTCAACGGTTCTTCGTAAAATGGCTTGGTTTTCCCTAATCCCTTTGAGCTTTCATGCCTGATAATAATTTATGCTCTGTATCATACATATTTAAGTAAACAGCTGAGTCCAAACAAAAGCCTTAAGGAAAACAATTCATGATAGACTTAAAGTTTTCTTAGTTTCCAGTTTTGTTACAAGTTACTACAATTGATAAAGATTGATGCTATTTGTTTCCCAGCAGTTTAAAAAAGATGAAAGTAAGTTTGAGAAAGCCTTGTAGCCAACGCAGCCCAAAAAAAAATTTTAAGAGAAAACTTTGAAGCCAATGAAAGTTGCTGACATCATTCTAAAATGATTTCCATATTTTATGGCCTTGGATTCCGATGTGTTTGGTGCCCGTGTACCTGTATAATTAACACACCCAGACAACACGTGCAGCTGACACGGCTCATTAAAACATCTGGGTTTTATGGCTGTTACACTGGTTGTTCTTCAGTATTATTAGACGGATGAACCCACATTTTCATTTTGGCTCTTTGACTACGTCTTCATAAATCATTTATTTGGTATAAGTAGCTGACAGTAAAGAGCGACATTTTGTAATAAACTCAATGGTCTGCAGCAAGACCTCCTTTAAACCTCATCCTCCACATCAGCTCTCACCCTCTCCACGTCAGCTCTCACCCTCTCCACGTCAGCTCTCACCCTCTCCACATCAGCTCTCACCCTCTCCACATCAGCTCTCATCCTCCCTACATCAGCTCTCATCCTCTCCACATCAGCTCTCACCCTCTCCACATCAGCTCTCATCCTCTCCACATCAGCTCTCGTCCTCTCCACATCAGCTCTCATCCTCTCCACATCAGCTCTCATCTTTTCTCAAGTAAAGCTACTTGTTTCCTTTACCTTTCAGTTATCCCAAATGTCCTCTGGTTGATTTGTTTATTCATTCCTTCTATTTTCTCATTCCCTTTGGTTTATTCCTTCTAATTATTTATTCGTTATGTTCAAACTGTGATTATAAATATTTATTCATTTTTGTTTTATATTGAGGATCACAGCAACAATGGGAATTTTGCTAGACTATTGTTATAAGCTAACTTGAGTTCATTGCCAAACTGAGTTGTTGATGACCAATGTGTGTGCGTGTCATCAGTGTAAAGTTATGTCATCATTCCACAATGTCATCATTCCATTATGCCATCATTCCATCCTGATTACAAACGTACCCATCTGTTTACTTATTGTAGAGCACACCTCTAGCATTTACTCTTTAGATTAGCATCTCCTATAACCACCGTATAACTTATAACCGTTTCCTTTATTTGACATGTATCCTATGTATGCATTACTACTATTGCCCTAACTCATGTCCTGGACCAGTGGCGGCGACCCTTTTTGGGGTCTATTGCCAAAAGTTCGCCATCACTGTCCTTGACCTACATGTCTTGCTCTGATCTACCCTCCAGGGTATGACAAAACTGCTGTAGCATCTGTGGAGTGTCCTGCCTCTCCCCCCCCCTCCACCATGCTATAATGATAAAACTCTCTTACCTAGGGGTCAGGGGTCAGTCCTAGTTTGTTGATGGAAGTCTTCTGACTTTTGCTTTTTGTAGAACTTTAGAAAGAAACATTTTTTTATATGTTTCGACCCTTTGATGATACTGATAGCCAATGTTCCCTCAAAGCTTCGTTGGTCCGTGTGAAAAGTAAACACGTGTGCAAAGTTGCACAGGATCCTTTTTGTGTGTGCAATATTTCACCAAATTAGCTGCCAGTAATTCTAAACTGCTGCGTTGTTTCGGTCAGATATCTGAGCAGACGCATAGCTTAAAGGGGACATTAGTGATAAGACCACCCTAAAGCTTTATGAGAGTATGCTAGAAGTCTGTTTTGTGGTATGAATGTTTCAAGTTGACTGATGAGCTGGGCATCTAGTGATGGCTGTTTTTTATGATGCCCAGTCTTTGTTATTTAAACACAGCATTGATGTTAAGGGAATGTATTGAGCACAATGAACATTTTTTTAAATGTACAATATTTATTTGTTTCAATGAATATGAAGTGGCTTTGATAAAATTATATTAAAAAAGTCAGTCCTGTGACGTGAGGCTGTTGGTGAATGAGATGTTTGAATGAAGTGCATCAAGCCAGCTGTAAACTTTAAGGGCAGTCAACTTTTGTTAGCACCAGGTTGTGATCATCATCTCTGCCAGTGAATGACCTGAGATGACTGATGGGAGACATTGGGCTACGTGTGGCTCAGTGACAGTACCGCAGGTCACTTGTATAAAGCCACAGTTCCCCCATTCTCTGCCCATCTCGCATTCACACCATTTTTGTCTGTTGTTTATTTTAAAAATATTTCAATGTTTCTTTTGATGTCACTTGTTTGTGTGATGTTATTGTGTTGAGTAATGTAGTGAGTACCTTTAGTCCATGTTCTACAATAAATTTATTTGGTGTTATTTAAAAATAATGGATTCAACCAACACCCCTCTCAAAGAATTTTTTTTTGGCTGTTAGAATCTTTATTTAACAGCATCATGTTACTGTGTGTTCATGCAATATTTAATCATCTAAAAATTTTTTATTTTTTTAAGGAAGTGGGCAACCAATTGAATTGTTATCAAGGTCTAAGTTATCGGGCAGCCATGGTTCGAATTGGCATTGCCGCCCGGACAGACCAGGTATCGGTGCAATATAATATAACGTATGGACGTCTGATTTTATTGACTGTATATAACCTTGCGGGGCCTAGTGGAGTCTATCATCAACACAATCTCATCAGGGTAATCTGAGGTTTTTATCATGTCATTTACTGTCAAATGCAAACATTTTGATATGTTTTTTTTTGGTGTAAAATTGATTTTTTTCAAATCTTGTAAACAATTGCTTCATTCTGTTAAATAAAACATTGAATGGTTTGTTTATAGCGGGATTTTGGTTGTCAACACTAGTCTATTTTATTGGAATAGCTCGACAGTAGTCTATTTCATTGAAATTTGGCTCTAGCTTTTCTTAATTTATGATTAGGGTGACAATTGAACTTTTAAATATTGAACCTAGAAATTCAACTGATTCAAACATATTCATTACGGCTTGTCAAAAGTTTTTTTTATTTTTTGCTGAAGAAATGCATTCAATATATTTTATTAGAACTTGTCAGATCTAGTCATCCATTGATGCTACTTGATAAACATTTACTAGAACATTTTTTGCAATTATTATTTCTTCATTCATAGTTTTACAACCTGTTCACCAAAATGAAACTGTCGACTATAAAACATCCTATACATAAGGCATCATCAAGTTGGTGTTTTGTTTGTCATTGTTTTATATCCCTACCAAGTTTCAAAGATAATTGCTCTATCCTGCTTTGAAACATTTTGTGATGTGTTGGTCACTGTAGACCCCATGTGATGTGTTGGTCACTGTAGACCCCATGTGATGTGTTGGTCACTGTAGACCCCATGTGATGTGGTAGTTTGTGTGATTTGTAAGTGACAGGTACTGTAAACACCCTATTCTTATATATACCTATGATGATTTCAGTTGATCAATAAAATGGATCTAAATAAATGTATTACTTCAAAGTTTGTGATTTTAAATATTTAATCATTGTATAAAGGGCATGTAAATTCGTTTATTTCAAATATTTAATCACTATAAAAAGGGCATGTGATTTTGTTTATTTTAAATATTTAACAGTTATAAAAAGGGCATGCGAATTAGTTTACTTCACGTGCGTAATCATTATAAAAAGGGCATGTGAATTACTTTATCCTACACGTCTAAGCATTATAAAAAGGGCATGTGAATTACTTTATCCTACACGTCTAAGCATTATAAAAAGGGCATGTGAATTAGTTTATCCTACACTCTAAGCATTATAAAAAGGGCATGTGAATTAGTTTACTTCACGTGCGTAATCATTGTAAAAAGGGCATGTGAATTACTTTATCCTACACGTCTAAGCATTATAAAAAGGGCATGTGAATTAGTTTATTTCAAATAGCATCTGAATGAAACACCAGACCAGAAAAGCCCTATTACTATTAGAATAACAAGAAAAAAATTTATGTTGGAGAGGAAGGGAAGGTAAATCCGGCAAATTTATAAAATTAACATAATGTAAGAGTTTCTTCTCTTTGGTTGCGTCTTCTCTTCATTTCATCGACTGAATGTAAGTCATCACTAAAGAGAGACGAGGTAACAAAAATTCATTAATATTATCCATGTAATTTGCTTAACACACTTTGTTAAAAATTTCGCGAACATAAGTTAAAATAAAACAGAACAATAATCTTCTGAATAGAAGGGGCGTCTGCAATAGATAAGACAAGACCAGGCATTTTAAAAAAATGAAAGGAAAATCAAATGTAAATTTATTATAAATAAACCATTTACATTTTTTTAAAAAAATGTACTTAAGAAATTGATCAATGATAAAATGGTCACATTTTAATAGTACGTTCAACAGCTCATAAATTGTTCATCTCGCAACAATGTCAACCCATTATTCATGTTTAAGGTGATTTATGGCCGCCAAACTGTGATGAGACCTAAAGCATTAAGCAATTATTTCCATTAAACAGTATCTTGGCGTCAAAATGTTACCCAACTATTCATGTGATATTTATGCCCCTCATTACCAAGGACTCAGTTAACTTGGGTCTGTGCTTAGCCCGTGGCAAACCGCTCTGGTGGCCCTCAACTACTACACCTATATGAAACGGCACTATTCGTTTTTGCATGATTACTTCCCTTTGACTTCTCGACATCTTCTCTGTGACGGCTCGTGTCTCGGCCATGATCCCTCTTGATAAGTTGCTATACTTTACCGGCACTATAGACAGATGGCATGTTGGCCAATGACGTTGGTTGTTTATTGCTACAAGTTTTCCTCAGAGTTTAGGATCTCTTGGAACCCGCTCGTTGTTAAATGGTGATATTTGATGATAATTGTACGGGATGTATGCATGTGAAGATAGATACCGCCTGGTATTCACTGTCACGGGAAGGCAAGTTGGTGACATATGGACCTTTGAACCTTTAAGAGTAGACTGACAATCTACATACAGGGACATACCCTTGTTGTATGGACTGACACATATCGGACTACAGTAGCCGCGCCGTAAGTCCCCTACACGTGATGCGTGATTCTGCTGACTAATAATGAGTTATTTGTTCACGACCATACACAAACAACAACGCGTGGGCGTGGTCTCTTTGAAACATTTCACATTCCTAACACTTTCCTTAAACTACGAAGAATCCGCAGCACTCCCAATCTATGGCGGATTAAGGGGGGTGCTGATTGGGCTAAAGCCAGGGGGCCCCCAATGATTTAAGGGCCTCAAACTTAATAAAGGGGACTGAACCGGGCCCCCGGGTGGGATTGCGGCCTGGGGCCCCGGGCAAATCTTAAATCGCCCCTGCTCCCAATCGAGGATTTTACGGAATGCGTTTCTTTGCCATCTGGGAAACACATTAAAAAATATGCGTATAAAAATTGAAATTTCCTTCACCACATATGAGTGCTATAACAATCAATTAATGAGCACAAAACGAAATTAATAATGAATTTTGCCGTATGCGCTTAATTCGGTACTTATCCAGGGCGCAGTATTTCTGGGGCATCGTCTTCCTTGGTAACCACTTGCATAACCGTGGAGACATGTCAGAGTATCTTAAAGCAAGTCTTGGTCAGTTGATTCAAAAACCTGTATTGGATAGTCGTGGTGAATGGTCGTGGTGAATAGTCGTGGTGAATAGTCGTGGTGAATAGTCGTGGTGAATAGTCGTGGTGAATAGTCGTGGTGAATGGTCGTGGTGAATAGTCGTGGTGAATAGTCGTGGTGAATGGTCGTGGTGAATGGTCGTGGTGAATGGTCGTGGTGAATGGTTGTGGTGAATGGTCGTGGTGAATGGTCGTGGTGAATAGTCGTGGTGAATAGTCGTGGTGAATGGTCGTGGTGAATGGTCGTGGTGAATAGTCGTGGTGAATGGTCGTGGTGAATAGTCGTGGTGAATGGTCGTGGTGAATGGTCGTGGTGAATAGTCGTGGTGAATGGTCGTGGTGAATAGTCGTGGTGAATGGTCGTGGTGAATGGTCGTGGTGAATGGTCGTGGTGAATGGTCGTGGTGAATAGTCGTGGTGAATGGTCGTGGTGAATAGTCGTGGTGAATGGTTGTGGTGAATGGTCGTAGTAAATGGTCGTGGTGAATGGTCGTGGTGAATAGTCGTGGTGAATGGTCGTAGTAAATGGTCGTGGTGAATGGTCGTGGTGAATGGTCGTGGTGAATGGTCGTGGTGAATGGTTGTGGTGAATGGTCGTGGTGAATGGTCGTAGTAAATGGTCGTAGTAAATGGTTGTGGTGAATGGTCGTAGTGAATGGTCGTGGTGAATGGTTGTGGTGAATGGTTGTGGTGAATGGTCGTGGTGAATAGTCGTGGTGAATGGTCGTGGTGAATAGTCGTGGTGAATAGTCGTGGTGAATGGTCGTGGTGAATAGTCGTGGTGAATGGTCGTGGTGAATAGTCGTGGTGAATGGTCGTGGTGAATGGTCGTGGTGAATAGTCGTGGTGAATGGTTGTAGTGAATGGTTGTAGTGAATGGTTGTAGTGAATGGTTGTAGTAAATGGTCGTAGTAAATGGTCATGGTGAATAGTCGTTGTGAATAGTCGTGGTGAATGGTCGTGGTGAATGGTTGTGGTGAATGGTCGTGGTGAATGGTCGTGGTGAATAGTCGTGGTGAATGGTCGTGGTGAATGGTTGTGGTGAATGGTCGTGGTGAATGGTCGTAGTGAATGGTCGTGGTGAATGGTTGTGGTGAATGGTCGTGGTGAATGGTCGTAGTGAATGGTCGTGGTGAATGGTTGTGGTGAATGGTCGTAGTGAATGGTTGTGGTGAATGGTTGTGGTGAATGGTCGTGGTGAATGGTCGTGGTGAATGGTTGTGGTGAATGGTCGTGGTGAATGGTCGTAGTGAATGGTCGTGGTGAATGGTTGTGGTGAATGGTCGTAGTGAATGGTTGTGGTGAATGGTCGTGGTGAATGGTCGTGGTGAATGGTCGTAGTGAATGGTTGTGGTGAATGGTTGTGGTGAATGGTCGTGGTGAATGGTCGTAGTGAATGGTCGTGGTGAATGGTTGTGGTGAATGGTCGTAGTGAATGGTCGTAGTGAATGGTCGTAGTGAATGGTTGTGGTGAATGGTTGTGGTGAATGGTCGTGGTGAATGGTCGTAGTGAATGGTCGTGGTGAATGGTTGTGGTGAATGGTCGTAGTGAATGGTCGTAGTGAATGGTCGTAGTGAATGGTCGTAGTGAATGGTCGTAGTGAATGGTCGTAGTGAATGGTCGTAGTGAATGGTCGTAGTGAATGGTTGTGGTGAATGGTTGTGGTGAATGGTCGTGGTGAATGGTCGTAGTGAATGGTCGTGGTGAATGGTTGTGGTGAATGGTCGTAGTGAATGGTCGTAGTGAATGGTCGTAGTGAATGGTTGTGGTGAATGGTTGTGGTGAATGGTTGTGGTGAATGGTCGTAGTGAATGGTCGTAGTGAATGGTCGTAGTGAATGGTTGTGGTGACTGGTTGTGGTGAATGGTCGTGTTGAATGGTCGTAGTGAATGGTCGTGGTGAATGGTTGTGGTGAATGGTCGTAGTGAATGGTCGTAGTGAATGGTCGTAGTGAATGGTTGTGGTGAATGGTCGTGGTAAATGGTCGTAGTGAATGGTCGTGGTGAATGGTTGTGGTGAATGGTCGTGGTGAATGGTCGTGGTGAATGGTCGTAGTGAATAGTCGTGGTGAATGGTCGTCGTGAATGGTTGTAGTGAATGGTTGTAGTAAATGGTCGTAGTAAATGGTCATGGTGAATAGTCGTTGTGAATAGTCGTGGTGAATGGTCGTGGTGAATGGTCGTGGTGAATGGTCGTAGTGAATGGTCGTGGTGAATGGTCGTGGTGAATGGTTGTGGTGAATGGTCGTGGTGAATGGTCGTGGTGAATGGTCGTGGTGAATAGTCGTGGTGAATAGTCGTGGTGAATGGTTGTAGTGAATAGTCGTGGTGAATAGTCGTGGTGAATGGTTGTGGTGAATGGTCGTGGTGAATGGTCGTGGTGAATGGTCGTAGTAAATGGTCGTGGTGAATAGTCGTGGTGAATGGTCGTGGTGAATGGTTGTGGTGAATGGTCGTGGTGAATGGTTGTGGTGAATGGTCGTAGTGAATAGTCGTGGTGAATAGTCGTGGTGAATGGTCGTGGTGAATAGTCGTGGTGAATAGTCGTGGTGAATGGTTGTAGTGAATAGTCGTGGTGAATAGTCGTGGTGAATGGTCGTTGTGAATAGTCGTGGTGAATAGTCGTGGTGAATGGTCATGGTGAATAGTCGTTGTGACGAGTCGTGGTGAATGGTCGTAGTGAATGGTCGTGGTGAATAGTCGTGGTGAATAGTCGTGGTGAATGGTTGTAGTGAATAGTCGTGGTGAATAGTCGTGGTGAATGGTTGTGGTGAATGGTCGTGGTGAATGGTCGTGGTGAATGGTCGTAGTAAATGGTCGTGGTGAATAGTCGTGGTGAATGGTCGTGGTGAATGGTTGTGGTGAATGGTCGTGGTGAATAGTCGTGGTGAATAGTCGTGTTGAATGGTCGTAGTGAATAGTCGTGGTGAATGGTCGTGGTGAATGGTCGTGGTGAATGGTCGTGGTGAATGGTCGTGGTGAATAGTCGTGGTGAATGGTTGTAGTGAATGGTCGTGGTGAATGGTCGTGGTGAATGGTCGTGGTGAATAGTCGTGGTGAATAGTCGTGGTGAATAGTCGTGGTGAATGGTCGTGGTGAATGGTCGTGGTGAATAGTCGTGGTGAATAGTCGTGGTGAATGGTTGTGGTGAATGGTTGTGGTGAATGGTCGTGGTGAATGGTCGTGGTGAATGGTCGTGGTGAATAGTCGTGGTGAATAGTCGTGGTGAATAGTCGTGGTGAATGGTCGTGGTGAATGGTCGTGGTGAATAGTCGTGGTGAATGGTTGCAGTGAATGGTCGTGGTGAATGGTTGTGGTGAATGGTTGTGGTGAATGGTCGTGGTGAATAGTCGTGGTGAATAGTCGTGGTGAATGGTCGTGGTGAATAGTCGTGGTGAATGGTCGTGGTGAATGGTCGTGGTGAATAGTCGTGGTGAATAGTCGTGGTGAATGGTTGTGGTGAATGGTCGTGGTGAATGGTCGTGGTGAATAGTCGTGGTGAATAGTCGTGGTGAATGGTCGTGGTGAATGGTTGTGGTGAATGGTCGTGGTGAATAGTCGTGGTGAATGGTCGTGGTGAATGGTCGTGGTGAATAGTCGTGGTGAATAGTCGTGGTGAATGGTTGTGGTGAATGGTCGTGGTGAATGGTCGTGGTGAATAGTCGTGGTGAATAGTCGTGGTGAATGGTCGTGGTGAATGGTTGTGGTGAATGGTCGTGGTGAATAGTCGTGGTGAATGGTCGTGGTGAATGGTCGTGGTGAATGGTCGTAGTGAATAGTCGTGGTGAATGGTCGTCGTGAATGGTTGTAGTGAATGGTTGTAGTAAATGGTCGTAGTAAATGGTCATGGTGAATAGTCGTTGTGAATAGTCGTGGTGAATGGTCGTGGTGAATGGTCGTGGTGAATGGTCGTAGTGAATGGTCGTGGTGAATGGTCGTGGTGAATGGTTGTGGTGAATGGTCGTGGTGAATGGTCGTGGTGAATAGTCGTGGTGAATAGTCGTGGTGAATAGTCGTGGTGAATGGTTGTGGTAAATGGTTGTAGTAAATGGTCGTGGTGAATAGTCGTGGTGAATGGTTGTGGTGAATGGTCGTGGTGAATGGTCGTGGTGAATAGTCGTGGTGAATAGTCGTGGTGAATGGTCGTAGTAAATGGTCGTGGTGAATGGTCGTGGTGAATAGTCGTGGTGAATAGTCGTGGTGAATGGTCGTGGTGAATGGTCGTGGTGAATAGTCGTGGTGAATAGTCGTGGTGAATGGTTGTAGTAAATGGTCGTGGTGAATGGTCGTGGTGAATGGTCGTGGTGAATGGTCGTGGTGAATAGTCGTGGTGAATGGTCGTAGTAAATGGTCGTGGTGAATAGTCGTGGTGAATGGTCGTAGTAAATGGTCGTGGTGAATAGTCGTGGTGAATGGTCGTGGTGAATAGTCGTGGTGAATGGTTGTGGTGAATGGTTGTGGTGAATGGTCGTGGTGAATAGTCGTGGTGAATAGTCGTGGTGAATAGTCGTGGTGAATGGTTGTGGTGAATGGTCGTGGTGAATGGTTGTGGTGAATAGTCGTGGTGAATAGTCGTGGTGAATAGTCGTGGTGAATGGTCGTGGTGAATAGTCGTGGTGAATAGTCGTGGTGAATGGTCGTGGTGAATGGTCGTAGTAAATGGTTGTGGTGAATAGTCGTGGTGAATGGTCGTGGTGAATGGTTGTGGTGAATAGTCGTGGTGAATGGTCGTGGTGAATAGTCGTGGTGAATAGTCGTGGTGAATGGTCGTAGTAAATGGTTGTGGTGAATAGTCGTGGTGAATGGTCGTGGTGAATGGTTGTGGTGAATGGTCGTGGTGAATGGTCGTGGTGAATAGTCGTTGTGAATGGTCGTGGTGAATGGTCGTGGTGAATGGTTGTGGTGAATGGTTGTGGTGAATGGTCGTGGTGAATGGTCGTGGTGAATGGTCGTAGTGAATGGTCGTAGTGAATGGTCGTGGTGAATGGTCGTAGTGAATGGTCGTAGTGAATGCTAATAGTGAGCATTATAGCTATGTGATTTTTTAAAATTAAAAAATGTAGTCGCATTGAGAAAAAGCACGTATGTTCTTTATTGAAACTAGTTTTATTTAAATAAGAGAATCATATCAGACTTAAATTTATAATTTCAAGACCACATAGGGATTGGTATCAGTTAGCGTTAATAAACGTCCGTTTCAAATATGTTAATAATACAAAGTTAATTGCAGTGCTTTGATGTTATTATATGTTGTAGGTAGTTAGGATATGAATGTTTTACACATAAATATACGTGTGTTACTATCTTTATGTGAAGCACATAGAGCACAGCTGCCTGCTGGGATACTGCGCCATATAAACTGTCAAATTATCATTATTATTTATGGTGTGTGTGTTCATTGTACCAAGCTACACTGTTGTTTATCGTTGTGGAAGTAGGCAGGTGCCAACAATTCGGATTTTCACGTACGATAAAAGTTATCCTTAAGGATAATCTATGTAAATGTCGCTGATACTCCAAGTCTCTAGTCATGCATTCTGCCTTGATATCCACCCTACGAGCCATTCAGGTGTTTCCCTGGAGATAGGCTGTGTGGACGCCCCAAGGAGATTCGCTGGGTTTGAGATAAGAGCTTTTCTTCTTTATTAAACGCCGGCCGTTGTGTTACGCGAGGATAATCGAATTCTTTTATCTTCCGTGATGTCAAGGGTTACCCCCTCATTACCGACTGCTCCAACGTTGCGATGCTCGATCATTTCTTCCAACCTGGATTATCTTCTCTTGTCTCTAATAATTGCGTGGAATCTTTGGGTTTCATAAATCGCGTACAAGTTTTAGCGCCTGTATAAATAGTTTAGATTAAGAGTTAAGGTACGGAAATCTTGTGCTTATACTTCAAGGGAGTCCAAAGAAGAGGAGCTCATTGCTTGTGCGTCGATAAATCATCAGGGAAGGAAGCGTGTGTGTGGGGGGAGGGGGGTTGAGACACCACAAAGCCACTGATGTAACAGATGCCGCCTTATTGTGGCCACATGGCCGGACTTCTCGCCCTGGGTTCCACGGACCAGGGCACACCCCGGGCGCTCGCACAACATCAAAGGACGTGCTGATAGTCGCTCACTGGAGCCAGCGGCTACACGTGATGCCAGACAGCGGCCACACGTGATGCCGGACAGCGGCTACACGTGATTCCGGACAGCGGCTACACGTGATGCCGGACAGCGGCTACACGTGATGCCGGACAGCGGCTACACGTGATGCCGGACAGCGGCTACACGTGATTCCGGACAGCGGCTACACGTGATGCCGGACAGCGGCTACACGTGATGTCGGACAGCGGCTACACGTGATGCCGGACAGCGGCTACACGTGATGCCGGACAGCGGCTACACGTGATGCCGGACAGCGGTTACACGTGATGCCGGACAGCGACTACACGTGATGCCGAACAGCGGCTACACGTGATGCCGGACAGCGGCTACACGTGATGCCGGACAGCGGCTACACGTGATGCCGGACAGCGGCGGCTACACGTGATGCCGGACAGCAGGCTCTGTGCACGGCAATCAAGTCGGAGGCATTCACGGCATTTCAATGGTACCAGGCGGATGGGGCGTGGGGGAGGGGGCGTGTGGCAACCTAAAAACTTAATCAAATACACAAAACCTATATTGAAGAAATAGATCCATTTTTGTGAGAGAAAAAAATGCCAACTGATTGCTAATAAATAGTTTAGAAGCTAAATTTCTCTAAAAAATTAGCTGAAATTAATTTTGAAAGCAAAAAAGTGTACTTTTTGTCTACCTTCAAGTTTCGATTTGAAATTGATTTTTAAGAGGATTTTTTTTTATTATTCATTCAAGATTCCCTTTGTGTTGGAACCAGTGTTTTAATTTATTGTAAGTTCGATTATCTGATTCAACGGTTTTGAGTGGTCATGAGTCATTATATGGGACACGAACATGACATTAACCAAAACATACAATTATGTAAATATGGATTATATAAGTTTTAAGATTTCAACAAGCTATGTGTCAAAAAGATCATAAAAGCTTATATGAAGTATACAGCAATGTTTACTTTTCGCACTTTAACGTGAAATCATCAGCTGTCACGCGATTCTTTAGACGAAATGTGTGATCCATTGCCATTGCGCTACTTTGCCTTGACGATAGCCAATTGGTAGTTGTCTGCGGCAAACCATCGGCTAGATCAAATTTCGACTAGCTGCTTTGATTCGAACAAAGGAGAACCAACTCCCGCCTCATCCATTCGGCCATGGAGTTATTAAACAAAGGGCAACTTGGATCATTTCATCACGCCACTGATGTCACGATGTCATGTCATTGTCATTACACACCAGCCTGCTTCTAGAGAAGAAAACCAAAAACTTTCCGACACCCTATCATCTAATAGAATCAATTAAATACGCCCTCACAAGTGGCTCGTAATGTTATTGTATTTTTTTCTTAATAATTGCTCCTATTTCATTCATTCCCAATCCATTCTTTCGATCAAAATATTGATTTTTATAGTTATCATTCACAAATTCTTACTTGCTGTAACCTCTCGGATGGTCGGTTACTGTATTTTTTGGATTCAGACCCATCCCACTTCCGGAAGTTAGTGGCTAGGGGGAATAATACATTGGTAATTAATTAATTTGAAATTCATTAAATTGATCGTCCTTTCCAGTGTACTATGCCCCCTACACACACACACACACACGTTTCACTAGGGCGCGTGCACTCCACTTTGTTGACGACACCGATATTCAATAGACACATAGATCAAAACAGCGACTTAACGACATTAAAAATGAACCACATTGATACCACTTTTTTTTTAAAAAAGTGTACACAATTATAGCTTCACACCCTCACTGACTACTTTGTTCCACCCCCACCCCCACCTACCCGTAAAGGATTGATGGGGTGCAGGGATGGACGCGGTCGTCAAGCGAGGCCAACAGCCTGAGGCCAACAGCCCGAGGCCCCGACGGCCCAGAGAATGTAAACAAAACGATAACAAGCCAGAACCAGCATTCCCCAGTGCACATAATTTGTCTCGGCGCACCAAGTGCCAGCGGCCGTTGTTTCTGGTAACTGCAGGGCGAGTGCCGCCCCTATCCGTGACCACAGAGGCCAAAACCATTTTAACGTCGGAGTGAGTGGTCTTCTCAAACACGGGAAATGGGCGGCGGGGAAGGGGGGTCTGAGATAAGAGATATGAACTCATCTCATCGGACATTAAATACGAATACATCACAGCGTCTGGGCGATTCAGTTGTAAACCATGTCATCGGAGTTAATTTAGAGATAGGCTGACATCTACTGGCGAACTATGAGATTAAGCAGCCATTAGCAAACCTTCATTTACAGATTCTTGAGATTAAGCAGCGATTAACAAGACATAATCCACAGAATCCAGCTTGCGTCAATTGTCCTTGGTTGTGCGTAGATGAGATGTTTTTTATTTTTATTTAGTAAATATAATATATTTCAATAAAATAATAATACCCGCTATAAACATGTACTATTGTATAAATAATACTACGACTTATGTTATTCTGGGATTTTGTAGCTAGAAGAAAGAAAAGGAGAAGCCAACTTTTGAGTGAGTTTTCTAAATAAATGTAAGCGTTCATTTGTTGGTATTTCCCCCCTGACGTCATATCGGGGTTTCTGTATTTCATTATGTTTATTACGAGGTTTTCCCATGAAACCAAACAAACAAAAGAAGGGATGAGACGACGATCTTGTGGCATCGATGCTTTGCTGTTACTAACAAGGTCAAGTTGATTCACTTTCTGGCGGGGATTGAATAGTTTCAGATAAAACGAAAGAAAAACTATTTTACCATCTACTGAAAGGTTATTGATGGAGCATACAGCAAGGGTCAACAACCGAAATGAAACAAACATTTTATGAAATGTATATTTATGAACAGTGGCGTATCAACTGGATGAAGAGGCGTTGGTCACCAAAGGCGGCACTTTTTTAAAATATTTTGGTGGAAGGGAGAAGTAAAGTTTTTTCCATTCGTCCCGGGGGTCTAAACGTTCAGCTGCCCTGTGATGTTAAGATAATTATTGGGACGCCACTGCCATTAATTTAAATAACTTTATATAATGTAATATGATTAAATTAATGTAAAGTTCCCCAGGTTTTTTCACCATTTGTTTAAAGTTCGTTAGTGTCAACAGTCTACTCTTGACCGACTGCTCGGAATGAACTTTTTTTTTAAATTCAAACTTTCCCTCATTCTCTCTCTCTCGCTCTCTCTCTCTCTCTCTCTCTCTCTCTCTCTCTCTCTCTCTCTCTCTCTCCTGTCTCCACCTCCTTCACCCTCTCTCTCTTCTCTTTCTCCCTCTCTCTATCTCTCTTCTCCCTCTCTCTTTCTCTGTTTTTCTTTCTCCCCCCCCCCTTTCTCTCTTTTCCTTGAAAATAGAACATTCACGTTAATCGAATCTATATCATTGTCAACAAACATACCGTTGTCAGACAGTCATGAATAACTACCATGGATACGGAGTCCTGCAGTGCTGGCTAAATTTCTAAACATAAGATGATCCTGAAATCTAAGAGTAGACAGTGTGCACATAAGGACAGAACACCACTGGGTCTTAATAAATGAGAAACTATCATGGAATCCCCATGTCAATGAAGTTATTAAAAAATCAAACAAAACCTTAGGCTTTATAAAAAGGAACTTTAACAAATGTAATAGAGATATAAAACTAAAATGCTACCTCACTTTGGTGAGACCTGTACTAGAAGATGCATCTTCTGTATGGGACCCATCCACCAAAGAAAACATTGATAAACTAGAACAAATTCAAAAAAGAGCTGCCAGATTCATTACTGGAGAATATTCGAAACTGACAAGAATAACACCATTAGTTAAATCATTAAACCTTGAAACACTAGAGGATAGAAGAACCAAGAGCAAAGTAGTAATCATACATAAAGCAAGTAATTCTAATTTAGAAATACAACACAAAGATAACTTAATACAACCCTCAGATAGACATAAGGATAAAAACACCTTTCTTATTCCGTATGCAAGAACAAACACATACAAGTTTTCCTTCTTCCCGTCCGGAATTCGGGCGTGGAATGGGTTGCCTGAAGAATCCAGGAAAACCATGTGCAACACTTTATCAACATTTAAATCTCTAATAAAAATGCAGGACTAAACACAAACCATAGATAAGCGTAGGACGCAATAATCTTCTGTATAGAAGGAGCGTCTGTAAACAGATAAGATAAGATAAGATAAGATAAGCGATCTATTTCTCTTCTGCCCGTTGACGATATTAGAGAAGTCCACGCCGACTATTTGCTCCTCGCTAAATAATACTCCTAAACATGTGTATCCTCTGTGCATCGCATTTGCTTTAATGCAACAAACTCGCGATCACAACTAGGTTTATAAAACTGTCCTTCAATCACGTGATCCCGATTTAAACTCCAGAAAAGACAAACACTGGCACATCTTCATTAGATGGAGTCACGTAAGACGAATAAATTCTTTTAAAATATTTTTTTAGAAATGGGAGAAGGCATGAAATTTAATTTTGCTATATGTATTTTTAAAGTTTTTTTTTATTTTTTATTTTTAAAAAAAAATTTTTATTTAACGAACTTGACTTCAGTCAAAGTTGTTGTGACTGGTATTTACCCACGCCTTTACGTATGTTCCATCATTAGGCCAGCTTCCATCAACTCACGGAGCTGGCCTAACAAGTTTGTAACACATCCTAAGGCCCTAAATATGGGGCCTTTACTTGCCCGCGTGTAGCGGCAAATCTGGGCCTTTCATCTCAGCACTTTCCCTCGAGTGCCAAAGCCTTGTTTGTAGTGGAATTAAAAAGATCCACTTTGATTGTGGCTACAGACGCCGAGAAACAGGTGTAACTTGGAAATCAGGCTGATGCGAGTCCAGGTAATGAGTTGAAAGGGGGGGGGCGAGATGGAGGTAGCGAGCAAAGATGGTTAGTCTAAGTAGACGAGGACAGGTTAGTCAGGGTCAGAAAATAAAGGTAGAAAAGACATATGGAAAGGAAGGTAGACGAAAGTGATTGGGAAAAAAGGTAGAATTGTTTATTTTAGAAGGTCTTACATTTTGTGGGCTGAAAAAAAATGGGGAATGGATCTGGGCTAAGCTATGTTTTGGATGTGTTCTAAGTTTTGATGTGGATTGTGCTAAGTAATGGTGTGGATATTTACTATGTTATGTTGTGGATGTGTGTTTAGTTATGATGTGGATGTGTGTTTAGTTATGATGTGGATGTGTGTTTAGTTATGATGTGGATGTGTGTTTAGTTATGATGTGGATGTTGGCTGTGTTATCATGTGGATTTTGCTATGTTATGGTGTGGATGTGAAATTCAGGGTACACAGTTAAATGGATGCGTCGCACATTTTCAGAACATCTGATGTTTGACTATTCAATGAGCACACTGTTACCGCGGCTCGTCCTAATACGGGACACGGTAACCGTTGTAGACCAGCTGAAATTTAATCTGTAAAAAAAAACTATACAGGTGCACACAAGTTTTTATTGTTATTTTTATTTTGTTCCTCAAAAGAACAAAATACTTACCCCGTGCAGCTGCGCAACACTAAGTTCTGTTAGCGTGACTATAAAGCACGTGCAGTTTCTGTGAATTTCGACTGTAACCATGTGTCCTGGAGGACTCCTACAGACTTGACGTTTCAAGGGCACAAGTCGCGCAGGTGCGCACTTGATAAATTTGCGTTCAGTCCGCACCGCCGTAAGTGTGGGAGACCTCTCAGAGTTTATTTGAACTTTCTCCCGGGCAGCCCACCTTCCAAAGAAACCCGCTCGTCGCCAACATGTTAGATTTGTTTTCTTTTATGTAGGGTCTATGGAGGGTCTATTCACCTACTTTAAATTAAACGCTTTTCACCTTCTTCGTACGGCTCGGGGGAAATCAAAGACTCGCCGTTTTAGGGAAGGGGAGAGGGATGGTGAAGGATCACAGAACTGGTCTCATCCTATACTGTGGGTTTGGAGACGGTGTCTTCAAGAATAAGCAGAAGCTTAGTCATGGCCAATGTAATCTTTGAGAACAAACAAACAATATCATCCTCTCCATAACCAAAAAACTTCATTGATTTATTGATACAGTCGACATAATAAGATATATAATAATTTTCTGCGTCTACAAAACAACAATACACAGAAGCGTAACTGGGTTTTCCGCGCCCTTGGCTAATTTATTTTTGGCGCCCTTGACAAATTTCAGCTTTGAGGCTTTTTCAATGCAAAATTTAAATAAATTGAAGGATAAGCCCCTCGGCGCCCTTGGCAACTGCCCCTGTGCCAAGTCGTTGATACGCCTCTGACAATACACAGTTACACATGCGATAAAATTCGTTGCCATGGCCCATGGACGGAAAAGCGTATCTGTCTCCATCCATAATATCGTTCACGCGTCAGTGAAAAGTATATTGCACAACCTCCTTTATAATAGACAACATCTCACCACTTATTGCTACAACAGCACAACAACAAAAATAATAATGATAATAAAATTGTTAAAAATTTAAAATTAAAATTGCATAGCAGCAATAAATTGAATCGCATAAATTTAAAAAGTGCGATTAACTTTTGATAGTTATCTCTCAGCTTCCAATCAGCGGCAACCAACTTGAGCAGCTGTGATAGGATGGTCCTAATTAGTTCTACATTGAAGTGCCCCCACTTGACGCGATGAGTCACCAGTCTACACGCCAATATCAGCATTATACGGTGTTATCTTTGATCATCTGTTTCTTGTTTTTCTCTCCTTGCAACTTTTGTCCTTGGACTTAAACATCATTTACCTATAGAAAAACCTGAATACATAGTTCGTGTAGTCCAACATTTGATGGTCATATAAAGTTAATTTCTTAGCTTCAAGCTATTTTGTCTTCGTTTTCTGTTTTTTAAGCACCTTGAGGCCCAGTTAATTTCACTAAATCCTCCCCACCTCCCAATTTCCTGTTTCTAATTCGAAATTCCCTTTTCTACTAGCAATAACCCCTCAAATATAAAAAAAACGGGTTATAATTGTAACCGCATGATTCGTATAAAAAGCATTAGCTTCCATTGATATACACGATCATATACGGCAAACTTGTTCGTGCAAC
This sequence comes from Ampullaceana balthica, assembly GCA_944989445.1. Taxonomy (NCBI): domain Eukaryota; kingdom Metazoa; phylum Mollusca; class Gastropoda; family Lymnaeidae; genus Ampullaceana; species Ampullaceana balthica. The sequence continues at coordinate 380,556 of CALYLW010000117.1, forward strand.
GGCAACGTTAAGGCTTTCGTGATTCAACAACCACGATGTCACCACTTTCTAAGTTATCTTCAAGATTCTTTATTATTATGGTGATGGTTTCTGTTTTGTACCAATCCGCTATTGGACTATTGGTCAGTTGGTCAGTTCCATGCCAAGAGATGCTGTAGGGAGCACCAGGACTCGGCACCATGTTGCCGACTTCAGAAGGTGACAATGATGGCGGTATCGTCATTCTCTTCAGCAACATTTCAGCTAGCCATGGCCTGTGGATGACATGTCTTCCCTATAGTTGTGGATGACATGTCTTCACTATAGTTGTGGATGACATGTCTTCACTATAGTTGTGGATGACATGTCTTCCCTATAGTTGTGGATGACATGTCTTCACTATAGTTGTGGATGACATGTCTTCACTATAGTTGTGGATGACATGTCTTCACTATAGTTGTGGATGACATGTCTTCACTATAGTTGTGGATGACATGTCTTCACTATAGTTGTGGATGACATGTCTTCACTATAGTTGTGGATGACATGTCTTCACTATAGTTGTGGATGACATGTCTTCACTATAGTTGTGGATGACATGTCTTCACTATAGTTGTGGATGACATGTTTTCACTATAGTTGTGGATGACATGTCTTCACTATAGTTGTGGATGACATGTCTTCACTATAGTTGTGGATGACATGTCTTCACTATAGTTGTGGATGACATGTCTTCACTATAGTTGTGGATGACATGTCTTCACTATAGTTGTGGATGACATGTCTTCACTATAGTTGTGGATGACATGTCTTCACTATAGTTGTGGATGACATGTCTTCACTATAGTTGTGGATGACATGTCTTCACTATAGTTGTGGATGACATGTCTTCACTATAGTTGTGGATGACATGTCTTCACTATAGTTGTGGATGACATGTCTTCACTATAGTTGTGGATGACATGGCTTCCCTATAGTTGTGGATGACATGTCTTCACTATAGTTGTGGATGACATGGCTTCCCTATAGTCGTTGATGACATGTCTTCACTATAATTGTGGATGACATGTTTTCCCTATAGTTTTATATGACATGTCTTCCCTATAGTTTTAGTACTACCCATAATTTGTACTGTTATTTACATGTACTGTCATGTACTGTCATGTACTGACACGTACTGTCCGGTTTTAAAAGAACAATAAGGGGCCGTCCATAAAGTACGTCACGCTCCAGAGGGGGGAGGGGGTGTAAGAAAGTGTGCCAGTTTGTGACAGGGGGGAGGGGGGTCCGGCGATGCGTGACGTCACGGTGTTTTATATTAAATTTTAATTGTTTTTTAAATAAATAACACAATTTTTGTTCGAAAGTGTGACGTAATTAAAAGGGGGGGGGGTGTCCAATATTTGTGACAGTTTGTGACAGGGGGAGGGGGGGGGGTAAAAGTGGTCAAAAATAGCGTGACGTACTTTATGGACGGCCCCTAATGCAATTTAAGCAACCACAAGCAATGTTCCCTCTAGACTGCGCGGCTGCACAGATATCTGAGTTACGCAGCAGTTTATAATTACCGCGCAGCAAATTTTTTTATAATATATCTCTGCGCTTGTTGAGTACAAAATTTGTGAACAAAAATGGATGCTGTGCAACTTTGCACACGGGTTATTCTATTTTGCACACAGACCAACAAACCCCAATAGACCCCAAGTCTATTGCCCGAGTAGTCTTAGATTGGCCAGAACATACTGAATCAGGTCTCGCATGTCATTAAATCCCACTCGTCAACTCCTCGGGTAATAGTCGATTGGTGGCTAAAAGTACAGCGCATAAATTGGCAATAATTAAACTTCAATATTTCTGAAGCCGTTTTCATTACCCGGATGATGTGTACGAGGTTCTCATCACATGGTGTACACACAGTACAGTACACGGAATGTGACACTTAACAGAACTAAGGCCCAGGTTTGCACACCTGTGAGGCATGATTTGACAACTTGGTGTAAGTCAAATTTACCTATCTCAGCCACCTAGGTCTGATGTCTGCCCTCAGGTGGGCCGGCGAGATGTAACCGAAACACGGGGCCAGATAATAAAGCAGATGTCGAGATAACGAAAACAGCACGAGTCAAGACAACGCTGAAGACCAAAGATGATAAAGGGCGTGACTTTAAAAAGTTGTAAGGGTGATGGGACAAGAGGCAAATTAATATATGTCTAAGAACGTTAGCCGCATTGTTGTTCAAAACTGATGAAGTCTAGTGTACACAGGTGTAAGATACATGTATATGTAGAAGGTATACTTATTTATTGACGCTCATATATGCTTATATACGCTGTCACAAAATATTTTCATACATACAAAAAGAGTTTAATCAACAACGTAAAGGTAACATTTTACAAACGCTCCATGCACACTAAAGACTACAGAATCAAATAATGTTTTGTGGGCAAAATCCCCCCAAAATTGTTCATGTGTGTACGTGAATGTTTTGTGTGTATGTGCGTGTGTGTGTGTATTCCTGTGCATGTGTGTATATGCGTGTATGCGCTGCGTGTGTGCATATTAAAAATACACGTAATAATGTGCTGTAGAATAAATTATAGATTGATTTCATAGCAACAACAGAAAAATGTGCCTGTATTTAAATCATTGTTAATGTCCTCCGTGTCGGCCAAGATGTCTGCTATGTCGTCTTTAAGAAAGACAATTCGTTTAGCTATACATATGTTTCATTGAGATATAAAGAAAAAAGTGCCACCATCGTTTTGGTTGAGGGTAAAATAATTTGCGGATGTAAGAAATAAATTTACTAAACTGTAGCGGTAGTAAGTGGTCGTCCATAAAGTACGACACGCTCCACAGGGGGGGGGGAGGGGTGTAAGAAAGTGTGACCGTTTGTGACAGGGAAGAGGGGGGTCCGGCCGTGTGTGACGTCACGGTGTTTTCTATTAAATTTTAAATTTTTTTTTATAGAAATTAACAAATTTGTTCGAAAGTGTGGCGTAATTTAGGGGGGTGGGGTCTGAGAATTGTGACAGTTTGTGACAGGGGGGGGGGTAAAAAAAGCTAAAAAATAGCGTGACGTACTTTAAGGACGGCCCCTAATGAGGAATCTTTCTATCTACTAAATTACTCGACAAAATAATATTCATTCAAAATCTTTAAATTTTAATAATTCCTATTATTACCCCCCCCCCTTTTTCCTATTACACCACTAAATGTTTATTATTACGCCCAAGAACGTAGTTAGCATTGGTATTTCACACCTCTATGTTCTAACACACCATAGACTTGTTACATCAAGTCGATATGAACTCCTTCAAAACTCATGCAAATATTATCCAGCTCAATGCACTGGGACTATTTGTATATTAAATGTGCACGCCTTATATTACCCACCAAACGCGCCTAGATTATTTCCAGAGCATTCCAGAGTCAGTCCGTGATTGTGTGTTTGGTGGTATATAAAATAGATCTTGCATGCACCTGGTGGGTGTTTTATTATCGCATAAGTTACGAGATGCAAGAACTTGGTGACCCGTCAAAACGGCTCCGCTGAAAACTGCCCCTGTCAAAACTGCCAGGTCAAAACTGCCAGGTCAAAACTGCCTCTGTCAATACGGCCCCAGACAAATCGGCCTTGGTCAAGACAGCCCAAGACAAATTGTTTACATTTTTTTACAAAAATTTGCATTTTTGCATTTTAACCTTTGTTCAACTTGTTCACCTTTTAAGAAAGTGGTCAAATTGTAAAATTATTTTTTGTGATGTTTTGATATTATTTCTTCTCAACAAACAATTGTGACTTGCTACCATATAAGGCAGTGGTTCCCAACCTTTTGTGGGTGGCGGCCCCTTTTTTATAAAAGCCATGTGACCCGCGACCCCCATGTCATTTTCAAAAAAGTTTTTTACAAAATAAAACTAATTTGCATTATAGTCAATATTTTTAGTCGACAGCAGGCGACCCCCAAAAAACCCTTCGGGACCCACAGGTTGGAAATAGCTGATATAGAGTTACTTTTATTAAATTGCTTCTTGTGATGTTATTATTAGTGTTTCTTGTGAACTAAAACTGACACTGAATCGATGACTAATCGGTACTAATTTAATATTTGAGTTTATTTTTATTCCATTAACATCTGCTACAGTGATGGCGAACCATTTTTGGGGCCGCGTGCCCAAAATTCAGACCGAAACCCACTTATTTATAGCAAAGTGACAACACTCCAATGAAACCCGAAAATATGGGTTTGGCTTAGCTGATTTGATTAAGGAAGTAATATTTTAGTCGCGTGCCGGCTGATGACGCTCTACGTGCCGACTGTGGCACGCGCGCCATAGGTTCGCCATCACTGATCTATTCGTCCAGGGCCGGTTTGTCTGGGGCCGTTTCGACCAGGGCTGTTTTGACAGGGGCCGTTTTGACAGGGGCCGTTTGGACAGGGGCCTTTTTGACTGGGGCCGTTTTGACCGGGGCCGTTTTGTCGGTGAACTCAAGAACGTATCAAAAATCTGTTAGATGTGTTGTGACGGTCTGAGTTGTTGACATATGTGTTCCTGAGACTGTGTTAGCTGGAAGAGACACATTTAGGGCTATGGGAAAGGTCTGGACCTACACATTGAATTTTCCCTCACATGCCCTGTACAAAAATTAGAGCATTCATGATATTGTGCTGCGGCTGAGCCGGTCATGAACATGGAATTCAAGCAAAAAATGGAGACGATACGTACTGGTGCTCGATGCGTTAAAAAAGCCATAAACTATTACATGAGATCATTATAGGGAATGCTGATTCACTTGACGTCTGAAAACTGATTCATCATTTCTACATCAAGATGTGGCGCATGAAATTTCCAACCAGTGGCGTAGCTAGGGGGTGCAGGGGGGTCATATGTCCCCAGGCGCCACGTTTGGGGGCGCCAAAATGAGTATTAAAATTAATTATTTAAATATATTTTGATGTAAACTAATGTATTTCAAATACATTCGCAAGATTGAATTTTGGAGCTCCACAAATATCTTCTTTACAAATCAGTTGGCAAGCTTGATTTTGGCGCCCCCATTGAGAATTAGGTGCGCCATGTGGATTTTCAAACTAAAAAAAAAGTAACCATTAAAGAATCATTTTTAGGTTTTGTTCATATACATTCCAAAGATGTAGCAAGCCTTGAAAGGGTTATCGTAGAGAAACTGGAATATGATAACATACCTCTAGCCGATTGTCGGTCACAATAACATTTCAATGCTGATATAATGAATGGACATATATCTGGCCTTCAACGGCGAATATGTAGCATAAATAACAGAGCATTGTTTGCAAACTGTGACAACCACAGCTTAAACTCAGCTAAACATAGGGGGTTGCCAGACGTCCGGCAGAAGGAGGACATGTCCTCCTTTTTAGCTCAATATTCTCCGTCCGGCAGACTAAGCTAAACTCGTTTAAAATGTCGGGCTTTTCTTACATTTTATATTATAATTTGTATGTATTTTTTTTACAACTATTTAACTTTAAATAAAAATAGATTATGGCTATTTTTAAAACTTAAACTCTAGACAAGGTCGAAAAAATATAGTTCTAGTTCTAGGTTAAAAAATAGGGCTGTCATTGAAAATGAAATGGAAGAAACAGCAGTATTTGAGGTTATGAGCCGTCTTCACACAACCTTAGAAAAATAGATTGGAGGAGACATTTATTTCACTGCAAGTGAAGGAGATGTTATGAAGACTTATGGAAAGTGGTCAAGAAGAAGAGCTTGGCAGATTTTAAGTTGGTGTATGAAACATGCATTAGTTACTTAGAAAAGTGGTTGAAAACTTTTGATGAAATTCAATGCTTTAATTGAATGTACTTATTTTATATCATAGAATGTAAACTTGATGATCTTTTGGCGTGTATATTGTATTTGAAAGAGAACGGTACGTAGATGATGTGCAGTTGTTTGACCAATACAGCAATCTTAAATCATTTGTACAAGACAAAAATGAACTGTTTTTAAGACTCTTGCATGAACAGTGGCAGCTATTACAATACAACTGTACTGACTTTAAGTTTAATCCGGGACGACTTAAATGAAATATTCAAAATGTCCTCCTTTGTCGTCCTCCTTATTGTTTTATTATGCCCTCCTTTTGGCGTCCACATATCTGGCAACCCTAGCTAAACAGGATCCATGCAGTGTTATCACGTTTTTGGAACAGTTGAAAGTATATCTTTGTTTTTCTCTCGTTCAACAACTGGTTGGGAAGAATTTAAAAGAATTGTGACAATCACAGTGAAGACAGAGAGTCTAAAAACATTCTGGAGTGCACGGTCAGAAGCTGTTAAAGCTATTTATGAAGGACTATATGAACTAGTAGGGCTGTTGGAAAAATTATCAGAGGATGCAACTATGACGCCTGACACCAGAAGTGATGCAGAAACTTTACTGGCAGGTATATTAAACTTAAACTTCCTTGTTTTGATACATTTCGGGAACATCGTACTTGGGAAAATTGATCGTGTCCAGAAACGGTTGCAGGATCCTATTATGAATTTCAAGGAAGCAGCATCTGATCTTGAATCGCTGGTGCAAGAACTTGTCAACATTCGTGATAATTTTAGCCTAGTTGCGATTGACAATGGAAAAAAAGATGCAAAACTTGTGGAATCGAGGTTGACAGAAGGATTAGACGACATCGGAGGATACCTGGAGAATTAGCAAGAGAGGCAGGACTTTCCGCAGAAGAAGAAATTGCGTGTTATGAACTGCGTAATTGATTGACTCCAACAGGAGATATCAATACGGTTTTTGTCTAAAAAAATTTAAACACCAAATTTTGGATTTTTAATAAACATCAAAACTCCTCTCGCTGAGACGAATGTCGATACATTTCGTCAAATTTGCTTAGATTTTGGAAATTTCTACGACACTGACGTCAATGGTCATGAATTGTGCATTGAAATCGGAGTCTACAAAATGCTGCTCAGTAACCGGACTGAAGTTCTACCGGCAACTCCTTTGGAGCTTCTTGGTTTTATTGTTTCATATGGAGATGACGTATTTCAAAATCTGTGCATTCCACTGCAAATACTTCTAACAATTGCTGTTTCAATTTCAAGCTGTGAGCGGTCCTTCAGCAAACTGAAGCTTATTTTGTCTTAATTACATGCTTCAATGGGACAAGATCGTCTTAGTGATCTTGCATTCCTTAGCACCGAAAGAGAAACACTTGAGAATATTAATTTTGACAATTTGATTGACGAGTTTGCGACTAACAAATCAAGGAGGATCAATTTGTTGTAGGCTATGTCAATTTCAGTTATGTATAATTAGTAGAGTATATTTTTGTTCTTCAAATAAATTGTTTACAATCGCATAGACAATTATTAGTCTGTATTCTTTTTCATTAAAATACCAGATGCTTCGAAAATGAACCATATAAACCGTACTATTTCAAAAAATTTCTTGGGGGCTCAATGAGCCCCCAGAATTTGTCGGTCCGAGAAGGGGCGCAGAATTTGTGTCATGTCCCCGGGCGCAGATGACCCTAGCTACGCCACTGTTTCCAACTCACCAAGTTGTTTATTAATGATGCACTCGACTATTAGTGAATAAATAAACGAATCCCAAATTTTATTTTAAACCATGGTGACGTCACCTGTTAGTTCACGTGTCCTTTAGTGGCCCTTACAGAGAGCCATCCGCCAAACAACACGCACGCAGTCCAAGAACCGGTCGTGAGAACACTTGACCTCTAGATCTGACTTATAGTGTTTACTATTGGTTAACTCAGAAAACTTGGTCATGTTTGCTATATGAAGGTGTATTGTTTACTCTTCTGCTGCAGAGTTTATTGTCCTACTCCTACATATTCACCAGGACACATCCATCCATCCAATGCTAAAAACATAAATAAAGTATTAAAGTAAACTAATCCAAGTTCCATTTTTTAAATATGTTTCCTATAAAAAAAATTTTAAATTCTATAACACGTGCACACCTCTGTTGTTAAAAATACACTGCATCAGAGGTGTCACTGTGGGGGTTCGGGGGTGCGGATCGCACCGGGTGACACCATCACACGGGGTGACACCTTAATTTAAAATTCCGATTGTTCCAGTTATTTCGCACTGTCAGACTCGGAGTGTGTCAATGGGGTAAGTCGTGAGGGGGTGACACCATGAGCCACGCACTGGGTGACACCAACCCTAAGGACGACTCTGCACTGCACCATTACAATAAGAAGATGATTTAAGTCTTGTTATATCACCTATGTGCAGACGTTATGAAGAGACCGATAAAGGTTAACTCAGGAGTTCCACAAGGAACTGTGCTAGGTCCCTTACTCTTTTTAATATATATAAATGATTTACCCAACAACATCTCAACAGGAACAAAAGTTAGGTTATTTGCTGATGATTGTATAATCTATAGAACAATTAAATCAGTACAAGATAGCAAAATTTTACAAAAAGACTTAGATGAATTGATAAAATGAGAAACTAACTGGAGTATGAGTTTCCACCCAGAAAACTGTCAACTGCTAAGAGTAACAAAGAAAAAGAAACAAATAAATTCAAAATATTTCATTAATTTCATGAAAAGGAACTAACCCAAACTAAAGATGCAACTGCAAAATACTTAAGAGTCATAATAAATGAGAAACAATCATGGAATCCCCATGCAAATAAAGTTATTAAAAAATCAAACAAAAACCTTAGGCTTTATAAAAATAAACTTTTAACAAATGTAATAGAGACATAAAACTAAAATGCTATCTCACCTTGGTGAGACCTGTACGAGAATATGCATCTTCTGTATGGGATCCCATCCACCAAAGAAAACATTGATAAACTAGAACAAATTCAAAAAAGAGCTGCCCGATTCATTACTGGAGAATATTCGAAACTGACAAGAATAACACCATTAGTTAAATCATTAAACCTTGAAACACTAGAGGATAGAAGAACCAAGAGCAAAGTAGTAATCATACATAAAGCAATTAATTCTAATTTAGAAATACAACACAAAGATAACTTAATACAACCCTCAGATAGACATAAGGATAAAAACACCTTTCTTATTCCGTATGCAAGAACAAACACATACAAGTTTTCTTCTTCCCGTCCGGAATTCGGGCGTGGAATGGGGTTGCCTGAAGAAACCAGGAAAGCCAACACTTTATCAACATTTAAAATCTCTAATAAGAATGCAGGACTAAACACAAAACCATAGATAATCGTAGGACGCAATAATCTACTGTATAGAAGGAGCGTCTGTAACAGATAAGATAAGATAAGATAAGATAAGATAGTAGTAGTATTAGTAGTAGTAGTAGTAGTAGTAGTAGTAGTAGTAATAGCAGTTTTCGAATTTGGAAGCCTGTAGGACTGTAGGGATTTATGTTTAAATAACTATTAAAAAATCAGTGGCGTAACCAGGGTAAGCGCCATCAGGGCGTGTCGAGAACCTTACACAGACACAATACCCACGCATACACACATTGTGACGCCAACTCCAACCCTCCACATCCGTCAGTGGCGTAGCTAGGGATTTGGGGGCCCGGTGGCTTGGCCTCTTTTAGGGGCCCTACATTTTGACATTCGACATCACGACATCAGATAATGTACACTCCTTTGGGGCAAGTGGAGGCCCGGGGGACTTTTGAATTTGGACCCCACCCTTAGCTACGCCACTGACCTCCGTCTTCTTACGCCACTGCAAAGAAACAGCGAGTAGGACTAATTTTGTTAACAATCCTACCGTCTATCAAACATTTGCTGTCGCAGCAACTTTAACATACACATCCATGCACCCACCCCCTCGCCTCCCCCCCACCGCCCCCGCCCCCCCCCAAGGAAAAGGTTAACAGTAAGTTTGTCAGAGGTACTTAAGACAGATTCCTTTTGTGTCGTGACAGTCGGTCAACAAACAAAAATAAAGACATGAAATAATCATATTCCATCTTTTCTCACGAAGTCAAAGAACAAAGGTCTTCATCAACAGCACTCCTCCACTCCCTCCACATCCAGTGCCACGCAAGCCGGTCCGGCCATCTCGCAACTCGGTACTGAAGTCTTTGAAAACCTCCTCCAAAATACTAAAGTCAACAAACAATCGTGTGGTTTTCTCCCCTGTGGAGATGATGAGAGACAAAAGGGTTATTAGACGGCCGTGTTTTCTGGGGGTCTGTTCCTATGGGAGATAAGCGAGGCGTGTTGACACAAGGGTGAGTTATCTCCTCTTGGGGGCCCTGATATCTGTACCAGAGCTTGGTTCGGTGTTTACCTACCTAAATATCTATTTGGCCACGATTTCACACAACTTACGACTAAAACTATAGAACTGGCTTCAACTTTGATATTTGTGATAGCAAATAAACACATATAATTCTTAATTATTTTTTTTTAAATTTGAATTTTAAGTTCCGAGTAAAGAGAGGAGTCCCGCTGAACCCGAACCGAACACACCAAACTAAAACCCTGATGACCGAACCCTACTCAAAGGATGACCGAACCCCCATGATGCTCGACCCCTGCTTAACACGACCCAAATGAATACCGACACATTAACAAAGATATACTCCAACGTCAATGAGGACGAGGCGATCCGTAGGAACCTTAGATATGGCCAACATATTAGAACCTTAGATATGGCCAACATATTAGAACCTTAGATATGGCCAACATTTTAGAACCTTAGATATGGCCAACATATTAGAACCTTAGATATGGCCAACATTTTAGAACCTTAGATATGGCCAACATATTAGAACCTTAGATATGGCCAACATAATAGAACCTTAGATATGTCCAACATATTAGAACCTTAGCTATGTCCAACATATTTGAACCTTAGATATGGCCAACATATTAGAACCTTAGATATGGCCAATATATTTGAGCCTTAGATATGGCCAACATATTTGAACATTAGATATGACCAACATATTAGAACCTTAGATATGGCCAACATATTAGAACCTTAGATATGGCCAACATATTAGAACCTTAGATATGGCCAACATATTAGAACCTTAGATATGGCCAACATATTAGAACCTTACATATGGCCAACATATTAGAACCTTAGATATGGCCAACATATTAGAACCTTAGATATGGCAAACATATTAGAACCTTAGATATGGCCAACATATTAGAACCTTAGATATGGCCAACATATTAGAACCTTAGATATGGCCAACATATTAGAACCTTAGATATGACCAACATATTTGAACCTTAGAAATGGCCAACATATTAGAACCTTAGATATGGCCAACATATTTGAGCCTTAGATATGGCCAACATATTAGAACCTTAGATATGGCCAACATATTAGAACCTTAGATATGGCCAACATATTAGAACCATAGATGTGGCCAACATTAGAATCGAAACGCGGAGCATCCCCTCCCGGGGCCGTCGATAAAGTACGTCACGCTATTTTTTACCATTTTAACCCCCTCCCTCCCCCCTGTCACAAATCTCGGATCCCCCCCCCCTCTAAAGTACGTCACATTTTCGGGAAAAAAATATTTTGTATTATCAAAACAATTAAAATTAAATAGAAAACACCGTGACATCACACATGGCTGGGCCCCCCCTCCCCCTGTCACAAACTGTCACACTTTCTTACACCCCCTCCCCCCTCCTGGAGTGTGACGTACTTTATGGACGGCCCCCTCCCGGGCCAGAAGAATGTGTGATATACCGTAGTTAAAACAAGAAGAAGAAGAAAAAAACAACAACGCTGCAGCAAAACGATTCTATATTTGGAAGTGAAGAGTGTTTACTTTTCAACCATTTCCTACAATTTACCTCCAACCAATGGTTTTTTTCCTCATTTATTTAATCCATCATAATTCTTAGTGCTGAAGCCCGTAAAGGCTCTGGCCTGTTCAATCGCATTATCCCAGACCGACCAACCACTGGTCCTCTGCATCCATGATCGGATCCCCAGCAGCTGAAGGTCCTTTCATTGATGTCACCCAGCGAGCAGCTCGAATTTGTCAAAATTTATTTGCATAGTGACATAACACATTTAACTGTAACCTCCAAAAAAAAATAAAATAAATAAAAATAAAAAAAACACTTCATTTTTTTTTCTTTCAAAATTGTAATGAAATATCGGAGACACGGAATTCAATGACAACTTTGGGCGAATCTTACACAGGGCCGTCTTAACGCATAGGCCCGTTGGGCATTTGCCCGGGGGTCCACAAGCATAGGGGCCCATCGGAATATGTTTATTTATATATATTATTAATTATATTATGTATATTATTTTTTATTCCTGCAGGGGATGGGCCCAACACTATTTCTTTGCCCGGGGGCCCAAACTGGTTTAAAGACTGCTCTGATCTTACATCAGTACTTGTAAATCATCCGAAATAAGCCATTGAGAGAAGAAAAAAAACCAGGTTAGCCTTATAGCAATTACCTCACGACATGGGATTGGCGTCACAAGCTCCGAGTCTGGGACGCACAGTACGTCAAGCCTCTCTGACAGGTAGTTTATAAGCAGCACGCACCACTGACTCGATTTCGCGTCACGAAACATGCCACGCGTGTACGTCCCATTCAGAACTGCACGCCTCCGTGCACACGGCAAGTGCTGCCAGCAGATTGCCCCATGACACTTTTATCCACGCACAATCATCGAGGTAACATGTCACCCTTATCATACGCGTTTATTTATTTTTTCCCCCCACTTCTAAAATCAAACTGCTTTTTTTAAAATAAAAAACAAAATACAGCTTCTTTGTTATAATATAATTACTAGTGTCTATGACTCATAACAGGTTGGCTCAACGCAGCACCAGAAATCATAACATCCATGGGCGTGTTGCGGGGGGGGGTGAGCAAATGCCACCGATTGATTATGCAAAATGTTCGTCAAATACTTTTACTAAAATTTTAGTTGTGCATTGAAATTAATGGCTTAAATTAGCAGCATCTAAAATATAATGAATACACATTTAATGGAGGCTAAAGCAAATAGTGGCATTACCCATGTCGTCCATAGAAATGATGTCACTTCATGTACTGCCCAAAAGCACTGGTGGATCAGACCCGATGAGATAGTGAGCGACAAAGGCGGCGCTCCTTTATCATGTAATGGGTACTTTTAGCACACAATGGTACTTTTAGCACAGACTGGTACTTTTAGCACAGGCTGGTACTTTAGACCAGTGCTTCTCAAAGTGGTGGTCCGCGGACCGGTGCCGGGCCGTGGGCCATCCGCTTCCTGTCCGCAGATGTTCTAAAAAAAAGGACACACAAAATTGTCAGTGCAGGGAAAATAGTGCACTGGTCCCTGGTGCAATGGAACAAATTCCTGCCGGTCCGCCATACTAAAAAGTTTAAGAAGCACTGCTTTAGACCACACTTGTGCTTTAAACCAGTGCTTCTCAAACTTTTTAGTATGGCGGACCGGCAGGAGTTTTCCCATTGCACCAGGGACCGGTGCACTATTTCCCCTGAACAGACATGGTAGCGACGTGAGGCCCCCCCCCCGCCCTAAAATATTTGGCATTACTTCGGTTAGTTATATCCAACAAATTTTGTAAAGAATAGCCACTTGTCTTGATGTTGGTTGGCGGTAACGACTTGACTTCACCTGTGTTTTTCATCGTCAAGGGCTGGAACTATGAATTGTTAAATAAAAAAGAGTTTTTAAAATTAACGTTAACCGATAAGTATAAAAACCATTGAATTTCACTGTATCCCTAAATACTTAGGGATCAAAGTCAAGTGGCGTGCCACTTACATATTTACAAAATACAGCCGTAGTGCACGTACACGAAACATAGAAAGATAAAGGTAGAATGATTGACATTAATATATTAATTTCATAGTTTCTGTAATTATAAATAAAGGCAATATTTAAAATGTATTTTTATTTGAATTTAATTTTTTGTAAACGTAAGTGTAAGTTACTAAAAGTTTTTTGTTTAAGTAACACAAGTTAATAATAATATGTCTCACAGCATTGTAAATAAAATTTTAAAAGAGTTTAAAATAAATGAACAATTCTTAACTAGTCACTAGTCACCTAAATATTCTCAAGAACAGCGCAATTGATAAAACATATTTGTACCGGTGCTTTGTGTTGCAGCGATTACTGACAATTAAATTGTAATGCACATCAGATGTTAACCAAAAAAAATTATTTAAAGATAAAAATAAAGTGACTTTCTCATGGACTAAATATAGTGCCTATTTGTATACCCATATATTTACAAATATAATTGTATTATTTCGGTATATTTGGAAATAAATTATATAGTAATACATTTTTGAAGAGAAAAATCTTAACCATTAGTGGCTTATTGTTCATTTAGTATAGTACATACTTATTGAGACTTTCAATAAATCAACTCAAATAAATAAAATAAATACATCAATGCTGTTTGTAAAAAAAGCATTTTTTTAAAAATAAATAAATAAATAAATAAAAAACAACAACAAACAAAACAAAGTGACATGGTCAAAATTACTTTTTTTTTAAAAAACTAATTATTTTTATAATATTCACTTAAATTTACTAAATATTTCATTGAAATCAATGTAAGCTATTAATCTGCTCATTTACATTTATTTTCAGTCGGACATTTTGTTTACATCAGCAGATGGCAAGTTCCAAATCCTGGTGTAAGAAATCTTAAAGATCTATTTTTAATGTACGAGCCAGTTCAAAACTCGCCTCTGTTTCACATTAACACGCAAAAATAACATTAATTTATTATTATTGAAATTAATATAATTTATTTAATTTTTTAAAAATTGTATGTGCTTTTTTCCCCCCTTTCTGTATAATTTCTGCGGCCCGGCAGCTGATGGTCCTCGGACCGGTGCCGGTCCGCGGACCACCACTTTGAGTAGCACTGCTTTAAACCACACTGGTACCCTTAGCATTCACTGGTACTTTAGCACACACTGATATTTTAGTACAAACTGGTACTTTTAACACACACTGGTTTCTTTAGCACACACTGGTATCTTTAACACACACTTGCACTTTTAGCACACACTAGCATTTTTAGAACACACACACTGGTACTTTTGCACAAACGTTTATTTTAGCACACACACACTGGTACCTTTAGAATTCATTGATACTTTTATAACAGTGAACTGACTGGTAACTTTAGCACACACCACGGTACTTTTGCACTAGCTGGTATTTTATCACACACTGATACTTAAACCACACACTGGTAATTTATCCCACACTGGTGCTCTACCACATACTGATAATTTTAGTTAGCACCCTAATTAGTAATCCTGACAAGGTCAAACAATTTAAATAAAAACCTCACCCCCCCCCCTTAAAAAAACTTCTCTACGCCCATGCAAACCTCCTTTATTTTTACATTTTATATTCCTTCGATGTTTTGTATTTCATACTCTCCCCCCCCCCACACACACACACACAATAATCATACACACACACGCTTTCATCATAGTTTCCAAGTGTTATCTATCTAAACAATCAAATAGATCAGTTTTGGGTCTCCTGTTGAATGTTGATCCAGCAAAGGTTAACGGACTTTTAAAAAAAAATTTAAACCGATGTGATAAATGATAAATATAATAACGGTTCATTTCCGTTGAGCTCAATCCATCGACAGGTGTCCAACGAGCCGGGATCGCTGATTGGACAGTCGAGAGTTTCCCACGCCACGAGCACCCGCCATTTGTCGTTATAGTAACAGACGCGCACGGCAAGCACCAATCGGAGGCCGGCGCTTCTCCTTTTTTTGGTGGCGAAAATTGTCGTGACGAAACTTTTAAAAGGGTTGACTGCGTCAAAAATGACGCCACGTCACGTGAGACAACTGACACGGTTATCCCTGTTAATTGAAGGTTCTCCTCCCCCACCCCCCCCCACCATGTGACGGGTTGTTGTAGAGAAGAAGCATCTAATTTGACAGAGATGTTACCAGACAAAAAGATCAATGCCGTCAGTTGACGTAACGCACTTATCGGTGCAGGGTTGCCATATTGGCCTTTTAAAGGCCAAATTCTCAAAATTTGGCCTTTTTTAAGAGGGTTTGGCATCAAAAATTTTTGTTGGCCTTTTGGCCTTTTTTTGGCCTTTTTCTTTAAAAAAAAATATATATATATATAATATATATAAAAAATAATGTTTATCACAACAAAAAAAGATTAAAAATTTGCCAATTAGTCAATAACCTTATTAATTATTTTCTATTTTTGAATAGCTTACGTGTATTTTAGACATTAAAAATTTTAACGAAAAGGCTATTAAGAAAAAGCCAGATATAGAATGCAGCTCACACTTTTAGACGCTATTGTTATAGTCCAGGCTGAGCTTTTGTTTACAAATAAATGCAGCAAGGACTTTCTTATTTCACCAAGAGTGCTTGATGACTTGACATCTGATAAAGTTTATAATAATACTGCAAATAGCAGTCTAGCGGAAAAGGATGACCTGAAGCTTTTCTTTCAAATTTTTATGTTAGTATCATAGTCTATTTATTTTGTGAGTACAACCATACATACGAACATTGGCATTTACACATTTATTATCCTTTTTCTCCTGGTTCTACCTTCATTTTAAATAGTTAAATAATTTTCAGCCGTTATGAGCCGTCCATAAAAGACGTCACGCGATTTTGGCAGATTTTCAATGTATTTTCACCCCCCCCCCACCACTCGTCACATGTAATCAAGAGCTAGACCCTTTCCAATATGACGTCACAGTTCTTAAAAGCACCCTCCCCTCGCCATAAATCTGTGACCCCCTCCCGCCCCCTAGGTGCGTGACGTCATTTTTGTTGACATTTTTCATATAAAATAAGTTTGGCCTTTTTTTGGCCTTTTTTGGCAGTAAGTTTGGCCTTTTACCCAAATTACAATCTGGCAACCCTGTATCGGTGTTAAGACAATGGCGAAAACCAGGATGGTGGTTAGACTATCATCGTCAACAGTAGAGATGCCACTTGGGTTTATTTTGTACACATTTGTTTAAGTTTAAAACTTAAACTAAACAAAACCTATTTCCTTGCGGGGTCTTGTTTATTTTAAAACACCACAATGAACACGACTTAATACCAAACCTACATGGCAGGATACAAATGCAACAGCCCAGAACGCGATTGCCCCCCCCTCCCCCCATACATGTTCCAGCTGGAAGGTGAAACTGTCCAATCTGACATTTGACGTCATTTGAACTATTTAAAGGTTACTCAACCCTGCAGCAACGTTTTTATTACAAACTATAAATAATGCATGATGTAACTACAGAAAAAAAATCCTTTCCATACCAGTCTACAGCCCATGATTCCAAAAATACTTACTCCACTGCTCATGACTCCATCGTTCCTTACCACTGGTGATTGTTATAACTCCACATCTTCCCTGTTCCTAAATCAACATCTTCCCTGTTACTGACTCCACATCGTCCCTGTTCCTAACTCCATATCTTCCCTGTTCCTAACTCCACATCTTCCCTGTTCCTAACTCCACATCTTCCCTGTTCCTAACTCCACATCTTCCCTGTTCCCGACTCCACATCTTCCCTGTTCCTAACTCCACATCTTCCCTGTTCCTAACTCCACATCTTCCCTGTTCATAACTCCACATCTTCCCTGTTCCTAACTCCACATCTTCCCTGTTCATAACTCCACATCTTCCCTGTTCCTAACTCCACATCTTCCCTGTTCCTGACCCCAGTGCTGAGCTTATGAGTTCACTGTTTTTGCCGGACACTTATCCGATCTGATCTCGTTCGCGCACCACCTGAAGTTTCCGCAACGGTCGATGGCCGGCTATGAACAGGAAAATTTACCTTTTAAAAAAAAACAACATCGTGAGTTAATAATGTCATTCATTTGTTTTCACTATTCTCTCGCTATAGAATATTGAAAAAAATGATTCCCTTTCCAGTCCATGACGGACTATGGGGCAAGTGATGTAGCGTCAATGAAGACAAACAGCAACTTAAGAGACAGTAATCTTAAGTGGTACATACAAATGTGAGAAATGGTGAGGAAAGAACCTCAACTCAGATAATGAACAGCTGGTCAATGGTGCCAATGGCAGGTTTTCAACAACAACAACAACAACAACAAGAAAAAACAAGAAAACAAACAAACAAACAAACATAAATTTTGAAATGTATATATATACAATTTGTGTAAATGATGTATTGATTGCTACGTTTGAACACTAGGCGGTATACACGTAATACAAGTGTAAAGTTGTCGGCAAAACTCCAGCAATAATATCATTAAGGAGCCATAACGACCAGGCAGTGATCGTGTGCCCTTTAAGAAAAAGAAGAACAACCTTAAGTGGTCTTTTAAAAAAAAAGGTTAAGATAAGAATGGTTCAAGGGATGTTTAGTTGGTTTCAAGAGTATTAATGTATCATACAGAATGGGACTGCGATAAAGCTTTTAAATAAAATACAAAATACACAAACAAATTGTGCAATGAAAACAATATATTTGAGCTTTATTTTTAAACTAATACGACAGTAGACGTTTCGGCTAATGCCTTCATCAGTACAATAACATAAAATAGGTACTTACAACAGTTTTATTTACCCTCTAATTCAGCAGGTCTTCAAAAAACCTCCTCTTTTTGCTTTCCGGAGAGATAGAAGCCTCAGAGATATACTTGTAAGAAGTCACCTTCCCACATTGAAAGCACATATTGGAACAAAATGTTGCAACCGTAATCGTTGCAATACTTGTCCATATGTGATTGAAAGTAACACAATTTCTTTCCCCTTGAAAAATTCACAATAAAAGATGGGTTCACTTGTACAAGTCGCAACGTGATTTATGCAATCCTTTGCAAGAGGTGCAATAAAATTTATGTGGGTGAAACAGGTCGTCGTTTTGGAGATCGGTTTCAGAGAACACCTGTATAAATTAATAAACAGGCTCAATGTCCTGTATCTAAACATTTTAATAGTGTTGACCATGACGTCATTTCAGATCTTGCAGTAACTGGTATTTTATATGCAAGCAATACCCATGATAGAATCCACATGGAAAATAGGCTTATAAAACGATTTTGTACGTTGGCTCCATATGGAATTAACCAAATTCATAATTTTACCAAAGTTCAGAATCTTGTTCCCGTTGTAGTTTTCACTGTTACCGTAGAGACTTCCTCCTTTTTCCTAGATCATTTGTCCTTGTTTGTTTTTGTTGTCCCTTCCTTTTTCTTTTATTTTAATATTTATTGCTAAATATGTTTTACAAATTCAAATAAAACTGTTGTAAGTACCTATTTTTATGTTATTGTACTTTGGAAGGCATTAGCCGAAACGTCTAAATTCGTATTAGTTTAAAAATAAAGCTTAAATATATTGTTTTCATTTCAAGAGTATGAAGACCTAAAAAAAAATTTTTTTTTAAAAAACATTTTTAAAAAATAAATATAAAAATAAAAATTGAGAACCACAATCAGGGGCACGACATCTAACTAACAAACAAAAACAAATAAACAAGTTAAAGTTTTTAATGTTTAAGTATATTTTGGGGGAATAAGTTGGAGAGTGAATTTTTTTTTATTACTACTTAAAACAGACACCCGGGTCTAAAACCGGAAGTCTAAACGATCTCACAGGTCTGATTAATATTAGTACAAGGCCGTTGGAAAGTTTCTTGCTTTATTATACGGGAGTAATTTTGGCTAAAGTTTATTATTATTATTTCTAGTTGTACACTCCGAACTGACAAACGCCAAATGGGACAAACCGAAGCACGTAAACAAACATGTCATGTGTGCACACGCCCATTAAATGCCATTTAAATTTAGAAACTCATTCGACCCCGTGTCACCGAAAGGGAAATGAATCAGCGATCTAAATTACAGCTCACTTGTTGGGGCAAACACCTCGACGTTAAGGGGGAAACATGCAGGTGACGCACTATACCCCAGGTGAGTCAGAGACTCAGGTGCGACATGACTCAGAACTTAACGGTAACGTCGCGTTTAATGACTTCCAGATCAGATAATAGGCACGTCTCTCCTGTCTGTGCCGGGGCCTTCCGAACCCCACCTCCGACCCCCACCTCCGACCTCCCACCTCCGAACAGACACCTCCCCCCAAATTGTCCGTCCCTTTGTCGTCCTGCTGCCAGTGGCTCGTATCATCCTGACATTTGTTGAGGGCCGTGATACTAGGATCCACAGTGGTCCTCACCATGACACTTGTTAAGGGCGGTGATACTAGGATCCACAGTGGTCCTCACCATGACACTTGTTGAGGGCGGTGATACTAGGATCCACAGTGGTCCTCGCCCTGCCACTTGTTGAAGGGCGTGATACTAGGATGCACAGTGGTCCTCAACGGACACGTGTTGAAGGCGGTGATGCTAGGGTCCACAGTGGTCCTCACCATGACACTTGTTGAGGGCGGTGATACTAGGATCCACAGTGGTCCTCGCCCTGCCACTTGTTGAAGGGCGTGATACTAGGATGCACAGTGGTCCTCAACGGACACGTGTTGAAGGCGGTGATACTAGGATCCACAGTGGCCCTCACCATGACACTTGTTGAGGACGGTGATAGGATCCACAGTGGTCCTCACCATGACACTTGTTGAAGGGCGTGATACTAGGATGCGCAGTGGTCCTCACCATTACACTTGTTGAAGGCGGTGATATTAGGATCCACAGTAGTCCTCACTCTGACACTTGTTGAAGGCCGTGATACTAGGATCCACAGTGGTCCTCACTCTGACACTTGTTGAAGGCCGTGATACTAGGATCCACAGTGGTCCTCACTCTGACACTTGTTGAAGGCCGTGATACTAGGATCCACAGTGGTCCTCACATGACACTGTTGGGGGCCGTGATACTAGGATCCACAGTGGTCCTCACTCTGACACTTGTTGAAGGCCGTGATACTAGGATCCACAGTGGTCCTCACTCTGACACTTGTTGAAGGCCGTGATACTAGGATCCACAGTGGTCCTCACTCTGACACTTGTTGAAGGCCGTGATACTAGGACTACAGTGGTCCTCACCATGACACATGTTTGGGGCCGTGATACTAGGATCCACAGTGGTCCTCACTCCTCACTCTGACACTTGTTGAGGGCGGTTATACTTAGATCAAGAGTGGTCCTCACCATGACACTTGTTGAAGTCACTGATACTAAAATAACAATTGGCCCTTCACACTGGCACGCCAAAGGCACATATATTGTGTCCACACTTGTTATAACAACTACAATTGTTGAAATAGCTAATACTTAATACGAAGGTTTATAGTCCTAATGTGCAATTTGTCCTTAAACTTATGACTTTGCTTTATATTAGTTGTCAAATAAAGTTTTAAGACACAGCAGGACAAAACAATAATGGAGCAATCCTTTACCCGCATCGTTCTGCCGTACATTTATCTAATCACATAAACCACGATTTGCGACTTGGAGTTATCTGCCATCACGGTTACACTAGTCATTAGAGGAATGGATCAATACGTCTCTTTATATTATTCTATTAATCTAGTTTTTAGTATGTTTCAAATAGGATTTAAGGATAACTGCTAAACTGTCCTGTAAATCAGACTCTAACAATGTCTTGGCCTCACCGTGTTCACCTTTTAAAGGTAGACAATTGCTTGCTAAAAAGTACCATGCATTTTGAAGAAAAAAAAAGGTTTGACATCTGCACTCAATACTGAATGTCCTTAAACCATTCGGCTTTTACCGATTATAATAGATTTCTTTTGGTCTGTCTTTAATCTGACGAATCTTGAATTTGCACAAGTATGCATGAAAATAGTTCATTGTGGATTTGGTTGAAATAGTTACGCGTAATAGAATGGTGCAAAGAACGCTGGAAATGAGTGATGCACCTAAGAATAAACAACTATAATAAGTCTAAGGTTTGGTCTAAAATACTGACAGGTAAGGTAAAATTGCGCAGCATGAAACGGGTGTTTCAAATAAAAAATATATGAATTAAAGAAAACGGGTTCGATCATTTAGTAAATAAAAATTCAAATTTTAAAGTAGTCGTATATCTTTTGATTACTTTTAGTTTATTTGTATATTTATGAATATGAATACCAAGGAACGCTCACAGCAGTTTTTAATTTCGTGTCATCCAAATTGAATACACTTCCACCTTTCTTTTCACATACAAACCATAGCCCCCATCACCTCTAATGCAAATTCTAGCCTATGAACTGTACGCTGACCAATGTGTACACACTATAAACTGTACGCTGACCAATGTGTACACACTATAAACTCTACGTTGACCAATGTGTACACACTATAAACTGTACTATGACCAATGTGTACAAACTATAAACTGTACTATGACCAATGTGTACAAACTATAAACTGTACTATGACCAATGTGTACAAACTATAAACTGTACTATGACCAATGTGTACACACTATAAACTGTACTATGACCAATGTGTACAAACTATAAACTGTATGCTGACCAATGTGTACAAACTATAAACTGTACGCTGACCAATGTGTACACACTATAAACTGTACTATGACCAATGTGTACAAACTATAAACTGTACGCTGACCAATGTGTACACACTATAAACTGTACGCTGACCAATGTGTACACACTATAAACTGTACGATGACCAATGTGTACAAACTATAAACTGTTCGCTGACCAATGTGTACACACTATAAACTGTACGCTGACTAATGTGTACACACTAAAAACTGATTAAACATATTCGTTGACACATTTCATGCATTTTTAAGCGCGGTTTTTCCATTCATATTTTATCAATAAAATATTATAACAAATAAGAAAACAAAAATAAGTTCTTGCCCATTCATTGTTAAATGGTAACTGTGATTACGTTTTTAATTCATTGTTTTAAAATTGTTTTGTATAATAAGATTTTGTTTTTTAAAAAGATTGCATATTTTAATTCATCCTAAACATGTGCCATTTGTAAATAATTAATTATTATGACATGTAAAGTAACTAACCAACTGAAGGTGTTTCAAAATAAACAATAAAATAAAAAATAATTAAATTTTTCTTTAAATTTTTTTAATGGGGGGGGGGCTAGTATTGTTGGACAGGGGCGCTACGATGTTACGATGGGGGGGGGGTGAACGTATCTTATCCCACAGACGCCTGGCTGTAAGTCTAAAGTTTAAAAGTGTGGACGGTCGATGACCAGGACCAGAGCTGAGGTCAACTGTACACAATGACGTCCCGGGGCTTCCCTTTTAGGGACCTGTCTAAGATATAGAAGTGTGTGTGGGGGAGGGAGGGGTGCGTTGGGGTAGAGGGTGCGACTGAATAACGGAGATTAAATTTATTTCTACCATCACACAATTAAATCGCCTCCCCTTGTCTAGGTCTGAAAAGCACCCCGATGACAACAGAGCCGCTCGGAAGTGGATGAGGGTCGTACCGAGTGGGGGGTGGGGGCAGGTAGATCAAATTATGTGGTTGGTGATAAATAATAACGATGGCGGTGTGCTGGCCTCGTGTACTCGAATCTCACGAGACACAACACCCACCCCCCGGGGAAACCTTCATGTCTATTGGTCTCTCGCTTTCAATAAACGGATTCTCAAAATATGTTTAGCGTGGGCCAGTTGCCAGGTGCAAAACGATCTTATTAGCATAAGACGTTGTGTGGTTTTTGTTGTTTGTTTTTTTGTTGTTTTTTTTAACGGTATCAATATTTTATTTTTGAAGGTTTGGTCAATGGGTGATTTTGTAAAAGAACTGACAAAATCAATAATGAATTGTTTTATATTCGAATGTTGTTTACAGTTTTTTACATCACCCATTTCGGTAAAAAAAAATGGTAATATAAAATTGTGATTGATTTCACAAATTCTTTTGAAATTTATATTAAAACGAGCAACAAAGCCCGTCCAATGACGTTCCACCACCGTTGGGTGGCATGTTGTGAGCGCCCCCCCCCCAACAGCCGTCTCGACCGGCATACATGTTCATCATGTCAAAAATACTATTCATTATATTCATTGACTATAAATCCCAACGCGCATAACTCAAAATAAAGTCTTGGAAGAAATACTGCAACAAAAAATAAAACTCGTTTTGAACGTCCGCGTAAACGTGTTCAATATGATTGGCTGTAGGAGTCATATGTGTTTGAGGGACCAATCGCCATAGATGACCGGACAGAACGGACAGAACGGACAGAACGGACAGAAACTTGCCTTTTATTATACAGGAGGATATATAGGTTCCACACAAAAAAATGATCACGTCAAAGTAAATTTCTAAAGAAATAAAGTGTTTGAAGGAAGTGTGTGTGTGGGGGGGGGATTTCACAGTCTTCTCCATAAGTATACAAGTCTAAATGTAGAATAAAACTTAAAACAAATTACTATAAACATTGATTTTTATTTGTTCCTTGATGTATATGACATATATATGTATATATATATATAATAATAAGAAGAAGAATAAATTGATTATTTATATAGCGCTGTATCCCAGTAAGGAACTGGGCTCACAGCGCTTTACATGAAAGAAATAACATACCTATAAGTATTAAATTAACCTTCATATCATAACAAACACAAAAATTACAGTACATTATACATAAGCTACGTTAATCATTTACACATTTACAAGAAATGTTGTTGCATTAATTTTGAAAATAAATTTTGAAAAGATGTGTCTTAAGTGCAGTCTTGAAGGACTTGGTTGTTTGAATACTACGTATGTGTAATGGTAGAGAATTCCATTGTTTGGCTGCACAAAAAGAGAACGACCTTTCACCAAATGTTTTGGTGCGTGTCGTAGGAACAGAGAGAACGCGTGTGTCTGCAGAAGATCGTAGCTGGCGAGTGGGTGAGTAGACCGACAAAATTTCATTACGATTATGATGGGCATGAGTCCGAAAAGAAGTTGTGACGGAGAACGGCCAGTTTGTAATCAATACGAGATTGTATAGGCAGCCAATGAAGTGAGCGAAGAAGTGGAGTAACATGGTCATGTTTTTTTGCCTTGAGCACCAGTCTGGCAGCTGAATTTTGAACTTTCTGTAGTTTTTCAATGCATTGTTTTGGCGCACCTGACAGAAGAGAATTGCAGTAATCCATACGAGCTAGTACAAGAGCACAGACTAGAGTTTTTGTTGCACTAACTGTTAAGTAATGACGGATTGAGCTGATCTGACGAATGGCAGTGTAGGCAGAGCGACAGATGTGATTGATGAAGTTGTTAATAGACATGTTGTCAGAAATAATATATATATATATATACAATTCACCAAAGTATATAATTTTACTTATCACATTCATAAACTTTATATTATAAAGTTTATGAATGTGATAAGTAAAATCGTCTAGACTGGAATTTAGTATTTAGCGGTAAATTAAATCGTATGACCTTGCCTTTCCTGTGTCCAAGTGGGGTGGGGAGAAAGAGAGAGAAAAAAAAGAAAGAACGATGTCCCCAAATAAAAGAATGTGGGAATCCCTGACCAAAAGACACCTGTTTCTTCCTACCCGTTGGCTTACTTGACCAAGACTCAGAGCACTGGCCACGCTCTCTTCTTTGTCCCACTGCACGTCCCCCCGCCACTGGACAACGGACACAGCTCACAAGGTCACAGCGTTTGTCAAAGGTGAGAGAAAGGGTTGGGCTTCCTTCCGGGTGAGTTTTTGGTCGCACCCCCACCCCCAACCAAACTCGAACATGGCCTTGACAAGTGTCGACACTAGCGCCACCTTTATGTCCGGCAATCTTTGTCTTAAGACGTTTTACTTAAATTAGAGCGCTTTTTATTTTTTAACGCAGTGTTTTGTTTTGTTTTGTCCTCCAAAGCTTAACTTGTAGGCTAATAGAGAATTGATAATGTTTCATTTATTAACTAGTATCTTAATCATATGTTTACCTTTTTTAACGCTGTGCTGTATAAGCTTTATTTCTTATATAGTCAACCCAGGGGCGGATTAAGACTGCACGGGGCCCCTGGCTGCAATACAAACTGGGGCCCTATCCGGCCAGTGTACCTTTAGATAAAATGATTGCTAGCAGCTAATATAAGACTGTAACTTGTAAATATTCATCCAAAATGATTATTCATGAAAAAAACCAAACACGAAGAATTAACTTTTTGCCGTTATCCTAAAATTGAGTGTAAAAGACAATTTATAAAATTAAAAAACACATGAAAAAAAATTCACACCACACTCGGGGATCGATCTTACCACCGCTTAAACCACAAGCCTTAATACTTCTCATTCGGCCACGAGAGCTCGGAGAGGGTTGTTAATTTAAAATATTTATATAATACTATTTAATAATTTCTGTTATTGTTCCTATCAAATCAGGTTTCTTGACTGCTAAGACTATCGTGTCGGAATAGAGATCATTTTATTAATTTATCATATTTTCAGCAATTCACGTATACATTTGTCCACATTTATTTAAAAAATTGCTAAGTTTGGGGGCCCCTGAATCATCGGGGGCCTCTGGCTTTAGCCCGTTCAGCCCCCCCCCCTTAATCCGCCATAGAGTCAACCCATGGCTCCACATTAACCAACTGCAAGAGTATCGTTCAAGCCCGGGCGATGAATCTCCAATCTAGTATAGATATAACCCTATAATTATGGTATAAAATATTACCGAAGCTAATGAACTTTAAGATAAGAGATTTTAATTATATATGTGGTTCCCATGCCACTATAGTGGTTTTCCTTTAAAATGTTATCGTGATTAAATGTTATTGTTTTACTCTGTGGGAAAGCACGACATTTGTATAACGACTAAATTAGCCAAACTTCAGCAAATTAATTCACTTACTGACACGATTTACTGGTTAAATAACTATTATAATGAGTTTTTTTTAT
Organism: Ampullaceana balthica; assembly: GCA_944989445.1. Taxonomy (NCBI): domain Eukaryota; kingdom Metazoa; phylum Mollusca; class Gastropoda; family Lymnaeidae; genus Ampullaceana; species Ampullaceana balthica. Next base: position 407,356 of record CALYLW010000117.1, read on the forward strand.
AGCTTCTATTTTTCGAGCTATACATAAAGTGGATATAATCCCCTCACATGTTAATTTTCAATAAAGAGTAAATACAGTGGTACCTCGAGATACAAGTTTAATTCGTTCCGTAACCTTGCTCGTATGTCAAATTGCTCGTATCTCAAAGCAATTTTCACCATTGAAATTATTTGAAATGTCATTAATCCGTTCCAGCCCAAAAAATTTCTACCCCTAATTGTTTTGTTACGTGTTTTTAAATAAGTAAAATGCATTTATAAATGACAAATATCGTGTAAAAATATAATAAAAGAGAATGTAAAGAAAAAAATAAACAACAAAAAAACTGGTTTTATAAAGTGTACATACATATTTGTATTTTGGTCACTTAAATGTAACTTACACACAACTTAAATGATACAGTATGCTTAATTTTAGTCACTGCTTTCTCTTCACTGGTCTTTGCCTTTTTTCGCCGGATTCACACACACACACACACAAACTATCCAAGGATGTTTATTTCTTCCTACCTTTCAGAATGCTATTGAAATGAGTTAGGCAAGTGGCATTGAATAGCTCCGATCCACGACCAGTTGCAACTTTTTCGGGGTGTTTCTTTTCCACAAACTGTGAAACTCTCTCCCACATTCCCAAGATCTCTTTTATCTCACTTGTAGAGATAACCTCCTCCAACTCTGGTTCTTCCTCAAAACCAATTTCTTGCAGAACCCCCGAATGCTGCTGCGACTGTAACTCTTGTAAGTCATCGGTCGTCAGTTCCCGAGAGTGCTCGTATCTCAAACTTTGTTCGTATCTCAAAACAAAACTTCGCTCGCTCGACAGCTCGTATCTCAAATAACTCGTATGTCAGGGCACTCGTATCTCAAGGTACCACTGTAGTTACAAACAGAAATACGTGTTAAAGCGTACGTGAATCGATATGTTATTGTCTTAAAAGAAAAACAAACACACCAACAAATAATTTAAGAAATGAGAAATTTGTTTAGTATCATTTCAGTGAAAATATTAGTCTTCCATAAGCAATGTTCCCCTAAAAGATTACTTTGTCCATGTGCTCAATAACAATCGCACAGCATTTATTCTTTATGAACAAATGTACACCCCACAAACACAGATATTATATCATCTTTATCCAAATTTACCGGTGCGGTAATTTTAGACTGAGGCGCGGCGTTGGTTGGATCTCTGCGCGGCCGTGTAGCCGAAAGGGAACATTGTTCATAAGTACTCTGAGATCTTACGTAAATTTAACTGACATAACGGTAAACATCCAATACCGAACGATCATCGCGGGAGACAAGACATCAACTTTCAGAAAGTCGTACGCCACCTGCCACCCATTCCCCTTGGCAAAGACCGCCAACATCAACCACAACATCTCACCCGACTTTCCCACGCTCATAGCACGCGCAAAAACAGTTGTCAAACACTGGTTGGGGGTTGAGTACCCTTCGGTCGTGCATTCCTCAACACAATACCCCTCTCAAAGTACCGCGGACAAAACCTCGATTCACAATTCCTGCATTTTCCCGCGCTCTCGTCTGACCTTCTCAAGGCCGTTTTAGTAAAGATTTTTTTTTAATTGTCTGTCACACGATTTAAGCTGCTCACCCTCCCGTAGAGCGCACACCTCCTGGGAACTCAACGTCTCCACATCACTTTCACAAGACACATTGTCGACGAGACAATACAGGGGGGAGAGGTGGTGCTCAGGACCACGTGATCTATTGATGCGCCCAAGACAAATGAGGAGGTACCAACGGGAGACAACTGTTCGAGGAAATGGAGCTGAAATTCTCACTCATTCAGTTGGTTGTTTTTTTTACCTGCTCACCCCGACCTTCACCCTTTCCAACTTCTCTTCAAAATGTACACGCCCCTCTGCTATAAAAACAAAACAAAAACTACCATTGTGGAATGTTGAATGACCAGGTAACTGTCGCGCCAAAACACTTCACGTCCGTTAGCCCTCACGAACCCATCTGCCGACTCACTGAGCGTGAGAGAGTTAAGTCCCCCTGAGCTCACTGTCAACCCTGTGGGGGCGACACAGGTACGATGAGGGTTACGGGACCTTGGAAGAGTCACAACAAGCACCTGTTGAAAAGGGCGGTCTACGTTAATGAAGAAAGGGGTGCGGCGTCGGTATGTGTGAGTGTGTGTGGTGGGGGGGGAGGTGGTTACAGGACTTCAGAGATTGTGGGGTAGGGGCTGGGGTGTCATTCACATTCGTGTCCCGCGCGCGGAAATGAATGAGCAAAGCTCGTTAGAACTCCCGCCTTTTCCAGATGCCTAAATTTAGCAACAGGTAGTTTACACACATCGGGGAAGGGGGGGGGGATGAGGGTGCGGCTTTTTCAACAGGTGGTGCGCGGCATCGGTAGAGGTAATAAACTCAAAAACCAGAAGAGGAATCGGATAACATTAAAAAGTAATTTCATGCAATGAAATTTGACTTCGATATTTCTCTTCGGTGGCGTTCTGTTAAGAAGAAATGCACGCCGAAAAGTTGTACAACGCTTCATCACACTTTGATTGCATGAAATGATTTTCGACATAATGAAATTTGACTTCGATATTTCTCTTCGGTGGCGTTCTGTTAATAGAGAATCCACGCCGTTGAAAAATTTGTAAACGCTTCATTACACTTTGATTGCATGAAATGATATTCAACATGCTGCAATTTATGTTGTTTTCATTGAATGCTAAAATATGTTTGTAGTGTAAAAGATAATGGCACAGCTGGTCCTCTGGTGTATGTAATTAACAGCTGGGTAATATACTTATTTCCCCTGGAATTGAACCGACTCAAAGAGACTCTCTTGTTATGTTTGCTATGAATCGTAACAGTTATGTCAAATAATTTGGTCTGTCTATTCTTGCGTCTCACGAATGGTGTACCGGAAAACCAAACAATCTATTGACGGCCAGCAAACATAGACAAAGGGTGAAAGTAATTTATTTCAAATGTCTTTGTTCCGATTCCTGGCGCCAAATTTCAAGGATCCTATGAAATGTATTTCCCATTTTCCTTTTTATTTCTACTTACTTATTGATGACATCGATTCCAAAATTGGTTACTGGTGAGGCTGTTACCAATATACGATGTATATTTAACCTTCCAGAGTCAATGCATTTGTTCGAGAACATATATACAAGAAATTTTAATATAGATATGGGAAGGGTCACGCATCAGCATCACTAACCCCCCTCCCTTCCTCACCGTTTGGTCTAAATTGTCTTCCCTTACACCGAACTCACACTCGTGGTCATTGAATAGGTCGAGTTTTCTAGCGGGTTTTCTTGAACAAAGGATGAACCAAGGAAGAAGGCCGTCTGACAATATCTTTTCGCGCGTGCTACAGGTTAGTCCAGAAGTTATCATCCCTTCTACCCCCCTCACCCCCCTTCCCCCATCGTCACGACGGACCAGTGGGCGTGTGGACAGCCCAGGTGTTCGTCCCGTAGTTTGGACCACTCCCCCCCCCTCCATCCACTCCGATCCTGCTTTGTTAGCACAGGTTTCATGTCACGCGCGGGTCACTCATTGTTGCGCTCTGCTGTCCTGTCCCCCCCCTCGCCCACCCTTACCACCACTACCACCACCACCACACTTGGACCCAACAGGTATCTCAAGACAAGGAGGGAGGGGTGGTAGGGAGGTGAAATGGGGTGGCGAGAGGACAGGTGGAACATCTGTTGATGAACCCCCCCCCTCTTCTCCCCTCTCCCGAACAAACTCGTGCCGTGATGGGTAGGGGCGCCCCTCCATTTAGGTGTAGGGGTCGGAATGGGGGGGGGGTGTACAGTGTACAGGGACGGTTAGATTAACGGTTTACTGGGGCAGGAGAAAGTGGTGTGAGTGTCGTATAAAGAGAAAGAGATTCGTGTAAGAAGATACCTTGGCGCCTTGACACGACCATACATGTACTATACACGACACTATTCATGTACATCGTACTACCATATTCTATACTTGCAGTTGTATCAAGGGCGACTGTATAGTTTCTATGCCCATCAATTTATTTAGATATTATTCATATCGCGTACTGTTGAAGAAATCACTCGCCAATTTTAATAGTTTCTTTACATCAGATTTTGTAGACAATGACGTTGTTTGCAAATTTTTTTCAAAAGTTTTCACCGTCACTTGTGTGTTCTATCCAAGCTGAGGGTCTGGCGAGTAATAAAAATCTCCTCATATCAATCCGGGTTCGGGAATTCCCCAGCTAACTATTTAACTTTAGAAAGGGGATATAAACACATTATTAAAAAGATATTTTAACAAGTGATACATGGAATTGGATTTTTCTTATAATTTTAGAGTGATCCGCCCATTCGGCGACTCCCCTCTCTAGTGCATAGTAGTAGAAACCATTGCTAACCAAAACATGCAGGCAATCTATATTCAATGAAGGTGGGAAGGGGTGGATAGTGGTACGACATTTGACTTTCCTTACCCATGGAAGGGGATAAATAACCCGAGTTTAGATTTTCGAGAGGAAGGCAATAATTATTCTTTTATTTATTTTTTTAAAATCCTTTATATTAACTCGTGGTGTCTGGTTGATTGCTTGCTTGTTTGCTTGCTTGTCGAAAAAACTTTGGATGGATTTTTAACCCACTTCCTCGTAAGCTAGTGAGCTGAAATTTTGCAGGCAGACTCGTGCCGCTGATAAAAACGATGTATCAAAATTTCAGATTGATCGCATGTACTGTATTTAAATTATTGAATTTTTAGTTTATTTTATTTATCTCAATGTATCATGTAAAAAATTTTAGATAAGAGTGTCGTGGTGCGTATTATCTTGAACAACCTTTCCTGTCGCACAATAAGGTTCGTATTTTATTGACAACACTTTTTATAAACATATTCCTGATCGGGGCGCATTATATTAAACATGTTTTACGACACATAACTACAATTTTGTATTTTTGGATGGTATTGCGCTGCGTATTATAATGAACATTCTTTTAGTTACTTCTCGTACATAAAGGATTTATAGCCAAAAACTTGGGTTTTTACGGGTTTTTTTATTTTAAAGCTATAACATATTCTTTTCTATTGCTAAATCTTGATTTGTCAAGAGTGGCCATTCTCTCAGAAACTTTAATTTGTAAACAACAGAGTTGGGCGTGCGACTGTCGCTCATGTTAGCACATATGCGAAATTAAATCACAGAACAATGTCTGTTTTCTGAACAACATGCATGTCAATTTTTTGTTGTGGTGACTAAGTAAAGATTATTTGAAACTGTAGTTATTCAAATCGTTCCACAGTTATCCACCAAACAAAATTTTGTTGTTTTTTTCTTCTATTCACATATTCATCATTGAAATCAGAAATATTTTAATGTTCTATAATAGTTGGGATTTCTACAATTATAAGTTTTTTTTTAAGAATGCTAATTGCTCCCTAGTTTTCGTATAATTTTTAATCTTTGCTATCCCATACTAATCACTTTAGTGTTTATTCCTGGTGTTTTAAAATGTTTCACTGGTTACCCTTTTTATTATACATTGAATTCTCTTTATTGACCATCAAAAAATATTTTTTAAAAACGAAACCATAATACGGTGGAATACGATGATTAAACCCATTGCTTAGGACGCATTTCATTTTATCGCCCCTCACACACAACCTTAACTGTTGGCATTGAACCTGGACAAAAACCGACTCGAAATTGCTTTACAAAAAAAGACAATCTCTCCTAGACAAAGGTGTCCCTGTTATTCCCCGAGGAGGTAATATTATCCATTCAGTTTTTAATGTATTTTTTTCCAAACAATTCGCCTTCGAGCGACGGAATCCATTCCAACGCACAATTAAAAACAAATAACTGGGGCACCTGTAAGAGGAAAGAAACCCTGGCCCTGGCGCATCAATTTGAATTCGTGGCCCAAGTTTTTTATTTGCATAATTATCGCGTTTCACTATCGGATCTAGTCCTGAACAGTATTAAACAAAGCTCAGACGTTTGTTCGTGCACCTCAACCCTTTGTTCTTGTTGTTGTTGTTGTTGTTCTGTGGTAGTCACTCTGGGATGGTTTATGTGACCACTCTTTGTTCCCCCCCCCCACACACCCATTCCCCGTGCATATATCAGGGGCCTGTTAACTTAATTGTTTGCCTGATACCCGAAGATTTAAAATTGTATATGTTGACGTTACCCCTGAAAGAGGGGACTCTAGCTGACTTGATATGCCCCAAATGAGTCTGCATTACCCCCAAGAGTACACTTGTTGCCCCAAATGGGGTATATAATTTACCCCCGTTCGCCGACCATTGATATAAAGATATGTATATCTATAAAGATACCCACTTGGGGTGCCGCCACCCTTACACACGTCTCTGGTGTGGTCTATATTCATAGTGTTCTCATGAGATCTGTAAAGCTGATTAGACTCCAAGCAAGAGAAAGGCGGCTCATTGTTATTCAGTGGTATCGCATGATTCGACAATAGAAGGAGCGTATTTGTAACGGAAAAAAACATAACACGTAAAAGTGTTAAAGTTCACTCTAAGGTTCGTTGGACCGTGAGCAAAGTTAAAAAAAACCAAAAAACACAAATCGTGAGCAAAGTTGCACAGCATTCTTTTTTTTTAGCAATATTTTACAAAATTTGCTGCGCGGTAATCTTAAACTGCTGCGCTGCTTCGGTCAGATATCTGCGTGGCCGCGCAACTGTGCGGCTTAAAGGGAAAATTGACAAGTGTACAAAGGCAACAACACACGATTCACATTCTTGTGAGATCATCTCACGTGCCATAAATTCACTCGGTTGCCAGTTGCCACCCCTTCAGTTCAAACCCAAGTTTTCGACTTAGGTTTAATATAGTCTGAAGAATGTCACTCAGTGAAATGTAAAGTTTATCAGCGGAAATAAAAGTTTCAAATCGGAAATAAAGTTTCAAGTAAAAATTCTCATGCAACCGAAAGATAACCAGCCAAACAATGGCTGCTGGAAATAACAAAACAATGACGTCGGCTTAGAACTTCTCGTCTGCTAAAGTTGAGAACAAAATAAGCTTTCAGATTAAGCCCTTAATGGGAGTAGTATGAGTGCAAACTCCTCACCCCCTCACCCCTGGGTCACCACGCACTTTGATCATGTTCTTAATAGTATTTTAAACCCCGCCCTTCTTTTTCACACATAAAAAGTATGTATCATTAATATTTTTAATTCAGAAAAAAACTTATGCCAGGATTTCGCACCAAAGTGCGCTGATTGCACTGTTAATAATCTCATTTAATATTGAGATCGGGAATTTCATGTTATTTATTTATAGTAGTGCTAGTTGGAAATATGTATTATGTGTGTGGTGTTTCAATAAACGTTTATTGTGTCTTCAATTTCATGTTATTTATAGTAGTGCTAGTTGGAAATATGTATTTTGTGTGTGGTGTTTCAATAAACGTTTATTGTGTCTTCAATTTCATGTTATTTATAGTAGTGCTAGTTGGAAATATGTATTTTGTGTGTGGTGTTTCAATAAACGTTTATTGTGTCTTCAATTTCATGTTATTTATAGTAGTGCTAGTTGGAAATATGTATTTTGTGTGTGGTGTTTCAATAAACGTTTATTGTGTCTTCAATTTCATGTTATTTATAGTAGTGCTAGTTGGAAATATGTATTTTGTGTGTGGTGTTTCAATAAACGTTTATTGTGTCTTCAATTTCATGTTATTTATAGTAGTGCTAGTTGGAAATATGTATTTTGTGTGTGGTGTTTCAATAAACGTTTATTGTGTCTTCAATTTCATGTTATTTATAGTAGTGCTAGTTGGAAATATGTATTTTGTGTGTGGTGTTTCAATAAACGTTTATTGTGTCTTCAATTTCATGTTATTTATAGTAGTGCTAGTTGGAAATATGTATTTTGTGTGTGGTGTTTCAATAAACGTTTATTGTGTCTTCCGTTTTCCCCCTCACCCCCTCACCCCGCTCCTATTCGAAGCTCAAATTCTAGCAACGCCACTGGATTCAGGGCAAGTAAGCTTATTGTAACTGTAATGGAAATACTATTATTTTAAAAAGCACGAAATGCTGACATGTTAATCACTTTGTAGTAGGATCAAGCTAAGAAATATTGGATCAACATAGGATTTGAACCGCGCCCCTTAAACGTTGTGTTCTGCTTGCTCTTCTGAAAGTCTAAATTTTGAAGTACATGTCACCGAGTTCTAGTGTTTGTTAATGAATGTGTAACATTTTGAAACACATGACATCTAGCTCTATAGTGTTTGTTACTAAAGATGCATGTAACATGTTTGAATCCTTTGTTTCAAAGCGCTGCTCATCATTCAGTAGGACCGTCAAAGATGTTAACGATAATTGAATACACAATGTTGAAATCAAGCATGGACAAGATGAAGGTACCACATGAGGTGAAAAGAGAGAGTTGCTTCATAAATTGGTGAAACACATCCGTGCATGGCTGTGACATGAGGGCACGGGATGTGCTGCAGGAGTGAGAATCAGCTGATTAGTGTCGGTAATTAGCTTAGTGACAGGCTCAAGTGATGACAGTTTCCCCTGGTGGCACTGCAGAATATTTAGGTCACAGGCGCGAGGGAGATGGATATTTGCAATGTGGGGAACTGATGGGAGAAGTCGGGGGAATCAGATGGACTAAGTGTGGGGATCTGATGGACTAAGTGTGGGTATCTGATGGACTAAGTGTGGGTGATCTGATGGACTAAGTGTGGTGATCTGATGGATTAAGTGTGGTGATCTGATGGATTAAGTGTGGTGATCTGATGGATTAAGTGTGGTGATCTGATGGACTAAGTGTGGTGATCTGATGGATTAAGTGTGGTGATCTGATGGATTAAGTGTGGTGATCTGATGGATTAAGTGTGGTGATCTGATGGATTAAGTGTGGTGATCTGATGGATTAAGTGTGGTGATCTGATGGATTAAGTGTGGTGATCTGATGGACTAAGTGTGGTGATCTGATGGACTAAGTATGGTGATCTGATGGACTAAGTATGGTGATCTGATGGACTAAGTATGGTGATCTGATGGATTAAGTGTGGTGATCTGATGGATTAAGTGTGGTGATCTGATGGATTAAGTATGGTGATCTGATGGACTAAGTATGGTGATCTGATGGACTAAGTATGGTGATCTGATGGACTAAGTATGGTGATCTGATGGATTAAGTGTGGTGATCTGATGGATTAAGTGTGGTGATCTGATGGATTAAGTATGGTGATCTGATGGACTAAGTGGGGGATCTGATGGACTAAGTGGGGGATCTGATGGACTAAGTGTGGTGATCTGATGGACTAAGTGGGGGATCTGATGGACTAAGTGGGGGATCTGATGGACAAAGTGTGGTGATCTGATGGACAAAGTGTGGGTATCTGATGGACTAAGTGTGGGTATCTGATGGACTAAGTGTGGTGATCTGATGGACTAAGTGTGGTGATCTGATGGACTAAGTGGGGGATCTGATGGACTAAGTGGGGGATCTGATGGACTAAGACTCCAATCCAATGACTTTGACTCAAAGACTTCAACCTACGACTCCAATGACATTGACTTTAAGACTTCAAACTGTGACTCCAATGACTTTGACTGCATAATTAAGAAGACTTGAACTCCCGACTCTTACTCCTTCCTTAGACACCACACGCATTTCTATTACCTACCCAAAATGTCGAGACTCATTAAGGGGCCGTCCATAAATGACGTCACGCACCTAGGGGGGAGGGGGGTCACACTTTTGTGACGATGCGTGACGAGGGGGAGGGAGGGGGGTTTAAGAAATGTGACGTCACATCAAAAGGGTAACTTGAAATAAAACTTTCACTGAAATATTTGGTCGCTTACAATTTATTTAATTACCTTTTTTTTTAAAAATCAGTGCTTCTCAATGTGCCGGTCGATAGGCCATCAGACGCTGGTTGGCGTAAGCTATCAAGACACGAAAATTAAATCTAATTATAATCCTTAAGTTTGAGAATCCACAAGATAACATATGAAATTGTTACACTGTGTCGTTTGATGTTGACATCAAAGCATTTGTTATGTAACCGCAGCTCCGTTTGGTTCTCTCGAACTTTTTTGCCCGTTACCCCTAAATATACAAGTTTATGTGTGCGTTAACCCCCCCCCCAACCCCCAGACTCTAGGTCCTGCTCACATGACTCGGGGATTTGGGGGAGCGTCGTTAGCCCCCCCTCCCCCCGCCCCCGAAAATGCTACTGGTGAGTTTTACATGCATGACAAGTGTCTAAAAATGATCTGAATAGGATTATGTGTAGATATTTTAAGTCAAAACGACACGGAATATTCTTTTTCTTTAAGAGGGGAAGGGTGAGGGAATCTATTTGATAGAATTAAAAACGTTTTAAGTTTGATATAATTGTTCGATGGGTTTTTGGTCAAACGCCCCTGTCCATTCTAGTCTTCTAGATCAGTGCTTCTCAAAGTGGTGGTCTACGGACCGGTGCCGGTCCGTGGGCCATCCGCTGCGGTCCGCAGATGTTCTCCAAAAAAGGACAGAAAAAAATTGTCAGTGCAGGGAAAATAATGCACCGGTCCCATGGTGCAATGGAAAAAATTCCTGCCGGTCCCGCCATACTAAAAAGTTTGAGAAGCACTGTTCTAGATATAATGGTAAATGAGCCCATTTAAAATTAGTCAAGTATTCATTAACTTTATTGAATGCATCAAATTCTTGACATCGCAATTCGAGAGGAGCACAAAACAACTTTTCTTCTTAGCTCAGTTTTTAAGGCATTAATTTTAAATATCACAGAAATGATACGTGATACAGACAAGTCATGTGGATTAAGATTATTGTCACTCGTGTCAATATAAATGAAAGTAGGGTAGATTTAGGTGTCTTCGTATAGTACGTAGGTAAGAAATCTACATAGTTGCCAAATTTTTAAAAAATGCATTTTCTGGAAGGAACCGGTTCAATAATGGACATATGTTCCAAGCGTACACGTGCACATGACGTATTTTAATATATCTAGTGGATTGTAGTGGATGTTATATGTCCCAAATGAGTCTGCATTACCCCCAAGAATTCCCTTTTTGACCCCAGATGAGGTTATTTACCTCTGTTCGCCCGACCTCTTTCTTACGGGTGCCCGTCAGTCAATTGAGGGATTTTAAAAAAAAATACATTTTAAAAATGTTATTTTAAAATATTTTTTTTCTAAACAAAGACGTTAACCGTGATGATTAATAGTCAATGTTTAATTTGTATGCATTAAAATAAAATATAATCTAAGGATGTTAACACAGTTCGTTTTCTGAAGGCCGGTTAAACGTTTTTAAAAAAATGCTTCACGCGGGTTACGATATTACAATGTAGATATTCACTAAAATAAATACTTAAATGACAAAAAAGTGATTTGAAACATACTTATTTTCAAATAGAAAATAATTTGTTTTTTTTTGTGTCAAAGATTTGTGACGTATTTTTAGAAAAGGGGGGGGTCTAAGTTTTTGTGACGACGCGTAACGAGGGGGGGGGGTAAAAAAATCGGCAAAAATCGCGTGACGTCATTTATGGACGGCCCCTAAACGCATTTGATCACTGGCTAAGTCATTTGGTCACTGACTAATTCATTTGGTCACTGGCTAAGTCATTTGGTCACTGGCTAAGTCATGTGATCACTGGCTAAGTGATTTAGTTACTGGCTAAGTTATTTGGTCACTGGCTAAGTTATTTGGTCACTGGCTAAGTTATTTGGTCACTGGCTAAGTCATTTGGTCACAGTCACTGGCTAAGTCATTTGGTCATTGGCTAAGTCATTTGGTCACTGGTTAAGTTCATTTTTAAACCTGATCTCTCTTAATCTTCAAGAACCAGATTAACCCTTTTCCCCCACACCTTCCCACACCATACATAACGGGGAAAAAGGGGGGGGGAGAATAAATTAAAAAAACAACTTCTCGATGCCGGGAAGGGGGATAATGCGTGTCTCCTGTGTACATAAAATATGGTTTGCCTACCCTGGCAGCCTATGTAATCTACGGGAGTTTGCGTGGCCGCAGCCACGTGGCTCTGACAACAAAGGTTTTCAAATTGATGAGCATGGCGTCCTACTAATGAGGTCAAATTCCAGCGCGGACACCGCCATTATGGGCCTCACGTCAGGTCCCCCTGGGCACGCAGCTACACTATAGATCTTAAAAGCACATCAACTGTTGTCTTAGGAGGAACACACACAAACCTTATTATTTTGTCAGTAGTTGTAATGGTTTCATGCTTATGTAACCTGAGAGTTTTTGTTTATTATTAATAATTTTTTTAATAAATATTTTATTTTTTTTTAAATTGTTCGGGTGACGGCAAGTCATTGGACTAGAAATGCTACTCAGTTATGAAAATCTAAGAACTTTATATTAAGTATTATGAATAAGAGGACTCAAATTATCTGTCACAAGCACAAACATAAAAAAAACGCACTAGCACAATTCACACCCATGATACTCCGATCCAATATCATTACATTTGACTTAACATTAATTTTTACGGCCCTAACTTATTTTGGATGAGCATAAAAGAAGGCTCTTCGCTTTGAATACGTATTCGACAAGCTTTGGCAGAAGGCAATGAACAGGGCTAATAAAGTAAAGCCCCGGCAAATGATTGATCATCAACAAACCAGGGGCGTCACAGGCTTATCCAAAATTTATGTGCCTACAAGTCTAGATTATAAGCAGATTCTGCATGAAATCCCACGGTGTTCGAGCCCTCTTTGAACCACTCTGGGCCCTGGGAAAAGTTTTTTTTAAAAATGAAGTTAGGATTTTATTTTATGCATGTATGATTTAAACTTTAAAAAAAAATGTTGCATGTTGATTGATGGTCTATGAATGTTGCAGATCTGTTGTTGTACTATAAGGTAAATACAGGATCGGTACACAGCTCATTGCAGAGATCCTTTAAGAAAAAGATTAATCTTATGAAAAAAGTGAAATTTTAAAAAGTTATATTCTTTGGACAATGAAGTGTTGTTTTCTTTATCATCTTTTACGTGCAATTCCCTAACTTTCCGTCAGAGTTGGCTGTCTACGAAACAATATAATGAATTGTTTTATCGTTGCGGTCTTGGTCGTGTCTTCAACTCTATGTCCTCAGTGCGTTATGATTAGGGGTGTACCGGATTTTGGCTCCGGCTCCGGCAAATCCGGCCATTTTTACAAATCCGGCTCCGGCAGGATTTTTTTTTAAATCCGGGACGCCCCTATATGTATGATAAACTTTACAAACGGTAACGTTCCCGATCTGCCTCGAGTGCAACTGATAATGTATTACAATAGAATATTCTTTACATATTGTGTGTCGTAATGAAAATATTACCCTAATTCACGTATCGACCTTAGCTATTCACTTGGCTTTGTTGAATTTGTATACAGTAGAATAAGTTTTTAAAATAGTACTGAAAATACCCCCACCCCCCACCCCCCACCCATGGCACACACACATACAGTTACTCTGTGGTGCTAACATAACAAGATAGCATCAAGTGAACCATAAAGTGTTGATATGTTTTTTGTTCACCGAAATATTCCCAATGCTGATCACCTGGCCTCGACATGAAATAACATCAGTGATGTATGGAGGCAAACATATGACATGTGTAGTTGACATTCGAAAGTTTGTCACCCTGTCGTGTGCTGTTTATCCCATGCACACTTGTAACAAATTGTTTGCACTCACGAGGCCAAGGGTTGATCCTATAAATATTTGTCCACAGCACATGGCGGTTGTTTTTATGCCATGTACGGTAATATCACGTCTTATGGACAATACAAACAACTGTTCCCAATTGGCTTACTTGATGACGGAGGAGAAAGGTTGCAATGTTATTTAGACTTTGTTTTATTCGATGTTATTACAAATCGACGTGATTGGCCAAATAATGTCAGTGGTTTGGACAGCCGGGTCAATAAATCTGGTTCCTAACCATTTATTCAGATGGGCTAAGACCTGGTTGGAGGTCAACTTTAGGACAATGTTTTCTTTAATGCTGCCCAGCTGCCACCGACGCCGCGCAGGAGTTTAAAATTACCGCGCAAATTTTAACAAGAATAACACAATATCAGTTTGTGGGGTATACAATTTTGCAAATATAAGCATGATGTGCAACTTTGCATACGAATTTTTTTTATTTTTCACACAGTCCAACGAACCTTAGACGGAACATAGCTTTAGGAATAAGTGGTACAAGAAATGGGCCGACAATACCAGTGCCAGAGGAGTACACAATAACATGCCTATATATAAACCGGGGACTAAATGAGAACAAGGCATTGATCTACCACCGCATACTTTTTAACAGGCCAGACCATAACAGGGACTCGAACTGTCGGCATGGCTGCCTAGGCCCTGAAACAGTAGTGACCTTGTAATATTTAACTTTGTTTGGCCGGTCGTCCAGGTACTGGCCACAAGTTTTAATGTAACAATTTCAAGCTTTCCTTATGATGTATGTTAGTGGGTCAACAACCACCATCTCTCCACAACCATCATTAGATTTCTCCTTAAGACTTAAACAACTCTGCCGCTACTGAGTTCTTAAAGAGAAAAGCCACGAAAACACGGGACGTACCGCTGGAAATACAAAATTTCTTGTTTTGTTTCGGGCATATAATTTCATCAAAGAATAAAACTGCGCTATGGACATCACTATACAAGGAAACTATGCGATAACGTAACACACTGGTCTCTGCGACATTTTTGCTTTGGTGACTAAGTGTTCACTCTCGCTTAGATAACTGTGTTCAGGTTTGCCTTTATTTTCAGCAACAGAAAATTAAAAAAATTAAACTATTTCATTTTTTTTCCTTTAAATAAACAATCACACTAATAGATTTCTATTACATTTGAATTTTCATGAAGGAAATCTAACTGTAAGAACATGGTATATGCACAAATCTTTGAGATATGACATTCGGGTTGTCATGAATAAAAAAATACATGAATATTAAAGCGACTTCCTTTGCCGCCTCATGACAATTAATTTCTCCCTTGCATCCACGTCGTTATCAAGTAAACGTGACGAATGTCATGTCTACCTGTCTGCTGAATAACTAAATTAACTTAGCCAAAAAATGTGGGTTCTTAACAAAACTCATTTGTAGAATGTCACAGACTTTACATTCAACACTTGCCACTCATTAACACATCTCAACGTTTTTTTTCCTTCTTCTTTTTACTGACGCGACATGAGTGGCAGGCGTCACTTCAATCAAACTCCATGTGAAGGGCGCGTTCTTTCCCACTCTTGTTTCTTTTATTTAAAAAAAAATCACACTAAAAAAAAACTAGTGGTGCCAAAGACGTATGATTAGATAGTTGGTCTCGCGGATCGTGAAACAACAGAATCTCAGATGGTGGATCCTCTGGCATGCGAAAGACCTTTGTGGTTACAAAAAAACAAGAAACACATGTAACTTGATTTTTTTCAAATTTTTGTTTACAAAATATTTGTGTATTTGACTATTTTGTTAACATCTCTGTTTGTTTTTTGTTTTTTTAATTTTTTTTTGGGGGGGGGGCGTCTTGAACTCTGACTGTCGTTCTGCGTGCGTTTATAATGTTTCAAAGTTACACACAGATACACACACATTCATACACACACCCAAACACATCCACACACTCATTCACACCCATCTACACTCTCATGCAACCAGTCGTTTGCATTAATGAGATGACGCAATTATCAAAATTTAAAATAAAATTACAATGAAAGATTTGGACCTTTGCTTTGTGGGGTTTGTTGATGTTGTTGTTGTTGTTTTTTTTCTCTTTTTCTTTAGCCTAATACAGTAAACATCAGCAAGTTTTCGCGTCATTTCACATACATGTATTTTTTTTTCAGTTCAATTAAAATAGAAAATAACTGTTAAGTTACAAAAAAAAATTTAAAATATTTTTTGAGAATAATACGCTATAAACACCACGTACAAAAAATATACCCTTTCGTGTAAAAACAAGACACAAAATCATAACCCACATGAGAAAAAAACAACAACCACCTAATTTAAATGGATCGTATGTAGGAGATACTCAGGCGAAACTAACCGGCTCATATTTCCCTGCATGTCATCTGTTGACACAGAGAGGCGCCGAACAGGAAGGTTTTGAGATGATGGCTATTTTAAAGGTAAGAGGCGCGAGCGTGTTGGTTACGTTGATAGACGTATACATGGGGGCTAGAGTAAATACAGGGCCCGTTGTAAAGATTGGACATTCGCTCTTGGTGTTTACTTTCACAGAATCAGCAGCGCGTATCAAAGCCCCAGAGGTATCGGCACCTCTAAGTGTATCCGACCGTGAGCTCGTTTGTTTGGACCTCGGGTTGCACGCCAAATGAACGACGGATGAATTTATTTATTTTGTTCTTATAAACATAGTCAAAGAAAACCTGTTTGTCATTGTGTTGCTGGAAGGCTAAGAAGTTGGTGACTAAACTCACTTCCTTCAAACGTCAATCACTGCACCAGAGTAGTTCATGGATAAATTACTTGGATGTGGGCCGTGTCCCACAAAGTAGTTCGTGGATAAATTACTTTGATGTGGACCGTGTCCCACAGAGTAGTTCGTGGATAAATTACTTGGATGTGGGCCGTGTCCCACAGAGTAGTTCGTGGATAAATTACTTGGATGTGGACCGTGTCCCACAGAGTAGTTCGTGGATAAATTACTTTGATGTGGACCGTGTCCCACAGAGTAGTTCGTGGATAAATTACTTGGATGTGGACCGTGTCCCACAGAGTAGTTCGTGGATAAATTACTTTGATGTGGACCGTGTCCCACAGAGTAGTTCGTGGATAAATTACTTTGATGTGGACCGTGTCCCACAGAGTAGTTCGTGGATAAATTACTTGGATGTGGACCGTGTCCCACAGAGTAGTTCGTGGATAAATTACTTGGATGTGGACCGTGTCCCACAGAGTAGTTCGTGGATAAATTACTTTGATGTGGACCGTGTCCCACAGAGTAGTTCGTGGATAAATTACTTTGATGTGGACCGTGTCCCACAGAGTAGTTCGTGGATAAATTACTTGGATG
Organism: Ampullaceana balthica; assembly: GCA_944989445.1. NCBI lineage: Eukaryota > Metazoa > Mollusca > Gastropoda > Lymnaeidae > Ampullaceana > Ampullaceana balthica. The sequence goes on from CALYLW010000117.1 coordinate 424,409, forward strand.
TGGACCGTGTCCCACAGAGTAGTTCATGGATAAATTACTTGGATGTGGACCGTGTCCCACAGAGTAGTTCGTGGATAAATTACTTTGATGTGGGCCGTGTCCCACAGAGTAGTTCGTGGATAAATTACTTTGATGTGGGCCGTGTCCCACAGAGTAGTTCGTGGATAAATTACTTGTATGTGGGCCGTGTCCCACAGAGTAGTTCGTGGATAAATTACTTGTATGTGGGCCGTGTCCCACAGAGTAGTTCGTGGATAAATTACTTTGATGTGGACCGTGTCCCACAGAGTAGTTCGTGGATAAATTACTTGGATGTGGACCGTGTCCCACAGAGTAGTTCGTGGATAAATTACTTGGATGTGGACCGTGTCCCACAGAGTAGTTCGTGGATAAATTACTTTGATGTGGACCGTGTCCCACAGAGTAGTTCGTGGATAAATTACTTTGATGTGGACCGTGTCCCACAGAGTAGTTCGTGGATAAATTACTTGGATGTGGACCGTGTCCCACAGAGTAGTTCATGGATAAATTACTTGGATGTGGACCGTGTCCCACAGAGTAGTTCGTGGATAAATTACTTTGATGTGGGCCGTGTCCCACAGAGTAGTTCGTGGATAAATTACTTTGATGTGGGCCGTGTCCCACAGAGTAGTTCGTGGATAAATTACTTGGATGTGGACCGTGTCCCACAGAGTAGTTCGTGGATAAATTACTTTGATGTGGACCGTGTCCCACAGAGTAGTTCGTGGATAAATTACTTTGATGTGGACCGTGTCCCACAGAGTAGTTCGTGGATAAATTACTTGGATGTGGACCGTGTCCCACAGAGTAGTTCATGGATAAATTACTTGGATGTGGACCGTGTCCCACAGAGTAGTTCGTGGATAAATTACTTTGATGTGGGCCGTGTCCCACAGAGTAGTTCGTGGATAAATTACTTTGATGTGGGCCGTGTCCCACAGAGTAGTTCGTGGATAAATTACTTGTATGTGGGCCGTGTCCCACAGAGTAGTTCGTGGATAAATTACTTGTATGTGGGCCGTGTCCCACAGATTAGTTCATGGATAAATTACTTTGATGTGGGCCGTGTCCCACGGAGCGGTTCGGCCAATTTCTCAGAGTAACCTCATTTACTGTTAGCTGGTTGTTCAGTGAAACAAGAGATAGCCGCAAAACAATTATCGTATTCGGTTGACTTTTATGTTCTTAAATAATTCAAGGATCCGATCACTATGATCACTATGGCTAATATAAAAAAAGTTAATGTTCTTCCCATCTAATAAAGTTACCTGAAAAAAAGAAGAAAAAAAGTGTACTTTATAAGCATTAACAATTATTAGTGACATCGCACAACCTTTTCGCCATCGCACAACCTTTTCGCCATCGCACAACCTTTTCCCCATCGCACAACCTTTTCACGCCCCTGAACTATGTGAACAGTTTACTAACGCAGATTGATGACATCATTAAGATGTAACTTCGTCATTATTTTTCTCATTAGAAAACTCTTTATTTCAGTTCCAAGTTAACTTTGAGTAGCAGTGTTTTTGTTGCTATTTTATTCCGAAAATATCCGTATATGTCATTGAATTTGTTTGGTAGTTGTGGAAGTACTCAATTGCTCTAATGTGTAGAGTTTTGTAACGGATTCAAACGGCTCGAAATTTTCAAATTTTGTTTTGGATACCAAATTTTAAAAAAAATTCATTGATGTTATTAAAATCACATTTAGCGTAAATTTAGGGAAACTAGATACTTGTTCCCAAAAAAGGTGGAAAAGAACGGGCACAAACACACATTTTTAAATATTAAAACAAAATAATGACTTCGCTGGGACTTGAATCCAGGACCTTCCACGTGTAAGGCGGAAGTGATAACCACTACATTACGAATCACATGTTATTCTGTGAAGGAACAACGCAAGTGAACTCAACAGCCATAGTTGGTCTTGAGACATGCCCCTCTCTCCACCTCATCTGCTTGCCAACCATAAACTGGTTGGTCGACCCCAGCGAGGGTCACTCGTCATGCTTATTTGCACATACTCGCTCTTGCTTTGGTGAATTAAATATATAGATTGTATTTCTATCCTTTATAACGTCCTTTTGCCAGACCAATCGACCTTGAGATTTGTTGCTTTTTAAAAAAATATATATTTTAGATGCACTAATCAATATACATAGTTTTCAATGTATGTCACGTCCGTCTGTCACGTCCTTCCGTCCCGTCCGTCACGCTACTAATTTTAGAAAGCAGCGCAACAAATTACTGCACCAAAAGTAACTCTTTTCGAACGTTCCCCATAAAATTGTTCAATATGAAATTAATAAATAAAATCCAAATAAATAAAATAAATGAAAGTTCTGTATTACATTATTTGTTTATTCTGATGTGTATTTTTTCAAAATAAATAGATTTCAGCTGAAATGTATTTATTTTGAAAGCTTCCGTCATTTTTTACGGGTAATACACTAGTTATTTATATAAAATATAAACTGTGTTGCATTCATTTTTATACCACTAGATCCAGCACCTACCACTGTATTTATGTAATACTAGTACTAGGCACTAGGAACCATCTAGTGAAATCTTGTGGCACAGCCTGTGTGTTATCAATTAGAAAATCTAGACTCCGTCAGAGGTTTTTTTTTCTTCTTTTTTTTTCTTCAACCATGTCAACAGTTGCGTTCCCTCCCCCCTCCCCAATTTTAGATACCACAAGCAGCTTCTGTGGTTTTCACGTTGAGACTAGTCACGTGCCACTCAAGGCCGTTGAAGAGAAGTTAACATATTTGAGTTTAAGTGAAGATTTCTCCAGTTGGCAGTTGGGTTGCAGTGTCCCTCACCAACTCCATGCGCACCCCCACCCCCTCACGAAGGCAATGGTTAACCAACTTCTGAAGGCTGTGACGCGACCAGACGACCGGCCACCTGTTCCGCGGTAACAATGTGACCTTGTAAAACGAGACCTGGGGTCAGACCGTCCGACTGGACAAAGATCGTGGCGGGACCAGCACGTAACATCGTGTGACGGGCGTGGAGTTGGCCGTTAGAAGAATCTTGCGTCCCAAACACGGGGCGTTCCTGGCGTTGAGATTTGTCAATGATGCTTGTGCCAAATGTGATGAAGTTTTGTATAGAAATTAAAGGAGGGGAGATACTATGAACATTAGTCTGAATTTTATTTTGTATATTGGGCTAAATATTCACCAACCAAAGACAATTGAGTTCACCAAGGAAATCTGACAATTTCAGTTCTATTAATCTGAATTTGGAATCAAGTAACGGATAAGAAATATTACCATGAATTTGTCACCAGAGAGAAAAGAACGATAACTGTAATTATGAAACACGCATGTCTGTGCCTATGGACAGTAAATTACGGATGACAAAAATAATAAAACCACAACTTCTATTCAAATTTGCTATGGCCTCGCCTATGGTTTAAACATTTTTTTTGTGTGTGACTTACTCATAGTACTGATAGCCCGTTAGATTACTTTCACCAAACGCCAAGAAGTAATAAGATGATCTGCAATAAAATTTTAAAAAACTTTTTAAAAAACAGGTTTTTGACTATAAATTCTGTATGTACGAGACATAACTAAGAGAATGTTCATTAAAATACGCACCGCAAGACCATCTAAAAATACAAAATTGTGGTTATGTGTCGTATAACATGTTTATTATAATGCGCACCGATCAGGAATATGTTTATAAAAAGTGTTGTCAATAAAATACGCACCTTATTTCACGACAGGAAAGGTTGTTCAATATATTACGCACCGCGACACTATCGCAAACAAGTTAACATGTTACAAAGAGATAAAGAAAGATAATCTAAAAAATTCATTAATTTAATTACAGTACATTCGATTTATCTGAATTTTTTATACATCATTTTTATCATCAGCACGAGTCTGCCTGCAAAATTTCAGCTCGCTAGCTTACGGGGAAGGGGGTTAAAAATCGATCCAAAGTTTTTTTCGGCAACGCCCGCCTCAAGCAAGCAAGCAGACACCACGAGTTAATATAAAGGATTTAAAAAGTATTACGGTTTCGTCTACTGCGACTCAATGGTCCTATATACAAACACAAGAGTCTCATGGACGGCCCAACAGAAATAAAAGCACGAATCTGACTACGGCCCTTCTTTACAAATACACATAAAATGTGTGATGGACGGCTTTACAGAATAAACACATGGGTCTGATGGGGGTCCAATAGAATAAACACATGGGTCTGATGGGGGTCAAATATAATAAACACATGGGTCTGATGGGGTTCCAATAGAATAAACACATGGATCTGATAGGGGTCCAATAGAATAAACACATGGGTCTGATGGGGGTCCAATAGAATAAACACATGGATCTGATGGGGGTCCAATAGAATAAACACATGATTCTGATAGGGGTCCAATAGAATAAACACATGGGTCTGATGGGGGTCCAATAGAATAAACACATGGATCTGATGGGGGTCCAATAGAATAAACACATGGATCTGATGGGGGTCCAATAGAATAAACACATGGATCTTATGAACGATGATATAGAACTATAAAATTTTAAAAAAGATACGGACGGCATTTTCACTTCGATGAAAAAAAAACCCTCAAAGAAAGACAATAAAATAAAATCATATCTTTTTTGTCTATCAGTAGAGAGTAACACTTTCAAATCGAGAAAATTGTTGGCATTATACTGAAGGACATTTAGTTAAGACTATGTTGTTGTTTTTCCCCCCTTCCGATCTGTTTTTTATTTTAAATTTTTTTTTAATGTGTTTTACTGTGAACTGAGAACCTCCCCCTGTACCAACAACGTATCCGACTCTGAGTGGCTGGGGTGAGGTGTGTGTGTGTGTGTCAAGGGTTCATGACGTACCAATGTTATGGCATTTTGTTTGACCGCGCCTCTCACACGTCTGTAACGGCATGTGACCGGGCCACGTCAACCCTTACGGCTGATCGGGGGATGTCACGGACTCTGTTTTGATATCTCTGCCGGGCTGGTCAATTTATGAGTGGACAACAGTATCAGGTTTGACATCAAACCCACTCACGCCGTAATATTGGACACGGCTTGGATGTGTGTAACTGTAAAGGGAGGGGGGGGACAGGCAATCGTTCTGGGAGTGGGGTGAAGGGAAGATGAAATGACCATAATTGACCAATGACGGGGATGATGAATAGGGGCGCTGAGATGACGTCACGATGTTGTATTTGTCATCTCCACACAGAGATTATCAGTGACATGATAGACACGGGGAGGCAAGGATACATCTTAACAGAACTGTTGCGAGATTGATTTGTATAACCAGCATGGCGGGCAGTTTCAGAGAGTGAGATTGATGAAAATTGTCTTCGAGAATGGAACCAGAGGAAAACTCAATGCATTATTATAGTTATTTACAAAATTTTTGTTGTAGTTATAAACATCGTGAATTTTACTAGGCATGAAATATTCAAATAACAGAAATGAGTCATGACTGACGTGAGTGTTGCTTGTTATACCATCAAGAATGAAAGGATAATTAGATATTTTTTAGGTCATCTATGTCGTATGGTGTATAACTTAAAAAAAAATCCTTTTTAAAGTTTAAAAAAAACAACCAAAAAAACAAACAAACAAACAAACTATTGCTTACATTCAATCTGCATGAATTTGTGGTTGAAAGTCAAGTTATCGTCAACCAACACTTGTTTCTTTGGACAAACAAAAAAAGAGAGTAATGATATGAAAGTGGATATATGTAACCTTTTTTTGTCCTCCTCAAAATAACAATAGTTATGAACGCATTTATACATTATTTTAAGAATTCCCTACTTTTTCCCCGTTTTCCCGACTTAGTGGGAACGCTGTAAGTTTTCGTAATAAGCACTATTTTTGACGTCACTTGACAATAAGATTACATCGTTCTGCAGTGCGATTAATCACAGTTTGTTGAAAAAATTCCAGTAAACATTAATTGAGGTTTAAAAGCAGTGGTGCAGCTATAGATTTGTGGGGCCGGGGGGGGGGCGGGGCTTGGCCTCTTTGGGGGCCCTGCATACATGGCGGTGGAGTAATATTTAATGTTTTTAAAAAATTCGGACACTTTGGGGGCCCCTCTCAAGTGGGGGCCAGGGGGTACTTTCGAATTTGGACCCCTCCCCCGCCACTAGCTACGCCACTGTTTAAAGGATGAACAAGTTTGAGTTTGGTTGGTTTCATCATACTAAATACCTGTAGCCCTTAGCATAATTTTAGTAGAAAGGCTTGACAACATCTGAAATATTGTCTGTACAATTATTAGACAACGTTTCATTATAATTATTGCTAAATTATTTTTACTTGACATAATGCCCAGTTAGTTTATTGACACACATAACTATTGGTCGCATTCATTATCATTAAATCTAGGTCGAACATCAACTGCTTTCCTTACTTTGCTGACAAGTGACCTGAACATGGTAACAAAGATTGCATATCGTCAACAAGATCGTGCCGTCATGAATCTTGAACATGGTCAAGCGTCAGGTCATGGCAGTAGATGTCAGTGTCACAGTGTCATGTGATGACAGAGGCACGCAGAGATTCTTTCAAATGTCTTATGGGGGGGGAGTGGAGTGGAGGTGGTCATGGTTCTGGGAGGCAGAGGCGTTGACGAAAGTAAAAGGTTGGGGGGGGTATGTGAATGTCCACACCATAAGATCAGCTCTTTTATTTCCGAGGATGGATTTGAGGCTTTACGCCTGTGTACTGTAGTTATAGATTTGAAAATAATATGGGCATCAAGCATGTTATACTTTAACAAATGGTGATAGCATCTATCAGTAGCATAATTGGAAATATACAACTTTCCCCGCCCCGAAAAAAGCTTCATAAACCATATTTAGTCTACGAGCTATGGCTGTCTGAAGATATTTTAATTTTGTGCAGCATTTTAACATTTGCTCTCTCTACATATATATAGCTTTCTTAGATAAACAAGATGACAAGGAGTTGACATTATATCAGTCCAAGAAACTCATAAAATTACTTGCATTTAAGGCTTATGGTAAAGACAATATTATTTGTGTCTCTTTTTAAAGAGTATATACTTGAGCGGAAAGTGGGAGCTCATTGAGCTCCTTATCAAACTGTTTGGGAAGATGCTGTTTTACTTTACTTGTACCTAGCTTCTTCGTTTACTTCAGAAATTTTATTTCCGCTAACAGCTCACTTTGATCGCAGACCCCGTTCGTTAATATCCGGATTAGACTGATATGATGTAGCGAACCCTTGGGATATTTTTGTAGTGAACCCTTCGACCTTAGGATATTGCAGTGAACACTTAGGGTGTTGTAGCACAATCTTAGGGCATTGTTTTTGTTACAGTTGTCTGCCCCCGAACTGTCACTGTTCAATTGGTGAAAGGGAGATGGTGGCAACTAGATACAGAGGCATTCGATGGCTCAATAGTGACAACTAGTTAACAGGTCTGTGAGAGGAGTGGGGGGGGGAGGGAGTCAGTTGGTAGACGAGGCCACCAGAGCAAACACCAGTTGCTATCATTAAAAAAAATGGGCTGCATTAGAACAAAATGAAACAAATTAAATGTATTGTAATAAATATAATTAGAAGTGAATATTTCTTTTGAACAGTAAGTAGAATAAACTTTGCATTTAAATTTTCAGTAACGTTTTGGTTAATTAAACACATCAAGCACAGCGAGATGTCACGGGGTTTAAACGTTACATTTTTTTAAAAAATCCCTTATTTTTCTCTGGGGGTGGGGGCTCTTGACTGTATCCTTCGGGGAGGGGGAGCATGCTCTTCCAGTGCTGACAGTTGTTAAGATGCAGAAGATCTGTGATGGGGTTTTGGGTAAAGCGGGGAGGGGGCGCCGAGGGACGTTCGTTTTTTTTCTTATCCACCAGGCCGCAGTCCAACAGGATAATTAAGGTTTGTGACACGCGCCCGTCTCCTACTGACGTGTCTACTAACATTCACACGTTCCAGGGGTCCTCAAACATTGATTCCATCAAGGTTAGGTATTTTTTAGTTGTTTTGGGTTGAGTATTTTTGTTTGTTTGTTGTTGTTTTGTTTTTCTTTATATAGACTATAGACCCTTCTCAAAATATTGACATCTGTTTAGAGGCAGTTTTAAATAAAAGCGAAACCCCATGAAAACTTAGATGCAATTGTTCTGAGTTTACAATATCAAGTCAGAAGTCTAAATATCGCTTTTTTAAATGCAAGTTATTGGCAAAGGGCTTAATATGACAATGTATATATAAGGGGCAAAAAGACATGCATGGATCGGCCTGATTGGAAGAATTTATTTGAGAAGGCCAGCGTCTTACATGGCCTGTAGTGTCACTGATGATAATTATGAAACTCGTGCTCAATTTTTGTTTCTAAGTTTCACAATATAATGGCAGATTCGGTGAATATTATAAAACAATATTTTTTTAAACAAACGCATACAATTTTGAAATTGCTGTAGCAATCTCCTTTCTCTTTCTTGGGTTGATGAGGTTATTAAGCACTTATAATCGTGATTATTATTTCACTCGGAAGCCGGGAACAAGGGCGAATCTTCTATTCCATCTGATGTGGTCACTAAAAGCGTGGCACTGCCTTGCCCTTAGGGTACATCACGAAAAAGTGAGAGCCCTCTAACTCTCCGCTAAGGGCGAATCTTCTTATCTACACTGACGTTCACCCGGATCGGACATCAGTGGCATGTCTCCACCTTTTTAGTAACGGGGAGGGAGGATGGGTGAGGAGGGGCCTTTCGATTTCTGAGGGACCCCCCACCCCCCCTCACTACATGACCTTATCGGTTTAAAAGCTCATCAAGCATGCGATGGTCATCTTTTACTGACCCATCAACGGGGCCGAGCCAACATTTAGTGCCTGATAGAGTCCTAGACCGGAGGTAGAATGTTAACGAGCAGACTAAAGTGTCCTCAGTGAGATATCAGAATAATCTGGACGGCAGAATGGACCGATGAGCCGTGGGAGCAGTCAGGGGCGTAGCTATAGCGTGAGTGGCGCCAGGGACGTGGGAGCAGTCAGGGGCGTAGCTATAGCGTAAGTGGCGCCAGGGACGTGAGAGCAGTCAGTGGCGGAGCTACAGCGTGAGTGGCGCCAGGGACGTGGGAGCAGTCAAGTCAGTGGCGTAGCTACAGCGTGAGTGGCGCCAGGGACGTGGGAGCAGTCAGTGGCGTAGCTATAGCGTGAGGGGCGCCAGGGACCTGGGAGCAGTCAGTGGCGGAGCTATAGAGTGAGTGGCGCCATGCAGGCACGGCTCACGTTCTTCGCCGCCTCTTCCATCCTAAAATTCCTGTCTGCCCTAAATGCCACATTGTTTCAGAAAAAGAGGTGCCGCCTTAACCATCCCATCCTTCATACACCACTGGAAAAAAAAAGGGGGGGGGATGAAACCAACGAGACCTGGACATGACTGTAGAGGCGGGAAAAACAACATATAGTTGTGTATATTTCGTTTTCAAAATAAAGTTTTCTGTAATCATTTTATCATTTGTATTCTTCTTACATCTATTAGTGACGTTTACTGTAGTGACTCTTCCCTCTAACAAACATTTATTTTTTAATTCCTTGGTATTTTTTCACTTGGCTCTTCTTAAAGTCTCAAAACAACTCCTTCTTTGGATACGTTTCCTCGCACTTCTTCCTATCTGTTTACTACTCTATCACATCTTTCTATGTTTACCTACAATATAAATATAATATGCATGTTGCTTCATTTTATTATACAGTTGGAATTTTAACACACTTGTTTCCTTTTTTCCCCCTCAAGAAATTCCAAAAAAAATCTCTGCGAGAGTAAATTGGTTTTATTTTCTCATAAGCACAGGAGATGCATGTGTAGTACGGATATATTTTGTAACGTGGTTAAATTTACGACGCATACACCTGAAAAATAACTCCAACTCTAAGACCCAGAAATGTTCACAAGACACTGATTAGAGACTCCTTATCAAATAAACTTTGTTTAACGCCGAAGAGCTTATGTTTTAATCTACATTCTGAAATCAAAGCAAAGTTTAAGATTCCGGCTTTAGGAATCTAACTGTACCATCCTACTCATGTCGAAATGGCAATATCACAAGGTTTGTTTTAGAAATGAGACTTTGACCGTGTCAATCAGTGCGCGTTGACGTTTCATGAACATGCGATTACGCCTACGTGTACAAGAATGTACATGGTTGTTACACGTACCCACCATCCGTCCAACATCGTTGTACAACTGGCATGGTGCGTGTGGCCCCTGATGGCGGCACCCGTAGCTGCCCGCGCGCGAGCCCATCTGCCAGACAGACAGCACTTAGTCCAGGAATGTAACCTTTTGTCGGCCATGCCATCGCTTGCTCGATGACAAGGCGTTATGCGAGCACGTGTTTACATGCGGACCGTTGACCTATGACCCCTGATCTAGGACAAGCCCGGGGAGCCTGTTGGAAACGTATTGACCTTCATTTCGAGCCCTGGAACCGTCCCTTCAACGGTCCCCGCGGGTGGCATTTCCACAGACCATCAAAATGGAACCCAGCACCGGGATATGACGACACCCATGAAAGTACTGCTGGGATCACGAGCCATTCAATGGACGAGTAACCGAAGCAAACAATTAAAATGCCAGAGCCAGGGTCAAGGTTGGCTGAATGGCACTAAAATATAAACTTGGTGTAGAGTTATCAAGAGGTCAATTGAGGGGGGGGGGCAGAGTAGCATGCACAATCGGCTGGCGTACTCGTGGTCACGGGTTCGAATCTCCGTAATGGCAGGGATTTGTTCCCGTGGCCAAGGGTGTCCCTGAGTCCACCCAGCTCCGATTTGGTACCTGAAACAAAGGCGTCTGGGGCTGGGGGAAAAGCCGGCTGGGGGGAAAAGCCGTGCCCTGTTCTTACCAGAACGTAGGACGCAATAACCTTCTGTACAAAAAAGTAGCGTCTGTATACATAAGACAAGACATCAGCCGACTTATTAATTGCTTAAATTTGAGACAAACATGATGATTATGAAATATTTTTTGAGTTAAAACAAGTAATAAAAACTCGAATAAGTATTTAAACGCAATTTTCAACAATTTGCCCTTAACAATTTTCGAGACAAATCAATAAATAGTGTTCAGCAAGTAAATAACGATCACACATAATTTTAATAATTCATAACAGAAAAATAAGTTTATTAATATAAGAAATTGAATGAATATTTTTTCTCTATGACGTCATATCCCCTCACCCTTTGTCACACCAAGAATGTGTCAATATAATGCACACCGCGCAACAGTCTAGCATTAGCATTCACAAAGCGTGAAAACCCCATTAACTATCATTCTAGATTACATTAAATGTCATTTCAAATCAATAATTCTGAAACTAAACAAAACAACTGCTTTCTACGAATTGCTGCTATAATTACGGGAGTCGAACAAAAAGATATCTTTAAAAAATTCCTACTCCAACAGTGGTCTAAATATTATAAATATTGTTTGGGGTTTGTTTCAACCCGAGAGATGTTATGGTTGGCGAGAAATTGAAAAAATACTAATTTTTTCGGGTTATTTTTTGATTGTCCAGGAAATCCAGTAAACCTTTACGGTATTTTTTGGCCGTTGCACATCCTTGGGACATTCTTAGCATATTTGCAAAAGACTCGAACCCTCTATCTGGTATGGTTCAGGGGGAGTTGCATGTGCAAGCTTGAACAGTGCACAGACATTTCAAATGTATAAACGCAATTCCCACGGGAAATTGGGTTAAAAAAGGAATCACCATTTCCATAAATCGTATTTCTTTCTTTAATTTAACATAGGGGTCTCCAAACTTTTCTGCCGGAGGGCCGCATTAGCTGTCAAACAGCAGTTTGGGGGCCGACTACAAACAGTTTTGTGGTTTTACTACAGGTAAAAAATAGTATCTTTTTTAGATTAAAATGTCCAGGGGCCGGATGAGAGGGCCTCGCGGGACGCATCAGGCCCGCGTGACGTAGTTTGGAGACCCTGATTTAACATAAAACATATTGCTATGTGATTCACTTTAAGCTTATATTTCGTTTCGATACTGCAAATTTCAATATTGTTTATTCAGTAACTTCATACCCTAGTAATTTCATGTAATTTTAAGTTAAAATTGTATACGAGTATAAACATAATAAAACGGAAATCAAGATGAATAAGTATATTATAAGTATACCTTTCAAGTATCAATATTGCACGAGTCAACAAGTTCTCACCTCTGACTAAATCTTCTAAATGTTTTAGGTGAGTGTAGGGTTGCGATATCTAGCTTGGACCTAGTCGGGGCACTCTGATATAGGGGTCTGGAAATAAAAAAAATTTTGTAAAGTTTTTTTTATTATTATTATAATTGTTATAGTCAATTATGAACACAATTAAATGTACATTGTTGCGGCGGAATCAGATATACACAATTCTTTCTGGAAGACTTCACCTACTTCAGCACTTCTTTATTTCCCTTAAACGTATTTATAAAACTCCATTCAAGTCAGCTTGTTGAGACGCCTGTACTTGAGCCAAGCTTGCAACAGTTATTTGCGAAATCCGGACAAAATTTGGTATTGTAGGGATGTCGGGACAAGAAGGTCCATAACGATACATCGGGACCTATGGCAACCCTAGGTGAGGGACAGGTAACAAAGTATTAGCCATCTCAGTGGTTTAGCCTCGAGTCAAGTTTTAAGTCAAATCACGACACGGCAGTGACACATTACGTCTCTGCTCTTAAGCACCTCCGGCCCGAATGTCAATAGTCCGTCACTGCTGTGATATCAACCCGGTCTTCGCGCGAGGCTTAGATAAAACTAACATTAGGCGAACAAAGAGTGTGCGTATGTTGAATGTTTGTTCTGACCAGGAGCGGCCTTTGGGGGTCGCAGCTGGGGCAATCGCCCCAGGCCCCGCGCATAGGGGGCCCCGCGTTTGAGACTTGACAATATTTCGTCCAAGTTATATTCACGGTAAAAAAAAAGCACAAAATACACTAAACATGGTCTAATCCTTTCGAAATTTACACACAACGGAAGTTGAAACTCTTCTTTAGTAACAAAAGAGCCGACAGATATTGCACTACTGAGTTTGCGTAAGAATTGATCTAATCAACATAGTATGACCTTTTGGGCATATTAGTAGTTCGCGATCGTTACTAGTACTCTGGCCCCGCGGGGTGATTGTTGCACCAGGCCTCGCGCGTACATAACGCCGCCTCTGGTTCTGGCAGGTATTTATTATCATAACAAACCCACAACCGGTAAACCTCAACCAGTGTCCTGAGATTCCCAGGGAGCACTACCTTGGCCAAGAGCCGTGTCCCAGATACATTTTTTGGGGCAGTCGTGTTTACTTTGGACGACCGTAAACAATCCCGAGCATTTATTGAGACACGGGTCGGGTTACAAAAATACAAATTTTCATACTGACGAAAGAAAACATTTTTTTTTAAAAAATGATATGATTCTATGATAAATTTGTGGTTGAAATTCTAGAAATAAGAAAAACAGCACATACTGTCGCTTACAGCTTGAAATAAATAAAATATTAAAAAAAAATTTTTTTTTAAAAAGCACACGCTTTTATTTACATATAGAAAGTGCACTAAAAAGAAGAAAATAAAAAATTTCAATCCGTGAACCTATCGACTGCACATAAAAGCGTGGGGCGCCCACCACAACTTATTTCTTATTGCAATTACTCTTTGAGCCGAAGCCAGAGCTTGATTTGTAAAAAATTGCCGGATTCCGGATTTTCCGGATATTATATTTACATATATATTTTATTGCAAAGCCGGCCTGCCGGATTTGGCCGCACTTATGAACTAAAATTATGCTAGAGCCGGATTTGTAAAAATGGCCGGATTCCGTATTTTACGGAGCCGGAGCCGAAATCCGGTACACCCATAATTTCTACTGACCGTTGTCGGGGCGTTGGGGGTTAGGGCACAACAAAATAAAGTTATTTATTTATAAAATATATACTCTGCATAGTGATTACCTTGACACTGACCAGTCCAGTTCATGGTAGCTCCCTGAGCGACGGTCATACCATGAATATGAGTTTGGGGAACGCTGGTTGAACGAATATTTAGCGCGATTCTATTGTTTGAAATAAGTATTGCGATGAACCGATGAAATAAGAATTTTAAACCTCATATATTGGTGCAATCATGAAGTTTTCTCTAATGTATTTATGCTTGCTTAAATTAATCTAATTATGACTGAAAGAACGCCTACATTCTGGTTTTATTTTGAGCTTTCAACATTTTTAAAAACCAATAACTAACTACATTTTTATGGCTTTGTATGTATGGAGGTGGTGAAGAAGAATTATTGGTTGATTTACTTATTTCAATTTTTAAAAACACAAATAAGTGATATAAAATATGGGGACGCGGTGGTCGAGTGGCAGCGCACTGGACTGTCGTACCGATGGTCACGGGTTCGAATCCGTGTGAAGGCAAGGGTACCTAACACTACATGTAGTTAGGCGGCTGGGTAATGCGTGGAAACCACAAAAGCCGTGGCCTGTGAATGCTGCATCACTTGCCAACAGATCATCTGTCATGGTCTGTGGACGCAACTATCTTCTGCATAGAAGGAGCGTCTGTATAGATAAGATAAGATAAATATATAATGGAAACAACAGTATGAAAACTAATACAGTGAGCACGAGAGGTACCATGCCCAGCCTCGGACGACCGTCTAGACCAGTGGCGGCGAACCATTTTGGGGCCGCGTGCCCAAAATTTAACCAAAACCCACTTTTTTTTTAACAGCAAAGCGCCAACAATCCAATGAAACCCAAAAATGGGGGTTTGGCTTAACTGGTTAGATTACGGAAGTAATATTTGAGTCACGTGCCGGCTGATGAGGCTCTGCGTGCCGACTGTGGCACGCGTGTCATGGGTTCGCCATCACTGGTCTAGCCTAGGCCTAGATCCAAGCGCCAGGCGATGATACCTGAGTCGTCAGGACCTTGTCGAGAAACGGGTGAAATGGCCGTGATGGCCTGATACTGTAACTTCAAACGTGGGCCAGTAAGTGTAAGCTGGGCTATTCAAAGGCGATATCAGGGGCTGGAATCACACAAGGCAGACCTTCAGTTGGACACATGGGGTCCAGAGGAGTGAGAGAAAGGATGTTTCACGGTTACAAAAGGCTAATGGAGCTAATCCATATTTAACGGGGTTTTGATTTTTTTTTCATAATCGTTGAGTTTGAGCATTGTTCAAATCCTACCCGTACAGCACTGTTCAAATTCTACCCGTACAGCACTGTTCAAATCCTACCCGTACAGCACTGTTCGAATCCTACCCGTACAGCACTGTTCAAAAACTGCCCTCATATCTTACACTAGTTGTCATAATTCCTTCGCTTCATGAGTTACAACGCTTAGGATAGTGTGAACAAAAACAGTAAAAAGTGTATACATATCGATTATTGTTGCGTACTACAGTAACACATCATAATAACATACATTTCGAGTGACGTCAAAATGAACTTAAATAAAATTACTTGTAATAGCTCGATTAAATGTATGTGGGCCTGTGGCGCAACGGATAACGCGTCTGACTACGGATCAGAAGATTCCAGGTTCGAATCCTGGCAGGCTCGGTAGGTCGCTTTTTTTTTACTTGCAATATTTTCATAGGCTAACAATGTAATTAGTATAAGTAAGTAGGACATTTTAAATTCTCTATAATTTTCAACTAGCATGTTTATTTTTGATGAGTATACGTTTCGAATTTGTTTGTTAAAAGCTTTCATTTCTCTGTAAAATGAAAAAAAAACCTTGTTTATGCAGAGAGCCAATGCCCGTATGTAACGTGACACTGAAAGGCAGACATACGCCGCTCCACAATTTTGCGTAAACTGGCGGCCCCCTCCTCGCTCCGTCGGACGAATCAAATAACAGGATTTGTAGGCAGTCGTCTGCTGTCTGTCTCATGTGCCAGTTTGTCAAGTGGTTCTCAAACATAGTTTACGCGCGTTGGTAAACCCCTCTCCCCCCCCCTTTCCTCAAAAATGAATAATACATATAAAAATTCTAAGGATAAAGTATCTTGGCTGAGTCTGCATCAGTGTGCCTTCCCTGACTACGCCTGTGTCTTCTCTTGACCACTGGGTCGTGGATCATAGATATTTAACCGCCAATATGGCTTAAAGTCTAAGGACTAGATTTAAAAATATATATATCAAAGTAAAGTTAAAATTTTATTTTAAGTCGTTAAATTTTGGGGAAAATAAAATAAATTAAATTGATAGCTTTCAGTTTTTTTTCAAAAAATTTATAGCTTTCAGGTTTTTTTCAAATAAATTTATAGCTTTCAGGTTTTTTCAAATAAATTTATAGCTTTCAGGTTTTTTTTTCAAATAAATTTATAGCTTTCAGTTTTTTTTTCAAATAAATTTATTTTTAATCTTTCCCAGACACAACATAGAAAAATTATTGAGAAAAGAAGCAGGTGCTTGGAAGTTTCGACCAACAATTATGAAAATATTACGTCAACTGGAAAAATAAATATATAGGAAAATTATTTGTGAATTGCAGAAAGGACATGAAAATAAAATTAACTATAAAACTATAGATCTAGCTATTGATAATAAACTGATTGGAAATAGTTTCTAAACTTCGAGTAACACTTCCTTAGCTTTCATCGAGTGTACAAACATCATAACATGTTACATTTGATGTTTAAATGTCACAACAGGAGTAAGCTATTGTCAGCTTCCCGTGCATTATGACCATCGAAGTGTCAAACATTTTATGAATGAACTGATCAGAAAGGAAAAAAAACAACAAAGACAAGGATTCGAGTTTCACAGCCGATGATCTGTGGAGCAATTCAAATGACTGGATTCAAAACCAAATGACGCGATGTACTTACCAGATCTAAGGCACAAGAAAAATTCAAACAATGTATTGCAATATATGCCTACCCAAGCAAACCAATTGACCAATGATGAATGTCGATTCCTTTTCTACCTGGGCCATGGTTTTAAAACGATGTACCGTATATACTCGCATACGGTACTTCATCGATGATACTAAAGAACATTAAAGAACTCGGCCCGATGGTCCAAAAGAACATATTGTAATGAAATGGGCCGATGGTACACGAGTTTATGTAAGGCCCTGGGGCTCTGTCATAAAAGACTGAGAACCACAAAAAATGACCCAGCGCGTCCTGACAAGAATGGGATGCATAGTGGGGGAAAGTAAGGGGGGGAGGGGAAACGACCAGAGAAAAAAATTCGGAGAGGTGCCTTACTTTTTAGATGGCATTGATAAATGTTCCCGGCATCAAGACACCTTACTGCTCCCGGCTCCGAGGTTCGGAGGTCAAATGGGGGCAGCGATAAAAGGCCGTCTATCAACTTAAGGGGGGAGGGGGGACGGCGGCCCGGGGGAGGAGGGGGGATAGGAGAGAGTGCGATTCCCAGCAGATAACTCTCCCAAGACAAACACAAATAAAAAGGAAAAGTTTGCCGTTGTCGTCCTTGGTTGTCGGATGACGTTGTTGTTGGTCCAGGCCGTGGCTGTGGTGGTGGTGTAAATCTGGGCGCAGTGTCTCCTGGGGGGCATGAGCACAATAGGCCCCGGGGTCTCATGCTTTGACGAGAATTAAGTTGCCCAATGCTTATTTATTGAAATACCGTTAAGCCATCGAATTGGCTTGCCACGTGATATGGAGAGCTGGCTAGGAAAACTGTTGTGAACATGATTCTTTTCCCATAGTATTTTCATGGGAGGGTGGGGTGGGGGGACAAAAGCGAGGGAAGGTATCAAAATAGTATCAAACATATTTTTAATTTTGAAAAGAAACTTGGATCTGTGGAAAGGAGTGTACTTTCAATGAAAGTTTTTATAATCAGTAGCGGTGTACCGGATTTCGGCTCCGGATCCCACAAATCCTGAATCCGGCCAGTTTTACAAAACCGACTCCGGCAGAATTTCACTTCATAAATCTGTCCAAATCCGGCTGGCCGGTAGAGCCATAAAATATATAAATATATAATGGCTCCGGCAAATCCGGAATCTGGTCATTTTTATAAATCCGTCTCCGGTTCCGACTTCGGTCGGATTTCATTTCATAAATACTTCCAAATCCGGCTCCGGTCGGATTTCAAAAATTTGAATCCGGTACACCCCTAATAATCAGTGACATGTCTTAAATTATTATCAATTCTCTTGAAGAAGTTATTTAGTTATGGTCAGAAAGACCGATTGATCCCTCAACGCCACTATTCCAACATGTAAATAAAAGTTTCTACTTTACAACACACGGTATGTAAGTATCCGAGGCCATGTCGCTGGTCAGGTCTGATAACCCCAATTCCAAATAACTTCAGAGGCGGCTCTTTGAGAGGGGGTTGTGAGAAGGGCTACCGACCCAGAGCGCAGAGAGAGTGAGAGAAAGAGAGTGGGGTGCAGAGAAATACAGTTAGAGATAGAAATAAGTTTGTGACTGTAACAGAAAAAAATTGTGACAAGAGTGAGAGACGCATAGAAAGTGAGAAAAAGACAAGAGAAGGTTGCAGTTCACAGGGAGTAACAAAGATGATGTCCTTCCCCGTCTGAAACACCTGAAAATGTCTGTCTCTGGATTAGGTTCCCCGTTTAATTTGCGCCCATTACGTATAACGTAAGGGGATCTAATTTTTCTATCACGTGACCTATGAAATTGATAGAGCTCATATTATAAAGGGCAAGTTGAGCTTAGGTGTGCGGATAATGGAGGCCCCTCGCGGTTTGATTTTTAAATGCTGATACTGATGTGCGCTTAGAAGGAGCTGACTTCCAGGTGCACTCGGATGACTTGCGTGTCTAGGGCCCAAATGTTTGCTTGGTTCAACTCATTATACTTAAGTGCTACATGTTCAAGCAAATGATGCCTCATCAGCGTAACACTGTGTCAACAATTCTTAGACTTGAAGACTTAAAATGATTAAGAAACCGTGAACTGAAAAAGTAAATAAATAAAATTGATAAAGATTGTTGTAGCGTTTTAGTACATCAACACACATTTTAAGTGACGTCATTGATATAAAAGAATAGAAGCGCATCAGTGGGCCTGTGGCGCAACGGATAACGCGTCTGACTACGGATCAGAAGATTCCAGGTTCGAATCCTGGCAGGCTCGGTGATTTTTTTTCTTCGTAACTCCTTTTGTAAGTACATTAACAATGTTGAAGTAAGTAGCTAATTTTAAATTCTATGTATTTATAATCATAAAGCAGATTTGTCAATGTGGATGGTGTTGTCTCATTAGACCTCTTGATATAAACCTCCTCCGAGTTGTTCTGTTCCTGTGCCTGATGGAAAACTGCTTTGATAGGCAAACTGCTCTAATGGTTAACTGCTCTGATGGCAAACTGCGCTTTTGGCTAACTGCTCTTATGGCAAACAGGTCTGACGGCAAACTGCTCTTTTGGCGAACTGCTCTGATGGCAAATTGCTCTGATGACAAACTGCGCTGTTGGCAAACTGCTCTGATTTAAACTGCTCTGATGACAAACTGCTCTGGTGGCAAACTGCTATAGTAGCACATTGCTCTTAAGATGAAAATAGTCTTTACGAAGTCAACAACAGAGATTTGTGTTAAAATTTCAAATATCCCATTTGGTATCGAGCTATTGTCCCTCCCTCCCCCACCCATGGGTAGTGTCGCATGGTGTTGTTTGGGATTTTTAAAGTTATCCTACTGTCAAAATTTGTCAAGTTTTAAAAATAGAATCACTGATAAATACTATCAGATTACTTCACTGCGACATTGCACATTAAGATATTAACACTCGAGTTACTCGTTCAGCTACAAGATTTCTTTGCAATAATCTGATGTGTGAACATTAAACAAATACTCCCGACTGCGGGGTGCAGCGCGTATAATGAAGGCTGACTTTGCAAAGGCGGAGAGTGGGCGTAGAACGTGAACAGAACAGGGCGGAGTGAGGTAAAGGCATGACGTATACAGAATGTAGGCGATGATATGGGGCCAGTTAGATCTTTCCATGTTCCCCACTGATTGCCCACACCCGTAACAAAATAAACACCTCGCTGTAAGTCAGAACTAATCAAAATTTCTCTGAGAAAATTTGGTAGCGCCCAAATCTGCTGCCGGGTATGTTATGGAAAAGTCAAGATTGAGAGACAAAACAAAAAACAAAACAAAAAACAAAAAAGTCAGCACACAGGGTGGGGTGCAACGGACACCTTTGTTATTTTTAAAAAAGGGGGGAAAAAAGAAATTTTCTTTGACCTCATGGCCACCCTGATAATTTTATGGGCGCTGCAGCAAACAAATCAAAGCAGTCTATCAAAACTGTTTACCTTGCAAGTAAAAAGGTTTGCGTTAATAACGAAAATCCTTTCAGGTGCACCGCACAAACTAATTCAACACTTATCCATCGCACCTTCACCCACGCCCGCCCCTTCCCCCATCTTCCGGCGTGCACCCATGTCGCCACTGAGTCACCAGTAATTTTAGAACAAACACGATCAAATACGATCTCAAAATGCGCAAGTCTGCAAGTGTACTTCCGGCAATTACCGTACTGGAGACCGGAAGCAATGGGTTCCAGTTGGCCTGAAAGTTGCTGGGTACAAACTAAATTATACCCCAGGTCCTGATTTGTACTTCAGGTCCCGTGGGGTTTCTCCGGCTGAATTCAATAGAATCGTGATTAAATAATGAGACGGTGCAGGTTTTATTCGGGCAGAAATGTAGTAAGACCAAATATTTTTGTTACCAAACGGGTAAGGAGGCGATAAAATGAAATGTCAACAGTGATGAAATTAACTGTCAAAGGGCAAAAATGAAATTTCGGAAAATGGGGAAGTCATTCAAGTATAATCTTTCGTTTTCTTTTATTGGCATTTAAATTTCCTTAAATGGGGACCATGTCATTGTTAGTTGTTTTTTTTCGCGTAAAAAAAACAATTATAAAAAAAAACAGATTTTTTTATTCAACAAAACATTTCATGTTTAAATACTAAGGTATGAGAATAAAATCTAATTTCCCACAGGTATACAAACTGTTGTAAGAATTCGGATAAAACCATTTATGAACTTTGCACATTTGAGACTCCATGTTTTTTCCCGTGACTCTCCTCCCTCTACCCAAGGTGACTCTCCTCCCTCTACCCAAGGTGACTGTCCTCCCTCTACCCAAGGTGACTGTCCTCCCTCTACCCAAGGTGACTCTCCTCCCACTACCCAAGGTGACTCTCCTCCCTCTACCCAAGGTGACTGTCCTCCCTCTAACCAAGGTGACTGTCCTCCCTCTACCCAAGGTGACTGTCCTCCCTCTACCCAAGGTGACTTTCCTCCCTCTACCCAAGGTGACTGTCTTCCCTCTACCCAAGGTGACTGTCCTCCCTCTACCCAAGATGACTGTCATCCCTCTACCCAAGGCTCTATTTTGATAGGCTAAGGCCTCTGTTAATATGAATTTACCATACAATTTAGGGCTATAGCGTCATGTCAACTGGAGAGATACTTGTTTGTAGGTACCGTCCTGCCCATCTAACTATATGCACACGTGGCCCAGGAAGGGAAAAAACAAAATCAGCCGGTCGCGTAAACGGGATGGGGGTATTGCTCTTTCATTTCCTGTAAATGAGGGGGGAAATAAATGTTAAATTGCAAAGGTCTGCCCCCCGACGACCCGTTGATCTAACCCTAATTATATGCGACACATACACGCAGGAATTTTTTTTAATTTATTTTAAATATTTAGAGTGGTCTTAACTTTAAAATATTAAATCACGTTTAAGCTGTAAGGAGCTCTACAAAATAAAATTAATATGGCCGATAAATGATCTAACTGGTCGTCTGGATTATATCCTAGCTTTTTGTCACATACGATTTTAAAAAAATCCCTATGTTATTGCGTCCTATGCTTATTCATGGGTTGAATCTAGTTTGGATTTAAAAAATTTGGCCTTAGCATGTAGTTAGTGCGTGCTGTTTACCAAGTTTTAACCACGTTTTTAAAATCCCTTATATTAACTTCACCGCCGTCTCTGTCGTCATCTCTCTCTGTCTTGGGCGGCGGAAAAACAAAAGTAAAAAATGATCCACTTCCCGTGATCCGATCGAGCTGAAACTTGGCACACGGACCCGTCTCACCCAACAATGCATCGTATCAAAATTTCAGATCGATCGAACGTACCGTAATTAAATTTATGTATTTTTAGTTTATCCTTATATAACGTATGTAATTCAAATTCACTGTTTGTTATTGTTTTTTTTTCCACGTGAGAGTTTGAGTTGACGCTTTGACGCGACCCATCGAAGTACCGGCGTGCTTTTGTTTACATTTTACGTGTCACGCTGAGCTCGTACCAGTGATCCATGGCCAGACTTTTCCCCTCCCCCCCCCCGGGTTATGAAGCAGAGTTCAGTTAAGACAGATTCAGTCTGTAAATGTTTGTCGCGTTTGAAAATAATCAATACTGTTAGTTATGTCTCATATATAAGGGATTTATAGTCAAAAACTTTGTTTTTACAGTTTTGTTACCACGTTTTTATTAACTCGCTTTCGTTGGTGTTACATTGTTGGTTTGTCCAAGATTTTTTCAAATCTGCCAACATAAAATTGAACCATTTCTGATGGTCCTAGAGATCTGAACATTTTACCACAGATAGATCTTGGATGACAATGCATTGTATCAAAATTTCAGATCGATCGAATGTACCGTTATTAAATTATTGAACTTTTTAGTTTATCTAAAGTCCATATATAAGCATATGTACCTTCGGCTTTTGTTGACATCCGTGAGTTCCCCCCGTGACCACATCACAATGTTTTTAAAACGTTGGGCGGGCGCTTGTGAGGTGTTTGGTAAAATAAATAGAGGTAAAAAAATATTGTTAAAAACTAAGTTTTTATTAGTGGACTAAAAAGAATAAAATAAATAAAGGTAAAAAAATGATTTTTAAAAACCACGTTTTTACAAGCGGACTAAAAAGAAGAAAATAATTTAAAACTTGTAAGCTCAAGTACTTTGATTTAATATGACTAAAAACGTGGGGCGGGTGTTTGGTATAAAAATTAAAGATTTCTAATTTAGAAGGCAAAAGAGAGATCTATAAGTGAGAGTATGAGTGAGCTGCATATGTTAAACCTCATAAGCGCCCGCCCCAAGCTTTTAGTCATATTAAATGAAAGTACTTGAACTTACAAGTTTTAAATTATTTTCTTTTTTTTTAGTCCGCTTGTAAAAACGTGGGTTTTAAAAATCATTTTTTTACCTTTATTTATTTTTATTATTAACTCGCTTTCGTTCCTGTGGTATTGTCTGTCCAGGATTTTTTAAATCTGCCAACGTAAAAGTAAACCACTTCTGATGGTCCTAGAGAGCTCAAAATTTTACCACAGATAGATCTTGGATGACAATACATTGTATCAAAATTTCAGATTGATCGAATGTACTGTAATTAAATTAATGCATTTCTTAGTTTATCTTTATATAAGCATGTGTACCCGCCAGCCGTAGTTTAATTTCACGTGGCGAGTTCACCCCGTGACCGCATGACTTTGTTATTAAACGTTGGGCGGGCGCTGATGAGGTGTTTGGTAAAATAAATAGAAGTAAAAAATATTTTTGAAAACCACGTTTTTATTAGTGGAGTAAAAAGAATAAAATAATTTAAAACTTATAAGTTCAAGTACTTCGATTTAATATGACTAAAACGTGGGGCGGGTGTTTGGTATAAAAATTAAAGATTTCTAAACTAGAAGGCAAAAGAGAGATCTATAAGTGAGAGAATGAGTGAACCGCATATGTTAAACCTCATAAGCACCGCCCCACGGTGTATGATGTTACTATTGTCATCTTATCTTATCTATACAGACGCTCCTTCTATGCAGAAGATAGTTGCGTCCACAGACCATGACAGATGATCTGTTGGCAAGTGATGCAGCATTCACAGGCCACGGCTTTGTGGGTTCCACGCATTACCCAGCCGCCTAACTACGTAGTTAGGTTCCCATTCGGAGCGGGGTGACTCAGGGACGCCCTAGGCCCCGGGAACAAACGCTTGCCTTCGCACGGATTCGAACCCGTGACCATCGGTACGACAGTCCAGTGCGCTGCCACTCGACCACCGCGTCATGTAAAGCGCTGGGATGCTATACAAATTATCAATTTATTATTAATATCAGTAGTAGTAATGTTATATTTTCAATGTAAAAGATTTATGTCTTATTTTGCTCTTTGTTCTTCTATCCTCTAGTGTTTCTAGAGTTTAGTGATTTTGTCAATTGTGACTATTCTTATCATATCTATACAGACGCTCCTTCTATGCAGAAGATAATCGTGTCCACAAACCATGACAAGTGATGCAGCTTTCACATGCCACGGCTTTGTGGGTTCCACGCATTACCCAGCCGCCTATCTAGTGTTAGGTACCCATTCGGAGCTGGGGGACTCGGGGACGCCCTAGGCCCCGGAAACAAAGCCTTGCCTTCACATGGATTCGAACCCGTGACCATCGGTACGACAATCGAGCGCGCTGCCACTCGACCACCGCGCCCCCTATTCACCAGAAATACATCTTGCAGCTCGTTTTTTCTAGCATGTATAGGAAGCATATTTATATATATTAACTATTATTATTATTACTATTGTGGGATTATTTTAAATACGAATGCAATTGTATTTTAAACGACGAAGTAAAACAATTCAAGAATCAGTCATTTTAAAATTCCCTAGTGTACATCAGACTATGCATCCTCAGTCCATTTAGAAGGAAAAAAAAGAAAGAAAGAAAAGAATAAAGCGAGTTCATTGTTGACTTTGACTGAAATTTGTTAAAGTTCTCCTAAGTTGATCCGCGTCCCTTAGGTAAATATAGGACAACGACGGGTCGTTAAATAAATTGTGTCTTTTCAGCGTACACCCGTTGCTTAACATCTCATTTCCTGGCCACTACCAGGCCCGATAGCTTTATTTATGCTGGCGATGGGGGGCGACTGTCGCCATCACCAGGTGCAGGCGGCCGCCAGGGACGACACTGTCGCCAAGTCTGGGCAATGACGTCTGCGTTCACCCAGCGGCGTCTCGACGGGGGAAAGGTTGGGGGGGGGGAATGTGTAGGACACAGCTTTTGTGTTTCATGACATGTTACTTTACTTTCTGCTTTACGTTTAAGGACTATGGGATATATTTTAAAAAAAAATATTTTAGACGTTTTATTTATTTTTTTAACTTTAGAGGCAATAAAATCCGGGATGATTTTTGTTTTTGTGTAAATTTGGAGAATGCCAGTTAAAAATTTTTTTAAAGCAGCAGTAAGAATTTTTGACAGGCAGATTCAGTCTTTCCATGGGACCAGGGAAATAAAGCTAGTTAATCATCAAATGGTTGATTTTAGAGAACTATTATGTTGTTTATGATTATCATAACGCCAACAAATAAACTCTTAACTGAAATTGACAAGAGAGTATAAACTTTACTGTGATTAACTATAGAAAATTTGTTATATAACGATGCCAGTCATACATACGATCAATATGTTTTTTTAATTTTTAATTCAATAATTGCGATGCGATAAAAGCTAAAAATATACAAAAGTGAATTATTTTCGTATTTTAAACAAAATTCATGAATACACATGAGAACCTTTGAAAGACTGTTCCACAATTTTGTTGCCGCCAAATCAAAGAAACGCACGTTAAAGGACTTCCATCTGTGTTCATCTACTCCGGGAAATTTCAGAATATTGCAGCTCAGCCAAATGTTCCGCTGAATAATTCCTTCATTTACCGCGGCGCTGTTCCCTTTATGTAGTGATAATAAATAAATTTGATAATAAAAAAAGGCGCTGCTAATTATGTTGTCGTAGGACGCCATAATCTTCTGTATAGAAGGAGCGTCTGTTACAGATAAGATAAGATAAGAGTAGATGAGATAAGATAAGATAAGAGTAGATGAGATAAGATAATTATGTTGTTATTACAAATAAAAAAAAATTGTTTTCCAGCAATTATTGCAAGAAACAACAAAACATTTTAAAGAATGGCAATAAATGGTACACATTCAAATATATGAATTCTATAACCACGTGAGTCAAACGTGAAATTTTGCTCTGCGGCTTGTACACATCACATTACCTCTGGCTAGAATATGATTCCGGTGCCAACAAAAGAGATGTTACTTTTTCCCGATAAAGTCTAGACTTTTAAATTTCTTGTTTTGACGCGAATTTAAGTAAATAAGCGTATACACTTTTTTGCGCTGTTTCCAAAGTTGGTGCGAAAATGTTCAAGATTCCCCAAATTGATGGCGCCGAAGAAACCATGATAAGTCCTTAGTGAACGCCATGACGTAAAGTTGACACCCCACCGGTCATGGAAACGGTACACCTTAGCTACCGCAATTTTACAAGAAGAGGGCTTGTCGTCTCGGAAATTTTCCGTCGCTCCTGAAGGACAAAGCATGAGAGAGATCGTGCATATACAGTGCGGACAGTGTGGGAACCAGGTAAGTCCGTTTTGTGAAAGGATTCACAACGAGGCATTTGTAGTAGGTGTCTGATTAATTACACTATGATATTTGAGGCGTTTTTTGTACGCCAACATGGCTGCGACCGCAGCTCTACCCCTGACTACAGTAGGGTTTCTACTTTAGACTATCACTATCATGGCAACTTACTGTTC
The DNA here is from genome assembly GCA_944989445.1 of Ampullaceana balthica. Classification (NCBI taxonomy): domain Eukaryota; kingdom Metazoa; phylum Mollusca; class Gastropoda; family Lymnaeidae; genus Ampullaceana; species Ampullaceana balthica. The sequence goes on from CALYLW010000117.1 coordinate 451,088, forward strand.
CTTGTAAAACTATTTCGAATAAAAGATTAACTGTAAAGGTCGGATTTCGAGATTTGAAGAAAATATTATTGTTTAAATTTTACGGTAGAAAGTTTTCTTTCAATAATTTGAAATATGCAAACCCACACTCACACCAAAAAGGTGGTTCTTTCAATATTGTTTCGGGGCCAGGACTATTCTTGATGGGTTTTTTAAAACGTTAACCCTACGCCATTGAAAGATAAATGGGAATAATGGTTAACTTTCATCATTTTATTGAAATCTTTTTAATACGCGGTAAAGAATTAAGCTTTCAGGGCGAAAAAAGCTCCGATATTATAGAATTTAACTGTCAAAGAGTAACAAAGTATCAATGTTACAGTCATAAAAACCCCATTTGTTTCCCCCATTTGTTTTCCCCTTTTTTCCCACCTTGCTCTTCTCTTTATTTGATAACGTTCAACGAAATGATCCAGGATTTATAAAGCTAAGATTGGTTTTTGAAAAGAGAACATATACAATGTATTAACTTCCTCTAAAGTTCCATAATTTTATTATTAAGATGTCCAATAGTAAATGTTGCATTGTGAGCCATTGCACACTACACAAATAACTTTTGTCTCAGAATTTAATCTGTACGCGACAAATTAATCCAGGAAATTAGGTAGTTAGGTCTCAATTACACAGCAGATCCATGGCCCCAAGTGCCCACATATTTAACTGACCCATCTTCTATTCTACTGACCCAAATGCCCAATTAATTACTCGACCCATGTCCCATTACTGTTTCTATTTGATTATCTTAGATCGGTGCCAAATTTTGGGAGGTTCTGTCTGACGAGCACGGGATCGACCCAACAGGCACGTATCATGGGGACTCTGATCTGCAGCTGGAGCGAATCAACGTCTATTTCAACGAGGCGACAGGGGGCAAGTATGTCCCCAGAGCAGTGCTGGTGGACCTTGAGCCCGGTACGATGGACAGCGTGCGATCTGGGCCATTCGGACAGGTTAGTGGACACAATCGGAGATGGTAACATGATTGTAACATGATTGATAGCATCCAATGTACTTAGATTTTTTTTCGCTGTGTGAATTTCAGTGACGGTAATTTTTTTGGTGTAAATTTAAGTCCCCTTTTGAGACCATTCTGGCCTATGGGCCAAGTGAAGCAGCATTCACATGTGTCTATAGCCACGGCATATGAGGGGATTTTGTGGATAGCAAAATGAATGCCCAGCCGCCTTTACTTCCCCAAATAATATTAGGTGCCCATTCGAACTGAGTGAACTCAGAGACGTCAATTAACCACGGGAATTTTCCTAAATGGCTTTTAATTTATTAATTTTTTTATAATTATTAAACAATAATTTAAAATTATAAAATAAAAGCAAGTAGCTGGTAGATTTCACCGAGAATCAAACATAATCAATGATTTTGTATATTCAAATCCAAACAACTCTTCGTTAAACAGATGTAAGGACGAGCGATTGCTTTTCCTAAAGGATTTATCTTATTGTCTACCCACAGATTTACCGCCCCGACAACTTCATCTTCGGGCAGTCCGGTGCTGGCAACAACTGGGCCAAAGGTCACTACACTGAAGGGGCTGAACTCTGCGACTCGGTGCTGGACGTGATCAGAAAAGAAGCGGAGAGCTGCGACTGTTTGCAAGGCTTCCAGCTGACACAGTCCTTGGGCGGAGGGTCAGGCTCAGGTAGGGATGTCTAGTTGATTACATTCAAGTATGATTGGACTCAGCTTAATTTAACTATCAATTTCCTTGAATAAACACTATTCTACTGTTGGTATTTTAACCTGCTTTCTCCATTTTTAGCTGTCTGTGCTTAAGTGTGCGTGTTAAATCTATTCACCCACCCTACAGTTAGCACGATATTATGATTATTATTGTTTTTTTAATTACATGCACCTACTTTACATTAAAACACAATATGACTATGAATGGAAAACATAAAAAGTATGTAGGATACCCGATATGTTACGGAAGAAAAATTATCGTTCATCTGTTACAGTTAATGGAGTATCGTTTTTGTAAGTTCTTTAAGAATTTCCGTAAGTGTAGAAATTCATCATTTTTATTAAAATTCTTAAGATGACACATATATTTAATTATTTCTATCCCAGGCATGGGGACACTGGTCATCAGTAAGGTACGAGAGGAGTACCCTGACCGTATCATGAGCACATATTCCATCGTCCCCTCACCCAAGGTGTCCGATGTGGTTGTAGAACCTTACAACGCTACGTTATCCGTACATCAGGTCTGTGGATAGTGCTGCTGTTTTAAACATTCATAATTGACGCCAATGTTCACTAAAACATTTTAACAAAGATTATCATTGAAATAAATGTTGATATGTAAATAGACATTAGAAAAATCGTTGGACTGAAAGCTGAATTGTTCAGTGCACAGTGTGTAGTCAGCACTACTCTACTCCCTTATTTTGTTGATCCTTTTCAATTTCGCTCTTTATCAATTTCCCCAAACCCCTCAGAATTCTGCTTTATGCTCTTTGTGTTTGGAGCGCTATGATCTTTAAATATGGATAAATACCAGTGTCATATAATGAACATCACATTAAACATTCAGGCATATGTCAAGGGAACATTTAGCATACGTAATTAGTCGAATGTGATTCCCCAAATCGTTGAGTAAGAGCTCCCAGCCAATCCATTGTGCTTTCATTTATGAAAGATGCATTTGTTTATCCGGACTTAAGCAGATTTTTAAAGACTTCGATGTATGTTTGAGCTATATTTAGATTACTTTGGTCTCAGATCTAATACTAATATGTTAATGCCGCCTAACAATCTAACTTATATTATATAGTTGTGTGTTTATTTCGTAATATTTTTTTCCCATTTCCCTTATGCTTCAACAATAGCTTGTAGAAAATACGGATATGACGTACACAATTGACAACGAGGCTCTCTACGACATATGCTTTCGTACGCTGAAGCTAACCACGCCCACCTACGGGGATCTGAACCATCTGATCTCGGCAACTCTGTCCGGCACCACTACCTGCCTACGATTCCCTGGTCAACTCAACTCGGATTTAAGAAAATTGTGTGTCAACATGGTGCCCTTCCCTCGACTGCACTTTTTCATTCCAGGTTTCGCTCCCCTTACTTCTCGTGGGTCTCAACAGGTAAGTCATAAACACCTGGAGTGACGTAGTTAGTGTGAGTGGGCCTAGTGTGATGTGGGCCTACATAGCCTTACCTAATGTGAAATGGGCATTTTTAGTAATGCGATCTTGATGTACGTCGGCTGATGTCATAATTAGTCATATTTTAGGATGCGTCTTATAATTGCATGAGAATATGTCAACCTAGAAGTATATGTCAACCCCTTGTCATTATGTCATGTAGATGTCGGTCATACCATATGGTTTAATTTAGGCAGAATTCAGAACTTGTCTTATAATGTCAAAGTATGGGTAGATGTCGCCTCTAAACAAAGTCCTCGGTCACTGAACAGTTCAATAGAAATGTTTTTACGTAATATTTTAGTTTTGTTGATTTGTTTTGAAGTTATCTGTCGAGTATCAAACGCTAAAACCTTGGCACAAGAGCATGAAATATTTCTGAGTACATTTTTTCAATTTGATTACACGGTGACCCACTTTTTTAATCAGTCGAATTCCCCTGTGCGGTTTTTAATGTTGTAAGTTGTAGAGTGTAGAGGTTTTAGAGAGTAAGGGACGAAACTTCAACCGAAAACGCATTTTTTTGTATCCCTAGGTATTAACACTGCAATTAAACACGAGTACTTAGGTTATATATATATTTTTTTTTAATTCAAGGCCCGCTTACCGTGTCAGCTGTGACATGCGTGCCATACATTCCCCCATATGCACTCCCACCCACCCCTACTCCCAACAGGAACGTCGAAAAATGCTCTACTGGGGGTTATATGTTCGTCTCTGCTAACACATAAATTTAGTCTGATGGCTGGTTTTACACAAATAAATTATTTGGAAATATGGATCCATCTGTCATTGAAGTGAAACGAAGTCAATGGAAAATATGTATCTCTCGAGTTCGTCTTTAAAGTCAGTTTTGTTTGTAAACGTTTCACATAGGAACACTGTACAGTCTGTACAGGGTTGAATTTATTAAGTTGGTCCTTAAATTGTCCTTATTGATTTGATCCTTGTGTTTATCCAGTTTATCTAATACTGGCTGTGTTTCCAATGACAGTTTCTGACTTGTGTTTCTGACTTGTGTTTCAGACTTGTGTTTCAGACTTGTGTTTCTGACTTGTGTTTCTGACTTGTGTTTCTGACTTGTGTTTCTGACTTGTGTTGCTGACTTGTGTTGCTGACTTGTGTTTCTGACTTGTGTTTCTGACTTGTGTTGTTGACTTGTGTTTCTGACTTGTGTTTCTGACTTGTGTTTCTGACTTGTGTTTCTGACTTGTGTTTCTGACTTGTGTTTCTGACTTGTGTTGCTGACTTGTGTTGCTGACTTGTGTTTCTGACTCGTGTTTCTGACTCGTGTTTCTGACTTGTGTTTCTGACTTGTATTTCTGACTTGTGTTGCTGACTTGTGTTGCTGACTTGTGTTGCTGACTTGTGTTTCTGACTCGTGTTTCTGACTCGTGTTTCTGACTCGTGTTTCTGACTTGTGTATCTGACTTGTGTTTCTGTTTTGTGTTGCTGACTCGTGTTTCTGACTTGTGTTGCTGACTCGTGTTTCTGACTTGTGTTTCTGACTTGTGTTTCTGACTTGTGTTGCTGACTCGTGTTTCTGACTTGTGTTGCTGACTTGTATTTCTGACTTGTGTTTCTGACTCGTGTTTCTGACTTGTGTTGCTGACTTGTGTTTTCAGTACCGAGCCATCACCGTGCCCGAGCTGACCCAGCAGATGTTCGACGCCAAGAACATGATGGCCGCATGCGACCCAAGGCATGGACGTTACCTTACTGTAGCTTGCATTTTCAGGGGCCGCATGTCCATGAAAGGTACTCGTCTAGAATCTAGATGGACTCTATTTCGTCAGATTTCACTACCCCTCCCCCGACCTAAAAATATTTCATTATTTATTTGTTTACCTAAAACCTTCCCGAGCTTTAAAAAAAATTAACCTCTTTGTAATTATCTTTAACATATCTTGAGTTTACAATTAACCTTCATTAATTTATCAAAACTATTGGTGGTTCCCTCTCTTGAAACAATTTAAAACCGATGTTTTCCCTTCCATCTTGCCTTACTATCTTGTTTTTAATGACATCAATGATTACTTTTGTTTTTAATGACGTCAATGATTACTTTTTTGTATCACTCCAGAGGTGGATGAACAGATGCTGAATGTTCAGAACAAGAACTCTTCCTACTTCGTAGAGTGGATCCCAAGCAACGTCAAAACGGCTGTTTGCGATATTCCTCCGAGGGGTCTCAAACTGGCGTCTACTTTCATCGGTAACACAACCGCTATCCAGGAACTATTCAAGCGGGTAGCCGAGCAGTTTACAGGTAAAATCTACTTTCTATTAACTATTATTAGATTTTTTTCTATATAACACTACATACCAACGTTGGTAAGGGGTTTGATGATAGATCGTCTAGGTTTTGGATTACTCACCCCTCGCCCTCTTACCTGCGATCCCATTATGTAAGCTAGCGATCCGTGACAATGCTTCCGGGAAAACCGGGGTCTAATACACATATTTAACGGTTGAGATGACCTTCTATCCTAATTTCTTCTCGCCTACCTCTCCCATTCGTCTAAATGGTAGTACAGATTAAACAACTATTTTAATCCGGGTTTAAAAACAGCAAATACTCCTCTCTGCTCTTATCACCACTCCAGTAACACGACACTTCGTTTTCTAGTTCACTCCCGCATTTTACATTAACCTCTTGTCTTTTGTCCTAAACCCAAAGTCTCGTTCAAGACCTCGTACATGTAGACTCCCTAGCTTCAACATATAAAATGAATCCGTCACTGTGTCATTTCCCACAATTCTCTGCCATTCTTCCTCCAGCCATGTTCCGACGAAAGGCGTTCTTGCACTGGTACACTGGGGAGGGCATGGACGAGATGGAGTTCACGGAGGCCGAGTCCAACATGAACGACCTGGTATCGGAGTATCAGCAGTACCAGGACGCCACGGCGGAGGAGGCAGGAGAAGCCGAGGAGGAAGAGGAGGAGGAGACCGCTTAAAAAAGAAAAGAGAAAGAAAGCTTGATGAGGGGGTGATCTGGGTAATTGAGAAGAGAGAATTAAGCCCCTTTAATGTCGTCTGAATTAAGCCCCTTTAATGTCGTCTGAAAAGTGACGTGGAAAAGAACAAATTGTCCGACACGACCCTTGATTTTGAAAGCCTCTCGCCATCAAAGAATTGAAACAAGATGTCACATCATTAAAAAAAATAAAGAAATCTTAATCGCTTATTTATAAATTTAACTTTTTATGCATATATACATAACAAGGTGAACTACAGTGAGCCTCAAAACAGTTAACAGGGGTTTAATTCTTTAACACATCCGCCTGGACGCTCGAGAACGATTTATTTTGGCTGCGAAATGCAACTTTTGAATGTTTAAACATCCCAATGAATTTGTCAGGAAACATGAAAAATCAAGTCATCATCACTCAAGCGCCGATCAGGTTAACACAGACATACAAGTTCTTGATTTGTCACCAAAAGTCTGATCATTCAAGGACGAGTCCAAGGTGAGAGCGATGGCCTGCTGGAGTCACCGAATGGCCATCATGTTTGGTCATCTCATAGAAATCCACGTCATCGCGTCTTGTCGGAGATCGAGGAGTTGGTTCCCGAGTGCGGTCAGATTTCCCTTGGCAAGTCCTAAAGGAACTTTGGAATCCCCTGTGACCACATTTCAGAAATACACAAAAGAAAAACAACACATCAAAACACATTACATAACAAATACAAAGTAGGTCATTCAAATTAAAACCATATATTAAAAAAATTCTGCTTTGGTTGATTTTGTACATTAATTGTAAATGTAAAATGTAATGCAGTTATTTTAGTTCACTTTATACCTTATCATATTTATACTGTGTATATGCTTTACAATTATTTATTATATCAATGTAATTTTAGATCTATCAGACAAATGTACTGGTAAGGGTGGCTAGTGTGGGGTTGAGGGTCGATTTTTCACAAACCGTCCCCCCTCGTCACACATCGTCACAAAAACTTAGGCCTCCCTCCCTGGTGCATGACGTCATTTATGGACGTTTCCTGGAGAATATTTTTATATAAAACTTGACATTTTCACAAAACTGCCAAGTATTTATGCATTAAAAATGATCGTCCCGCCAAGGAACGATTTCAGTTTAAAAAGTTTTCAACAACAAAAAATGTTGAGATGATGCAACAAAAATACAATGATTATTATTTCGACAGACGAACAAACTATAAAACCGCAGATAACTTTTAATAACGGTGAACTACAATATTTCAACAAAACTTCTGGAGGTTTGCAAAATATATAGATCTATATTTTTTTAAAAAAGCTTTAAAAAATTCATATCGTATTGATGACATTAAGATTAACTGGCAAAACCATTGAATAAAATTGAAGTTATTTATTAATAGTTTATTAATACTGTTTTACAGCGTTAGTATACGCAACATAAGGTAAGCTAGTTGAATATACACGGAATATTGCACGTTTCCTGTCGGACAAAAGTTTGAGTCCCCTTATGCAACTCCTTGCCTATACCGAGTCCCTTCTAATAAAGTTCCTGGACTGGATGAACATGCAGGAAGAAATCCCTTGGGCTACTGACTTCATTGGAGACAACTGCACCGAAGTTTAAGAAAAAATTTACGATTTTTAAAATTTATTTTCAGCTTAGATTTGAAGACTGAGCACGGCGAGCATGATGTAGTAGTAGTAGTAGTACTTAGTAGTAGCATGGTCAGTCAGCTCTATATAAATTAAACTATCATCATCAACTGAAGATTCCACTTTTGGTAGCAACTACGTAGATTGTTATTTCCCCTCTTGCAAAGAACCGCACAAATCACATTGCGACTTGTGGAAGTGAAATCATCTGTTATTTTTGAACTTCCCAAGAGGGAAAAGAAATGTTTATCTATTTAGATCACATATTGACATTATTGACAATTATTGCAACGGTTACGGTTGAAACGATTTGTTACAATATGGTGTTTAAGAATCACCAAGAATAAGATTACGGCTATGGGGATGAAAATTTAAAATCAACTTAGATCAAACAAAGTGATCAGAAAATGATGACTTAAAACGAGTCATACCTTTAATTCGATTGACATTGTTAATTAATGCGTACATTTTTTTTTGTCATTAAACATAAAATTTACATAACATTTAATACTAAAATTAACAATTACAATTCCTTCTCCATATTTCCCCACCATAACCACTACTATTTCGTATACTACTATTACTGCTATACCTACCACAAACCCTACCACTACTTCTACTGCTTTTAAAATTTATTATATCATTTTATATCGCCAAAATTCGCAACAATTATTGATTTTTGCTACCTTTTTACACTAATGACAATTTCTAGCCGCCTGAAATAATACGTCATACTATCTTGCCTAAATCCCCTGTAATCTCGACCGTTTAAATTCGACCACTTGCCTTCCATTGTGCGTGACGAGATTAAGGTTCGTGTCAGAATATCCGTTGAAAAGATATATTTGTCTACAGAGCGGATTGAAAGAAATCGTCCTCTCTCTTACCGACTCCCTTGTGATCATGTAACATCGCCGCCGTGTTGGCTCGCCCCTGGTCCCGGATCACTGAGTAGGCCTGGTCGCTAGAGGTCAAGTTTGCACCCGAGGCTTAAGCCCAAAGACCTATTGACGTATCCCCCCAAACCCCCCTCCCTCTAAAACAACTCGTTCATTTATCTACAGACGTATAGTAAGTAGCGTGAAAGAAAGCGTTGAGACCCGGCATCACACACAATGGAGGATTGTGACACGGGCGTGGTCACTGCAGGGGAAAAACTAAACTCGGGCTGTTTGGAGGACATTTAGCCACTCGTAAGACTGTCGATATCTGATTTTACCTGGACCACACTATCTTCACTTTTATAGTTTAGGGCTCTCATCGAAGCAGTGATGAGAATATGGCAAGTGATGGTGTTGGGTGTTACTGTATGGTGTTGGATGTATGGTGTTGTATGTATGGTGTTGGATGTATGGGGTTAGATGTATGGTGTTGGATCTAAGGTGTTGGATGTACGGTTTTAGGTGTACGTTGTTGGATGTATGGTGTTGGATGTATGGTGTTGGATCTAAGGTGTTGGATGTACGGTGTTGGATGTATGGTGTTGTATGTATGGTGTTGGATGTATGGTGTTGGATTATGGTGTTGGATGTATGGGGTTGTATGTATGGTGTTGGATGTATGGTGTTGGGTGTACGGTGTTGGATGTAAGGTGTTGGATGTAAGGTGTTGGATGTATGGTGTTGGATGTATGGTGTTGGATGTATGGTGTTGGGTGTACGGTGTTGGATGTAATGTGTTGGATGTAAGGTGTTGGATGTATGGTGTTGGATGTATGGTGTTGGTTATAAGGTGTTGGATGTATGGTGTTGGATGTATGGTGTTGGATTATGGTGTTGGGTGTACGGTGTTGGATGTATGGTGTTGGATTTACGGTGTTGGATGTATGGTGTTGGATGTATGGTGTTGGATCTAAGGTGTTGGATGTATGGTGTTGGATGTATGGTGTTGGATGTATGGTGTTGGATCTAAGGTGTTGGATGTATGGTGTTGGATGTATTGTGTTGGGTGTATGGTGTTAGGTGTACGTTGTTGGATGTATGGTGTTGGATGTATGGTGTTGGATCTAAGGTGTTGGATGTACGGTGTTGGATGTACGGTGTTGGATGTATGGTGTTGAATGTATGGTGTTAGGTGTACGGTGTTGGATGTATGGTGTTGAATGTATGGTGTTAGGTGTACGGTGTTGGATGTATGGTATTGGATGTATTGTGTTGGGTGTACGGTGCTGGTTGATGATGTCGGATGTAAGGTGTAATGTGAACAACATATGATTCGAAGAAACTGGTGCATAGAAGGTGTGGGAGTGGATTCGTATCAAGTGATGCATGTGCTGTTAGAGGAGGTCGGTATAGAATATGTGTGTAACACTGGTCTCCATAGAACATCATACATATAATATTTACGCTCAATTATGTAGCCTAACGCTAAGGGACATCACTTTGCTTTTCTTACAAAATTGGATAATCATTTTGGTTTCCAGATTAACATTAAACACCCTCCTCACTTATATTAATAATTGAACAATTTCATGCGGACGTTCGATAGGAGTTATTTTTGGTGCAGTAAATTGGTGCGCTGCTTTCTAAAATTAATTAAAAAATTGTGTGGTGATTAGCACTGTAAAAAATATTATATACATACCTTGTGTACATTTCAGGAATATTTGGTATTTATCATACAAGGATAAGTTACTTGGACTTTTGACCAAAAAAAAACAAACCCTATTATAAAATACTTTGCGTACATTTAAGAAAGTTTAATATTACGTATTTAACATACAAGGACAAGTTAGGTGGGCTTTTGAAAAAGGTGGGCGCCGTAGGCGCCCTTAAAAAAGGGGCGCCGCAGGCGCCACGTCGCCGCAGCACAAACTAGTCATACATATATTATTATATTTACGCTCAATTATGTAGCCTAACGCTAAGGGACATCACTCTGCTTTTTTTAAAAATTGGGTAATCATTTTGGTTTCCAGATTAACATTAAACACCCTCCACACTATAAATAATATAAAAGCCCAAGTCACTGGCTGGCTGGCTGGATGTGGAACGCTATGACGTCATTTTTTAGCTTATATTTTAATACAAGGCGTGCATCGAAAGGCGCGCAAAAAGGTGTGCAAAATAATTATAAATTAAAGACGCGCTGTGAAAAAAATATATAATATATGACATCATTGTTTTAGCTTATATTTTAATTTTTGAAAAGGGAACGATGTAAAAATATAATTTGATGATTTATAATTATAAAATACTTTGTGTACATTTCAGCAAGTTTAATATTTCGTATTTATCAAACAATGATAAGTGATAAGTTACTTGGGCTTTTGACAAAAAAGGGTAGGCCCCGTAGGCGCCCCACAGCTGCAGTGAGCGCCGTAGGCGCCCTACAATTCCTATTATAAAATACTTTGAGTACATTTCAGTATGTTCAATATTAAGTATTTATCAACCAAGGATAAGTTAGTTGGGCATTTAAAAAAAGTGGGCGCCGCAGGTGCCACGGCACCGCAGCACAACCTAGTTATTAATAATTAAACAATTTCATGCGGACGTTCGATAAGAGGTCTTTTTGGTGCAGTAATTTGGTGAGCTGCTTTCTAAAATTACTTTAAAAATCGTGTGGTGATTAGCACTGTAAAAAATATTATATAGATTCTACATACTTTGTGTACATTTCAGGAATATATAAGAATATGTTGCTTATGCTTTTGCAACAAAAAATACATTTTAATAATACTTTGTGTACATTTAAGAAAGTTTAATATTACGTATTTATCATACAATGACAAGTTAGTTGGGCTTTTGAAAAAGGTGGGCGCCGTAGGAGCCCTTAAAAAATGGGGACGCCACAGGCGCCACGGTGCCGCAGCACAAACTAGTCATATATATATTTACGCTCAATTATGTGGCCTAACGCTAAGGGACATCACTCTGCTTTTTTAAAAATTTTGTGTTGTAAGCAGTACTAATTGACTCAAATAGTTATTTTTTGGTGCAGTAATTTGGTGCGCCGCTTTCTAAAATTAGTTTAAAAATCGTGTGGTGATTAGCACTGTAAAAAATACAACCTCTATTTTAAATTACTTTGTGTACATTTAAGGCAGTTTAATATTACGTATCTATCATACAAGGACAAGTTTGTTGGGCTTTTGAAAAAAGTGGGCGCCGCAGCACAACCTAAATTATATACATACTTAGTGTACATTTCAGGAATATTTCGTATTTATCATACAAGGATAAGTTACTTGGGCTTTTGACATAAAAAAGTTTAATTTTTTTTTAAAATGAAATACTTTGTGTACATTTAAGAAATTTTAATATAACGTATTTATCATACAAAGACAAGTTAGGGGGCTTTTGAAAAATGTGGGCGCCGTAGGCGCTCTTAAAAAAAGGGTGCGCCGCAGGCGCCACGGCGCCGCAGCACAAACTAGTATGAAGATAGTTTAGTATTGGGAGTATACACTTGTAAAACACTTTTCATATCCAGTCTTATTTACCCTAGATGCTAGTTTTTAGGGCTAAAACTAAAACATTGCAACTAAAGAATGAGGTTGATAAATCACATCAAATATTCGTATTGAAGTCGTAATCTAAAGAAAGAAACAGCTCTTTATCAAATAACCCAAGCACCTGCGTGTGATTAAACAAATAAATAAATAAAGCAAAAATCGAAATATGGACTTTGAGGTGATGAAAGAAAGAAAATGTGTTGTTTTTTTCCCCCTCTTGTCACGGATGTCGCTATTAAGCCACAAAATTAATTTTGCGCACCACGATGCGTAGCCGTGCGGTTGACAAGTGACACTTCTCCAAGTCAACCCTGAAAGTTAATCCTGGTTACCAAATCAGCTGTTGAAACATGGCGGGCAACTCTTGGTGTGGTTTAAGTTGATATCGGGGGGAAATCTTCCCGCAAGTATGGCAGTAATCCGAGTCAACAGTCGCTAGTTAAACAATCCTTTGTAACTTTTTTTTAAAGACACGGCGTCAAACTTAGGGGCCCGTGGATGTGTTTTTGATCCAAGGGTAAAGAAAAGATGGGAAAAAAGGGGGAGGGGGGACGGGCGTCACCACCGATACGTTGATTACAAAACGAACGTTTAGAACTAAAGTAATTGAAAAAGAGGGTTTTAATACATTTTTTTTAAAAAAACAAGGTAATATCTCATTTATTACCTTAGTGGAAAATCTTGAAAGCTGTTCAAATAACTGAATGCTAATTCTAAGTTTCTGCTTAGCCAGGTATAATTTGTTAATCTCAATAGAGAATTTGGGGGGGGGCACATTTAGCACCATCAGTCTGATTCTCTAAACTACAGGTGGAGGTAAATAATTTATTTAAAATGTTCTTAAATTTTATTCAAGGTTGGAAATACATTCCCCGAATAATAAGACATGGGTTGTGTATAATACTGACATACTTTTTTTAAAAATATTTCACGACCCGCAACATGTTTCAAACATTTTTTCCTGGGGTCTCTTTTAGACCCTAGAAAACACATTGAACTTTAAAAAAAAATTTTTTATGGATCTTAATCTGAAACCAACCAAAGAGGTACATGATGATTATGAGATCTTACCTACCAGCATGCACATTATCGCTAAACTTAAGGTTAGGGTAGGTGGTTCCTCTTTGTTGTTGTGCGTCACCTGGCAAATCTTGTATAGACAGCAGGTCGAGTGTAGCACGCCACAGTGGTAGTAAGTGAAAGGAATGGCATTCTTGGCGTGACTGCGAGTTTACTCCCCATAGAAATTTAAAAAAAGATGTGTTTTAAGGTCTATTCATTCTGATGTATTGTAAATCTCTCTCTCTCTCTTCTTGCCTCTCTCTCTCTCTCCCCCTCTCTTTCTCTCTCTCTCTCTCTCTCTCTCTCTCTCTCTCGCTCTCTCTCTCTGCCTCTGTCTTTTTATAACAACATTTACGAGCCCTCTGCCCTTAATAAGCCGACTGCTGGAAAATCTTGAAAGGAGTAAAATTAAAAATTTGTAAATAAATATGTTTAAACAAATAAATGAACAAAACATAACAGAATGTTAAATATACAAGATCCTATGCCTATGAGTCTGGTTATGACAGCCGTAGATCTTAATATTTTTAAGTATTTCTTTTTCTTGAAATTGTCGACACAAAAATTCAACTTAAATTCCTCATACAAAGTATGTTCATCTTCGTAACATAAGATTTGTTGATATTATCTTCAGACTTATCTTTCAAAGAGTTTCCGACAGTCAATTTTGTTCAAGTTTAAAACAAAGTTTGTTAAGACTTAGATGCTATTTTTTTCCAATCAAGAGGACAAATAAACGTGTGGAAATCTTTCTATTGAACGAAAGTTAAATTAAAAACCTATTATGATATTTATAACAATAAAATTAATTATACCATTAGTCTACAATTGGAAGCCTTAATCTCTAATACACTATCGTACACGATTTTCACCTGAAGATGTACAAAAGAAAAAAGTGAACAATAAAATCTGACGATAATCTACACTAGTTTTTATGATAATTCTAATCAGTAAGACTTTCCACACACTAAGACTACATAAAACTAAATGTAATATAATTGTCTATTGAATGATGAATGAATTAATGAATGCTTTCTTCTATCGCGTTAACACTGTCCTTGCTAGACTAGAATCCTCGTTGCGCGCGGATGTTAAAAAAAACTCTTTAAAAAATTTAATTTAAAAGAAATGTGTGCAAACTTGTATTATTTTTTTTGCATCTATTTAAAAAAAAATAATAATAAAAAAATGTGCAAGACTGTTCCACAATTTTGATGCCACCGATTCAAATGAGCGATAGATCCTTTTTTTTTAAATACCCCAAATGGGGTAATATCCCCGGGAGGAACTTGTGCAGATGATCAAATCAAGTTTTTTCTGTATTATCATTAACCCGTAGCATCTACCTTTAGGATTAAATCATAATGAATAATATTAACAATTAAATATTGTTTCTAATTGTTTTCTATAATCACATAAAATGTTTTCATTAATATAGAATATGGAGAAAAAAATTCAGTCGGACTTTTTCCACCAACAAATGTTCATTTATCACTGCATTCATCCATACACGCATTCTAACATACATATATACATCCATCCATACATACATCCATACATACATCCATACATACATCCATACATACATCCATACTAGCATATATACATGTGTTTAGATTAGATAGTGTACAAAAAAATCTTCATTGCTAGATGCGTTAATCTATCTTTTTACATTTGTGAGCATTAGGATTAAAAAATGAATCAAATCTACCAGTCACTGTGTCATAAGGGCAATGACATCCAATGAACAGTATATTTGAGAATATAATTATCAATTTTTTAATCAATTATTTCATAAAACGTTATGCACTGGTATTAACCAACATTGATAAGCACTTTGATGTAGTAGTAATGAACTGAAAGGTAGCGTGCATGCGACAAAGTGAGAAACTTGTATTTAGAGCGGTTCTATTAATAGATTCCGCCATTTAATGACAAAGTGCTTTAGATTTAGGGGCACTATTTGTTTTGTTTTTTAAGATAACTGCCGATTTCCTTCACTCTCTCTGAACTGCCGATTTCCCTCACTCTCTCTGAACTGCCGATTTCCCTCACTCTCTCTGAACTGCCGATTTCCCTCACTCTCTCTGAACTGCCGATTTCCCTCACTCTCTCTGAACTGCCGATTTCCCTCACTCTCTCTGAACTGCCGATTTCCCTCACTCTCTCTGAACTGCCGATTTCCCTCACTCTCTCTGAACTGCCGATTTCCCTCACTCTCTCTGAACTGCCGATTTCCCTCACTCTCTCTGAACTGCCGATTTCCCTCACTCTCTCTGAACTGCCGATTTCCCTCACTCTCTCTGAACTGCCGATTTCCATCACTCTCTCTGAACTGCCGATTTCCCTCACTCTCTCTGAACTGCCGATTTCCCTCACTCTCTCTGAACTGCCGATTTCCCTCACTCTCTCTGAACTGCCGATTTCCCTCACTCTCTCTGAACTGCCGATTTCCCTCACTCTCTCTGAACTGCCGATTTCCCTCACTCTCTCTGAACTGCCGATTTCCCTCACTCTCTCTGAACTGCCGATTTCCCTCACTCTCTCTGAACTGCCGATTTCCCTCACTCTCTCTGAACTGCCGATTTCCCTCACTCTCTCTGAACTGCCGATTTCCCTCACTCTCTCTGAACTGCCGATTTCCCTCACTCTCTCTGAACTGCCGATTTCCCTCACTCTCTCTGAACTGCCGATTTCCCTCACTCTCTCTGAACTGCCGATTTCCCTCACTCTCTCTGAACTGCCGATTTCCCTCACTCTCTCTGAACTGCCGATTTCCCTCACTCTCTCTGAACTGCCGATTTCCCTCACTCTCTCTGAACTGCCGATTTCCCTCACTCTCTCTGAACTGCAGATTTCCCTCACTCTCTCTGAACAGCCGATTTCCCTCACTCTCTCTGAACTGCCGATTTCCCTCACTCTCTCTGAACTGCCGATTTCCCTCACTCTCTCTGAACTGCCGATTTCCCTCACTCTCTCTGAACTGCCGATTTCCCTCACTCTCTCTGAACTGCCGATTTCCCTCACTCTCTCTGAACTGCCGATTTCCCTCACTCTCTCTGAACTGCCGATTTCCCTCACTCTCTCTGAACTGCCGATTTCCCTCACTCTCTCTGAACTGCCGATTTCCCTCACTCTCTCTGAACTGCCGATTTCCCTCACTCTCTCTGAACTGCCGATTTCCCTCACTCTCTCTGAACTGCCGATTTCCCTCACTCTCTCTGAACTGCCGATTTCCCTCACTCTCTCTGAACTGCCGATTTCCCTCACTCTCTCTGAACTGCAGATTTCCCTCACTCTCTCTGAACTGCCGATTTCCCTCACTCTCTCTGAACTGCCGATTTCCCTCACTCTCTCTGAACTGCCGATTTCCCTCACTCTCTCTGAACTGCAGATTTCCCTCACTCTCTCTGAACAGCCGATTTCCCTCACTCTCTCTGAACTGCCGATTTCCCTCACTCTCTCTGAACTGCCGATTTCCCTCACTCTCTCTGAACTGCCGATTTCCCTCACTCTCTCTGAACTGCCGATTTCCCTCACTCTCTCTGAACTGCCGATTTCCCTCACTCTCTCTGAACTGCCGATTTCCCTCACTCTCTCTGAACTGCCGATTTCCCTCACTCTCTCTGAACTGCCGATTTCCCTCACTCTCTCTGAACTGCAGATTTCCCTCACTCTCTCTGAACTGCCGATTTCCCTCACTCTCTCTGAACTGCCGATTTCCCTCACTCTCTCTGAACTGCAGATTTCCCTCACTCTCTCTGAACTGCAGATTTCCCTCACTCTCTCTGAACAGCCGATTTCCCTCACTCTCTCTGAACTGCCGATTTCCCTCACTCTCTCTGAACTGCCGATTTCCCTCACTCTCTCTGAACTGCCGATTTCCCTCACTCTCTCTGAACTGCCGATGCTCTTATGTTACCCTCTCAATAGATTAACTCGATGTTAACTATCAATGCTCCCTATGTCTCACTCTCTAACTCCCTCTAATATTTACCGATACTTTCATGCTAACTTCTCGCTCTCGCTGGATCTGAAACACGAATACTCTTACTCTTAATTTAATCTGTCACTCTCTCACTCAATCTAAACTACCGGTACTGTTAAGTAAGCCCCTCACTTCCTCACTCTATTTTTGACCATTTTTAACCCTCTACTGCATAATGTCGCCTACAGGCAACATACCAAAAAAAGCGCCCTACTGTTTGATTTCATGGATTTTTTTAATATTGAATGATTTCCACTTGGTCTAAAGTGGTTTCACTTTAATTTGACCTACTTAGCCATTGTTTACGTTGCATACTTATTTAGAGAGCTGAGTTTTCAAGCGTTTGTCCCATTTTTTTCTACTTCGAGAATTTGATACATTTTATCATCAGATACAAGACTCATAAAATGTAAGTATATGATGGATTTAAATATAATTATTTGACATATGGTTTCTCCAAAAAAATAGAGCTCTATCCCATTTTCGCAACTATTGAGACTTAAAAGACTCTGCAGTGATGAGGCAGACTTTTTGGAGAAAATTAATGAAATGCTGGATTTTTTTCGAAGAAGGTCATACCCGGAAACAGTTTTAATATCCGCTGTCAATCGAATTAAAGGCATGACCAGACAGGTTACATTTAAATCATCTGTTTCTGATCAATGTGATCGATCAAAATTTATTTTAACTTTTCATCCTCATAATTTTAAAGCCCGCCAGGTGATTCTTAAAAACCGACCAATCCTTATGGCTGACCCTCTAACTCAGCAGGTCTTCAAAAAACCTCCTCTTGTTGCTTTCCGGAGAGATAGAAGCCTCAGGGATATTCTTGTAAGAAGTCACCTTCCCACAATGAAAGCACATATTGGAACAAAAGGTTGCAACCGTAACCGTTGCAATACTTGTCCATATGTGATGGAAATTAACAACATTTCTTTCCCTCTTGAAAAATTCTTAATAAAAGATGGATTCACTTGCACAAGTCGCAACGTGATTTATGCAATTCTTTGCAAGAGGTGTAATAAAATTTACGTGGGTGAGACTGGTCGTCGTCTTGGAGATCGGTTTAGAGAACACCTGTATAATATAAATAAACAGGCTCAATGTCCTGTTTCTAAACATTTTAACAGTGTTGACCATAACGGCATATCAGATATTGCAGTAACTGGTATTTTATATGCAAGCAATACCCATGATAGAGTCCACACGGAAAATAGACTCATAAAAAGATTTGGTACGTTGGCTCCATATGGAATTAACCAAATTCATAATTTTACTTAACTGCATAATCTTGTTCCCGTTGTGGTTTTTACTGTAACTTTGGATACTTCCCCCTTTTTTCTATATCCTGTGTCCATGTTTGTTTTTGTTTTTCCTTTCTTTTTACTTAACATAAATATTTTAAAATACAATATGTTTTAAGAATATTATTATTACTTATGTAAGTATTGTAAGAATGTATTTTATGTTGTACTGATGAAGGCATTAGCCGAAACGTTTACTGTCGTATCAGTCTAAAAATAAAGCTCAAATTTATTGTTTTCATTGCACAATTTGTTTGTGTATTTTGTATTTTTTTTTCTGTAACAATCAAGCGGCCCATTTGGAAAGAGACTGCTCCTCACACTGCTCCCTTTGTATAACCAACATTTACAGGAAGGGATCAACAAGCAGTTACATCAAGAGCCAGTAGAATATTTTTAGGAAAATTCTGGATAAAGAAATGTTTGGGAATATATTGGAACTGAGCAATTTATATGCCGTTCAACAAAATTTCAACAGGCCTCTCAATCTGATTGAGTAGGTCATTACCTTCAAGGTTCGCTCTCCCCTTAGAATATATAACCCAAAGAATAAATGGGGTTATAAAATGTATCTTTTGTCATGAATTAAACAATAAAGCCAATAGTGCAGGGATAGGTAAACTACGGCCCGCGAGCCGCACGTGGCCCGCTGCAGAGTTTTATACGGCCCACGAAAGCCTGCAGAAATATATAACAAATCAATACATTTTTGTTGAAGATGGAATTTGTACTTGAATCAAGGCTAAATTTTGGTTAGGTGCGGCCACTTTATGTTTCATTTCTAACTAATGCAGCCCTCGCCCTAAAAAGTTTGCCCCCCCCCCTGTGATAGAGGGAAAGCCAGATCTGAACACCACTAGACTCTGGATATATAAATTTGCATCTATTACAGCCTATTCCTAGAGGAGTTTGGCATTACATTTATTTTGACCACCGGTTTACCTGTGTTATGTGTTGAGCTGCAGCAGAATAATTTTCCAGTAATTTCTTATTATTTTCAATAAAATTTATATTTTACTCAGAAAAACTCTAGTTTTTGTCATTAAATAACTAATATCAACAATATAATTTCATTAATTTTACCTTTAATAATAATAACCTTATACACATGGATTATTTTGCACTAATTTGTATGAAACTAGGAGATATATTTTGTTACTTCTTATGATAGGAATATCTCCGTATGCATAATGTTGCCCGTAGGCAACAATGCCATATAATGGTTATAATAAACAATATCAATATTTTTAGTACAGAAGTCATCTATTGGAGTCCTAGGAGGCTATAATAAATCATTAAATAATTTTTTTCTCAAAATTTGTATACCTCATGCAGTAGAGGGTTAACTCCCCCCTCCCCCCTGTCACAAACTGTCAAAAATCTTGGACACCCCCTCCCTTTAAATTACGTCACACTTTCGAACAAAAATTTTCTTTTTTATTAACAAAATAATTAAAATTTAATATAAAACACCGTGAAGTCACACTTGACCTGAAACCCCCCCCCCACTCCCCCCTGTCATAAAATGTCACACTTTCTTACACCCCCCCTCTGGAGCGTGACGTACTTTATGGACGGCGCCCTACCGATATTCTTATGTTAAACACTCAACCTCCAAACAACACTTGGTTTTCGTATTAAATTCTGGTTTCTCTTTCAGGACATTTTGCCTATCGGAGATTCAGTTTTGAACAACCGACACACCAACAAACCTACGATAATTCAAGCCCTTAAACCCCTGTCCTACCAACAGATCAAAGCGGGCTTTGTATGATAATGTTGGGACGAACTAGGCTCCAGCAAACTGTTGGAGTCGTCTTTGATCTGGCCAAAATCCATTATCCCCTGCGTGTTTGATCTCGACAAATTGGCCCGGCGCAATGATTAGACAGTCGGTTCGAGGGGTGGGAAAAATTAACTATGGCTCGGCTTATTTTGGTGAACTTGCTGCACGGAGCTAAACGAGCTTTGACAGCTGTTGACATTGAGATGAAGTCTACTTTAGGACACCCCAGTAACTGTAATGTTTTTCTTCAGTCTGATTTAGGACACATATATCAGTTAATGAAAATTAAGCCTCCAACGCTTTCAGAAAAAATGCACCTTTGTATTGTTCCTTAGACAAATTTAACAGCATAAATGCTTGGTATGGGAAGAAAAAAAATGGGTGGGTGAGGAAGGTAAGGTTTCGTGTGAAAATAATTTTCCAGGTTTGAATTCTGATTTGGTGATAGTCATAAAAAGTGATTCGTGTGCCGCAAGCTCTAAACAACTGGCTACCGCGGCTAACTTTGGGCATCGGTCAGATTAAATACAACCAAGAGCCCAATCAGAACAAACTATGTAAAGCCTATAGCCTATATATGCATAACTCACTGCTAAGATTTAGATTGATGACGTCACTCTATAATTTTTTTTTGTTTGTTTGTTTGAAAATAGGGGTGTACCGGATTCAAATGTCTGAGATCCGGCCGTATTTATGAAGTGAAGTCCGGCCAGAGCCGAAGCCGGAGCCGGATTTCTAAAAATTGCCGGATTCCGGATTTGCCGGAGCCGGAGCCATTATATTTATATATATTTTATGGCTTTACTGACAAGCCGGATGTAGTCGGATTTATGAAGTGTTATTCTTTCGCAGCCGAAGCATGACCAGGATTTTAAAAATTTGCCGGATTCCGAATTTGCCGGATCCGGAGCCGAAATCCGTTACACCTTTATTTGAAAATAACATTATACATGGTATTATAATTATAATCCTTTATTTTAAACCTACTTATCACAAGTTCAAATACATTAAAATTAAATAGACTAAGTTTGACTTGTATAACACTAACAACAGGATAACGTATACCTTTCATTTTTCAATTTGAATATCTGAGCCTTGACGTCACGACATTACAGAGTATTATCATTATGGCTCACATAATGTCTCACAAAATGGCTCACATAATGGCTCACATAATGGCTCACATAATGGCTCACATAATGGTTCACATAATGGCTCACATAATGTCTCACATAATGGATCACATAATGTCTCACATAATGTCTCACATAATGGCTCACATAATGGCTCACATAATGGCTCAAATAATGGCTCACATAATGTCTCACATAATGGCTCACATAATGTCTCACATAATGTCTCACATAATGTCTCACATAATGTCTCACATAATGTCTCACATAATGTCTCACATAATGTCTCACATAATGTCTCACATAATGTCTCACATAATGTCTCACATAATGTCTCACATAATGGCTCACATAATGGCTCACATAATGGCTCACATAATGGCTCACATAATGTCTCACATAATGTACACCTCTTCTGGTGTTTTCTATAATCTTCTGTCCTTTAGACCAGTGCTTCTCAAAGTGGTGGTCGGCGGACCGGTGCCGGTCTGCAGAAGTTATCAAAAAAGAACGGAAAATATCATTAAAGTCCTCCATTTGCAACCATTACTACTAACCATATAGAACATGTGAATTTTTTTGGCAGTAAGCATATAAAATGAAAAAATAAAATGAAATAAATTACATGTCGTCATCATGTCAGTGCATGTAAAATAGAGTGCCGGTCTCTGGAGGAATGGGAAAAAATTCCTGCCGGTCCATATTAAAAAGTTTGAGAAGCACTGCTTTAAAAAAAATTATGATTTTGGTTTATTTGAAGAACAAAAGAATAAAGGGTGATGTATAATATCCACAGAGTGATTCAAATCAAATAGCTTTGGCTGACTCCAAACCACCCAATAAAGTTTAAATTTCTAATCTAAAAATTTATTGATCAGCCTCGACTCATTAGTTCAATATTAAACTGAGAACTGGACTCTTTTTCTTGTATGGGAAACATAAAATGTACAAATCATGGCATGTAAATAGTTTTTAGTGCTCATTTGAGGTAAGTAATTCATTGAATGACTCACACATGAGGAGGACAACATGAAACGAATACACTCTTTTCATATCAGAGGCATTTGAATACTTTGATAAATATAGACGAAATAGTATAAAGAGAATTATAATCTGATCTGATTTGATCATGTATAGGAATTCTTAGATTAATGTTCTATATAAACATTACAGTGCATTTTGATTTGGCATTGTTTCTCAATTCAACCAGACTTTTATAATCACTTAAGGATAACAAATTTGGAAAATTTGTATTAACAGCTCGTGTTTTAAAAGAAAAAGTCAGATTTAAGAAAACCTACCATTTATTTCACTTCAAATTGTTCACAAACGTACGATGTCTTTTCAGACAATAACAAATGTTTTATCTTTCTTGCTTTGTGCATTTTATTATTTTTGTTTTCTCTGAAGAGAAATTTCCTTTAACGTCACGAGTTTATTTTCATGCGACTTGTTCTACTTAACAAGATAACAAAACTCTTAACCCTTTTCAATCGGCTCAACACAAGAGTTATCTGGTCCAATCGACCATCGCGTTTTAGATAATTTTACCCAACTTCCTCACATGTAATAACTTGGAATTGGCTTATTTTAAAGCTAACTTCTAACTAGTTTTATCTGAAGGTTAAACCGAAATAAAAATCATTATACATAATTCACGTCGTCTGTATGTATGTATGTATGTGTGGATGTAACGGATATGACGTCATATAATATTTTAGGTTCTGTTAGGTAGCGCTGCGATCGATTTTATATAAAAATATTAAATGACGTCATTGTTTTAGGCTTATATTTTAATTTTTGAAAAGGAAACGATGTAAAAATAGGATTTGAGGATTTATAATTATTATGAAATTCTTTGTGTACATTTCAGCAAGTTTAATATTTCATATTTATCAAACACGGATAAGTTACTTATGTTAATCATGTATATTGATTCCCGTTGTCTGTATGGATTGTATAAAAATATTATATGACGTCATTGTTTTATGCTTATATTTTAATTTTTGAAAAGGAACGATGTACAAATAGGATTTGAGGATTTATTATTATTATGAAATACTTTGTGTGCATTATTCCATACATGCATACAGACAACCCGTCACTAAATCATTCCGGCGTATGCTACGCCGCGGGTCAGCTCAAATCCTATTTGTACATCGTTCCCTTTTCAAAAATTAAAATATAAGCTTACAACAATGACGTCATATAATATTTTTATACAAAATCGATCGCAGGGCCACTTAACTTACATCCATACAGACAACAGGAATCAATATACATAATTCCCGTCGTCTGTATGTATGTATGTATGTATGTATGTATGTATGTATGTATGTATGTATGTATGTATGTATGTATGTATATGTGTGTGTGTGTGTGTGTGTGTGTGTGTGTGTGTGTGTGTGTGTGTGTGTGTGTGTGTGTGTGTGTGTGTGTGTGTGTGTGTGTGTGTGTATGTATGTATGTATGTATGTATGTATGTATGTATGTATGTATGTATGTATGTATGTATGTATGTATGTATGTATGTATGTATGTATGTATGTATGTATGTATGTATGTATGTATGTATGTATGTATGTATGTATGTATGTATGTATGTATGTATGTATGTATGTATGTATGTATGTATGTATGTATGTATGTATGTATGTATGTATGTATGTATGTATGTATGTATGTATGTATGTATGCATGCATGTATGTATGTATGTATGTATGTATGTATGTATGTATGTATGTGTGGATGTAACGCTACTATAATTTTAGAAAGCAGCGCACCAAATTACTGCACCAATGCATCAAAAGGTGTGCAAATTAAAGACGCGCTGTAAAAAAAAATATATAACCTCATTGTTTTAGCTTATATTTTAATTTTGGAAAAGAGAACAATGTAAAAAGAGGATTTGATGATGGTTAATTATAAAATCAAAGAACAAAGGGGGCGCCGTAGGCTCCCTACAACCCCTATTATAAAATACTTTGTGTGCATTTCAGAAAGTTTAATATTTCGTATTTATCAAACAAGGACAAGTTAGTTGTGCTTTTGAAAAAGCATGATATTTTCAAAATAAATAGATTTCAGCTGAAAACTTTCGTCATTTTTGACGGGTAATACACTAGTAAAATAATAATTAATAACTATTATTTTTTTACTATACCAGGACTGGGAAAAGATCAGCATACTTCAGAAACGTAACCGAAGGACCATATAAGTTTTGCATGCCTCAGATCAGTGTGGTCAAAATGGTGGTCCGCGGACAGGTGCCGGTACGTGGGTCATCCGCTGCCGGTCCGCAGAAGTAATCAAGAAAGGACGGAAATACATAATTATAATTCTCCTTTTGCAACTATTAATACTACATTATAGAATGAGTCATTTTTTCGGTAATAAGCACATCAAATGAAAAGAATAAAATAAAATAAATTACATTTCGCTACCACGTCAGTACAGGGAAAAGAGTGCACCGGTCCCTGGTGCAATGGAAACATTTCTGCCGGTCCACCATAATAAAAAGTTTGAGAAGCACTGCCTTAGATCACTGTGAACGTTAAATTGTATTAGTTAGCAAGGTTTTTTTTCATTCATTTAATCAGTCTGGACCCGAAGTCTATGTTTCTTTATGTACATTTTTGTCTCTCTGTCTTTTTTCTGTCTGTCTTTGTCTTTCACTCATGGCTCTCTCCATCTCTCTCTCTATTCGTCTCTCTCTCTCTCTCTCTCTCTCTTTTTGGTTCTCACTAAGTCACTCTGTCTCTTTTTCTCTCCTTAACTCTCTCTATGTCTGTCTGTCTTTCTGTCTGTATGTCTACCTGTCTGTGTGTCTGTATGTCTGTCTGTCTTTCTGTCTGTGTGTCTACCTGTATGTCTGTCTGTATGTCTGTCTGTATGTCTGTCTGTATGTCTGTCTGTATGTCTGTCTGTCAGTATGTCTGTATGTCAGTATGTCAGTATGTCTGTCTGTCTGTCCGTCTGTCCGTCTGTCTGTCCGTCTGTCTGTCCGTCTGTCTGTCTGTCCGTCTGTCTGTCTGTCTGTCTGTCTGTCTGTCTGTCTGTCTGTCCGTCTGTCCGTCTGTCTGTCCGTCTGTCCGTCTGTCTGTCTGTCTGTCTGTCTGTATGTATGTATGTCTCTCTCTCTCTCTCTCTCTCTCTCTCTATCTCTCTCTCTCTCTCTCTCTCTCTCTGTTCGTGTCTGTCTTTTCTGTCCCTCTCATTTTTTTTTCCTCCCATGCTCGGGCTCTCACCTGAGATTCATCTGTGTCAACATGACCTCGTGTGACATGTCCACTACCAGACTTTCTCACGAGACATCAAACACAACACAAACAGAACACAACTATTCTCGTCCAGCTCTCACTGTTTGCCTGCGACAAAAAGATTGTATCATTTTTTCCTAAGTTTCTCTTTCGTTTTAATAATCCCAGACTCGCTTCAAAACAGAATTGTGAAAAAAAAACGCTTGTCTTTATTTGTTATTCGTTTTTTTTATAATTTAAATTTTGTGTTGTTTGTTTGTTGTGATGGGCTGTGACGTCCACAATTCCTTTCCCATGGCAGAGTTACGAAAGATAATCACGACACGAATCCTACAGGCCGCGCTGGTGGAAATTATGTGTATTTATTGACATTTCAAATGACATTTCCATGTATCAAATAAACCTTTGTTGTCTTTTAATTTAAATATAAGTTTTGATACTCCGGCTGCTCTCTAATAAGAACGTAATTTTATTATTAACTAGCGATGACTAACAGCTTAACCTCTTAAAACAGCTTTGATTACAAAATACAGTAGTGCTGGACTGCGATCTATGCAACTACGAACATTCGACTTTACGACCATGCACAATCACAAGCCATATTAGATTTCAGATTAATTTCTGCCTTAATTGTATAAATTTGCAATAATACTTCTGTTAATAGTTATACATCGAAAATTATGATTTATAACAGTAATGTTGCCACCACATGATTTATCTCCTTCTTTTGCTGTGAGGTCAAGCTTTGACATGTTCCAGCCTGTTACGGAAAATGAGGTCAAAAGTATTATTCTAAAATCGAAACCAACCTCCTGTCCTCTTGATCCCATCCCCACTCCACTATTGGTTGAGTTACTAGATCTCTTACTCCCAACAGTAATAATATAGTTTAATGAAAGTCTAAAATCTGGCACAGTTCCCTCATTATGTAAATCTGCTATTATAAAACCCTTGCTGAAAAAACAAGGGTTAGACCAAAACAATTTAAACAACTATCGACCTGTGTCTAATATTTCATTTTTGTCGAAAGTCATTGAAAATCTAGTCTTAAAACAACTTTTTGCTTATCTAAATGACCACACTCTTCTAAGTCCTAATCAGTCGGCCTACAGACCTTCTCACAGCACAGAGACCACCCTGTTGAAGGTAACAAATGACCTCCTACTCGCACTGGATAGTGGGAAAATTTCTATATTGGTCCTCTTAGATCTTAGTGCAGCCTTTGACACTGTCGACCATCAAACACTGCTGAAAAGCCTGCAAAATTATATTGGAATTTCTGGCTCAGTTCTGGCTTGGTTTCAATCATACTTATCTAACAGAGCACAGGTAGTATCAGTATATGGCTGTATCTCCAACAAAGCTGACTTGCTTTATGGTGTGCCTCAGGGCTCTGTTTTGGGTCCGGTACTTTTTGTACTGTATACAAGGCCACTACTTTTACTGCTCGAAAAGCATTCAGTTAAAAGCCAATCATTTGTAGATGATACTCAGCTATATACTCACACTGATCCCTATAATATGGACTCCACTGTCCAATTGATGCAAGAGTGCATTGGTGAGGTAAAGTCTTGGATGACGTTCAGCAAACTCAAGCTGAATGATGACAAGACTGAAGCACTTCTATTTTGCAACAATAAATCACGCAGTACTTTGTCTCTTCCGAAGTCAATTCACATAGCCAGTTCGGATATTCTGTTCACAACATCCACTAGGAATCTTGGCTACATTATTTCTGACAACATGTATATTAACAACTTCATCAAGTTAATTTAATACTTATAGGTATGTTATTTCTTTCATGTAAAGCACTGTGAGCCCAGTTCCTTACTGGGATATAGCGCTATATAAATAATCAATTTATTATTATTATTATTATTAATAGTAGAAATTTATTAGGGGCCGTCCATTAAGTACGTCACGCTATTTTTGACATATTTTTAACTCCCCCCTCCCCCCTGTCACAAACTGTCACAAATCTTGGACCCCCCCTAAAGCAGCACAGGATGTTTGTTAGCACAGGTCACAGCACAGGATGTTTGTTAACACAAGGTGAGAGTACATGATGTGTGTTAGCACAAGGTGAGAGCACATGATGTGTGTTAGCAAAAGGTGAGAGCACAGGATGTTTGTTAGCACTGCTCACAGCACTGGATGTTTGTTAGCACAAGGTGAGAGCACATGATGTGTATTAGCACAGGTCACAGCACATGATGTTTATTAGCACAGGTCACAGCACATGATGTTTGTTAGCACATGTCACAGCACAGCATGTTTGTTAACACAAGGTGAGAACACATGATGTTTGCTAGCACAAGGTGAGAGCACAGGATGTTTGTTAGCACAGGTCACAGCACATGATGTTTGTTAGCACAGGTCACAACACAGGATCTTTGTAAGCACAAGGTGAGAGCACAGGATGTTTGTTAGCACAGGTCACAGCACAGGACGTTTGTTAGCACAAGGTGAGAGCACATGATGTTTGTTAGCACAGGTACAGGATGTTTGTTAGCACAGGTCACAGCACATGATGTTTGTTAGCACAGGTCACAGCACATGATGATTGTTAGCACATGTCACAGCACAGGATATTTGTTAGCACAGGTCACAGCACATGATATTTGTTAGCACAGGTCACAGCACAGGATGTTTGTTAGCACAGGTCACATCACAGGATGTTTGTTAGCACAAGGTGAGAGCACAGGATGTTTGTTAGCACAGGTCACAGCACAGGATGTTTGTTAGCATAAGGTGAGAGCACATGATGTTTGTTAGCACAAGTCACAGCACATGATGTTTGTTAGCACATGTCACAGCACAGGATGTTTGTTAGCATAATGTGTTGAGCACAGGATGTTTGTTAGCACAAGGTGAGAGCACTTGATGTTTGTTAGCACAGGTCACAGCACAGGATGTTTGTTAGCACAGGTGACAGCACATGTTTGTAAACACAGGTCACAGCACAGGATGTTTGTTAGCACAAGGTAACAGCACAGGATGTTTATTAACACAGGCGACAGCACGGCATGATAGATCATAGTGACAGTACCTATACTTTGTGTCTGAAATTGAGACTTAGTCTTGTTAAAATCCAACGGTCTGAAAACGGATGGGAGATCTAACTTGATCAGACCAGTCCATTTAGCCAAGCCCTTGTGTCAAACACGTTAAGCCATATTTGGTCGTATTATCGACTCTGTCATGCTAAGCAACATGGTCGTATTATCGACTATGTCATGTTAAGCCACATGGTCGTATTATCGACTCTCTCATGTTAAGCCATGTGGTTGTACCGTCAACTCTGTCATGTTAAGCCGCATGGTCGTATTATCGACTCTCTCATGTTAAGCCATGTGGTTATACCGTCAACTCTGTCATGTTAAGCCGCATGGTCGTATTATCGACTCTCTCATGTTAAACCATGTGGTTGTACCGTCAACTCTGTCGTGTGCCATGGACTTCCCATTTTATAATCCAGGAAACAAAAACATCAAGATGTTTTCTTTTCTCTCTTTTTCTTCAGAAAACAACTTTAAAGTATATGTATCCTAAGCAAAAATAAATTGTACAATGTTAAGTGACACTGTTTAAATCAAAATCATTAAAAGTATGAATTAATAAGAATTAGACGATCAATGATTAAAAATAGGCCCGAGCTTTTACACTGTGAAACGACTTGGGACTACTTCCTCGTTTTGGGAAATCGTCAACTTCCATCAAGTCCTTAAAGAGAATTGGCGGTTAACGCGGAAATAAATTAATTGGTAATTTGGTTCGATTAAAATCCGGAAAATTTAATCGGGTGGGGGGGGGGCTATCACCGTTGCCTGGCCTGTGGAGACCAAGCAGACATGGAAATCATATCCTTGTTTGGTCCGGGGGAGCTCACGGGAAATTATCTTCCGCCAGAACCGCGTCACACGCCCCCACACTCATCCCCCCACGCCCGCACACACACTCTCCACACCCCCTTTTTCAACAGGGGCGCGGCAAAATGTCATCTACAGCAGTGCTTCTCAAAGTGGTGGTCCGCGGACCGGTGCCGGTCCGTGGGCCATCCGCTGCCGGTCCGCAGATGTTCTCAAAAAAAGGACAGCAAAAATTGTCAGTGCAAGGAAAATAGTGCACCGGTCCAAATTGCAATGGAAAAAATTCCTGCCGGTCCGCCATACTAAAAAGTTTGAGAAGCACTGATCCACAGTATTCTACAGAGACAGAAGCATTTTTACGACCCTTACAGTTTCAGATTGCTCACCCACCCCTCCCCACATACATGATGAATAATTAGGTCTAGCGGTAGCGTGCTGGACTGTCGAACCAAGGCTAGAGAGAGTCACTGGTTCGAGCCTCGGTCCTGGCAAAGGTCTCCGGTTTGGCATTGTGCTAGCCACGCATGGTCTGAAAAGGGGTTATTGTTATTATTATTATTATTATTATTATTATTATTATTATTATTATTATTATTATTATTATTATTATTATTATTATTATTATTATTATTATTATACATTTTATTCAGTT
Source organism: Ampullaceana balthica (assembly GCA_944989445.1). Taxonomy (NCBI): domain Eukaryota; kingdom Metazoa; phylum Mollusca; class Gastropoda; family Lymnaeidae; genus Ampullaceana; species Ampullaceana balthica. The sequence continues at coordinate 481,428 of CALYLW010000117.1, forward strand.
TACTTGTGTGCCAACATTTCGTTAGGATGTTGCCCAATATTTATTGTTAACTCGAATTAATTTGTAATTGGTAACTCGTATACTGTTTTCTTCTATCACTAACCTATTTTTTTCGTGTCCATCTAATACATTTTATTACTATTGACAGCTTGTGATCATGCAGATTGAAACAGCTCTTTATTTCGCCACTCTATGTATGTACTTTTCCAATTCTTTGGAGAGTGATGTGCCTTGATATTAAAAAGGAAATTTTTTTCTTCCGTAATCATGCATGTAATCATGCATTTGCAAATATGAAATTCATTCTATATTCACTCTGCTTTCACCCTCATAATCGTTTTGATCTATCTTCCTGTTTTGTTCGCTAAAAATATTTTTTTTTAAAGAACAGGAGATACATTAACATCATATTTTAGTTTACCAAATAAACAGCCACTCCTTTACAACTTTTCTTCCTAATTATTTCTGTTCATTCATATTCTATTAATGGCTCTGAGGATATTATTTTCACATTTCGATAGATAAAGCCCCGATAACTTCATACTCAGTCGTTTGATTTCATATTTAAAAAAAAAGAAAGGAAAATAAAAATAAGGAATGTCCCTTTAATTACAAGTATTTTTTTTAAAAATTTTTATTTAAGCCTAAATTTCAAATTCTTTATTGTTGCCAAAGTGTTGAAGGTTCACTATAGTTTTCTATTCTCTGGTATTTAAAATATTTATTCGCGTGAACATTCAGACTAATGCTACTGCCAAGATCATTAGTAATCAATGATTTTACTTCCTCTAATGATGCATTTCCTAGACATGTTGCTGATATTACCTGTGTTGCTGTGAAACTTTTAAGTTTTCCTCGCAATGGTTTTCTGAAGTTGAATAGTATAATTTATTTGGTTGATATGTGCTGTTTTACTCGCATTGGGATTGCATTCATTATGGGAAGTTGCGCATATTATTTAGTTGATTTCCGTGTATAGACAAAAAGTATCTATCATCATCACTTTTTTCTTTCTTATTTGTATATCCCATAAGCATTTAACTTCCCCCACCCCCCTTCTTTTCATACGACTTCATTTGTTTATTTTCTAGAACATTCTAAACAGAATTAAAGATACTCTCTGAGTTAATGTTGATTCCGTTTATTATTTGAAAGAAGATCAGCTATGAGCGTTAGACGCACCCGATACATGTTATAGACTGATATAAGAACAAGGCCTTGCTCAACGACGCGTCATTGGACAAGTTATGAACTGACCCCCACCCCCATTTCTCTTGCTTCAATTTAAAAAAATTATTTAGTTAGTTTCAGGGAAAAAAACATAGTGATATAATACCTTTGTTTGAAAATGACTATATTCCCAGCCCCAATCCACCAGATTACTGAAAACAGACTGGTAGTTGTACCTTTAGGTTTTTTTTTGTTGGATAACTTCGAGGTAAAACGCAAATTTGATAGAATATTTAAAGTTTTGACATTCAATGCTGATGAGACGTTCTAGAATCTTATCAATCCTCTCATTATAGGTCTGTAATTACTAATTACCACTGATGGTAATCAGTATGTCTCTGGTATAAAGAGACGGCATCTATCCTTCAACGCTGAAACTGAAAAATGATTACCAACTAACAGAAATTCCTCGCATTCCAACGTAACGCTCCGTCAGCTGAAGAATATTAATTTCGACGACTGTTGAATGACGAATGAAAATTAAAAAAATTAATTAAATATTTAATGTTTGAATTTGACCACATTTAGAGGACATTAGTAACAGATAGCAGTAAAACGGGAAGGGGGGGTGGGGAAGAGGGGGTCAGTTTTAATGAGTTAATCAGGTCGCAGGTAAATGGGGCTTTTTCTTCTTTCACCATTTAACCAAAAGAAAGAGGAAACTAAATCAGAGTTATAGAAGGGAAAAAAAGAGAATATTATACGTCCGTTTAGTTTCGTCATATGAATTAGAAAATGCTATTTTCGGCGTTGAACATTTGTCATATTAGCTGTGCCTTCACGTAACCTTTGACAGGTTCACTTGCTGTCATGGTCGCTACTATGTCCGTTGGGCTGACCCCAACTACTGTGGGCGGGGAAGGTCTGTGGGGAGTGGGGAGGGGTATGGAGTGACGTCATTGGCTTTGATTCGAACCTTGCTGTCTTCCTCGACATCTTACTGAACACAAACAAAAACAAAAAACTTTTAATATGTTGAAATTTGATGGCCAGCTTGAAGAGTGACGCCCTTGGAAACTGGCCGATCTAAACGGGTCTTTGGGCGACACTGCCTACGAGACTTAACGAGATTTAGATGACGTACGGGATTTTCGCTCTGTCTGTAGGTTGTTTTTTTTTAGTGTTATTATTACAAGTACTAATGTTAGTTAATGATTTTTTTAAATTTATTTCTTTGTGTGAACAATTTTACTTTGATATTGGAATTCACAGTACATGTAAACTTAGATTGTAACTTTTAATAAACACTAATTGTGATAACATCTGTTCCTTATTATATCTAACGTGGTATCGTCCCCTATCTACACTGGTATCGTCCACTATCTACCGTGGTATCGTCCCCTATATAACCATGGTATCGTCCCCTGTTTACCATGGTATCGTCCCTATCTACCATGGTTCGTCCCCTAGTTCTATACTGTTTGATTAACTATCCATTTCCAAACATAAATTGTCAAATATATACATATAATATAAACTAGTTTTGATACAAAGATATTGTTTGAATCGCTGTGATACAAAGATATAGTCTGAATAGCTGTGATACAAAGATATTGTCTGAATAGCTGTGATACAAAGATATTGTCTGAATAGTTAGATACAAAGATATTGTCTGAATAGTCCAAACATAGAGACAATAAAATATTGACCAATGAAAAACTAAATGTGGAATTGAAAGACTGAGTCGAAATGTAAGCTAAACGCCCTGTAACCCCAAAGCTTTGATCCAATAACTGAAATACATGTAATAATTTGTGCCGGTGACACATTTGAAAGAGGTCAGCGACTTATTTCTGCGTGATCAGTCACTAGTTTATATATGGTCAGAGACTAATTTTGGGGGGGGGCGCTGCATGGAATATTTTAAATTGTCGCCAAAAAAACAAACAACAACAGCAACACATTAACTTTCATCTATATATGTTACAAATTTGAGATCCTCTGAAAGTAATATTTACGTCTGGTTTGGGGGGGGGGAATGGGAATAAATCTATAAATAAAATAATCTGTAGAAACTTCCCGTGGTTAATATAGAGCAGAGATAACAATGGCTGGACGGATTTGTTTGTGATTTAAAATTTAAAGGGGTTTGACCTTTAGAGTTAGAGACTCGACTTATCAGTTAGAGACTCGACTTATCAGTTAGAGGCTCGACTTATCACTCGCCTTATCAGTTAAATACCTCGATATTTGGGGGGTGGGGGGATTTAAATGATGTCACTTTATTCCAACAGTTCTAGCAAGGGCGTATCAAAGGATGTGTTGTGGGGGAGTCGGATGATTGCCCTCACTCCCAGCCAGAGGGCGATATTAGATTCAGTTGATGCCCTGGAGTCACAAATTGTTTCATGATTGCCACCGGCAATTTTTTAAAGTTTGCGGTCAACGTATTAAAATATGTTGTTTATCTGTTGTCAGACCATAATTCTCTTGATCGGCCTTTCAATCGGCACTATGACACTACAGCAAGGTTTGGTTTATTAAGTGACATACGTAAGGGATTAACACAAGGTGGGGACGAAATTGAAAAATTTTGCGTAGGCAAAGATCAATAGTTTTGCTTTTTTTTTAAAAAAGGACTGAAGAAATTGTATTAGTTCACAAATGTCATTTCTTTCATTCTTTGGAAAGTAACATTGAGAACACTAACTTATTTACTTTGTTGACATTTATTTTGATGTTAACTATCAGCCTTAGTCCATATATGACGTCAAACGATTTTGACCAATTTTTACCTCTCCCTCCCATTTCGTCATACTTCGTCACAAAAACTTAGACCCCCACCCCTCCAATATGACGTTACAAAACTTTGACGACCCCCTTCCCCCCCATCGGGCGCTAAAAATCGTATTTTCTAATTGAAAATTAGCATGTTGCGAGTTGCGAACTACTTTTTATCATTTAAATATGTATTTAGAGTAAATCCTACACTCTTATATCGTAGCACGCTTGAAGCCATTGAAAACGTAATTAAATAAAGTGTAAACTATCAAATACTACAAAGGAACTTTTGTTTAAAGTTGCACGTTTTTTGGTGTGACGTCACATTTCTTAAACACCCCCTCATCACACATCGGCGCAAATGCGTGACCCCCTCCCCCCTAGGCGCGTGACGTCATTTATGGATGGTCCCTTACTTTATAAGCAAAGTTGTCGTCTTGAAAACATAAGTCTAAGAGAACGGTAACATTTCCTTTGTAAGTTGTTTTATTAAATCTTTAAAAGCAAATACACATATCAGTTGAAGCCGCCCTTTCACTTTCGACGTCGAGAGAAGGTTATTTTAAACATTTGATTGTTTTCAAACGAAGCCATCACTGACAGTCGCTTCAAGCGTCCAGTGTTACAACGTCATTTAGGAACCTTACATCAGATCCATTTCTCCGCCGATTTCGAAAAATTTTACCGCAACAATCTTGACCAAATGTATACATGTTGAAGTGTGACTGTTGAATAGGTAATACATTTACGACTACCTCAGGTTGCGACACCTCATCTAAACGTTTGCCCGGGATTTAATTAATGGGCCATTAGTTATCAAGGTCATAATTTTCTCCCCGGCATGTAGCGCCCAGCATGGCATGGCCGCGTGGACGCCATGCCGGGCATCCCATTTGCCCATTAAATATTGTTTTTTCCCCTCTACACAACCTACCTAAGTAGGCCACGTGACATCGGTTTTGGCGGGAAAATACGCGTCCGCGCAACACGTGCTCGAAACCCCGCGCTTCTCTCCCCCCTCGATGGTCTGGTGTGACGTTGGCGACGCGGCAAGCTTCACCTGTGGCAGGCGACGTCGACCAGGCAGAGAAGAGTATCTTAGTGTGGAGCAGATTCAAGTGTCAGGCTATTGGAGGGGGGGGGCTGGGGCAGGGAGGGGGGCTGGGGATTGGAGAGGGGGCCGGGGAAATAACGAGATTGGCCCTAAGGGCGTAAGGGATGCGTATCTGTTCATTTTAAACATCTAGGACACGTGGGGATGCATTTAATTACTACGAATCGTATACGTCAGTGTGTAGTAGTGGCGTGGGGACTGAGGGTGCAGCGGTGTGCTAGCTACACTCTCGCGCTACACTCTGCACGCATGGGGGAGACTAGCGGTGGTGGGGAGGTGGGGGGGGTCTGACAGAGATCCTCAGTAAAGAGTGTCTTGATCAATGTTCCCTCTAAGGTTCGTTGGTCCGTCTGCAAAGTAAAAAATCTCGTGCATGTGCAATGTTGCAAAGAATTCTTTTTTTTTCTTTTTTTTTGGATTTAATTTTCAAAATTTAATGCGCGGTAATTCTAAACTGCTGCGCGGCTTCGATCATATGCATTCGCGGTCGCGCAGCCGCGCAGCTTAAAGATAACTTTTTTCTTGATCTTAGAGGTTCTCAAAACTTTAATGACTTGGGTAAAGCAAGCGTCGCCTAGCACCTGGTTTCATTCTAGAAAATAAATTGTTTGAAAACGTATTTACCGCAAATAAACTATTCAAATGCGCAGTTTACGGTGTTCACCTTGGATATCTAAAAAGAAGGAATGAAAAATCTATTTAAAAAAATAATGGTTACATTTGGTCTCCAATGTCAGCAATGAAATTTAGATTTGAAAAATACTTTTTTTTTGAAAGTTTATAGAATGAACATTGGATAAAACCATGACCCGCGTTTGATCACGCATATCGATTGTAGTTCGCTAGGCAGCGATCAATCATATTGTTTCACACTTGGGTAAAGGTTCATGAAGTTCCCAATTCGTCTTGGAGTCTATTAGATTTGACTAACTTGACTCTTCATACCACATTCTTTAAAGATAGTTTATATTTGTGAAATGTTAACATTATTTTTACTGTTGAAAGTTCAAATCCTTCCTTCAATCCCCAAAAATGCACTTTGACATTATGACCTTTTACAGCATTTTATCGAGGTATTTTTAGGAAACTATGACGTCGTTACGACAGCTCTTGTCTTTAAACTAGTTGCGGTGGTCTTAACACGGGTGCTTGCAGCCACTTGCAGCTCCTGGTATACTGCAGGTATTGGTGGGAGGCTGTTGGTTGCGGCAACCCCAATAAAACTTATCGAGTTTTTATAAATGTAGATCAGCATACGGTTGGGCTGAATAGATTTCATTAAAGCGGATTGAAAACTCGGGAAATTTTTTGAAGACAAGATCGAAGAGGTTGGCAAACAAATGGAAACCACTAGTGAAATCAAGTATTTAGAGAGTATTTCAAAGAATCCTCATGTGGACTCCCGACCCCCCCCCCTCCACACACACCCGAAACTTAACTGTAATCCGTAACCAAGAGATAGTTTTATCATTAGAGCTAGTGAACCCAAACAGCTCGCCATTTCTTTGTAACATTCAGAGAAACGATTTCTGTAATAATTCTAGGTAATAAAATATTTCTCTTTAATTTTGGGTTTTTAAAAAAATTTTCAATGCATTTTTTTTAAAGGTGATGCTTCCGGATACATCATTTTCTTGGTAGTGACCAACAACGTTTTTTCAAAACGTCCCCCCCCCCACCATACACACCCCTCATCGTTGTTCAGCTCTGATAACATCATCTCCTTCCCAGACAGGATGGCGTGGTTTGTAGTTTGTATGTCCCGTGTCCTGGTTTTTTTAAATGTGGGTTACTAGCAGGAAGTGAAACAAACTTACTCTACGGCTATAAATAAACCTGAAAACCGCAAAGTTGTACAACCGTCTATAACTTGTTGTGACGAAATGTTGTGGGGAGATGGGACGCTAGGGAATTGATTTTTGTTTTGTTTTGGGGGAGGGGGGGTCAATTTTTAAAAGTCAAGATCCGGTATCACGTGACCTTGCAAAATGACCTAACGTGAAGTTTGGTCATTTCAACGTTGGCGTAACTGGTAGAAAACAAGCAACTGACCCCACCCGCCTCAAATCGTTCTTTAGACTACATTCTACACCCATTAAAGCGAATATATAGGCAGTAAAACATTACACAGAAATACAACACGCATGGACCTCACTCTTAATATAGTATGTGAGTACGAATATTAGAGAAGTTTATTCTCAAATTCCTTTCTATTCGTCCGCTTCCTGCTCCCTGCTCTGCCTAAAGCGATGTCCCACGTTAGCCCACATATATCAAAACCCTAACGTATTAATCCTAATAACCCGTAACTGATCGGTGAGTGGGGAAAAAGACACAGAAAAATAAGGCATAGAATTCCAATGTAAGGAAAATGAAGAATTTTAAGTAAGGGCCCTAAAGAAGTGTTAGTATCTGGGGAATGGGATGGGGGCATTCTTTTAATTTATATTGCAGCCCATTTATGACTTGAATTAGCCTGACAAATAGTGGAGTTCAAAAACATTTCTATAAAATACTATTGGATCAGCCCCAAATGGGTACATTTTGTTATGTTCTATAGATTTCATTCTGGATACGGGCGTGTGTTTTAGTTGGTCATTATCCAGGGCAGTCTTAACGCATAGGTCCGTTGGGCATTTGCCCGGGGGTCCACGAGCATAGGGGCCCCATGGGAATAATTTATTTATATATATTATGTTTATTTATTTTTTATTCCTGTGGGGGAGGGGCCCAACACTATTGCTTTGCCCGGAGGCCCAAAAGGGTGTGAAGACGGCTCTGTCATTATCCAATAATCGATGTAGAAATGTGTGCGGAATAAACAAACAAACCCGCAACACTTTCTCTTTTATAGGATACTAGATACGACCCGCGGCGTAGCATACGCCGCAGACTTGCTGATAGATAGTGCAAGGAAAAAAAAGGGGGGGATCGGACACAAACTACAGCACGAAGAAATCAAAAAAATGCGAGTAACGTCGGTGGGGGGGACCTCCGACGCATTGTTGGCCTTGAGACATTCGCCCTAAGGTTACTACCTGCCCACCACACTTCACCACCCTAGCTTGCCAACCATAAACTGTGATTGGCCGACCCTAGCGAGGGTCAGCCATGTTCGCAAAAAAGGTGGGGAGGGGGGTAAAAAAACGGGCACAAACACACATTTAAAAAAAATTAAAAATAATGTTTTTGCTGGGACTTGAATCCAGGACGTTCCACGTGTAAGGCGGACGTGATAACCACTACACTACGAATCACACGTTATTCTTTGAAGGAACATCGCAACTGAACGCAAGAACCATTGTTTTGTCTCGATACCACCTCTGCTTGCAAACTATACACTGTTTTGTCAACACCAGCGAGGGTCATTCGTCATACTTCTTTGCACATACTCGCTTTGGTGAATTACCGTATATATATATAGATGATTTATAGTTACTTTTTTCCTGTGACTTTTTTTTCTACAACCAACGGATACAAAATTAGTAGAACCAATGCACTATCACTATTACATCCTCATTGATAACTCAATGTTCTAATGGTTATTGTATTAACTAATACATCTGCCTTGATAACTCAATGTTATAATGGTTATTGTATTAACTAATACATAGGCCTTGATAACTCAATGCTCTAATGGTTATTGTATTAACTAATACATCTGCCTTGATAACTCAATGTTCTAATGGTTATTGTATTAACTAATACATCTGCCTTGCTAACTCAATGTTCTAATGGTTATTGTATTAACTAATACATCTGCCTTGCTAACTCAAGGTTCTAATGGTTATTGTATTAACTAATACATTTGCCTTGATAACTCAATGTTCTAATGGTTATTATATTAACTAATACATCTGCCTTGCTAACTCAAGGTTCTAATGGTTATTGTATTAACTAATACATTTGCCTTGATAATTCAATGTTCTAATGATTATTGTATTAACTAATACATAGGCCTTGATAACTCAATGTTCTAATGGTTATTGTATTAACTAATACATTTGCCTTGATAACTCAATGTTCTAATGGTTATTATATTAACTAATACATCTGCCTTGCTAACTCAAGGTTCTAATGGTTATTGTATTAACTAATACATCTGCCTTGATAACTCAATGTTCTAATGGTTATTGCTCACTTCAGGACAGCTATCCCTGCCCACCCTGCCCTCCCACCATATTGTATTGTCCATTTGCATCGTCCCTAGTCTGCAACTAAATGAAAACAATATTATCCATGACCAACAATGAAAATAATATCATCCACCAACAATGAAAACAATGTCATCAACCAACAATGAAAACAATATCATCCATGACCAACAATGAAAACAATGTCATCAACCAACAATGAAAACAATATCATCCATGACCAACAATGAAAACAATATCATCCATGACCAACAATGAAAACAATATCATCCATGACCAACAATGAAAACAATATCATCCATGACCAACAATGAAAACAATATCATCCATGACCAACAATGAAAACAATGTCATCCATGACCAACAATGAAAACAATATCATCCATGACCAACAATGAAAACAATATCATCCATGACCAACAATGAAAACAATATCATCCATGACCAACAATGAAAACAATATCATCCATGACCAACAATGAAAACAATATCATCTACCAACAATGAAAACAATATCATCTACCAACAATGAAAACAATATCATCCATGACCAACAACTTCCTGAATAGTTTTCACACATCTACGTCTCAAATTTAGAGCCCGATAAGGATTTCGGGAGGGAGGTCGAAACAGCTTCAACTATGTGTTGAGGAGAAAACAAAGCAATTTGAGGGGGGGGGACACACCACCCTGAGTCTTAGTTAAAATGATCCGTGATTGTCAATAAAAACTTCAAAATTGTATGCCAGGGAATGACTCCATACTGTGTTACGAGACATGTGTGAACCATACGAAAAATAACACTGACATGATTTGAATTTTAGGAAAAGAAAGCAAAATATAAAGTAATGTGAATATTTAAATAAGAAAAACCCGTAAAAAACCAAGTTTTTGACTATAAATCCTTTATGTACGAGAAGTAATTAAATGTATATATATTACAGTATGCAACGCCAGACCATCCAGAAATACAAAATTGCAGTTGTGTCGTAAAACATGTTTAATATAATGCGCACCGATCAGGAATATGTTTATAAAAAGAGCTGTCAATAAAATACGCACCTTATTGCGCGACAGAAAGGTTGTTCAATATAATACGCACCGCGACGCTCTATCTCAAAAAATAGCATGATACATAGGAATAAATAAAATAATCTAAAAAATCAATAATTTAATTACGGTACATGCGATCGATCTGAAATTTTGATACATTGTTTTTATTATCGGTACGAAACTGCCTACAAAATTTCAGCTCGCTAGCTTACGAGCAAGTGGGTTAAAAATAGCTCAAAAGTTTTGGCGACAAGGGCGGGCGGTCGGTCGGTCGGGCGGCCGCAGACACCACGAGTTAATATAAAGGATTTAAAAAGGACCTGATCAGCTGAAATGTCGTCGGCAAACACACACACCAAAACAAACAAAAAACTCAATGTTTGTGAAAAACAGCGTGAACGTTGTTGCTGTCAAGAATTATATTGATAAATAACGAAACAATTAATAGGGTTGGGGGGGGGGCAGTGGTTCATATCATGACTATTCCTAGCAGTCCCTGAAAATACTATTATTTCCCCGTCTGCTTCCACGTCATGTGTACCGAAGACCTGGAAAGCCCTGGTTTATCAGGTATCCTTTTTAAACAAATAATTGAGTCACTCTGTCATCCATCTATCCCGACTTGTTTCTTTAACAGCGTGCATTTCAAAACTCTGAAACTGATGTTGACGTCATTCGCTAAATACTCTACTATACAATTCTTATCTAAAGGGACATTCCACAACTGTCGTTGGTCTACACAAAACCGCAGACAGGGGATTTCCGAATACCTAAACACACACACACACACACACCCAAAGCCGAAATGAACCCAACCCCCTCCCTTTCTTGAAATATATCCCCCCATACGATACCATCCTTGGCATTCTACATGTTGTAACATGTTTTGGCGGGAAAATATCTGGGCCACGTAACGCCATCCCTGGTTTATGTCTAAACACCGAGGACAAGTGGGAAAAGTTAGGAGTCGGATGTTTATTTATTTTTTGTTTGTTATGTTTGTTTTTCGACAATAATATTTCAAAAATCGTCTTCGGAAAAATAAATCTTGTAATTTCCACTCCAATTATAATCATTCTCTACAATCCTGAATTCGAAATTTAAAAAAAACAAAACATTTTTATAATCACTGTAGACTTTCTTTCGTCCCTTAGTGCAGTGCTTCTCAAACCTTTTAGCATGGCGGACCGGCAGGAATTTTTCCATTGCACCAGGGACCGGTGAACTATTTTCACTGTACTGACGTGGTAGCGAAATGTAATTTACAGTATTTCATTTCTTTTATTTTATGTTCTTATTAACGAATTCTGTAAGGTTAGTATTAATTTTTGAAAATAAGGGATAATAATTATGTTTTTTGTCCTCTATGATAACTTCTGCGGACCAGCTGCGGATGGCCCACGGACCGGCACCGGTCCGCGGACCACCACTTTGAGAAGCACTGCCTTAGTGGTTTCGTTTATGTTTGATCTCTTTGGTACTAATGGTCTTTAATGTGTGACATTCCGCTTGTATATTACTTTGTTACTGAGTATTTTATTCTCGTACCATACTATACTGTTGATTGTTCTATACTATACTGTTGATTGTTACATACTATACTGTTGATTGTTCTATACTATACTGTTGATTGTTCTATACTATACTGTTGATTGTTCTTTACTATACTGTTGATTGCTCTATACTATACTGTTGATTGTTCTATACTATACTGTTGATTGTTCTATACTATACTGTTGATTGTTCTTTACTATACTGTTGATTGCTCTTTACTATACTGTTGATTGCTCTATACTATACTTTTGATTGTTCTATACTATACTGTTGATTTGTTCTAAACTAAACTGTTGATTGTTCTTTACTATACTGTTGATTGTTCTATACTAAACAGTTGATTGTTCTATACTATACTGTTGATTGTTCGCTGAAGTAGGCTTCTTCCTGACGCGTTCAATATTTCTCTTTTTCTCAGTTCTGGTTCCCCCCATACCTTGTACTTATCATGTATTGAATCCTCTACCTCTCATTTAACAGTGTCTCCGCGTGATGTCTTTGTGAAGTCCTAGCCTTGAAAGAATCAATTTCATGACTACTAGATCGTCAACAGATGAAAAGCGTCAGGGAAATACTTAACAAACAGGGTTGGGACTGGAATCGGACTATGTAAAGACAAAACAAAGTTATTGAATAGGGCAAATAGTGTATCGGTAGGTCAGAAAACACGCAAAAACGAGAAATGTATCGGCAAAAATCCTTCCCGGTCGAACAAACATAAACAAAAAAGAAGTACGAAAATAAGGTAAAACTTATATGCAGAATACATTAGCATATTCTTCGCTGATGACTTCTCAATTGTTCTCTTTCGAGACACCGTCCAACTGGGTCAATTTACCGTAGCCTTTCAAGTCGTGGGATGACCATGGGATCAAGCTTCCTCGACCCCCATCCAACCCTTACGTCATAACGTGGGTTCAACGTGTCGAGTGGTAACACGGGATTGTGACGAAAGAAAGTTTGTCGTGTTAACATTGCGGTGGACGTGGTGTTAGGACAGTTGCTTCTTAAGTCACGTGTCATTCTTTTTTTTTAAAACACGTTTGTCGTAAATATTTAAGTTAGGGAATAGGTTTGGGATCCAAGGGCCCTTGACCTTGCCAAACATTTCTCTCTGACATCCAAACTGTCGTTCTGGGTCAGGGATATGGTCATGGTGTGAGCTTGGGAGACAGGGCTAACGCAATGGTTTGTGGTTTACCGAAAACAAAAATTCACTCATCACTTATTACGCCACTATTCAACAAGTGGCTTAAGGGAGCGCGTGGATTACAGAAGATATATTTTGGTGGAGAGGTCATTCAAAGAATGGCGATGAGCACATGTGTGGCTCGTCAACACATAAGGGACGGACTGTACAAAGGGGTTGATGACGTGGCTAAGTTAGCAGAGAGTGCAGAGAGTACAGAGAGTACGGAGAGTACAGAGAGTACGGAGAGTACAGAGAGTATATTCAATAGTGAGAGAATCTAGGACAATCAAGATACACTGATGAATACAAAATATACATTTGAAAATGTATGAAGAATTACCATTGCACCAGCAAATTTTGATGTATAGAATACTACGGTTTGAGCTAGGAGAACAAGACATATAACTTATTATGACCCCCCCCCACCCACCCAAACCGTCTCTCCCTACAGATAGATATGAACCATTCAAATCGATCAATAATCTAGGAGAAGGTGCCAAATTATTTATAATCTGATTACAGCTTCAAGACACTAATGACGTATGCATTTCGCCATGGTTTGTATTATATATTGGGCATTTTCAAAATATGTTGTTAATTGGTTCTTTGCCAAGATGTGACCCATATGTCCCCGTGCGAGCCCAGGCCGCAAACTCGTCCAGTTTCCTAATACCTAGACTTTCAAGTCATTTCAAAGCTGGGAGATACATAATTTTTTGGAGAAGATTCCACATCTTTCTTGGAGCTCAGCACTCGACAGTACAATCGTCTGGCAGTTAAGTAAAGTTGTTTTTATTGGTGGTGGGCTTCCTGAACATCCAACCACGTTGCACAAAGGTCGTTGGCCTGATCCCACGAGTCTGCTAGAAAATATGTGTAACAAAATATCAGGTATTAGCAACACAACCACGTGTGTGTAGCGTGTATGCAAATTGTCCACAGATGAATTTGTCAAAACAACAAGTTTCCTAATGTTTTCCTATTATATTATATTATATTATATTATATTATATTATATTATATTATATTATATTATATTATATTATATTATATTATATTATATTATATTATATTATATTATATTATATTATATTATATTATATTATATTATATTATATTATATTATATTATATTATATTATATTATATTATATTATATTTTACGTACAAGAGTTTTGTTAAGGGCTGCTTGCTACAGATTGGGATCAAACTTTCTTTTTAGAGTTGGTAAAGTGGCAATGAGGATTTTATATATGAGATTTTTTTTCAAACTGTATAATAATTTTCATAATTTCGTTAATCTTAGTTATTACTTACAGAGAGAAGGTTTCATTGACTGCAGTGTTTATTCTGAGATTTGCCGAAAATTAAAAAAAATTTAAGTTGTTATTTAGCGACTGAAGTCAACAGCCTAAGAAGTGTTGGCCAAAAAAGATCGTCTGCCCATTTGTTGTAGACAAGAGATGGTGGTTTCAACCAGTCCCAAAACGAACGACAGCGGGGCTTATTTAGACCATCAAAAATAATCATGTTACCAGGGCGTAACTAACGCTAGCTTCCCAGGGTGTCACTAACTCAATAACCCTTGCTGTCCATGGCGTCAAAAAACCTTAGCTGTCCATGGTGTCACTAACTCTTGCTGTCCATGGCGTCACTAACCTTAGCTGTCCAGGGCGTCATAAGCCCACTAACCCTTGAGGACCTAGGCGTCACAAGCCCTAGCTGTCCAGGGCGTCACTAACGCTAGCTGTACAGGGCGTCACTAACGCTAGCTTCACAGGGCGTCACTAACCAAAGCTGCCCAGTGCGTCACTAACCCAAACTGCCCAGGGCGTCACTAATGCTAGCTGCCCAGGGCGTTAATAACTCAAGCTGTCCAGGGCGTCACTAACCCAAGCTGCCCAGTGCGTCACTAATCCAAGCTGCCCAAAGCGTCACTAACGCTAGCTGTCCAGGGCGTCACTAACCCAAGCTGCCCAGGGTGGCACTAACTATAGCTGCTCAGGGCGTCACTAACCCTAGAGCTACGCCACTGATTTATGCGATTAAAGTATTGTTAATAGAATTGTATGCTACAAACGTTACTTCAGGCTGGCGTACAAGGCTCCCACTATAGTCAACAACATGTTGTTGTGTAACGCACCAGAATGTGGCGGAAGGGCAACACATACAAAGGGCTTATTTTTTTAACGCGTTAAATTATTCCCGGCCATGAAGTGCAGTGCTCCCATTTCCGGATATATCCTGATACAGTCATTGGCGGAACTAGAAAAACGACAGCTGCCTATTTGAGGAAACCAGAGCCCAAATGTTTACCTCAGTATTCACACAAGCGATAGGCTGGCCTACAACCTCGGGGTGACAACCTCCAGCTATGACACTATGTCAATACGCACTGAGCCGTAGTAGGTTTATTGTTTCTATTACCAGATCCAAAGTGAAGATATTTATTTAACTCTGATTAATGACTCCCGAGTCCATTTCGTGACGCTCAAGTTTTGATCATTTTCCATGGCCATGGCTGTATGCTGTTACAATAGAATTAGATCATTGTTTGTTTTTTTAAACGCGTATTTCTTACTACGCTTCAGTTAGGCAACCAGATTTTTAAGATATGATAACTTATGTTATTTGAATCCTATACAACAAAAAAAAACAACCCCACTTTGCCCGACTTTGTTCGGCTACTTGTAAAATTGTCGCTGAAGTTCATGTTGTTTTAGATAGCTAATCGAAATTTTAATATACTAGTAGGATAATAAACTTAGATTTTGAACGACTATCGGTTTTTGTACAAAATGATTAATCTAAGACATTCTAAGACATTGAAGTTTGATTACATGTGTAAGTGCCTGGTTCTCAAGGGATACTGACCGTTGGCCGTAGGGAAGTATTGGAGTTAGATAATATGTGAATAGGGCCTGGGTATAAACGAGCACTGGTCAAACGACCATGTCACAAACATTTGCTGATAGCACGGACCAAACGACTGTCTTTGACAAATTTATTTTACACAATATTTACTGTCAGGTAAAATCCAACAATGCTAATGTCTGATTCCACGCCTGACTAGACCATTCCATTCCACATCTAACTAGACCATTCCATTCCACATCTGACTAGACCATTCCATTCCACACCTGACTAGACCATTCCATTCCACATCTGACTCCGCCATTCCATTCCACGGCTGACTCCGCCATTCCATTCCACGGCTGACTCCGCCATTCCATTCCACAGTTGACTCCGCCATTCCATTCCACAACTGACTGGACCATTCCATTCCACAACTGATTGGACCATTCCATTCCACAGCTGACTCCGTCATTCCATTCCACGGCTGACTCCGCCATTCCATTCCACGGCTGACTCCGCCATTCCATTCCACAGTTGACTCTGCCATTCCATTCCACAACTGACTGGACCTTTCCATTCCACAGCTGACTACGCCATTCCATTCCACAACCGACATTCCACGGCTGACTCCACCATTCCATTCCACAATTGACTCTGCCATTCCATTCCACAACTGACTGGACCTTTCCATTCCACAGTTGACTCCGCCATTCCATTCCACAGTTGACTCCGCCATTCTATTCCACGGCTGACTCCACCATTCCATTCCACGGCTGACTCCGCCATTCCATTCCACAGCTGACTCCGCCATTCCATTCCCCATCCCAAATTGACCATTTCACTTCAGGAAGGTTTTTTCCCCAACTTTTCAAGACTCCTCAAATTGCCCTGTGCCCTGCGCCCCAACCATCAACTTAGTTGTGTTAAAGCTGCGTGTACTCAGCACCTAATTTAAAAATGGACTGTTGAGTAAATCTGTGTAATGGCTGTAGTGAAACAAGGTGACCCGTTGTGTCGTCCCCGGTCCCGTCTATAACGAAGCCTGTACACCAATCACCAACACGGTTACAGGGAAACTGTGCACCCATGATCATCCCATCACAGAAAATGTCATGTCATCCTGACACAATGACTCATAAGTCGTCCACAAGGTAAGAATACAAACCCAGACGATTGCCCCCACCCTGCCCCGCCCCAGCTCAATACACATCATCATTTCACCTCCAGGCTTTAGGACTTTAGGGTGTTCGAATGCCGGGCGAAATTCTTTTTCCCGTAACGGTTCTCGGAGGTGACCCGGGGGTGGGGGCCCTCACATCTGACAACCCCCTCCCCCTTTAAAGTTATGTGTTTTAGTGAAACAGTTAACATCCTTAAAGAGTTTTCTCTAAAGTGTTTTTCTTGTAACACCCCACGTCATATTCCAATCTTCCAATAGTGGCAAACAATACACAGATAATTGCAGTTTAAAAAAAACAAACAGAAAATTATGACATGAAACAGCTATCTAAGATCTATTCTCATTGCTATGACCCATAATTCACTATCTCCTGTTAAAAGGACAGGTAGGGGAGCGGAACACTGCTTTTAGTTCCAGGTCCACCTTCCCCCCTAGAACCCTTGGTCATTACAACTACCCCCCCCCCAACACACACACACACACACACACTTGCCTCACTTATCACCCCACACGATAATCGCGTCTCTTTAAAGTTTAAAAAACACGGAAGACTGCTAGCCCTAGCCAACTGATAGTGTAGCACGCGGGTGTACAAACTACGGCCCGAGAGCATATTATGGCCCTCGAGAGCACTCTTCATTTTAAGGACTGCCTCCAATGTTCATTTAAGCTGCGCGGCCACGCATATATTGAGCCGACGCCAGCATTTGTTAAAAATTACTGTGCAGCAAATTTTTAAAAAAATATTTCACTAAAAATAAATAAAGTGCAAACTTGCACGCGAGTTTTTTTTTACTTTGCATACGGACCAACTAACCCTAGAACTTACCAGAATGCAAGTTAACCCACTATTAAATTCACCGTGAAAGTTCACTATTAAATTCACCAAGCAAATGTCAACAGATCTAAAAAAGTGAAGTTGTAAAATTTGTGAACGATGTCAAGGCGAATGCTTTAAATTCAAGACTATTTGCTGCATTATGTGACGGAATGGGTACTGAACACAAACGGCTCTTACTGCATGCTGATGTGCGTTCATTGTCTCGAGGCAACGCAGAGAGCTTGACCAGTTTCTAGGGGGGAAAAACGGATGTATTTCGAAATGTAAATTGGACCACCAAGTTGGCTTCCTTGGCTTTCTTTGCCATTTTTAATGGCCACAATATTTACATGCAAGGAAGGATGGCTTTAAGCTTTACAATAGGAGACAAGATCGATGGACAGAAACAAAAGCTAGAAGCATTTGATTTTCGAGTATCAGCAAATTGTTTCGACATGTTTACCAATATAGCAACAAGTTTCGACTGTGCAGATGAAGAGAAGATCTTGATGTTCCACAGAGGCGGCGTTAGGTACGCGCGAGGTCTGGTGCAACAATGACCCCGCGAGGCCAGAGTACTGGTAACGATCGCGAACTACCAATATGCCCAAAAGGTCATAATATCTTGATTAGATCAATTCTTGCGCAAACTCAGTAGTGCAGTATCTGCCGGCTCTTTTGTTACTAAAATATATTTATGTTCGCGTTTTATGAACAATGGTTTCTTTTCGAAAAATACAGTAACGACTTACGTTAAAATGCAATTTATTGTACAAGGCAATATTTCAAATGCATGTTTCTAATCGCAAGTGCATTGTGTACATGGACGAAATGTTCTCAATTCTGAAACGTGGGGCCCCCTAAGCGTGGGGCCTGGGGCAATTGCCCCAGCTGCCACCCCAAAGGTCGCTCCTGATGTTCCATCTCTACAAAAATTCATCATTAAAAACTAGACAAAATTAATCGACCGTTTCGATTTCTACTTTCCAACACAAGACGACCCACCTAACGGTACTGAATGCTGTGGCGTAGCGAGAGGGGGGCCAGGCGTGCAAATGCCCCGGGTTGCACTTTGTTAGGGGCGGCAAATTCCTAGTCATTAATTTGCTTCTAAGAATGATTTTTGTTTAAATTTGAAATTTGTATGAAAATAAAATTAATACCCAATAGAAATTGATAAAAGAAATAAAGGATAAGGAACTATACTAAAATATGTTAACGTTTCTAATGCCTAAATTTCAACTTCCATATTGGATATAAACAATCGGATACTTATGCTACTAAACCGAAAATTTATGAGGCTTAAGTAGTGTGAGGAAGTGAACATGATCTGCTGGTAACTTAATTGATTCTTTAAATTTGACAGCCGCTCCTGTTGTAAAAGGTGAGAATTATCGTCATTACCGTACCCAAACAATGTCAAATATGAGCCGACGGAATGCCCCGGGCGGCACCTTGTTGGGGCGGCAAATTCCTCATTGTTAATTAGCTCATGGAAATGGAAAGCGTTAAAATAAATTTAAATAGAATAAAAGAAACTAAAAGATAAAAATTAATTTCTAAAATGAAGAAACCATATTTTAATACGTTAACGCTTCTAATGCCAAATCTTCAAACTCCATAAGTCTTCTGATACTGATTATAATGAACTGAAAAAACCGAGATGCTGAAGTAGTATAATAACACCACACTCATGGGTTGGTTATTATAATTGATTTAAGTTCTTCATCCGCTCAACTTGTAGAAACGAAAATTGCTGATTCATGAACGGGACTGATATGAATAAATTGACCGTACATACAGATTTGCGAGATTGAGAGTGTCCAACATAATGACATTAACTTATCCGCCAAATTAGAAACGGACCTCACACCAAAATAGAGATGAGACGGATATCACGAGAACGACTTTAACGCGTGTGACTTTAACGCCAGTAAGCTATTTTGCTCATTGTGTAAAAAAAATGTTGCATATTTAAATGGGCTATTGTCCTTAATCATTAAAGCAAATGAACAAAATTGCTTATCTAAAGGAATAAACAATTGGCATAAACTAAATCCATAAAATTAATGTACTTAATGAACAAGTGCTAAACATTTCTAAAGTTTTCGCAAATAGAAAATAGAAGGAATAAGAAATCGGATAAAAAAGAATAGACTATTTGAAAAGAATAACAATACGTTGTTGTAAAAGAAAACAAAACAAAGTGGCAAAAAGTTCTGGTTAGAATGTTGGACACTATTATTGCCAATAATTTGCTCTCTCGTTTGTTGAGGCAGACGAAAATCTAAACGCACGAACACACGCAAGAAATTTGCTGGCCACAGTGAAATCTTTTTTCTTTTCTTTGCTTATTTTAAAAATTGACATTTGGAAACATTTACTATCTGGAAACATGTTCGTTATAAAGTCAATGACGCCCGAAATTATTTACAAATTATAATGCTAAGAATGCCTTTCAGATGCTACTCACAGAGAATGTAAAGGGATACTTAAAGGATGCTTTGGCATTTGCTAAAATTTAATGCGAAGGCCTTATCATTTTAACGGAACCTTCCATGCAGTCAAAGAACGAGAGGGCAAATTTTTGGCGACCAAAGCAGATGTTTAGCCACGTCATGTAGAAAAGTGAGAAGAAATTTGTAGGTGAGGTTACTTTCGATTAGAAATTCACGTGACATTTTGGCAGTTTATAGGATTCGGAAAATAGATAGGATTTTCGTACTACAGCTAACCTACTGGACTTTAAAATTTCGACTTCAGGTTCGGTTAGAGCATTTGAAATCAAAGTATCTAACATGACATTGCCAATGAAAAGCTATTTTACCTTAGGGGTAAAAAAATGAATTATGAATTCAAGCCCAATTGATTTATTCAAGTCCCTTAATATTTCTTTCTTTCTAATAAAAATTATAATTTCTTTATAGCGTCATCATAATAAACATAATTTCCCGGGGGAGGGGGGGGGTTCGGGAGGGGGCGGCAAACCTGGATTCTGCCCCGGGTGGCTTATACCCACGCTACGTCACTGACTGGATGGATACCAAGTCCATTTATGGCATCGAAGGTTGATTTGAATGTAACTTTGGAAGATAAATTGCTGGAGCTAGCAGCGGTTGAAGGATTTGAAATGAATTTTGAAACTATGACGTCACTTGCATCCTTTTTGATTCACGAAAAAAAAGTAATGGGGGTGAGACTGCAATCAGGCTTTTAAATAGGTAAATTTATAATATAAAAACATGGTATTAGTAGGCCTGACAAGACGTAACACAACAGCGAACGTTTCGGCAAAGAGCCTTCCTCAACGGACAAATAACGTGTTATTCGTTTCATGTGTCCGTTATTTGTCCGTTGAGGAAGGCTCTTTGCCGAAACGTTCGCTGTTGTGTTACGTCTTGTCAGGCCTACTAATACCCTGCTTTTTACACGCTTTTATTTAAGTCACAATGTTTGTATGTTGTATCCATCCTTCCTTCAAAACTTGAAACGTAAAATTATACCACTTCGGGTGGTCCCAGAGATCTAAAAAGTTTACCACAGATAGATCTTGGATGACAATGCATTGTATCAAAATTTCAGATCGATCGAATGTACCGTATTGAAATTATTGCATTTTTTGTTTATCTATAGTCTATATATAAGCATCGGTACCCGTCTGCTTTGTTGACATCCATGAGTTCACCACGTGAACACAACACCGTGGTATAAAACGTTGGGCGGGCGCTTATGAGGTGTTTGGTATAAAAAAAATAGTGGTAAAAAAGATGTGTGGGCTTCAGACGTGAATTTTAAAGAGTTTTCATTATAAGTTTTAAAAAATAGCTGTAAAAACAAAGTTTTTGACTATAAATCCCTTATATATGAGACATTACTAAAAGTAGTGATTATGTTAAAAGCGTGTCCTTTTAAAAATAAGATTTTTTTAATATTTAATTATATATTATAAATTTACCTTTTTGATTCACGTGAGGGCAGAATATAATGAATTAGCTGATCACATGACTCTTCTGCCATTTCCGCCATCTTACGTAGTAGAAGCTGATTTTTCATCAATGAGCATTATTAAGACACATTTCAGGAACAGTACGGATGTTCATTCTCTATTGCGTATATATATAACATTGTCCTCAATCGAGCCATGACTTGATACACTTGAAATATATATATAAATAAGCAAACTCATATGAAAGTTAATAATTTACCAAAAACTTACATTTGTATTAACAATATCTACTATATAACTTTTCAATACGGTTCCATGACTTTTTTTTTCATTACGATTTGTGTTGTTTTATTAAAACTTGAGCCTAAGTCAGAGTACAAATTTATTAAAATACTATGAGCTTAAACACATGTGAAATAAAAACGATGATTGCCATCATCAATATATTTTAGAACGAAATGAAGACGATAGTAAATGAACGATAAGCAATCAAGTCTTAAGAATATGCTTTTCAAAATTGTAGAGTGACATAATTTATATCCAAATATACATAAATAATACTGTTATATTTTCAACTATATTGGTGTACACATAGGCACTATATTTTGTCAGTGAGAAAGAACACTTTATCTAAAAATAATTTATTGTCAACATCTAATGTGCATTACAATTTATTTTCCCCATAATCTGTGCACCACAAAGCACCGGTACAATCAATTATTTTAATTATTTTATCAATGGCGTTGTTCTTAAGACAATTTAGGTGACAAGATAAAAACAATATTTTTAAAAAAACGTATTAGAAATTTAATTGCTATATTGTGAAACATTATTATTAACTTGTGTTACTTAAAAAAAATATTTTTGTTATTTAAACTTATGATTACAAACATTAAATTAAAATTTTTAAAAAAAATTAAATATTGCTTTTCTTTATACTTGTGGTGACTATAAAATTAATATATTAAGGATAATCTATATGTATGTTTAACTATTTTTACACCACAGCTTTGGCCACGTAGTTGGTAGTTTATTTATGTAAGTGGCACGCCACTTGACTTCGATCCCTATAATTAGGGATACAATGACAATGAAATGCAATGATTTTCGTACCTATCGGTTAACGCTAAATCGAAAAACAAACAACAATCATGTCTATATTTTATGCTATTCTTCGATTTCTAATGTTTCCTAAGATTGGTAACTTGAAACAAAATCAACATACCGTATATACTCATTCTATGGCCCGTCCGTTAATAAGCCGACCTCCCCCCCCCCTCTTTTGGAAGAGAAAAGTATTAAAAGTGTATAACCCGCTCGACAGCCGACCCCCCAAAAATAATAGGACAGCTTAAACAAAATGGTTTACTATTTTTTTTAAAAACTACAAGCTAAATTGGTCATTTGAAAACAAAATTTGTAAAACAAGTTATTAAAACGTTCACAAAAATTAATAAAATGATTTAATAAGGTAGATGCAGACGTTTAATAATATATTATAGCTTCTGGTAGAGCAGTCGAATCTTGTTGAATGTAGAAAATGACCTTGATGATCTGCAACAACAACACCGATATTCAATATCCACGCAGAAATCATCTATGACCCGTTCGTAAGCAGTAGAACGTCAAATTTTTAATTTAATGATTCTCCCCCCCCCGGTGCCAAACACTCAAGCTACGCCTCTACCCACCGTATGATTTTATTATTAATTTTTTTAATTCGTCAAATTCGTCTTTGCTACCAGATTCGTTGTACAGCGTACAGTTAAGGGCGACCTTTGAACTGTGCCTAAGTGGAGCAGCCGTGACCGACTTATCCGGGAGGAAGGAAGAAGGAACGAATGAATTACAATCACACTTATGAGATTTGGCTTACAGCCTGTAAAAATGCTTTTAATATTTCAGCCACTACGTACTCATAAACGTGATTTGAGAGCGGTTTGAAATTTGATTTATCGTCAACACTAATACTAATATTTAATCGGGCCTCGATAAAGTTGGGAAACTGAAGGATACATTGATAGAAGGGTTATAGTTATATGTTTAGGCCCAGGCATGACCATCATCAGTTCCAGAGATGACCATCTTAGCCCCAGAAATGACTAAACGAAGTTCTAGAGATGACCGACATCAGTCCCTAAGATGACCGACATCAGTCCCTAAGATGACCGACATCAGTCCCTAAGATGACCGACATCAGTCCCTAAGATGACCGACATCAGTCCCTAAGATGACCGACATCAGTCCCTAAGATGACCGACATCAGTCCCTAAGATGACCGACATCAGTCCCTAAGATGACCGACATCAGTCCCTAAGATGACATTCCCAAGCTCTTTCAAACACGTTTATTACGGGGATAATTTTTTTTAGGAAACTTCGCGTCCACAAACAGTAACATCTTATAAAAAAAAAGTATGGGAATTCCGTGCGATGTAAGAACAACCAGTATTGAAACAGATATACAGAAGAATACATCCAGCAATACAAAGGGATCCCTTGGGTGAGGGTGGGGGGGGGCAGTGACCCTCCATCCCCCCTCCCCCACACCACAAACCCGAATTTAGTATTAAAATGACGTCTAGAGTCAGAGCGACCTGACCTTGTGAGTTCTGCAATGTCAGGGACGCCAGGAGTTCATTGACACAGACTACGTGATAACAATCTTAACGCCAGCCGTTTATTGTTTGTTGTGTGTGTGTGTGTGTGTGTGTGTGTGTGTGTGTGTGTGTGTGTGTGTGTGTGTGTGTGTGTGTGTGTGTGTGTGTGTGTGCATCCCCCCCCCCACACACACAACCTTAATACCCTTCATATCAACCGGAAACATTTGAACAGTATCCGCTGTATAATCCTGTCGTAATAATGAACTACATACAAAAACTGCTATATTAACATGTGCAGCATACAAAACTACTACAGTAACATGAACAACATACAAAACTACTACAGTCATATGGACAACATACAAAACTACTACAGTCATATGGACAACATACAAAACTACTACAGTCATATGGACAACATACAAAACTACTACAGTCACATGAACAACATATACAACTACTGCAGTCACACGAACAACATACAAAACTACTACAGTCACATCTTGGTAGCATCCCTTGCACTAACTAATTCGGTCAATGACATATTTTGGCGACCATCCAACCATCACATTTCAAACCAGATTTTAATGTTATATATATATATATATATATATTATTTATGAGCCTATCTGCAGATACATATTTGAAGTAAGCAACAAACAAGATGAAGCTAATTGCGATAAGTCATAGAGTACATATCGATAAGATGACAAGTGTGCTTAGTAACACGTACATTTGGTGAAGTCAGCCATGTTAATGAATGGGGATTGAAGGAAAAGATGGGGGGAGGGTTAAATGCGCTCGCCGCTTTTGACCTTTTAAAGTATCGGGATGTGCACCACACATCACTCACCGCTCACACGCCGCCACAGGCCAACAGACACACACGCACAGACGAACACTTGATGTGACGCACACTCACACGCGGCCCTAGCGATCACACCCACGCGGGGCCCGGCAGCTCCACGCGTGTATACTATAGCGCTGGAAAGTCGGTGAACTTAGGGGTAGGGGGCGTTCACGAGCGCGGGTCGGGGTCCGCCATAATATTTATATTTTGGGCTCATCGGGCGAGGTCTGCAGAGGCGGGGTTCAAATTTATAAGATCGCAGGGAGATAGTATAGCCGTTGAGTTGTTGAGTGGAGGGAGGGGGGGTGTTTACAAATTATAGCAATGATATACGACAGTTAAAGAAACCGTTATGGTTTTAGAATGTTTGGTTTTTTCAGCTGTTAAATGTTTTTGTTTCCCCGATTGAAGAATCATAAAACTTCCTTGAGGTTTGCATTTAGCACATGTTTATTCTGATTATTTTCTCGACTTTAAAATTTTTAAAAATAAAATCAAAGGCTTCCTTAATAGTCAAGCGTAATGTTTTTAAAAGCAATCAGTACATAATATAATGTCTAACTGTCTAACCAATGGGATGAAAAACAACCTTTTTTATAGCTACCTTTCTACTTCCGGTATGATTTTTGACGTTAGTTTTCACCGGAAGAAAGGAAGGAGCAAAAAGAAAACAGGTTCCAGATTATTTTGGTGCGTTCTGTTTACCAGCAGAAATTATGGGGACGTAAATCATTACTTAAAGTATTGCAAGAAGTTTTTAAAAAAAATAGAAACACGATACTATTAAAAATGTTTATCTAAATTCCAAAATATGAGTCAAATAAGATTCTGGAGAGTACGCTACAGGTGTAATATTTTCTATATATGAGTAGAGTGAACATGAGTGAGATGACGCTCTATGCGCTGGGCCGGATTTTAGACTTGAAGGGGCCCTAAGCTATTTGAGAAATGGGGACCCTTTTTAAGTCCAGATATTCTAAGTCAGTGCCAAATATGAAAAAAAATTCCGGGGGCCCTAAGCGATAGCTTGTTTAGGTAAATCCAGCACTGTCTGTGCGTATGGAGAACTACCTTAATTAATTGGGTTTCATATAAAGATCGATTGGTGCATTTCTTTTAAGTAACCTCGTTACAAGGGCAGTTCACGTAACGCAGCCAATAGTGTAAGGAAACAGTGTTCATGTGTGTGTGTGGGGGCGGGGGAGGGGGGGAGTCTCTACTCCAATGCTTGGCAGGTTATTTCTATAAATTAAACAACCCGTAAAACAAAGTTTTTGCCTATAAATCCCTTATATATGAGACAGAACTTTAAGTATTGATATGTTCAATATAATACGCAATACGCGACAAACATTTTCAGACGGAAAGCGACTGATCTCCCCTGGCTTTAAAACCGGGGGAAAGGGGGTGGACATCGATGGCTGGCGTGAACTCAAGCAAGGGACACGTGAATTCAAACAACTGACGCTACATTGACTTATATAGAGATAAACTAAAAATTCATAAATTTAATTACGGTACGTTCCATCGATCTGAAATTTTGATAGGATGCATTGTTAGGTGACACGAGTCTATGTGCAAAATTTCAGCTCGTTAGCATAACGGGAAGTGTGTCATTTTTTTTACTTTTGTTTTTCCGCCCGCCCGACCAAGAGAGAGGTAATGAGATGACGTCAGACAAGATTTCGAAGTTAATGTAAGGAATTTAAAAACAAATATTTTGACAACGGCCGTGTTTCCTTTTGCGTGCCTATTAATTGTATATGTTTGTGTATTTTAAAACTATTTACAGTAGTTGTTTTTTCCCCCAATAAAAATGAACAAATCCTCTGCAGTATCAAGCAAGAACATATTTGAAAATAAATAGAAGTAAAAAAAAAGATTTTTAAAAACCACGTTTTTATTAGCGGACTAAAAAGAAGAAAATAATTTAAAACTTATTAGTTCAAGTACTTCGATTTAATGTGACTAAAAACGTGGGGCGGGCGCTTATGAGGTTTAACATATGCGGTTCACTCATTCTCTCACTTATAGATCTCTCTTTTGCCTTCTACCTTAGAAATCTTTAATTTTTATACCAAACACACGCCCCACGTTTTTAGTCATATTAAATCGAAGTACTTGAACTAATAAGTTTTAAATTATTTTCTTCTTTTTAGTCCGCTTATAAAAACGTGGTTTTTAAAAATCTTTTTTTTTACTTCTATTTATTTTTTTCTTTTTAGTCCACTTCTAACAAACTGGTTTTTAAAAATATTTTTTTACCTCTATTTATTTTACCAAACACCTCACAAGCGCCCGCCCAACGTTTTAAAAACATTGTGATGTGGTCACGGGGCGAACTCACAGATGTCAACAAAAGCCGACGGTACAGATGCTTTTATATAGACTATAGATAAACTTAAAAGTTCAATAATTTAATAACAGTACATTTGATCAATCTGAAATTTTGATACAATGCATTGTCATCCAAGATCTATCTGTGGTAAAATTTTCAGATCTCTAGGACCATCAGAAATGGTTCAATTTTACGTTGGCAGATTTGAAAAAATCTTGTGGACAATGCCTCACCAACGAAAGCGAGCTAATAAAAACGTAGTAAGAACATTAATATTACTCGTGGTGGTGAGGTGAACCTTTTCAAATTCCTTTACCTGCCACAGCAGGCATCAATACAAAATGGGTACACTCCCCAAAAACCTGAGCAATATCTAAATATCACTTGAGCCTACTACCGAGTGGCGCTCATACAACAGTACCAATTAAATGAGCTCCTGCTATTGGAATTCCCCCGTATGTTTTTGTTGTGTTTTTTTTAGGTTTATGTTGTGAATTTAGCATGTTATAATAACACGTCTAAAAATAAATAACACGCTGTAAAATTCATGAACAATAAGCAAGCCTAGTAAATGTATGGACTGAATGGAGAAATTATTTATTGGAAACTACAAACTTATTTATTAACATGCATTATGCACGTCTTCGATTACTTTTTTTTTAAATTAAAAGTGAGGCGTATTTTATTATCGGATAAGAAATATTAGTTGATTCTTTGCACTTTTTAATGACTCAACTATACCTACTAGTATAGTCTACCTACTAGTATAGTCTACCTACTAGTATAGTCTACCTACTAGTATAGTCTACCTACTAGTATAGTCTACCTACAAGTATAGTCTACCTACAAGTATAGTCTACCTACAAGTATAGTCTACCTACTAGTATGGAAACTACGCTTAACAATGGAACGGCAAGATTTTTCTGAAACGTTAAAAATGAAGAAAAAAAATTACGTACTAACTTTTGCATAGCAAGTTCTCCGCTTTAGTTGCACAACGCAATGTTAATACCTAGCAAAATTAGCATCTATTTCTTTTTTTAATTTCAAAACATATTTATTGCAACTAGATGTCTATTTCGTATATTTCAACAACTTCATCCTGTTGGAAGATATTAATCAGGAGATATAATATGATAATACAACTTAAGTTGACAGATCCGCCTATGATGAGGATACAGAAAGGAAAAAACAAGAACAGTTGTCTGCACTGAAATTAAGATCAATTCAGTTGGCTTTGTATTGCGGTGAACAAAACAATGTTTGGCAATTGGAGCTATCTGATACACTTCTATATAGAGCATTGCACTATGCGCTACACATTGCCCGGGTCAAACTGACCGTTAAAAGCTAGTAATGTTCTGTTAAATGGAACTTAATGCACTAATCTTGAGACTTTTGAGCTATCAGTAAACAATGATAACTTTGGCATTGTTCGTCGGGGAGCACTTAAAATAGTTCTATACTCGTCTAATGAAGATATTTAATTTTTTGTTTTACAGCATATGCTTTTTCATGTGAACCTTCATAATAAAAAAAAATTAAAATAAAAATAAATAAAAAAGAGAGAGAGAGAGAGAGAGAAAGATAGTGGGAAGAATGAGAAATTCACTGGATGATTGACATTGGTCCAGACTAAAAGGGAAGTGTGTGGGCGATCATGGCATATTTTAAATCTTTTGAAAGTTCTTTACGACTCCTTATCAGGCTTCAATTTGAAGTTGATGAGCACATCATCGTGGTCGCCCAGTAGTGCTCAAAAATCACTAGTGAGTGTAGTCAAGTTATAATTTAATATGTTTAAAGTTTGTTGTACAATGAAGAACAAAATAATCAGGGATTTATTAAATCTATATATAATATATATATAAATCAAAGTATGTATGTATGTATGTATGTATGTATGTATGTATGTATGTATGTATGTATGTATGTATGTATGTATGTATGTATGTATGTATGTATGTATGTATGTATGTATGTATGTATGTATGTATGTATGTATGTATGTATGTATGTATGTATGTATGTCCTTAATACTGACTAAACCATTCATGCGATCGCCATGAAACTTTTGGAGACTTTTGAGTACGCTCCTGGGATGGTCACTGGCTACTTTTTTGCTATACATTTAACAATCATGGTTCGCCGGGGGCCCATAATATGATTTTTTTCTTATATGTGCTATATAAAAATTAGCTTAAGCGTTAGCTATTAGGTAAATTGATGGATCTTAACCTTGCTCGTTAGTAGTGGCTAAATAAAACTTGTGAACGCTACTTCACTTGCCCCAAAGTCCGTCATGGACCGGAAAGGATGTTAATAATTTCCCACTCAGTTTTTAACGATCTTGATAAATATATCCATGATGAAACTGAATTTAAATGAAAAGGTTTTCAAAATGTACATCTTGAATTGAATGGGCCTGGTGGCCCCTTAATGTATTTTTTCTTATATCTATATATCTATAATATTGGCTTATGTCTTAGATAATGAGAAAATAACTTGTTTTTGACCAAACTCGGTATATAAAAACTTAAGAGCCTATATTAAATTTTTATAGGGCACTGAACTCCTATTGTCCATTTCCTCAGGGCTAGGGCCCCTAAATGTGTTTTTACTAAACTTTTAATATTTTATTCCCTATTCAATTTTACACGATATTGAGAAATATAGATAAATATATTTATATGTTTGTTATGAAATCGATTGCAATGAACAGATTTTCGAACGTCATATGTTAAACAGATGGGCCCGGTGACGCTTAAATTAATTTCTTTTTTATCTATATGTATTCCTTTTTACTGATATCGTTGTAACGCACGACGGGTCTGCTAGTAAAAGAATAAAATAAGATAACAGAGATTAGATAAAATAACAGAGATTAGATAAAATAACAGAGATTAGATAAAATAACAGAGATTAGATAAACATAACAGAGATATATAAGAATTATTGTGATATATAAAAATAACAGCGTTAGATAAATATACTATTTTTTTACCAACAGCTTCCCATCTACCTAATGCTGTTTGCTGTCTCAAGCCTATTTGTACAGCTGCACGACTCATACTCCACTGCCAGCGCCATGTTACTACAACCTACGTCGTATATTTCACAACGGACAGAGGTCGTGTGTTCTAGTCCAGTGCTTCTCAAAGTGGTGGTCTGTGGACCGGTGTCGGTCCGTGGGCCATCCGCTGCCGGTCCGAAGAAGTTATCAAAAAAGGACAGAACAAATTTGTCAGTGCAGGGAAAATAGTGCGCCGGTCCCTAGTGCAATGGAAAAAATTCCTGCCGGTCCGCCATACTAAAAAGATTGAGAAGCACTGTTCTAGTCGATCGATAAAGTCTACCTGTACCTACCATTGTCTCATGCAGTGAATCTCAAGCCTTTATTTCAAACCACCGTCCGCTACCCCCCCCCACTCTCCTCTATTCTCAGCCTTGTTATAATAATCTTTCATTTCACTATAGCCTCACTTACCAACCTCCCCCTCTCTCCTTATTCTGCCTCCCCCCTCGACCACCCGCCCCCCACCTGATTGTCCGATGACACCCTCTCTGAGGCCTTCAGCTCTTAATCGTGACCTCGGGCGCCGTTCGCCTTTCAGACGCCACTGTCATAATGTCATATTGTCTTCCTTTCTTTTAATAAATGGCATTTGGCTTCAATAAATCAGAGACGAATTTATGGCCAAATGAGTGTGTTTTTATAGGTGTTTTTTTTTAACTTTAAAGTAATAGAAAACCCAAAGCATTAATCATAATTACGTTTCTTATATGATGTTTACTTCTGGTTTTCTCAAGCGGAGCTGATGACTTCCTAGCCAGAAGGTGGCTGGCTGTTCAAAGCACAATTTTGATCCCTGCTTTATTTAGATTGCCGTTACGTGGTTTATCAAGTTGGCTGTTTTGTGGCTGTTTGATTTCTGACAGCTCAGTGATATGCTGTTTTATGGTTGATGATATATCGGGATCTCGTCGTCGATGTGATGGGATTTTGTATGTTGTATGCTGGATGAGTTGTGATAGGCGGTCCATGATATCGACGGTATTGTTGGATTGTCTCGGTGATGATAAACCTATCAGCCCTAAGCCGGAAGACAAGGATCTCTATTCTGTCCATCGCACTAGAGCAGGGGTCTCCAACCTACAGGCTTGCGGGCCAGATGCGGCCCGCGAGGCCCTCTCATCCGGCCCCTGGAGACCTTTTAATCTCCAAAAAAGATACCTTTTTTTTACCTATAGTTTACCACAAAACTGTGTGTAGTCGGCCCCCAAACTGGTGTTTGACAGTTAATCCAGCCCTATGGCTGAAAAGCTTGGAGACCCCTGCACTAGAGCATTGTAGTCGGCTGTGCAGTCTGTGCATTGGTCTGTTCTAATTATAGCTCTGACTCAACTATCATTTAATGTCAAGCAATAACACTAGAACAGATTACGACTCATTTTTTATGACTAGACAAACTGTGAGTTTTCATACTGCTTGCGTATAAGGCGTATATGTTTACAAACATCAATTTACTGCAGGACTAAGTCAGCTTTTATAAAATAAAAATAAAACACGCGCTATTTATATAACTCGGCGGTGAAAATAGAAACGGATGTTTTATTATTAAATACGAGCAACAAAGCCCGTCCAAGGACGTTCCACCGCCGTTTCGGTGGCATGTTTTCAACTCCCCTCCAACAGCCGTCTCGACCTGCCATACATGTGCATCACGTCAAAAATACGACTATAGTTATAATAAATAACCCTTAAAACAAAGTTTTTTACTATAAATCCCAACCCGTACCGCTCATAATAAAGTTTTGGGAAAAAGTACTGCACCAAAAATAACTCGCTTTGAACGTCCGCGTAAACTTGTTCAATATGTAAATGAGATTTAATTTTTCTGATTGGCTGTAGGAGTTTGAGGGACCAATCGCTATCGATGACCGCACAGAAAATTGCATTTTATTATATAGGATTTTCGCTCTGTTTTAATTTTTAATGTTTTTATTCAATAGGACTGCACTGTGATCAAGAGTCCTAATTTCAGCTTTTCAAAAAACAACAGCGGATGAAAAAAAAACGAAATACAATGTCCCTGAGGCTAAGCTCTGAATGTGGCGTAAATGACGACCGTGTGCTTGGCGGGATTAGTGCACAGGTCGTAGAGTCAGGGGCGTAACCTCCCCCCCCCCACAGCAGCCACTTCACAGATTACGTTGGCGTCCTCGTGCTGAGGTCAAGCGGTGCATCGCTTCACGCGATCCTCTAAGATATCCTCAACCTCTAACATCTACAGAGTTGAAAGGCCGGGGTAAGGGGGTGGGGTGGGGGGGTAGAGACAAGGGAGGTTGGACCTTACACTGCACTCCCTGAACCCAACTTGAGAAATGGGATAGGTTTAGCTGCTCGCATGACGGCAAGAGAGGTTGCGTAGACCAAAACTGCATCCACGTGCTTGAGAAACCGATTCCTCGTCATAGAGTTGGGACACTTGTAGCTGCGCTGACCTAAGTGAGAGATTTACCAACAGATCCCAACTCTGCTCACCGCCTTACCCAGTCTGTAAGTTTATCGAACGAGGCTGGGCCATTTAACGTAACATTTGGAGCACCATTAGTGAATGTCCTAAAGGGCGCGGTTCCCCAACCGCTCAAGCTTGAAGGGCATGGTCCGTTTCGATTCCTGCACATTCCGTTGTCAATTATTCTTTGTAAACACAACAGGCCTGTATTCATTTAGAGATCCGATGCGTTTCATGTGCCGTGGTTCAAATCATATTGCATCCGTGTTGCAGAGGCGTCTCTGGAGGCAGAGGGGGTGCGGAGGGTGCGGACCGCACCGGGTGACACCATATTTTTAAATTACGTATGTCCCCGTTATTTGACACTGGCAGACTCGGAGGAGGTCCATGGGGTAAGTCGTGAGGGGTGACACTATGAGCTACCCGCACTGGGTGACCCCCAACCCAAGTGACGCCTCTGCCGTGTTGTATTCTTATGAACGCAATAAACTCCAACAAGTAAACATTGTTTGACACAAATCGGTTTCTGTCTATAGTTAGACTGCTATTAATAGCATCGTAAGCCCCCTCCCTAATCCCGAAAAAAAAACTGATCTAAATGAGAATTCTAAAAATATAAATGACGTCTCCGGGGCGTGCTATTTTATTTCCTGCAACGAAATTATAAATATAATGCAAAAAAAATATGCAGTGTAACCGTGAGTTATTTAGGGGCTTTTTTGAAGAAAGTAAGCAGGTTGGGAGGGAGGGAAGGAGGGAGGTAGGGGGAGGTAATATAGTCGCTACTTGCTTCAGGCGTTTTTTCTATATTTATTTCTGTTGTTGTAACATCCACCAACTTGTCTAACGACACCGCGCGCATGTGTGTGTGCGTGTGTGTGTTCGTGTGTGTGCATGTGTGTGCGTGTGTGTGTTCGTGTGTGTTCGTGTGTGTGTGTATTCGTGTGTGTGTTCGCGCGTGTGTGTGTGTTCGCGCGTGTGTGTGTGTTCGTGTGCGTGTGTATTCGTGTGTGTGTGTGTGTGTGTGTGTTTTTTTTTGTGTGAGTGTATGTGACGAATTCGTTATTCATTACACAAGTCTAGGATAGGACTTACTTAAAAGGGCGATGTATAAACATTGAATGCGAGTATATCAAACGCCATTTGAATTTTCTGGTAAGGGGCCGTCAATAAATGACGTCACGCACCTTTAAAAAAAAGGGGGGGAGTTCCACACATTTGTAACGATGTGTGACGAGGGAGGGGGGAGGAGTTTGAGAAATGTGATGTCACACCAAAACTCGTAACTTTAAAATAAAAGTTCCGCTTAAATATTTGATTTTTTAAATCCTTTATATTAACTCGTGGTGTCTGCTTGCTTGCTTGCGCCCTTGCTTGTCGCCAAAACTTTGGATCGATTTTAACCCACTTTCTCATAAGCTAGCGAGCTGAAATTTGCAGGCAGTTTCGTACCGATGACAAAAACAATATATCACAATTTCAGATCGATCGCATGTACCGTAATTAAATTATTGATTTTTTAGATTATTTTATTTATTCCTATGTATCATGTCATTAAATCCTTTATATTAACTCGTGGAGTCTGATTGTTTGAACCCTTGATTGCTTGCTTGTCGCCAAAACTTTTGATCAATTTTTAACCCACGTCCTCCTCAGTTAGCGAGCTGAAATTCTACAGGCATTTTCGTACCGATGTTATAAACAAAGTATCAAAATTTCAGATCGATCGCATGTATCGTAATTGAATTATTGATTTTTTAGATTATTTTATTTATTCCTATGTATTATGTTATTTTTTGAGATAGAGTGTAAGGGTGCGCATTATATTGAACAACCTTTCTGTCGCGCAATAAGGTGCGTATTTTATTGACAACACTTTTTATAAACATATTCCTGATCGGTGCGCATTATATTAAACATGTTTTATGACACAACTACAATTTTGTATTTTTGGATGGTCTTGCGCTGCGTATTATAATGAACATTCTTTTATTAACTTCTCGTACATAAAGGATTTATAGTCAGAAACTTGTTTTTTACGGGTTTTTGTTATTTGAAATAGAGTGTCTTGGTGCGTATTATATTGAACAGCCTTTCTGTCGCGCAATAATGTGCGTATTTTATTGACAACACTTTTTATAAACATATTCCTGATCGGTGCGCATTATATTAAACATGTTTTACGACACAACTGCAATTTTGTATTTTTGGATGGTCTTGCGCTGCGTATTATAATGAACATTCTTTTAGTTATGTCTCGCACATAAAGGATTTATAGTCAAAAGCTTGGTGTTTTACGTTTTTTTTAAATTTACAGTTATTTTATGACGTTTTACATTGCTTCACGTGTGTTACGATATTAGTGTGCAACCTTACATTAAATACATACTTAAATGACAAAAAAGTGAATTGACACATCCTCTTTTTAAAATAGAAAATACAGCTTTTATGGGGGGCGGGGGGAAATCTTTGTGACGTCATATTGGAAAGGGGCGTCTAAGTTTTTGTGACCACGCGTGACCGGGGGGGGGAGTAAAAATCGGACAAAATCGCGTGACGTCATTTATGGACGGCCCCTAAGAAAGTCGGTCTATTGACCTGATAGTGATAGAGACTAATTCATTAATATTTTTACACTATATTTTGCTTTTAAATTTTTAAATTCATCTTTGATTTAGGTATTTACTTCTTTATTATTCAAGCTGGAACAATTTTTTTTAGTTATTTGATTACTTTTTGTGAACTTTCCATTAAAACTTAAATATTTCTCCCCCCCCCCACCTGTTTTTTTCGTTTCATTATTTACTTTTGTTTTTCCGCCCGCCTGCCGACGACGAACGACATAGACGGCGGTGAAGTTAATATAAGGGATTTAATAAGACAATCCCGTAAAAACAAAGTTTTTGACTATAAATCCCTTATATATGAGACATAACTAAAAGTATTGATTATGTTCAAACGCGACAAAAATTTACAGACTGAAACAGAAATTATCTCCCCTGGCTTTAAAACAAGGGGGAGGGGGTGTGGACATGGACGGGTGGCGTCAACGCGTTAACTCAACTCCAGGTGGTTTACCTGGTTAAAACACGAGATGTGTTCACCGGTGGCTGGCGTGAAGTCAAGTGACCCGTAAAATGTAAACAATAGCGACCGCTAAATATAGTTTATATAGATAAACTAAAAATGCATTAATTTAATTACGGTACGTTCGATCGATCTGAAATTTTGATACGATGCATTGTTATGTGACATGGGTCCGTGTGCATTTTCAACATTTGTTTTTCCGCGGTGCCGACCAAGACAGAGAGAGACGGCGGTGAAGTTAATATAAGGGATTCAAAAATCGCATAACTATATAACTATGTTTGACGAATGTGTGTAAAAATAATACATCACTCAATGGTGTGTTTACATTATTACATTTCAGAGTCTTTAATGTTGTGTTGTTTTCATTGGTGAGGTTAGGGGGGGGGGAAGCTGGGGTCTTTTTTTTTATTAAGGGTACTGTGTGTGTGGGTTCGTGCGAGTGTGTGTGTGTGTTTCGCTGTCGATGGTGTGTTCTCAAATGTTTGTTGATAATTTTATTCGTGTATACGTGGGTGTGTGGGTAGTAACACGTGGATGAGCATAGATGTGTTGTTAGCATATGAATAGATAATCATGCGTGTGTGTTTGTGATAGTGCGTGTGTTTGTGGTAGTGCGTGTGTTATTGGTAGTGCGTGTGTTTGTTCGTGTGTGTGTGTTTGTGGTAGTGCGTGTGTTTGTTCGTGTGTGCGTGTTTGTTCGTGTGTGTGTGTTTGTGGTAGTGCGTGTGTTTTTTCGTGTGTGTGTGTTTGTGGTAGTGCGTGTGTTTTTTCGTATGTTTGTGTTTGTGATAGTGCGTGTGTTTGTTCGTGTGTGTGTGTTTGTGGTAGTGCGTGTGTTTTTTCGTGTGTGTGTGTTTGTGATAGTGCGTGTGTTTGTTCGTGTTTGTGTGTGTTTGTGATAGCGCGTGTGTTTGTTCGTGTGTGTGTGTTTGTTTGTGTGTGTGTTTGTATGCTTGCAGTGCCAATGTGAGGGGTAGATGCTTAATATGTGTTTCAGAAATGAAAACAACAACCTAAAAGTAATTCAGCTATCGTGGAAGATGACAAGATTATTTGAATGTAGCAATGATCTATCTCATGAAAACAACATCAAAGCGGTTTAGGTATGAAGCTTACGATATGACAATAGCAAGGCTCCCCCCGTGTCTCCAAAGTTCCTTTGCTACTACTAAATATGTTAGAGTCATAGTGCAAAAGACTTCTGTTGTTGTTGTTGTTTTTGTTGTTGTTGTTGTTGGTTTTGTTGTTGTTGTTGTTGTTGTTATTTTGTTTTTTTTTGTACATCACGCCGCTCAGGTATGTCGCCAGACTCTGGGAAGCCTTGTTAATTAAAACTTTGATCTTAATCCCCCCCCACCACCACCATTCACCCACTCCTTCACAAATGTTAACCCCCACAAGATGATGTTTGACCTGTCCTTTTGTTTTGCTCTTCAATCATTTGAGACGTAACACCAAGTCCCAGGTGACGACAGGTCAAGGCCAACGTTTCCCTCTAAGGTTCGTTGGGCCGTGTGCAAAGTATAAAAACTCATGTGCAAAGTGGCACAGCATCCACACTGTTCAATTTATGTTACACGATTTGCTGCGCAGTAATTCTTAGCAGCTGCACGGCGTCGGTCAGACACCCCCGCGACCGCGCAGCTTAAAGGGAACATTGGTCAAGGCCATGAGCTGGAACCTTGATGCTGGGATATCCATACTCTCCCCCGTACAATTAATTTAACATGACCAGAGACCAGAGATTAATGAACGGAATGCTTGCCATAACTAAACACATCCGGGTCGCCTCACACCATAGGACGAACTCAGATGTATACACATTTACAACATTCACAGAACGTGCAACTTATTTTACGCCAAATGTTTACATAGAAGACTACTAAAGATATAAGTAACTCAAGTTGTCTGTCAAAAAGACAGAATTACACGTGAGTTATATCGAGTTATATGGGTTTTTTAAAAAAATATTAAATAAACATCTTAGTAAATAACATATTGTGAATAACCTTGATGAAGTGTAGTGGTCAAATTTTTTTCTCTCTAAATTTCTCTAATCTTTAAAATAGTATATTTATTTTTTTATTCCAAAAAAATTAATTGGGAAGTTAGGGGAGGGAAGACAACTGCACCAAATTTAGAACCTCTGACTTCGGACGACTGTACCATTGTTCAGGATATCCCAGAATTCACCAGGTCTCTGTATCTGGCTAATGAATGGTTCTGT
This sequence comes from Ampullaceana balthica, assembly GCA_944989445.1. Classification (NCBI taxonomy): domain Eukaryota; kingdom Metazoa; phylum Mollusca; class Gastropoda; family Lymnaeidae; genus Ampullaceana; species Ampullaceana balthica. Next base: position 519,873 of record CALYLW010000117.1, read on the forward strand.
CCCACTCTAAGTCTACACATGCAGTACTTTCTATTTTTCTTCTTCTGGTGGACAACCTTGTAACTCATCTGCCATCGTATATCTTGCTGATCGCTTGGACGTGTAAATCTAACCTCGCAGGACCAACGACGTTGTTACGAGTGTCAGCCACAACTTCCTGTCATCAACCACACAGCTTTACATACGAAAAAACAGCCGCTCGAGATTAGCCTACAATGTGTTGATGTGGAATGGAGGGGAGGGTGGGGGAATGGAGGGCAGGGTGGGGGAATGGAGGGCAGGGTGGGGGCTCACCGGACCTTGTTACACTGCTTAGTTTTTCTTGTGTCCTTAGAGACGCCAAAACTCATCGCGTGAATGGGATAAGACAAGATGGACCAGCAAGTTGGCCTTTCCTCTCCAAAAAAAAACGGATACAGGAAAATTTGAGATTTTATGAATGACCTTAAATCAAATCTCATGTTTTTTTTCTTTTACATATAAAGTTAAATGTTTATGACATTGCTTAAATCCTATTATTTATACACATGTACAGGTTGAAAAGTTATTGTTCTATTTTCGGCACATCTATAAATTTAGAATGTATCTACTTTCTTAAGATAAGCAGCTAAGTTGACAACATGGAGATGGGGGCATGTTTTAGGAGGACACTGGGTGGGGGGGGAGGGGGGGAAGAAGACAAGTGTAGAGCGGAGGTGTAGCCTGGGCGATACTATTTCATAAGAGGGGGTGATGAGGTGGTAACTGTTGTGTAGCTTTCGTGACAGTCAGCAAGTGTAAAGTCTTCAATACATTCACCCACGTGCATACACACACGAACCTAGCACACATACACGTCAAAAAACAACAACCTTGCACACATGCATGTCAACACACAACAACCTTGCACACAAATACGTAAAAAAACAAAAACCTTGCACACATGCATGTCAACACACAATAACCGTGCACGCATACACACCCACACACAACAACCTTGCACACATACACGTCAACACACAACAACCTTGCACACATACACGTCAACACGCAACAACCTTGGCCCCAAGTAACCTCTCACACTCCCTCCCCCACACTCCCCAACCCCCCCTACTACCTCAGGTCACCAACAACTCGTGTTAGCATCACCAGTCCTATATTCTCCCATGGCATGTCGCGTGGATGGTTTCGAGTGTTTCCAAGTGCTGTTAAAATCTTCAGATGACCCACTTCCTTCTGTTGGTTCAGTTCATAGAAACTAGTCTACGCGCCGTTTGATGACCTCCCTGAAAGGTCCCAGTTCCCTTTATCTCGGGTTGTTCCATGAAAATAATATTTGAAAACTTGTTGATTCCCAAGTCATGTGTAATTGTAAGAATACATCTTAGTCTAACCATCTTTCCTCTTATGTTACTAAAAATGTATAAACCAATTTTAAAACGTATTAACATCAGGACTTTTAAAAGAACATCACAGCCCTTTGTTCGTAGGATGTTCTGCTCATGGAGGCCTTTTTAATTTAAATGTGCAAAGTGCAAAGTGCATTTTTACAATTTTCAAAATTTCAGTTTTTATTTTAAAAAAGAATCGTCTGTTTTAACCATTTGTTTAATTAAATTTTTTTAACGTGGAGTCAACGTCGGGAAGACAAAATGTCTACTTTGATCAAGCTTTAAAACTGATATGAATAACAGAAAGCCTCGGTAAAGTATCATTTATTTCCAAGTTAGCCTCGATTTGTTTCAAATTTGTTTTCATTTCATAAGACCATTTGACATCGCATTGGTAACAATGGTTCACTTTCAGTTTTCAGTCTGAATAGTCAATTTTTTTTTCTTCACATACCCCCCCCCCTAATTAATTCTCCATTGTAAAATAATCTAAACTCATCGTGCGTTACTGATGTAAAAGAATGGATATAATGAATTTCATACCGCGCGCATGAATAATGGCGGTGTTGACACGACATAGTTGCCGGGGCTTTCAACACCTGGCCGACGACGTTTAATGAATGAACTGCTAATTGCTGATGTACAACGTTGTTCAATTAACTCGGAAGGAATTCACTGATTTATGGCAAGTTCGCGACTGCTCTCAACATTTGTTAATTTAAAGTTGTGGTGAAGTTTTAAAAAATTCAATAAGTATTTTTATAAAAAGTAATAATTTTAGTACGTTTCACTTCCAATTATTACATTTGTTTAGGTATGGAAATGTAAATTAAAAAGTATTTGCTCATTAAAATCAATGTCTGGCTTAAGGGGCTGCGTGCTAAATACACTTTTGGCTAGAACAAATTTGACTCAAAATAAAGAAGGTATAAAAGATTGATATAAAAGAATGGTCAGTCATTTATCTTTCAGTATTGACAGTTGGGGGGGGGGTGGGGGGGGAAGTTTCAGTTGTTAAATTTCCTTTTAAAAAATATAAATATTTTAACATTTCAAAATATGTTTCATGAAAGTCTGAATTTGATATTTGATCTTTGCCTTTGTTTACTTTCACTTTAACTCAATTTCATCAAAACTTACGTTTGCAATAAAGTAAAATGTTTAATTATTGGGTGATTTCATGAACAAAAATAGTTTTTGAAACAACGAAGGTATGAGTTAACGAAACCCTAGACCCAATAAACCAGCAAACGTGCCGGCAAGTGCAGTTGTTCGGATAATAAACATGAAAAAAAACCAATTTAAATTGGCAACTAAAACACGCAGCTGCAAACTTGATCAATTTTATCAACGAAAGGAATTTTCAATGTTGTTTTATTCATGGCAACAATAAACAACAAGCTCGCAAAAAATCAAATCCTCCCCATTAGATAAAGGCATGCAGGGAGCTGCTCAGGGTGGACGCCCACCCCCCTTTTCACAAGCCTCCTTTGACATGTTCTAAAAATTGGTTGGACTAATCACTAATAGAGTGATGCAGACAATATCTGTGCATCCCTGTAATTTTTTTTTAAAATACCATCACTTCTAAATTTCCAATCGCCAGGATCGCAATCTCCTCATCAATTTAGTTATCTACTAACTCATTTTTATCGCCATCCCAGACGTAACATTTCATTTTCATAATTGTTTTTATTTATTTGCATCTGTTGAAGGTGATCCACCCTCGTAAACTCATATACATCATAACATCTACACTGGGTCTGTAAAACAAGCAAACCTTTTTGATAATGATGAAAACTAATGGTAAAGATACACATGTATACATTTTTCTATTAATAATGCATTACACTGTCTAACGTTAAGACGCTTGTTGAAAACCATGAACGGTCCCTACTTAAATTAAGTAATAAGCCATACTTAAAGCAATATTATTTTGCAAATACGGTTGTTAGAAGATAGTGTTAAGCGTAACAATTTTACGGCAGAACAAGCATGAATTCAAAAAGAGTTTATGAAAAGATTTCCGGAAATGGCTGGACACGGGGCAACTAGTCTTTTCTCATATTCTTGAAGCTTGATATTACTCGTTTAAAGGCTTGGCTAACACCTGGGTAACCAGCTCTATTTGTTGGACAGTGTCATATAATATTGTCTTTGCGTAGGACTCACGGTAGGACTCACTCACCACCCTAACATCCCCGGTAATGTCTATAGCACGGGGCACGAAGTCAACAGGAGCAGTGACCCGTCAAAACGACCCCGCACAAAACGGTCCCAGACAAATTGTTAACATTTTTCAACAAAAATTTAAACCTTTTTTCATTTTAAGCTTTTGTCAACTTTTTCACCCTGAAATAAAGTGGAAAAATTCTAAAATTATATCTTGTGATGTTATTATATTGTTTCTTGTCAACAAACAGCCGCGATTGGTACCATTTCGCGTTAAGGCCTATTAAATTCACTATTGTGATGTCATTATTATTGTTTATTATTAGCAAAACCTGACACTGAATAGGTGAGTAAAAATACGAATTTCATATCTGATTGAACATTTTACTTTAAGTACATCTATTAGTCCGGGCCGTTTTGTCAGTGAACCAACAGGCGCACCATGACTGTTTCAGAGGATAGGCTGTAATGCCGACAGTTTGGGCCCCGGTTGTGGTCTAGCTAGTCTACTGAAGTATGCATTGGTGGGGGTAATGCCCCGTTCTCATTTTAGTCAACAAGTGGTTGAAACACATTGGGCGGACTAAAGGATCTGATGCGAGATAGTTGATCCAACTAGTTCAAGGAACAATCGCATGGGTAGTGGCGGTCATAGGTAGTGGCGGTCATGGGTAGTGGCGGTCATGGGTAGTGGTGGTCATGGGTGGTGGCGGTCATGGGTGGTGGCGGTCATGGGTGGTGGCGGTCATGGGTCGTGGCGGTCATGGGTGGTGGCGGTCATGGGTAGTGGCGGTCATGGGTCGTGGCGGTCATGGGTCGTGGCGGTCATGGGTAGTGGCGGTCATGGGTATTGGTGGTCATGGGTATTGGTGGTCATGGGTAGTGGCGGTCATGGGTGGTGGTGGTCATGGGTAGTGGTGGTCATGGGTAGTGGCGGTCATGGGTGGTGTTGGTCATGGGTGGTGGTGGTCATGGGTAGTGGCGGTCATGGGTAGTGGCGGTCATGGGTAGTGGCGGTCATGGGTAGTGGTGGTCATGGGTAGTGGCGGTCATGGGTAGTGGCGGTCATGGGTAGTGGCGGTCATGGGTAGTGGTGGTCATGGGTAGTGGTGGTCATGGATAGTGGTGGTCATGGGTAGTGGCGGTCTTTACCGTTAGTCTTGATCATGATTAAGATTAATTTTTGTATTCATAAACAGAGGGGCAGTTGCCAAGGTTGCCGAGGGCTAATCCTTCTATAATCAATTTTTTTTCTGTATAATTTAGTATTTCACCTATTTCTCAAGGGCGCAAAAAATGAATTAGTCAAGGGCGCAGGAAAACCCAGTTACGCTTCTGTTCATAAATTATTATTGTTAACCTACATTTTGGGAGTGTCTATTATATCTTATAAGAAGAATCTGTTTTAAAGATCATATTCGATTTAAAATCTTGTAATGATTATTAGCAACTGTACTACGCACTCTCAGTGTATAATTCTGTGAATTGTGCAGAAGCGTGGCCTTGTTTTCCGCTCCCTTGGCTAATTCATTTTTGGCGCCCTTGATAAATATGGAATATACTGAATTATACAGAATAAATTGATTATGGCAGTATTAGCCCTCGTCGCCCTTGGCAACTGCCCCGATGCCAAGTCGTTGTTACGCCTCTGGAATCGTGTGCAACGTTGGTTGCCTACTTGGATGATGTATTTGTTGAATGGTTTATCAAAAAGATCCCAACTCCCCCACCCACCCCCAACCCTTTTACACCCAACGAAATACAATAAATTACAATGAATCAGCCGAATTCAATTAGTATATCACAGGCCTACCCACAGCCCCGAAATGTTTCCAAGCCACAAATCATAGCCCATGCCATGTGTGAAATTTGTCAGATAGTTATAGTTTGTGAAGCTCCTTATTAGGTTGTGAAGCTCTTGATTAGGTTGTGAAGCTCTTGATAAGGTTGTGAAGCTCTTGATTAGGTTGTGAAGCTCTTGATTAGGTTGTGAAGCTCTTGATTAGGTTGTGAAGCTCTTGATAAGGTTGTGAAGCTCTTGATTAGGTTGTGAAGCTCTTGATAAGGTTGTGAAGCTCTTGATTAGGTTGTGAAGCTCTTGATGGACTTATAATAAATCACTTGACAAGTAAAGTTCCCAATTACTTCTGGGATTTCCACGCTATCATCTAGAGTCTAGAGTATCCTGACCTATGATTCTCCGAGACACGTCATTCCCACAGTTACGTCAGCTTCCTTTAGGAGATGTCGAAAAAATGGGAAATCCCACTTTTCAAATCCTAAACAAACACTGTAACGTTAGGTTGAAAGTCCCGAATGGAAACATCAGACGATGATGTGCAGAAGTCGGGCTAGACTGGAATCTCTTGAGGTGCACTTTGAGTTTAAACGTCATAACGGGGAGATTAATGGGAGGGGTGGGGGGAGTAGTTATTCACTTTAGTTGGCCACCGCCCGCTTGGCTCTTAAATCTAATCAACGCTGTATCGCTCTCACGTGTTAACACTCAGTCCAAAAAAAAAGTATATAAAATACCAAGATAGTAGTAATTGAAGGTCTGTAAGAAATATAACCCAATGAAATGTAGTTTAGCTTTATTGAATAGATTATCAACTAATTTATATATATAATTTGATACTCAATACTCAAATGCCACATGCAGCTTATTATAACAATAGAGTTATTTTTATATAATAGTAAATAACCTATACGCCTTTAAAAAAGACGCACCGTATTCTTTAGGTGGGCGCATGCCTGGTCTTGTTTTAAGGACTTTCAGCAAATCTGAAACCGTTCCCGCCCGCTGTATTAATCACAACAGCAGCCCATCCCGGTAGTCACCCTCTTGGATATCCCGCCTTTTGCTGGGGCTGTATATATGTTTGAAATGAATATGATCAATAAATATATGTGATTCCAATACACACAGTTCAAATTGTTTGCCTACACGAATCCTCGTCTGCAAGACTACACAATTATTTTATTTATTTATTTTTTCATTTTATTTTATTCAATTTTTTATTTTGTGTGTGTGTGTGGGAGACAATCCATTCTGGTGGAAACACTAAAAATTCTTGTCTTTGATGGAAGCTATACCTGTAAAGAGCTATTTTTAGTTGATAAAACTTTCCTTTAACTCCTTTCCTAGTAACTGTTGTGATTTTCATTTCTTCCCGTTGCTTTTTTCCCCCAGGGAATTTTTCCCGTTCACCAAATAAAATTCGAATTCTATGTACATGTAACGCTGAAAAAAAATCAAAGGTTAGAGGGCACCATGTGGGGTAATTCCATGGAAAAGTCATTGACGACAAGTCCTGACAAGTTGACACAAATAGACGATTTAAAAAAAAATAATGTAGCACTCAACGTGTCCTGTTGACATCATGCAGTAAATAAACGTATGTATGAGTGAGCATATTTCTTTAAAACATTTGATCTAAATTTAACACTAAATTCTATTTACAAATTGTTACTTTAAATTTTTTTTGTTTTAAATAAATCGGCTGAAACACCAACAAATATCCTTATTTGTAAACAAACGGTCAGAGCAACGGACAGACATCCCCACGGACGGACACACCCACAGCCTAACACTCAGACCTACATACAAACATGCAGACTGAAAGATAAACATGCAGAGACGCTGTCACACTGGTAGACAGACACCTACAAGAGCAAGCACCGTAAATGAAACAGATGGCTAATTTAGTCGTTTCTTTTGTTTGTTAGACAGCTGAAAGGGTGGGGGCGGCAAAGGGGTGTTTCGCGGGGAATGTCATTTTACCACTTTAGGAAAATCCGGTTAGAGTGGGGAATTACCCCTAAATTTGTTAAACACACCAATGTATTTTTTCCCCATTTTTTTAATCTGGCAACTTGAAGAGTTATAACTAAAAAGATGTGGCGGGCGGATCTCTAGCAAACCCCTACAGACCTAAAGAGGACAATGTTTAAAAACTCATGAAAGTCGGTTTGGAAAACCCCCATTTGTTTGAACTCAAGGCTTACACTTTACAGTTAAACACCAGGCATGGAGATGTGTCAACGACATTTCACTCCCGAGTGGGATTGGGTTGGTGGGGAGGGCTGGCGTAGCGGACTCAAAAAAATTGTTTTTATTACGTTGAAATTGGAGTCACAAAAAATATTTTTAACGCACCATCTTCTGGTATCGCTTAAAAGTCAACTCATTTCACGAAACATCGTTGTAAAGCTCAAACACATACACAGGTCAGTTCTATAGGTGATTGTATATTCATGCACATCTTACAATTCGTTCACCGAGTGCCAACGTTTATTAGCCAAGTGATAGTCGTGCTAGTCGAATCTACGTGACAAAAGGATACACAGCCAGACGTGCCCGTGTTTTGACGGGAGATTTGAAAATCGAAAAGAAGATTTTCTGGTCACGATCCAAATCAACGTTCCATGGTCCAGATTTTTTTGTTGTTGTAATGACAGACTTTCAAACTAACTGTCCCATGATTTATTTTGTATTCTTATGGCAGACTTTCCAACTGACCGTCCCTGATCCTGTTTGACCTCCCCCCCCCCTAAAGTACGTCACACTTTCGAACAAAAATGTTGTTTTTTTTTAAAACAAAATAATTAAAATTTAATATAAAACACCGCGACGTCACACATGGACGGACCCCCCTCCCCCTGTCACAACGTGTCACACTTTCTTACGCCCCCTCCACCCTCTGGAGTGTGACGTACTTTATGGACGGCCCCTTAGTTCGGGGAAGGGACGTTATTTCAAATAACAACTTTTATTTTCTGGTCTACGACTTCTTTAAGTACCGACGAAACCTCTTCAATTTTAAAAAATCGATTACAGTTCAATTATCATCTTTGATTAACGTCACACAATGGTTCTTTCATACGGCTTGTAAGAAAGGGAGAATACTGATGTACGTAAAATAATATAATTCTCGACAAGGCCGGTAACCTATCAACTCACAAGTGTGTAATAAAGTAAGACTGTGTGGTGTCCAATCCAATACGTGAGAAGTGACAGGTGTAAAACGTTTTGGCGAAACGGCAAGAGTAAAATAAACGTTTAATATGTGTTTTGTAGAAAAGTAATGGCTGGATAATAACATTAATAACATGAAAAGTATTTTAAACAATGATAGTGATGTGTATCACTGTAAAATATTTTGTTCACTTTTTTTTCTAATTCACCTTTTGGCAAATATATCTTGTACATTGTCTATTTTTAGGAGGCCATATCAAAGTAGCGAGTTAGAAACAATGAGCTGAGCTTAAAATCTGAGCTTTAAAGAGAGACCGTGAGAAAGAAGTGATCACCGCAAGACGCAAGCCCCGATCTCTTTCTTCTCTGTTCTAACTCATCCGGCCACCGCCTCGTGAGCCTTCTTACCTGAACCCAACTCATCGATTGCCCACCCCGCCACACCGGCCTCAAGGCCTGCAGGTATTTCTGGAATGCTTGCCGTGGTCCGGGTACGGAGAGGCACTCGGTGAACGCAATCAATAGCACGTGCTTGTGTCAGCCTAATGGAGCTTGCAGGAAGTGACGATGAAATACAGGAATGTCGGGAATGACGATATGTGAGCGGCCAGGGTAGTAGCCATGGAGCCGATGGGAAATGGGGTGGACTTTTGTGTTCAATAACATTACGTCATATTCTAAATTGTACACAATGTGTTTAAAAAAAAATAATTTAAAATATTTTATCACTTTTTGTCACACACAAAAATATAATGTGTGTGGTTCTTCAAGTCGATCACTTTAAAGCCCCAACACACTGGTCATTAATTCTCTCTCTCTCTCTCTCTCTCTCTCTCTCTCTCTCTCTCTCTCTCTCTCTTTCTTCTTTCTCTATATATATCTCTCTCTTTCTCTCTCTCTCTCTCTCTCTCTCTCTCTCACTCTCTCTTTCTTTCTTTCTCTCTCACCCTCTCTCTCAATTCTATGTCACATTTCTCTCCCCGTTTTCTTTATCTCTTTCATTCCTTTCATCCCCTTTTCTCTCTATCCATCCCCCAAACGATTTCTTTCATCTCAACCCTCCCACTTTCTCTGTATCATTATAAATATAGATCGCTTTTGCTTACTTTTCCCTCAGATTTTAAAATAATCAAAGAGTAAAGAACTCAGGGAATCTAGTATTTTTTAAATCCCATATATGACTTTTAAACCAGAAAATTAGAGTTGAGTTTTTCTGGCAACAGCAATAAATTTCAATCAATACTGTTGTCACTTGAAGTAAATATTTGACTCGTGCCAGAAGAACTGAGACCCGCGAGGGTCATGTTTGAAACAACATCGAGATCATCACGTATTGCCTGGCTAAGATGAGTGATCGGCCCACAGCTCATTCCTGTGAACCTGCTGCGTGGAGTGATGGATATCATCTTGACTTCAGTACCGCTTGGCCACGGCACAGGCCCTCGTCCCAAGACCAGAGAATCACTTACTCAATCTTTCTCAGCGGATGAAATTTCCAATAAAATCTCCGTTTAGGTCACGCCAACCTTAACTTTCCATCTGCCTTCACTCAGCGGTCCTGGCACGTCTTGGTGCAGACGATCAAATGGCCAGACAGATGATGATTACGCATCTCCTACCTGTAATCATGAATCTGAGGCATGCCGTGGTATTGAACTACAGAGCCCTTAGATACAGCATGTTCCACGAGAAGAAATAAGTAGACGGCTGCATGGGAAATGTTCCGTGGGATTGGTGGAGTCATGGTACAGATTGGAATAGAGGAACCGGAGTAGGGGAGAGAGGGATGGGGGTTGGGGAAGGGGTGTACATACGTGGAATAGGTAAGGGAAATCCAGTGGATCGTTTTCGATGTGGATAATATAGGAGCTATGTAGAAACTGACTTATTATTATCGCCGTCGGATATTAGCTTGTGAGTGAAAAAAAAATTAAAAATATCAAATAATTAATATAATTTTTACTAGTAGAATCCCGTTACAATATTGGTTTGTTAACTTAAAATAGGCTTTTGCCATTTAGTTCGCCACTCGAAAGGACAACATTGTATATTTTCATACAGTGATCTTAAGTCAATTACAAAAGTTTTAAAATATATAATTTTTAAAAATCAAAATAGATTTACAAGCGGTTTGACCAGTGGGTCATGTTGACCACTGGCCGCTGTCTGAGATTATTCTCAATTTAGTCCACTGTTGTCAGTCACACCATGATGAGCCTCGACTTCATCATGTCGAGTACACCAAGTCTTGACACTGGAATAAAGGTAAAGACGATGAGAAAAGATCGATTACTCAACGCGATTTCATTTTAATCGAAATGTAGAACATATCAGAATTTATTTCCAGATGTCTCACGTCCGCTTTTCGCGACCCACGTTCCGTGCATCGAAATTGGGAAGGAAGTTTATAAGAGATTTATATTTAGTTCATCAATTAAAAACCCAAAACTTAATTATTTTAGGTAGTGGACTTCCTTCTGTTAAGATAAAATAATAACCCATAATTTAATGTTATGGGCCGCGATGGTCTAGCGCTGGACTGCCGAACCGAGATAGAAGAGAGTCGCGGGTTCTATTCTCGGTGCTGGCATGGCCCCCGGGTCATTGTGCTGGCCACACAATCGTTAGTGTGGGCTAAATAAAACTTGTGAACGCTACTTCACTTGCCCCATAGTCAGTCATGGACTGGAAAGGGGGCTATATTATAATTTAATGTCAAGAGTTTACATTTAGAACTATTCTACACTATATCATGGGCACACAACTCTCTCTAATTTCATTTCTTCCATCACAATGTTCCCACGTTCCTGTTCCCACGTCTTCTTTCTACGTATCTGTCTTCAGACTTATTGCCCTTGCCTTCTCAGAACCACACTCACTATATAATTTCTAAATACATTCATATTTTATATGATAATTATTATTAATTCGCAATTTTCACTATTGTATGGCATCCTTCCGTCTACGAAAGATGATGGATTTATCTTCTTATTTAGCTGCTCTTGGTGTTATTGCTATTTATCCACCGCGTCCCCATCTATTTATAGGTGTAATATTATACCGTTACGCACACACACACACACAAAAGAAGAAGTTTTGTAAATCCAATCTCGGGGCGGTCGAAACACTGATATCAACCTAGTTTATGAAAGAAGAAAGAAATCATGAAGATATTATTATCTGGAGAGGCAGAATAACTTTGGAACACAGACAGAGAGATCAACGCAACGCTCATAACAGAATATAGAGTGAGGCAAGGATCATCAGACTGGGGTCAAAACGTAGGAGGACTGGCAAACCATATACGTATGTATATATGGGTATGTTCCTGGTCATCGTGTGTTTTTTGAGGACCAACGACGAGTATTGTTAAACCTCACATCTAATGAAAGGTTACCTTTGGGCCATGACTGTAAAAGGAAAGCCTTTCAAATCTCTTCGCAGTGTCTTCGTTGGCTCATTGTAAGTTGGTAGTTGGTGGTGGGTACACTGTTGTGTTCTGTTACCTGCACCCGGTATCATGGTACCTGTCCAAAGAAACTAAGCTTATGGCTTATGGTGACTAAAGCCCCATGCTGTCTGTTGCCTGAAATATTATGGTGTATGTCCTAATAAACGGCATGGTGACTTTTGCCCCATATTGTGTATGTTACCTTATGGCCTCTGGCGTATGTTGTTGTGGTGTATAGTCTGAAATTATATGGTGTCTGTTGAATGAGGCCGTTTGAATTAACATTTAACTTTAACCTTTTCATTTAAACTCAAAAAAAAATCTTGTTCGTCTGGGTTAACAAATGTTTAAAAATGCATACGTGGACGACCGTCGGTCCCTTTGCTAAACGTTCAATAATTAATTCATAATTAGGAGCTACGGCATGCGCATTACGCTGCACGAGGGCTCATGGGCTCTCCTGCAAGGGAGCAGTTGTGTAGTGGGGGCGGGGGGTGCAGATTGGGGTGACACATAGCACATTATTATGCACACAATTATTTTTGTATTAATGGAATAAGTATACCACACTTTAAAAGCATCAGGATATCACATGTTTGTACTCTGGTAAAATCTCAAGCCAATGAGAGAAGAAATAATTGTCATTAGACAGCGGTCGTCAGATGACGGTCCTTAAACGATAACACGAATATTAGTAAACAAAGACCTTGGCTTCACTAAATGTTATGTGACGTCACCGTTTCACATTTTAACTAACCACAGCAGACGTGTGTGATGTTTACATCAAACTCAAGAGTTCACTTTATTTCGTCTCTTTTTGCGGAATTTCCCAAGTGTCATACAGAAATAGAATGCAAATTAGCCAAAGGGCAATCATTCAGGACATTTATAATTCATCAATTTAGTTAATTATTAACCCACACCCCTTACTTTCTTTCAACATCCCTATATAAATCCCTATATAAATCCCTATATAAATTTCGCCACTGTCTATTGACAATTGGATCAATTTTTTACCATGCAAAGTCTCACAGATTTCATAATTAGTCTAAACATCCTCCGGTTTAAATGTGTGCATAATTTATCTCATATATTATCTCTTTCATCCCTTGCAAAAGTGACCTTCAACTTCGTGTTGCAGGTGTAGCCGATCATTTAGCACTGGCATCAAATTCAAAAGTTGAAAGTGGAATTTGTTGGTAAATAAACACATCATGTGTGTTACACGCTTTTGTCTACACAGACTTAAGGTATCATTGTTTTCATAGATCTACAGTCACATTAAATATAGACTTCGATACCAAGCAAATGTGTATGTTATAGGCACATAAGACCAGCGCAAACATGACCAAATTTTTTTAAATAACATTGAGACATACTGGCTATGTCATGTGACTTTTTTAAAATAACATTGAGACATACTGGCAATGTCATGTGACTTTTTTTTAAATAACATTGAGACATACTGGCTATGTCATGTGACTTATTTTAAATAACATTGAGACATACTGGCTATGTCATGTGACTTTTTTAAAATAACATTGAGACATACTGGCAATGTCATGTGACTTTTTTAAAAAATAACATTGAGACATACTGGCAATGTTATGTGACTTTTTAAAAATAACATTGAGACATACTGGCAATGTCATGTGACTTTTTTTAAAATAACATTGAGACATACTGGCTATGTCATGTGACGCCTGTGTGTTTTCAAGTCTTATATCAATGTTGTGATTACTTGTGATGCATATTTTTTTTTCACTCGTGACTTTTATTCCGATTGAAAGACGGCATCATGAGGTGTTCAAAGATGGCCAGATATTCCTGTAGGTACCTTGAAATGATCATCAGTGCTGCTATGCCACTGTTTTTGTTGCTGTTCAGCCAACCGAAAAACTGGATCTACATGGCGCTGAATACAAAAGATGAATACAAAATAACAGCACATCACGAAAGCGTGGACCGTTAAAATGAATAAATGAGGTGTTGAAATATGTGTATCAGGTACGTTCAAGTTGCGTTTGATTCTCTGGTAGAGAGATGAATAATTTAACTTGAAACCTGGAATGCTATAGGTAGAAAAATTCATTAAATTGTGTTGGTATTTCAACATGTTTACTATTACCACAAGATACTCCCCTTTTATAGTGACACCACTTACACTGGCATACAGCTTACATGGTGCCACCATTAGCTGTAAATGCATCTTACATCATTGTGACACCACTTATACTGACGCACAGCTTACGTTGCTTACAACACCCTACACGGGAATACAGCTTACACCAAGGTGACACCAATTACATTGGGATACAGCTTACATTTTGACACCACTTACACTGGCATACATCCCATATGCTAAAACCGATTACGCAATTACACACGCGGCTTACCATTACAGATATAGGTCACACATTGACATACCTTTCACGCGGACACGGTCACCACAAAGAAGGACGAGATCAAGAATGGAAGAATTACTTGGGTAACCATGGAAACTGTAACAAACAGTACAGTATTGTGATCCGAGTGACCAGGCCATTGAACTACCAACATCACGTTCAACCAATCAAGAATCAATTGATGAACTTCAGTCATTTAGTGACACGATCATTTGAGACTTATTAATTATTTCTCCCTCCCTCCCCCTCACCCACCCATACACACAAACACGAGGAAAATCGGAGAAAATTAGAAGAAAAAAAATAGCTACAAATTTCTCCATCAATTAAAATAAGGAATACAATAAATTTAAAAATCTAGTATTTCCTTTCGTGTCATTGAATTCAATGAGATATTTAGTCACAAGCCAAATATTTAGTCAGATTCAACGGGACATTAAAAAATGAAAGTAAATATTATCGATTTTAATATACCCCAAACAAAATTCTCAGAAGAAATTCAGAATTCTGAGAATCACTGATGACTGATGACGTCATGTGTAGCTGACAGGCATGACATAATCTGCACTTGTGATTGCTGGTAGTTGGGCTGGTGGGGGGATGGCAGGGGGGGGACAGTGGGGTGTCAATCATGATGAGATCGTATTAACTGTTCACACATGGGGGTCTTGATTTGGTCGGTTTATCACGATTCTCTGTAGCGTATTGACGTTTTCTTTAAGGTTACCAGAGCGCGAGGCAAAGTCTACAGTAATGTTGGAACAGACATGATAAGGATTTAAAGTTTAAAGGCGCATTCTGAGAGTAGGAACAGACAATATAAGGATTTAAAGACACGTTTAGACTGCAGGAACAGATAACATAAAGATCTAAAGACATGTTTAGACTTTAATAACGGGTAATAGGAAGATCTAAATGCATGTTCAGACAGTAGGAACAGAGAGGGAGAGTTTTGAGGGCGTGTTCAGACAGTAAGAACAATCAAACAATAGGAACAGAGGTTCAGCCAATTTGGACTAGAAATCTGTACATAACGGAATCCTTGCACGGCTGAGACTACATGAGTGAGAGAAGTTTGCTCTCGTCACATGGGATCTAACGATGAGTAAAGAGCCACAGTGTATAAGACTGGCCAGTCAATTGAATCATGGTGCACCAGGTAACATTATATAACATTGAGTAAATTGTTTGACGTGGCCTTGATGTCAGAGAGACGGGGTCAATGGGCGTGGTCTCTCGACTCGTTTAATCATCAAATTTGTCCCTTTATACATTTTATAGCTTTCCATAGCTGGCATAAAACTACTGGTCTACGTTTGTCTACTGGTCTACGTTTGTCTACTGGTCTACGTTTGTCTACTGGTCTACGTTTGTCTACTGGTCTACACTCGTCCGTTCGATGAAGTGTAACAAAAACACATGGACGTATGTGAATACAATTTTATAAAAACAACACAGCTACACAGCCCATAATTTATATGTGCTCACACAATAGAGGGTGGGGGGAGATATAAAATAATATATTGGGGGCCAACACTGAGAGCAAATCTAATTTTGACAACACTGGTTCTAAATTCTTGGATTGTGATGTGTTAGCGAAACTGTGAAACCATGAGGGCTTCGGATCCGCCTTGTCACGGACGAGTCGGTGGCTAATGTATTTATTTTTCTCTGGTATATTCAACCTTGGGTTTCTGGGTGTTGAGTTGTTGAGATAGATAAGCGTCACACCGAGCATGAATAATCTACATACAATTGAGTATTAATAAAGCATTAAACATTTTCATGCTCCAACTCACACAGCTCCTTCTGTTCTTGAGAAGCCTGTGTTTATCCAGTACATTTTTAAAAAAAATTAATTTGTATGTTAAAATAATTTTTATTTTACGTGTTATGTCCATTTTTATTTGTATCTTAAACCTAAAAGAAGTCTTTTCGAGATGTTCGATGACTCAAACAAATATTTTATCACTCGTCTGCCTCCAGGATCAGTACCAATACAGCCCAACCTTAAATGAAACATAAAATCAAATTTAAAATAAAAATGTAATTTTTTTTTAAAAAGTTTGACTCTCTCTGCAGATATTTAGAGGCCACCAATATATCCCCTCGTTACCTCCCACTCCACCATCACTGCACGCCTCAGCCTCAACGAGCGACTGAAATACCAGACTGCACCAACACCCTGCATGTCAACAAATGGAATAAGTGAATAAAGGCCTGGGGGCGAAATATTAATATCCAAATGAACGGATACTGGACGTGATTGTGGTGATCTTTAGAGCAATACTAGCTGGGGTACCCGGCGCATCAAGATTTTAAAAAAAATAGTAAACAGATTTTTAAAAAAAGAATAGAATTCCAGACCGTTCTATGGAATTCTATGGGTAACAAACAAACAAACAAACTAACTTTCATCTTTATATATTAGACAATGATCTGTTGGTATATTATCTGTGCATCAATAAATGATCTGTAGCTCAATAAATTAAAGAGTTTTCATTTTAATATGAAATTTTTTTTTAAACTTCCAGAGACACAATCTTTACAAAGAATTATTTTTTTTTAAAATCAAGAACTAACCACCAGATGTCCTTCCATCTGTGTAACATTGGTGAAACCTCTGACGGCATTGGTACGTAAACGACCAATCAGAAAACGGCTTGCTTCTAACAAGACTGTCATGTCATCGGAATTTTATTGAAGGCCCATGGGCGTGCTCGCTGTAGATCATTTACTTACCATCACCTAGAGATTACACAATACCATATATGGACTTGTTTTCCATACGTCCACGTCACAGCTGTGTAGAGTTCCAGAGAAGACTTTCCGGAAAAGTTCACTCACAAGAATTTGACACCCAAAGAATGTTATTGTTAATAATATACGTATTCAAATGTAAATATTTAACTTCCTCATCATATACATACGGAGGTAACTTGATAATAAAGTCTTTTCTCAGTCAATTATTTGGGGGTTAAATGAACGAGAAATGTCTGTTAAGAGTTTTAGAGAGTGCTTGTTTATTTTTAGTCATAACCTACAGTTGAAATCGTTTCAGGGTTTCCTTAGGTTTGATTTGTAATGAAAGTTCAGGCTCACTAAGAATAAAATATGATCGTCTAAAACAACTCTTTTCAATTGAAAATCGGTCATAAAATAATATCTAATTTAATTAAACAATGAACCGTCACTCAACCCTATTGCTGCTCATTTTTTTTTCTATTTTTTCTACAGGTTTCTGAAGATGGAGACAGGAAATGTATGTTTTTTTTTAAACACCAGCCGTTAAAAAACACCATAATTTTAAACTCCCCCCCCCCACCCTGTCACAAATCTTGGAGACCCCCCCCCCTTTAAAGTACGTCACACATTCGAAAACAAATTTTAATTAACAAAATAAATAAAATTTAATATAAAACATCGTGACGTCACACATGGCCGGAACCACTCCCCCCTGTCACTTTTTCTTACACCCTTCCCCCCTCTGGAGCGTGACGTACTTTATGGACAGCCTCATACACAAAGAGATTTATTTTTAAGACAGACGTATGTAAGTATTATAGTATGGTATAAATAATTGTATTGCCATCTTGCCCTACGTCCCCCTACCACCACCCTCCCCCCACTATGTTAACCTGGGGCTCGACAATTAAAACCCAAACTCTCTACATTACACTTACGTCAGATCTAAATTTATTCCATACTACCGATGGGGGAAAAAAAGTGGTAAAAAGTTCATCCACATCAGCTCCTAAAATAAATCTATCCCAAGAATACATGCCCAAACTTGTCGGTGGAGATGGTTGCTGGTAAAGTTTAGTTGGAACTTGTTCTCTGAAAGAGAAATTTTCCAACCATGAAGAAGTTGGATTGGATTTGTTTTCAGTTTTAAGTGTGTCGAAAATGTTCATCACAGATTCAAGAGAAGCACAGGAATAGTGAATAGACGGCGGTCCTGGGAAAGTTACCATGGACGTCTTTACCCTTAAGTATTTTGTATTTACACACGCTCGAAATAATGGACAGATTTTTCTCTCTAGTTTTGGCACTCAGCCAAATTAACTGATCTGAGCCCCCAAAGAACCCCAGGTCATTAGTGTCAAGTGAATCCATTTAAGTTCGCTTGTCTCCATAAATAAAACTTTTTTTGTGTTTAAAGACCGTTGAAAGGCTTTCGGTTTTTATCGAGTGCTGGTTTCTGTGATTGTGACAACATAGACACCAGTCAGGGCATTTTTTTAAAAGCAAAGTTCTTTTCAATTTAATTTATAAAAATATTTTTAAAATAACAAGAGGACATGGCGGGCAGAATGAATTCCTCGGCCTTCAATTTACCGGTGACCGTTAACTTTACAGATTCACGATAGACCACGGTCCAATGTCTGTCAAATGTATTTCAAATGTCACTCAAATGTCCATTGTCTGTCCAATATATGTCCAAAGGCTGTCCAATAGCTGTCCAATGTCTGCTCAGTGTCAAATGTCTGTGCAATGTCCGATCGATGTCTGCCAAATGCCTGCCCAATGTCTACCCAACGTCCAATGTCTATCTATAGTGCCCAATGTCAAATGCCTGTTCTTGATTTTCTAATGAACATAATGTTATCGTCTACAGCCACACCGACCAAAGTACTTTTTAAACAGCATCCACATTTTTGTTTAACATCTGAAACGTCGTTTTTATCATTAAAAAAATATTTAAAGTGAGAAATAATTACAACTGAATTTGCGTTGTTGCTGATAATTGTGTTTCTTAACGTTGCTCTCAGATCAGGCTTGGGTTCCGTGGTTCATTGTATACGAACAATTGACTAAAAAAATTGCTTTTAAAGTGGACCCCCCCCCCAAATCGAATACACACTTTGGAGCTATTCGCGTCCAATAAAACAGGAGGGAAGGGGTGGGAAACGAGGGATAAATAATGAACACCATACAGTACACATATTGTACCGATAGTATTACAAGCAAATGATCCCCCCCCCCACCCCGACATTTTAAACACAAACCACTGTCATCGTGATGTGATGGTCTAAAGTCTAAACCAAAGCTTTCTGACTTTTGGCGATGAGGTCAGAAAACCCCCAAAATATTCCAGGATTAAGATGCAAAATCACAGCGACACACACCCTTACAAACTTCCAACGTCATCCCTCGTTTCGTGTACCAAACAAATCTAAAGCGTTAGAAAAAAAAAGAAGAAAAAAAAACGTGTATTTTTCAAGGTAATTCCCAAACAGTTTTGCCTTCTAATGTCATACCCCTACCCCACACTCCCCCCACCTCACATGCACGTTCGAGCCCCCATAGCCCCACCACCACCAACACCACCACCAACTGAAAACGTTTCCTTATCAACAGTACAATGTTCACAGCAACATTCCCCGTACATTTTATGCCCCATTTCATCAGCGCTATAAATATACAGTAGCAGTGTGCATCATGGTCTCGATATGTTTCAGCTAACACCCATGGTGCGAAAACATCTTATTATTCCTATGTTTAAACATCTTGTTAGCTCAGTGGCCAAAAGTTTACATTAAATTTTAATCTTTTGTTGTTTTTTTTTAAGTCAAGAAAATCTTACCACAAAAAAGAGAGCTGCACTTGCTGGAGGTATTTAAATCTGGTATGTATCAAACTAACAAAGTGAAAGTAGATTATTGAGAGAAACGAAGTCAGATAAAATGATAAATAACAGAGTATTGGAGTCAGAGAAGTCCAGTTATGATAGTGAGATACTGAGGCGTCACTAGGGTGGATGAGGGAGGTGCGGACCGCACCGGGTGACACCCTAACAGGGGGTGACACCAAAATGTAAATTGCTGTATTTTCCCGTTATTTGGCACTGGAAGACTCGGAGGAGCTCTATGGTGTAAGTCTTGAGGGGGTGACACCATGAGCTACTGCACTGGATGACAAACCATAGTGACGCCTCGAGGGGTAGTTATGATGGGGGGGGTAGTGGTGTCCGACTAGAGAAGTCTTAGTATCGGTAGTTGGAGCTTACTTTGTAGTCAAAGTAGTGGCAGTCAGAATAGATGAGTCCGAATGAGGACTATAATAATGGGGCCTTAGTAGGAGTGTCGGAGTGGGTGTGATTGAATAGATGTGTCTGAGAGGGTGTGATTGAGTAGATGTGTCGGAGTGGGTGTGTCGGAGTGGGTGTGTCGGAGCGGGTGTGATTGAATAGATGTGTCTGAGAGGGTGTGATTGAGTAGATGTGTCTGAGAGGGTGTGATTGAATAGATGTGTCTGAGAGGGTGTGATTGAGTAGATGTGTCGGAGTGGGTGTATCGGAGTGGGTGTGTCGGAGCGGGTGTGATTGAATAGATGTGTCTGAGAGGGCGTGATTGAATAGATGTGTATGAGAGGGTGTGATTGAATAGATGTTTCCGAATTCGGCCACGGCATTTGTTTGTCATATATCCTGGTATACACGACTTAGGCAACTTGCAATATCTCAAATATGTCATACATAAAGTGTGAAAAAAAACTTGTTAACAATCGCACTTATCTTCCACTGCAATTTTACCCGATTTCGCACAGGACTGGCGATAAAGAGAAGGGGGGGGGCATTTCAATCTTCTTTTAAAAAAACACCCTCCCTCGCCTAAGTCCATCCAAACGCCCTACCTTGCCACCCTCCTCCGATTTTCATGCCACAACATCAATGTTGTGAAACGTAAAACATGCCATTATCTCCCTTCAGCCTTTTAAACTCACCACTGACATAAAAAAATATACGGTCATTATCGTAATGATTTACGCGCTTCTGGCACTCAACTTTTGTCTCCACCCACCCATCCCCCTCCCCCCGTGCCCCACCCTTCTTTCCCTCACACTTCCCGAGTCTTAATTACTGTTCTGTTCGACCTTCCTCTCCCCCACCCCTGCTCAGCGATGTTAATGTTATCGAAAACATGATTGCTGTGAATTAAGAATTCATTGGTCCTAACCAGATCTATAAAAACAACGTTCTAGCTGATTAAGCTCAATCTTTATCTGGAACCATCCACAATGTGCGGCTGTCACCTTAACTAAAAATCGTATATATATATATATATATATATATATATATATATATATATATATATATATATATATATATATATATATATATATAATTTTAAAAAACGTTCATCAAAGAAACAAAACTAGAAAGTACAAAATGATTTTAAACGTCTAAGGCCTCATGTAACTAATTAATTAAACGTTTGAAAATATATATTGCCCATATTTTCTTTGCATGCGCATTTTTTAAAACAAAATTGCAACGATGCCCTCTTCATAAAATGTATTTTGTAAATAATTTTAATAAAGATTCTTTTCTTTATTTTATTTTCGTTGTAATATGTATTTAATGTTCATCAAACGAATATTAATTAAACACTAACTGGCACTGTATGTGCGTAAGCAAATTTTAAAAAAATAAATAAATTGCTAATTGTTGTTTTTATCAATCATTCCTACTGACCAAAAATTGTCGTTTCTCTATTGTAGGCAACACTTCCACTCTACTTATGGCTTTAATTTAATGCAAGTTCATTTTATCTTAAAAAGAAACCTAATCTCCATGGTCAATTTTTTATCAGATCAGTTGAGTTGCAAAATGGGAATTAAAATGGTATCGATTTATGCTCTTTTATTTAAAAAGAGTACATTTTGAGCAACTTTGGGCCGAAAATGATCTAAGGGGCTCCCCGGAACACTATACAAGATACATTGATGATTGCATTCATAGTTTTAAAAAATTGGATGCAACAACCAACAACTTTATTAATATTTTCATATATCTATTATCTGATTTATAAATAAACAATCCACAGAAAGTCTGTTACTTTTTAAAATATTTTACATTAAATTGAACATAGACTAAATATCAAAGTTCATTTACTAGAAGGCGTCAGACAGCCATTGTTTCTCGCCGTTTCCTGCAAAAAAAAATCTGTAACCCAATTGGATTTTGTTTATAGAGAAATAATAATAAATTGCTAATTTTTAATAGCGCTTTTTCCCAGCAAGGAGCTGGGCTCACAGCGCTTTACATGTAGATAATAACATGCATATAATAATTTAAATATACATTTTTTTCATAATAACCACATAAATAACAGTACAATACACATAAGCTACGTTAATCATTAAAAAGAAATGGTGTTTCTTTAATATTGAAAATAAATTTTGAAAAGATGCGTCTTAAGTGCAGTCTTGAAGGACTTGGTAGATGAAGTATACTTCGGATGTGAAATGGTGGAGAATTCCATTGTTTGGCTGCACAAAAAGAGAAAACCGAATTCAAGTGCAGCTTTCTGTCCAATTAAAGACATGACAAGACGGGGGTGTCTTAAGTCTAGATATTATTAAACACATTTGAGATTCAGATTCCTTTTAACTTTTCGCCCACATTACCTTAGGGCCTGTATTGGGATTAAAAAAAACAACGACCGATCCCCATGGCTGAGCCTGTAGCCGTGTAGACCATCGGGTCTTCAAAATCCACCTGTTGCTTAACTTTCCTTTGGGAGCGAGAAGTCTGACGGATATGCCTTTAAGAAGCAGACATTGGTAAAATAAAATTAGCTGCGGTTTAAGTAGTTGGAGCAGATATCGCCTTCCCTCTTGAAACATTTAAAATAAAAGATAATCTCATTTGCACAAGTCGCAAAGTAAATTATGCCATTATTTGCAAGTAGTGCGATTGAATGTACGTAGGTGAGGCAGGTCGCCTTGTGTAGTGGTTGAGAGAACACCTGAACACTGTCAATAAACTCAGACCCTTTGTCTTTCTCTAAATATTTCTACAGTGATAACCAAAACGGAATTTAGGCCCTTGCAGCTATAGCGGCGAATTATATGCGAGCAACAGACTCTATATCAGTGCTTCTCAAAGTGGTGGTCCGTGGACCGGTGCCGGTCCGTGGGCCATCCGATGCCGGTCCTCAGAAGTTACCAAGAAAAGACATTTCGCTACCACGTCAGTACAGGGAACATCGTTCAATGGTCCTTGGTGCAATGGAAAAAATTCCCGCCGGTCCGCAACTACTAAAAAGTTTGAGAAGCACTGCTCTATATATATATAGTAAGGTGACCAGACGTCCCGATTTAGGCGGGACAGTCCCGATTTCAGACCTCATGTCCCGCTGACCCTCGCTTGTCCCGGCGGGACGCCCGTTTGTCCCGCTTTTTTCAATACTTTAAATATAATTAGTTTTATTTTGATTTTGGGTACGAACGACTTAATATTTTCTTAAATTTAATGAAATATTCAAAACAGTGATATTTTTTAATAAATGTAAATTGCTTTATTATTAGCTAAGCCAGTTGGTGCGTCGATTTCTGTGGTTATTTACATTTTACTCCTTGATACGGCCTTCCCGTAACTGTCGGTGATCCCAGTGTAACAGGCCAGATTAAACCCCTGGCCAGAATATACCCCAGGGGTTAAACTGGCCTAGGCCAGAATATACCCCCGGGGTTAAACTGGCCTAGGCCAGAATATACCCCCTCAGGCCAGAATATACCCCTTTGACAACATGGGGATATATAGTAAAAAATTGATGAATGACTTTTTAGACTTTCTCTTCATGTTTTAGCTCTGTCAGAGAAATTAAACTCTTTTCTTAAGTAGCAAAATTGTTTTAATTAAAATAAAATTAATTAAAATAAAATAATAATTATAAAATATTTTACGATGATTGAAAGGATCATTACATTTTATTTGAAAATGATGATGTCGCTTGTCTCGTTTTTTAAATATGAAATCTTATATAATTTCGACGATTCAAGATCAAAAGTTACAGTCTATGCAAATATACATGTATATGGAATCAGCATTTTTCTATTTTTTAAAATTAACATTAACTTAATCAAGCACTACACGATTATTTTAAAACAATACTTTAAGAGTGGTTATATTTGTTGCTTTTCAAAGGCATGCGAACACTTTGGATTCCTTACCCTTATCTTATATTATCATTTTATAGACGCTCCTTTCTATACAGAAGATTATTACGTCCTACGCTTATCATTGGTTTATGTCTAGTCTTGCTTTTTTTTTGAGTTTTAAATGTTTGAAAGTTGGTTTTCCTGGTTTCCTCAGGCAAACTATTCCAAATTTTGATTCAAGTAGTAATCATGTAGTTGTTATGTAGTTGTAATGTAGTTGTTATGTAGTTGTTATGTAGTTATGTAGTTGTTATGTAGTTGTTATGTAGTTGTTATGTAGTTGTCATGTAGTTGTTATGTAGTTATTATATAGTTGTTATGTAGTTATGTAATTGTTTTGTAATTGTTATGTAGTTGTTATGTAGTTGTTATGTAGTTGTTATGTACTTGTCATGTAGTTGTTATGTATTCCCAGTGTTCACGTGTTGAATTACTTTATCTCTGAGGAGGATGTGGTTGTCCTCTGTTCCTGTCAGAATGTAGCTTACGGGCCAAAAGAAGTAACCGCCCCCACCCCCTGTTATTTCCTTTAATATGTACGTCAGGGTTGTTCAAAATCTCGATTGCGGCCATAATATACAATATTGTCAAAAGTAAGGCCATATTTGTTCAAAGACGGTTTATTCTTGAAATTTTTAGTGGGTTAAAAGTCCTAATCTGCATGTGTTTTTAGACAGGTTGTATCACAATGATGTCTGTTTCTTAACCTGTGCTTTCCTGTTCCTTTTGTTGTAGGCTCCCATTGACAGTACTTTAACAGAATCATCAGGGAACTGATTGGGTGAAGGACCCTGTTTATTGCTGTAAACTTTTAAATTACTGACATTGTAGGTGCTTCTGATTATTTTGATATATTCTTTAGCTTAACTCTTGTTCAATGATTCTACCACGAGGTAGGGACCAATCCATCAGGGCTCCATTTCCATGCGATGAATGCGGCGATGATTCTTCATATCATCGTCATCAGCATCCTTAATGGTAAAACTTTTCCATCTTCTGCAGGCCTGAGATCCCTAGGTAGCTTGGCTTTTCGTCCATACATAATTTCAAAAGGAGTGCAGAGTATGTGGTATGCACTGGTATAATTGTTCAGTGGTGGTGTCTTCTTGCTGGTTTTTGGCTTTAGGACAAAACATTTTTGACAGGCTTTGATATATTTGTGAACGTCATTCTTTTCCAATAACAACGTTCAGAGATTGTGGCTGTCTTATCTCTGCCAAAAAAGCCACCAAAAATTCGGGTTGACATTCCAACATTGGCTACTTCCAATAAGGATGACCGTACTGTTTTAAGAGTAACACAGGTAGAAATGAATTGCGTTGATTTAAAAATTAAAAATAATTTGCACTACCGGAGCAAAGGTTTCTTTTGAATGTCTTAAGACTCCGTGAAGGCAATGTTTACCACACTTTTAGTCATCCTATTCTTTAAATTATTTTGCATGTCAGCGTATATTCAGAGAGATTTAAGAAAGGGAAAGGTGCGATGATATGTTTATTTAAAAAATAAAATGAAGATATGCCTAAACTGTTGTTCTAGTAACATTTAAAATGTATGAGAGGAGGAAAAAAACATAAAATGAAGAAAAAAAAACATTCATGCATAATTTAATTCAATAATCTAAAATAATCTTTATTGCCATACTCAAAATAAGTAAACATAATGATTTGATTAATAAGCGAGGTACACGAAATAGATGTTCGCAAGCGTTTGAAAAGCTACACCTATAGGCTAGTCCCTATCGCGCTTAAATATTTTTTTTAAATAATCAATTCATGTATTGCTTGAATTAGTCAACTTAAAATAAAAAAAGTTTTTAATTTAAAAAAATATAATTTTTAAAAAAGCGCTGATTCCATCTATACTTGTGCAGACTGTAACTTTAGATAAAAAGTTACCGTCATATCAGACATCGTAATAAAAGATATTATTTTATTATTATTGTTTTACTGTAAATAAAACATCTGTCCTACTTAAGAAATGAGTGTAACTTCTCTGACAAAGCTAAAACTCATAAAAATGTCTTAATAGTCATTCATTCATTTTTTACTATATATCCTCATGTTGTCAAAGGGGTATATTCTGGCCTGGAGGGGTATATTCTGGCCTAGGCCAGATTAACCCCCGGGGTATATTCTGGCCTAGGCCAGATTATACCCGGGTTTATTCTGGTCGGGGGTTTAATCTGGCCTGTTACACCGGTGCGCAAGGTGACCAGACGTCCCGATTTCAGACTTCATGTCCCGCTAAAGTGACCAGACGTCCAGATTTGTTGCTACAGGGGGACCCCCTCCCTCGGTCGGAAAATCTGGTCACCTTATATATAGTATATCTGGAAAATTTATTTTAAAAAGATTTGGGAAGTTAGCATCAAATAATTTTAACCAGGATCAAATAATTACACAGCTGAATCAACTTTTTCTTATTTTTGCTATTTAAATTGTAATTCTGACACTGACTTGCTTCCTGATTTTTCGATGGATTGTTTTGGTTGCGGACTTGTGCCCAATGCCCGCTCTTTTTCATATCTTCACTTAATTAGTATTTCGTTGGTGTAGAGTGTAGAGTATATAATGATTTCATATTTAGTGTAATTTAAACTATGCTGTTTATAATGTTTTCGTGTTAATAAATGTATTATTATGCTATTCACACAAAATTGTTTGTGTTTCGTGTATGCATTATATACTAGTGTCATACTCACATTACATATCTATGCATTTATGAATGTATTAAAAAAACTACATAGCAGGCCTGTCAAACATGCAAGCTGACCTTAACAAATGCACCAACTATCCGCACAGAGGATAATTTAATTTGGCAACAGAGCGCAGACAATTGTATTTTTATGCAGTTTCAGCTCTATGGAGCGTAAAGATAAGCCATTTTTACAGTTTGTCCTTTCCTTCTTTGAAAATAGTTTGTTATTGTTTAATAGTTTTGAATACATCTATACTCGGCCGAAAACAATGATCTTGACATCAAGATTGTCTACAGTGTTATTGACATCAAGATTGTCTGCAGTGTAATTGACATCAAGATTGTCTACGGTGTTATTGACATCAAGATTGTGTACAGTCTACAGTGTTATTGACATCAAGATTGTCTACAGTGTTATTGACATCAAGATTCTCTGCAGTGTTATTGACATCAAGATTGTCTGCAGTGTTATTGACATCAAGATTGTCTGCAGTGTTATTGACATCAAGATTGTCTACAGTGTTATTGACATCAAGATTGTGTACAGTCTACAGTGTTATTGACATCAAGATTGTCTACAGTGTTATTGACATCAAGATTCTCTGCAGTGTTATTGACATCAAGATTGTCTGCAGTTTTATTGACATCAAGATTGTCTACAGTGTTATTGACATCAAGATTGTGTACAGTCTACAGTGTTATTGACATCAAGATTGTCTACAGTGTTATTGACATCAAGATTCTCTGCAGTGTTATTGACATCAAGATTGTCTGCAGTGTTATTGACATCAAGATTGTATACAGTCTACAGTGTTATTGACATCAAGATTGTATACAGTCTACAGTGTTATTGACATCAAGATTGTATACAGTGGTATTGTCATCAAGATTGTCTACAGTGTTATTAAATCAAGATTGTCTACAGTGTTATTGACATCAAGATTGTCTACAGTGTTATTGACATCAAGATTGTCTACAGTCTACAGTGTTATTGACATCAAGATTGTCTACAGTGTTATTGACATCAAGATTGTCTACAGTGTTATTGACATGAAGATTGTGTACCGTGTTATTGACATGAAGATTGTGTACCGTGTTATTGACATCAAGATTGTGTACAGTGTTATTGACATCAAGATTGTCTACAGTGTTATTGACATCAAGATTGTGTACACTGTTATTGACATCAAGATTGTCTACAGTGTTATTGTCATCAAGATTGTCTACAGTGTTATTGTCATCAAGATTGTGTACAGTGTTATTGACATCAAGATTGTGTACAGTGTTATTGACATCAAGATTGTCTACAGTGTTATTGTCATCAAGATTGTTTACAGTGTTATTGTCATCAAGATTGTGTACAGTGTTATTGACATCAAGATTGTCTACAGTGTTATTGACATCAAGATTGTCTACAGTGTTATTGACATCAAGATTGTGTACAGTGTTATTGACATCAACATTGTCTACAGTGTTATTGACATCAAGATTGTCTACAGTGTTATTGACATCAAGATTGTCTACAGTGTTATTGACATCAAGATTGTATACAGTCTACAGTGTTATTGACATCAAGATTGTATACAGTCTAAGGTGTTATTGACATCAAGATTGTATACAGTGTTATTGTCATCAAGATTGTCTACAGTGTTATTAAATCAAGATTGTCTACAGTGTTATTGACATCAAGATTGTCTACAGTGTTATTGACATCAAGATTGTCTACAGTCTACAGTGTTATTGACATCAAGATTGTCTACAGTGTTATTGACATCAAGATTGTCTACAGTGTTATTGACATGAAGATTGTGTACAGTGTTATTGACATCAAGATTGTGTACAGTGTTATTGACATCAAGATTGTGTACAGTGTTATTGACATCAAGATTGTCTACAGTGTTATTGACATCAAGATTGTGTACACTGTTATTGACATCAAGATTGTCTACAGTGTTATTGACATCAAGATTGTGTACAGTGTTATTGACATCAAGATTGTCTACAGTGTTATTGACATCAAGATTGTCTACAGTGTTATTGACATCAAGATTGTCTACAGTGTTATTGACATCTAAGTGGCCCAAAAATAGTCAACAGGATTAATGTCCATCAAAGTGGGCAGCGAAGAGTATTAGGTGTTTAACCTTTGCTCTTTACATTTACATATATCTTTTGCATGATTCATAAATTGTATTCTATTTGGGGATTTACTGTGTGCAAGAGACATCTTGCACTAACCGGGGAATAGTTTCGTAGCGTAACATCCTGAGCCGCATTGTCCTAGCTCTACTTTAGATTAAAACATGATCTCATATCTTGTCCTACTTTATTTGACATTCTCAGCCATCAGGAATTGACAATCCTTAACCTTGCCACAAATATCATATCATTTTAGAAATAGATCCCTCATCACCGATCCTATATATTTATAAACAAAATATGATGCAATTGTATTCTTATACTCAGCCATCTTGACCCATCTAGAAACTTTTAGTTTTAATTGTTATCTCTTAACGCTGCAGGGGGACCTGCGATCAAAACCACAATAAAACTATCTATATTCACAAAAATACGTGTTAAAGCTGAGTAAGATTGCCAGTGAGAGAAAACTATAGGGTCAAGGTAAGAGAAACGTTGATAAGAAAACAATGCATCATCTCTGTCTTATGTCTTATCTATACAGACGCTTCTTCTACGCAGAAGATATTTATTGCGTCCACAGACCATGACGGATGATCTCTTAGCAAGTGATGCGGAGTTGAGGGTTCAACTAGTGTTAGGTACCCATTCGGAGCTGGGTGGACTCAGGGGCGCCCTAGGCCCCGGGATCAAATCTTCACATGGATTCGAACCCGTGACCATCGGTATGCCAGTCGAGCGCGTTGCCACTCGACCACCTTGCCACTTGCTGCACATCTCAAATGTAAAAATGATCCAAAAAACATTTAAACCATTTCGTCCGCCTGACTGAAAAGTTCAACTCACATCAGTGGTCACAGCGCTTTACACGACAAAAACAAGGTCCTATCTGAAACAAGGTCCTATCTGAAACAAGGTCCTATCTGAAACAAGGTCCTATCTGAAACAAGGTCCTATCTGAAACAAGGTCCTATCTGAAACAAGGTCCTATCTGAAACAAGGTCCTATCTGAAACAAGGTCCTATCTGAAACAAGGTCCTATCTGAAACAAGGTCCTATCTGAAACAAGGTCCTATCTGAAACAAGGTCCTATCTGAAACAAGGTCCTATCTGAAACAAGGTCCTATCTGAAACAAGGTCCTATCTGAAACAAGGTCCTATCTGAAACAAGGTCCTATCTGAAACAAGGTCCTATCTGAAACAAGGTCCTATCTGAAACAAGGTCCTATCTGAAACAAGGTCCTATCTGAAACAAGGTCCTATCTGAAACAAGGTCCTATCTGAAACAAGGTCCTATCTGAAACAAGGTCCTATCTGAAACAAGGTCCTATCTGAAACAAGGTCCTATCTGAAACAAGGTCCTATCTGAAACAAGGTCCTATCTGAAACAAGGTCCTATCTGAAACAAGGTCCTATCTGAAACAAGGTCCTATCTGAAACAAGGTCCTATCTGAAACAAGGTCCTATCTGAAACAAGGTCCTATCTGAAACAAGGTCCTATCTGAAACAAGGTCCTATCTGAAACAAGGTCCTATCTGAAACAAGGTCCTATCTGAAACAAGGTCCTATCTGAAACAAGGTCCTATCTGAAACAAGGTCCTATCTGAAACAAGGTCCTATCTGAAACAAGGTCCTATCTGAAACAAGGTCCTATCTGAAACAAGGTCCTATCTGAAACAAGGTCCTATCTGAAACAAGGTCCTATCTGAAACAAGGTCCTATCTGAAACAAGGTCCTATCTGAAACAAGGTCCTATCTGAAACAAGGTCCTATCTGAAACAAGGTCCTATCTGAAACAAGGTCCTATCTGAAACAAGGTCCTATCTGAAACAAGGTCCTATCTGAAACAAGGTCCTATCTGAAACAAGGTCCTATCTGAAACAAGGTCCTATCTGAAACAAGGTCCTATCTGAAACAAGGTCCTATCTGAAACAAGGTCCTATCTGAAACAAGGTCCTATCTGAAACAAGGTCCTATCTGAAACAAGGTCCTATCTGAAACAAGGTCCTATCTGAAACAAGGTCCTATCTGAAACAAGGTCCTATCTGAAACAAGGTCCTATCTGAAACAAGGTCCTATCTGAAACAAGGTCCTATCTGAAACAAGGTCCTATCTGAAACAAGGTCCTATCTGAAACAAGGTCCTATCTGAAACAAGGTCCTATCTGAAACAAGGTCCTATCTGAAACAAGGTCCTATCTGAAACAAGGTCCTATCTGAAACAAGGTCCTATCTGAAACAAGGTCCTATCTGAAACAAGGTCCTATCTGAAACAAGGTCCTATCTGAAACAAGGTCCTATCTGAAACAAGGTCCTATCTGAAACAAGGTCCTATCTGAAACAAGGTCCTATCTGAAACAAGGTCCTATCTGAAACAAGGTCCTATCTGAAACAAGGTCCTATCTGAAACAAGGTCCTATCTGAAACAAGGTCCTATCTGAAACAAGGTCCTATCTGAAACAAGGTCCTATCTGAAACAAGGTCCTATCTGTCCACATAGTTTCAAGGCACACTTGAACCGAGCCTCCAGACGACTACAACACGTGTTCGGGGGAAAACATTGCAAGTTATTGTCGGGAATGATAACATCCAGCAGCAGACTATCTCTTTCCCGCCACAAGTGTCCCAACTCCTCCCCTACAGACACACTTTTCTCCCCTAGTCACCCCTCCCCCCCCCACCTCCACGCCTTATCAATTGTATAATGCTAGATTTAAAGCATACCAGTGAAGCGGCAAGTGAACAAGCTGCTGGCCTCCGCAAGACATGTTCAGACCTGTACACGAGGAGGATCACTCGTGCCGCCTCCTTCTCATTTTTTTTATTCAGCCTTTTATGACTATGATTTTTTTTTAAAAAACCTGTTGGTTACCTGTTGTAACGTGACGAGGATTAGTCACGAGGACGGGCGGGGACGAGGGGTGGGGGTGGGGGAGAGGCACATTTACGAGTGTCAGAGCCTGGGGGTATTGATCACGTGACAAGGATTTGTTCTTTGATTTCTTCATTTGAAATTAACATCCAATCCATCATCGGTGGATTGATATATTTTTTTCTTCATGCCCGGGCACCTGGAAAACAACTCTTGCGCGACGTCATAGACAGGAATCGGGTCTTTCTTTCTGGAGTCGACATGTTGATTCTGGTTCGGCCTCCGCAGTAATCCGGCTGGGGTGGTAGGGGGGATGAGAGAGGGGGGGGGAATGGCAATGAATTGATTTATTGAAATGTATTGGTATGGGATATCACTAAAAAGTGTTTGTTTCATTTAGCGGTTTGTTGATACAGCGAAAATCTTCAAAGTGTGCTAGAGAAACGAAATGATGACAGGAGCAAAGGCTCGTGCATAGTGTGTTGATTACAGCAGGATTTTCATTCGGGAGTGTGTGTGTGGCGGCTGGGGGGTACTCTTGTCGGTTTGGGAGTTCGTTATTAGAAAGCCTCCATCAAATTTTCATTAATACAACCACAGCCTGGATATATGATATAGCAGACGGTTTCAGTTAACGGTTAAATGGATACAGTAAAGGGAATAGATACAGATAGTGGATAGCCCCTGAGACGGTCGTACACCTGCTGACGTCTTGTCCCGCGCTAAACATAGCCGGGGAGGTAAGGGAGGCAAAGGATTCCCATGCCCGGGCACCTGGAAAACAACTCTTGCGCGACGTCATAGACAGGAATCGGGTCTTTCTTTCTGGAGTCGACATGTTGATTCTGGTTCGGCCTCCGCAGTAATCCGGCTGGGGTGGTAGGGGGGATGAGAGAGGGGGGGGGAATGGCAATGAATTGATTTATTGAAATGTATTGGTATGGGATATCACTAAAAAGTGTTTGTTTCATTTAGCGGTTTGTTGATACAGCGAAAATCTTCAAAGTGTGCTAGAGAAACGAAATGATGACAGGAGCAAAGGCTCGTGCATAGTGTGTTGATTACAGCAGGATTTTCATTCGGGAGTGTGTGTGTGGCGGCTGGGGGGTACTCTTGTCGGTTTGGGAGTTCGTTATTAGAAAGCCTCCATCAAATTTTCATTAATACAACCACAGCCTGGATATATGATATAGCAGACGGTTTCAGTTAACGGTTAAATGGATACAGTAAAGGGAATAGATACAGATAGTGGATAGCCCCTGAGACGGTCGTACACCTGCTGACGTCTTGTCCCGCGCTAAACATAGCCGGGGAGGTAAGGGAGGCAAAGGATTCCCATGTAAAGACAATGTTGTATGGCAATGCTCAACAGATGGAGCAGGTTGCCCGGGTACTAGCCAAGGCCTTAAGAGATTAGTCTCAGGCCTACAGAATATGTGTTTGGTGAGTGGATAGATACAGTTATTGGATGGACGCATTTGATGGATAAACGCCGTTAGTGGATATATGCAGTTAATAGATGGATGCAGTGAGTGGATAGATGCAGTTAGTGGATAAAACAGTTAGTAGATGGATGCAGTTATTAGTTGGATGTAGTTAGTAGATTGATGCAGTTAGTAGATTGATGCAGTTATTAGTTGGATGCAGTTAGTAGATGGATGCAGTTATTAGATGGATGCAGTTATTAGATGGATGCAGTTAGTAGATGGATGCAGTTAGTAGATGGATGCAGTTAGTAGATGGATGCAGTTAGTAGATGGATGCAGTTATTAGTTGGATGCAGTTAGTAGATGGATGCAGTTAGTAGATGGATGCAGTTATTAGATGGATGCAGTTAGTAGATGGATGCAGTTAGTAGATGGGTGCAGTTAGTAGATGGATGCAGTTAGTAGATGGATGCAGTTAGTAGATGGGTGCAGTTAGTAGATGGATGCAGTTAGTAGATGGATGCAGTTATTGCAGGGGTCGGCAACCTATAGAGACGGAAGATACAAAAGTTACAATTTACAAAATTTCTCAGTATTTTTTAAATCCTTTATATTAACTCGTGGTGTCTGCGGCGGACCTTGCTTGCTTGCTTGCTTGTCGCCAAAACTTTTGATCGATTTTTAACCCACTTGCTCGCAAGATAGCGAGCTGAAATTTTGCAGGCAGTTTCGTACCGATGATAAAAACAATGTATCAAAATTTCAGATCGATCGCATGTACCGTAATTAAATTATTGATTTTTTAGATTATTTTTTTTATTCCTATGTATCATGCTATTTTTTGAGATAGAGCGTCGCGGTGCGTATTATATTGAACAACCTTTCTGTCGCGCAATAAGGTGCGTATTTTATTGACAACACTTTTTATAAACATATTCCTGATCGGTGCGTATTATATTAAACATGTTTTACGACACAACTTCAATTTTGTATTTCTGGATGGTCTGGCGCTGCGTATTATAATGAACATTCTTTTAGTTACGTCTCATACTTAAAGGATTTATAGTCAAAAACTTGGTTTTTTACGGGTTGTTTTTTTAAATCCTTTATATTAACTCGTGGTGTCTGCACCCTTGATTGCTTGATTGCTTGTCGCCAAAACTTTTGATCGATTTTTAACCCACTTGCTCGTAAGCTAGCGAGCTGAAATTTTGCAGGCAGTTTTGTACCGATAATAGAAACAATGTATCAAAATTTCAGATCGATCGCATGTACCGTAATAAAACTATTGATTTTTTAGATTATTTTATTTATTCCTATGTATCATGTTATTTTTTGAGATAGAGTGTCGCGGTGCAGAGCGTATTAAATTGAACAACTTTTCTGTCGCGCAATAAGGTGCGTATTTTATTGACAACTCTTTTTACAAACATATTCCTGATCGGTGCGCATTATATTAAACATGTTTTACGACACAACTGCAATTTTGTATTTCTGGATGGTCTGGCGCTGCGTATTATAATGAACATTCTTGTAGTTACGTCTCGTACATAAAGCATTTATAGTGAAAAAACTTGGTTTTTTACGAGTTTTTTATTATTAAAGAGCCACTAACATTGAGTTTTGAAAACAAATGATACAACTATTACTATTACTATTACTATTTGCGTATGGAACTGGAGAGCCGCAACTTGGCATCGAAAGAGCCACATCCGGGTCGCGAGCCGCATGTTGCCGACCCGTGAGTTGTGGATAGATGAAGATAGTGGATATAATGTTTTTGCTATCAACACTGTGTGCTTATGCATGGTTCCGCGGACTGAAGTTTTGGTTAGCACTGTGGTGGATGTTGTAGAGCGGTGCACTGTAAAATGATGACTCTTATCAGCAACGACAATTTGTCTGAAACTAAGGAATTTTCACTTCATTCTAGCGTCGTATCATCATGGCCTATCGCACCACCTGTCTTCATGGCATTTACTTCTAATGTGTCACCATGACAGGGCACCACCACCTGTCAGCATGAGAGGGCACCACCACCTGTCATCATGAGAGGGCACAACCACCACCTGTCATCATGAGAGGGCACCACCATCACCTGTCATAATGAGAGGTCACCACCATCACCTGTCATAATGAGAGGCCACCACCACCACCACCATATGTCATCATGAGAGGGCACCACCACCTGTCATCATGAGAGGGCACCACCACCACCTGTAATCATGAGAGGGCACCACCACCTGTCATTATGAGAGGGCACTACCACCACCTGTCATCATGAGAGTGCACCACCACCACCTGTCATCGTGAGAGGGCACCACCACGACCTGTCATCGTGAGAGGGCACCACCACCACCTGTCATCATGAGGGCACCACCCCCTGTCATCATGAGAGGGCACCACCACCTGTCATCATGAGAGGGCACCACCACCTGTCATCATGAGAGGGCACCACCACCTGTCATCATGAGAGGGCACCACCACCTGTCATCATGAGAGGGCACCACCACCACCTGTCATCATGAGAGGGCACCACCACCACCTGTCATCATGAGAGGGCACCACCACCACCTGTCATCATGAGAGGGCACCACCACGTGTCATCATGAGAGGGCACCACCACCTGTCATCATGAGAGGGCACCACCACCTGTCATCATGACATATCATCATGAAAAGTGTTTCTTATCAGATGCTAACTCCTCTATCCCCCCCCCCAGACCAAACCAAAACACGTTGAATGCAATTATCTTTATGCAATGAGATTCCGTATTTGTGGCTCATTTCTCAAGAGAGATTATCTACTGCAAGTTTGTTCAAATTGTGTACGTACGTGTTCACAAACGTGTGTACATTCGTGTGTATATACGTGTGTGAAAACGTGTATACCAACTTGTGCATAACTTGACACGTTGAAGCGATCGCCTATTCTTCAATCCTGAAAACTGCTTCTCATGACCGCTACCCCCCCCCTTTTCTATCTCATCCTTCTGTGACCCCCTTCCAATCTTACGCCAGGGCAGGGAAATACAAGTTCCTTGACCTGATCTCTCTCTCCCCCCAGATTGCCTGACCATGTTTCCTCATCCCTCCTCTCATACACAACTTTCGCTAAACGGCCATATCCCCCTCCCCCACCCCCACCCCCACCAGCTTTACGTTCACACCCTACAAATCAAATTGGGAATTTTTTCGCCCCTATTTTCCCCCTTTCTTATACCAGGATGAAATAGTAATAAGTTCCAGGGCAATTTCCCCAAGAGGTTCTCCCTCCGTCCCCCCTTCCCCCTCCCTACTCCCCACCCGCCACTACGCTTCCAAACTCAGTTCCGATAAGATGGTACGACATTAAGGTCAGTGCCGGAGAGAGGGGGGTGGGATGTCTAACTGTCCAGATGACCTACTTTGAGAATAAATCCTCCCCGGACAGGGAATTGGTGCCCCTTCCCCCCCCCCTTCTCAGTACAAGAGCAGTTTCTCCAGTTTACTTTCCGGTCACTCACTGACCTTACGGTCATCTTCTGGGACTAATTTAACTATACAATTCTAGAGACAGAGTAAGGAAGAAAAGAAACTTGAGGGTGGGGGGGATAATCTCAAATTAAATACGTCATACGATTTAATCAAGCTATTTTGAACAGAGTTTATTTGTCAGCGAATGGGGACGCAAGGATATTTTAAGGCAGGTCTGAAAATAGCTTCTGTGACATCAACTCCGACCTGCAACATCTGCGTGTTCTCCTGCCCACAGAATTGCGTTGTATGAAATAGAAGATCTACCCATCGAAAGTTTCGCGAATCAAACCTAGTGCAAAATTCTATATTACAATACCGTGTGTGGGAAATAGTGAATTGCAAAACACGAGGTCCCGAATACCAAAGATTCAACACTTCCTTTTAGGGTGCAGAGGGAGGTCATCTGTGCCTCGATCTCACATTCGTAGATGAAGTATCCCCGATCCCTTTTGAATCCTACCCCCGACCACGGCCCACCGCCATTATCAGGCCAACTTTCATCAACGGATTTAGGTTTCATAATCTCCTTCTTCCCCGAGCTGTAAATAGCAGGTAGATATTTCCCGTCTGTCCTCTCTCTGTGTATTAAATTATCATTAATCTGCCGCACTGTTTATATTTCTTATTCGCTTACAGCGCGCGAGCTCGAGGTTAGATGAGTGATACCGCTCGCGCGTGCTCCTGAAATAGCCTTCATGTTGCAATACTTGCCACAACACGTTCTTTTAACAGTTTAACGGGACTGTTTCTTCTACTGGTGTCCGACGCCGACCCCCCCACCCCCCGAAAAAAAATGTTCCCTCTAAGGTTCATTGGTCCGTGTGCAAATTAACAAACTCGTGTGCAAATTAACAAACTCGTGTGCAAAGTTTAACGGCATCCATTTTGTGTATGTGTGTGTATGCACAATATTACTCCCCACCAACACTGATATTATATTATCCTTATCAAGATTTTGCTACGCGGTAATTCTAAAATGCTGCGCGTCGTCAGTCAGATATCTGCGTGGCCACACAATCGCGCAGCTTAAAGGTAAAATCCCCCCCCCCACACCCACATACCCCACGGAGTATAGGAATTGTGGACGTGTAGGTGAAACGATAAAATCACTTTGACATATTTTTAGGGCTGCGGAAATTAACAATTAATTTCTCGATTAAAAAAGTTTTAAGACTTTAACAATTTAATTATTTTTTAACGATTAATCAACCCATCACTTGCAAACATTTTTAATTACTTTTTTTTAAAAATAAAAAATCGCGTCCGATAAATTAACAATTTTGTTTCACGATTACACGAACATTTTGGTTTTAACAATTGACTGACACGAATGTTCAAAATGGTAATAAAGTTTGCCTACCATTAGTACCATGGTTCTGACACTTCACTTACTTATCAAACCAAAGTTTATGGCAGTAATGGAGTCTAACTCAGAGACAGAAAATGTCGACAGCTCTTCTAATGAATTACTGCGTTACAAAATGGAGATGAAAGTCCCTGGAATAATTAACCATCTACAATGGTGGAAACTTAATGAACACCGATATCCGATAATGTCCTTCCTTGCAAAGACCGTTTTGTGCATACCAGTTACCTCAATTCCATGTGAATGATTGTTCAGCTCGGCTGGTTATATTGTCAATTAGACCCGCTCATCACTTGAACAAAATAATGTCAACACACTTGTCTTTTTGCGTAGTTGGTTAAAAGATGACATATAAATGGAGACATTCTAGTGTTATTTAGATTTTTAACCAGAACGTTTAATAGGTGTTACTTATGACATCATAAATTTTAATTTTTGGCTTTAATCGAAATTAACGATTAATTAATCGTTAATTTTCAAAAGTTAACTATTAAATTTAATTTAATTGTTAACAGCCCTACATTTTTTATTTCTATTAATTATTATCCATGATTTATATACTTATTTTATGCATGTGCTAATCAGCCAAATCCTTCCTCGGCTGACTTCATAAATGAGTACTCACAAGACAAAACAATGCCATCAGATCCGAGGTGATGCATTCTATTGTTTAAAGACAACTATGGCCGCGGCGTCCCTTGAACCTATCTCTCAGTTAGTCTTGGAGTCGGACTTCACAGGTTGTCTACAACAGTGGTTCCCAACCTTACTGGGGTGGCGACCCCTTTTTTTTTATAAAAGCCATGTGACGCTCGACCCCCCATGAAATGTAAATAAGTCATCATATTTCCTATATAATAAAAGGCTAAGTTCTGTCCCGTCATCTATAGCAATTGGTCTCTCAAACACACATGAGTCCTACAGCCAATCATATCAAGTTTACGCGGGCGTTCAAAACTAGTTATTTTTGGTGCAGTATTTCTTCCAAGACTTTATTTTGAGTTATGCGCGTTGGGATTTATAGTCAAGAGCTGTTTTTACGAGTAATTTTTTTTAACCTATAATTAATAGTATTTTTGACGTGATGCACATGTATGCCGGTCGAGACGGCTGTTGAAGGGGAGTTAGAACATGCCACCGAACGGTGGCGGAACGTCCTTGGACGGGTTGGTTGCTCGTATATAATAAAAGGCAAGTTTCTGTCCGGTCATCTATAGCGATTGGTCCCTCAAACACATATGACTCCTGCAGCCAATCATATTAAACACGTTACGCCATTTACGCGGACGTTCAAAACGAGTTATTTTTTGGTGCAGTATTTCTTCCAAGACTTTATTTTGAGTTATGCACGTTGGGATTTATAGCCAAACGATCTGTTTTTACGAGTAATTTTTTTAAACTATAATGAATAGTATTTTTGACGCGATACACATGTAATGCCGGTCGAGACGGCTGTTGGAGGGGAGTTACAACATGCCACCAAACGGTGGCGGAACGTCCTTGGACGGGTTTTGTTGCTCGTATTATATAAGTACTTTGTGTACATTTCAGGAATATTACGTATTTATAATACAAGGACAAGTTAGTTGGGCTTTTGAAAAAGGTGGGCGCCGTAGGTGCCCTAAAAAAGTGGGCGCCGCAGCACAACCTAGTTTTCAAAAAAAGTTTTTTAAAGTTATAAAAAATTTGCGTTATAGTTGATATTTTTAGTCGTGGACGACACCAAGAAAACGTGTCGCGACCCCTTTGAGGGAGGCGACCCACAGGTTGGGAACCGCTGGTCTACAACATTTATTTACCCTTAACGCCGCCTGTCATTCAGCACGTTGCTATAACTTCTATCTGATCATTTCTTCTTTACTATCACAATGCGCCCCGTTCTCCACATTTTTTTTAAAAGTGCGTTTAACTGGACAGCGTTTATTACAGTGTTGTCATGTAAAACAATTATGTTATCCAAAGCCACAACAACATGAGCTGAGACTTCCTAAACATGACTTTAAAAAAGAATGTGGAGGAAAGAAGGGGGAAATGCGTATGGCACTAAGGTTTTGTCCTCCCTGGTAAAAGTGAGAAGTTAAGGGGATAGAAATAGAAAGAGACCCAACAAAAAAAAACGTGATGAGGAGGGAGAAAAAAAAAGGGCAGGGGAAAAAAATCCTGTTTCTATTTTGGTTGCTGATGTTCTGGTTTGGGCGTGACCTAGATTTCTAGCCAGGAGAGATAGAAAGGGAAGAGAGGGGGTAAAAAAAAGAAATCGAAGAACTGAGGTGGGGACGTTGTGTGTGTAGCGAGGAGAGAATGGTCGATCGTGGGTGGGGTGTAAATATAGCGCCCTGTGTGGATAATTGCACGGGGTATCGGGTTGGTAGGGCCCCCTCCCCAACTCCTCCTTCTGGGACACGGGCGATCATTTGTAGGTACAGCGTGCTGGGAGGGTATGACGTGGTGGGGTGGGGTGGTTTCAATTGTAATGACCAAACACGTGAGATGCATCGCTATAGGGTTTGTCATTTTTCCAGATAAGAAAACGTCATACATATACATTATCTCTTGGCCGATGCTAGTCGTCTCGAAGTCGTTTTGTTTTTAAAAAATAGACAACTATACCTAACCCAGACCCTAAAACTACAACCTTAAAAAAAAAGACTCAAACGAAAATCTTTTTCTATTTTAATTTAAAAAATAGACAACTAAACCTAACCCAGACCCTAAAACTGAAACTACAACCTTTAAAAAAAAGACTCAAACGAAACTCGAACCTCCACAAGAATCTAATGTCCTAACCGTGAGACCACAGAAGCTCATGAATCGTAAGAATTTTTAAAAATCTTATATCAAATTGGCAAGAAAAGCAGTATCGATGCTAAAAGTTTGAACTTCGAGACGAGCAGTATCGATGCTACTTCGAGACGAGCAGACACTTTCTTATCTCTTTGCGTAGCGTTGCTATTTGTAGTCAATGTTTTCCTAAAATTCAGAAGTAAGAACACAAAAAAGATTAGCAAAAATTGTTTAGTAGGATAACGTTGTGAATAAACTTTTGCTGGTTAATATTAGCGTATAATTAACAAAAGCGTTTGATATGAGTGATGGCAAAATGCCCGTATATTTGTTATGAAATTGGTCCAACTGAATATTTCTTTTAATGGTTCACCGACAAAACGGCCCCGACAAATGGGCTCCGACATAACGGCCCCGACAAAACGGTCCTCGACTAATAGATGGACTACTAGGAAAAAAATACAATCAAATATTATATTCCTATTACTCACCTATTCAGTGTCAGGTTTAGCTCACAATAAACAATAATAATGACACCACAAGAATGAATTTAATAGCATGTACTCGATATGGTACCAAGTTACGTTTGTTTGTTGACAAGAATTATATAATAACATCACAAGAAATAATTTTACAATTTTACCACTTTTTTAAGGGTGAAAAAGTTGTAAAAAAAAACTTAAAATGCAAATTTTTTACAAAATATTTTGTTAAAAAATGTCAACAATTTGTCAGGGGCCGTTTTGACTGGTCACCTCTTTTAATAGATTCCCGCCATAAAATGTTAGGGTTTGTAGTTGTGGACTTGTTCATTTCCTGAATCATCACGTGATCACGATGTTAAACAGTTCAACTCTAACATGCTGTCATCACGACCATGTTAAACAGTTCAACTGTAACATGCTGTCATCATGATGATGTTAAACAGTTCAACTCTATCATGCTGTCATCATGACGATGTTAAATAGTTCAACTCTAACATGCTGTCATCATGACGATGTTAAACAGTTCAACTCTAACATGCTGTCATCACCATGTTAAACAGTCCAACTCTAACGTGCTGTCACCACGATGTGAAACAGTTCAACTCTAACGTGCTGTTGTTCATCTGCTCTCTTCTTCGTGTGTTTATTAAAGTTCCACGATCAATAAAATAACCTGATCATTTTGGTTCCGGTAATTATTATTAATAAAACATGTTTATAGGGGATGAACTTTTTTTAAGCATTTCAGGATCAGAGCCACAGTCTGCAATTTAAGAACCGGTTTAAATAAACAATGTGTTCGTTGTTTTTTTATAACTGAAGGAAGGAAAAATAAGTAGAGCGTAGGGCGATGCCGTCGAAAAGCCTATTTATAAAAGATTCAAACTACCAACTGGAACTATTACATCACAACGGTGACGTTGATAACAACAGAACATAAAGAACACCCTAAACAGATGGGGGCCATTGGGGGGGGGTGTGGTAGTAGAGAAAGGGGCGTATGGGAAGCTGTGTTGACACGAATGTACTTTAACGGGCATGTTGTGAATATCTTTTTCCGTTGCATTTCCGTGCGATAAACTCCCAACCCCCACCTCCCTCTCTTTCTGTGGACCGTGGGAGGGGGGTGGTTGGAGGAGCTGTTCGCCCTGGCACATTTTGTCATACAATGGAGAGGAGGCATTTTCTTCCCTTCGAGAGGAGGAGGAAAAAACTTACGTGGCTCACTGGGGGTGTGGGTAACCCTAAGCTTACATATACCCCCCACCCCCGCACAACCCATTTACTTTTAGTGTTAAGCTCTTCCGTCGTGTCAGGAAATCAGGACAAATAGAACACTCGCGTAAATAACTACAACACTCGCGTAAATAACTACAACACTCGCGAAAATAACTACAACACTCGCGTAAATAACTACAACACTCGCGTAAATAACTACAATACTCAATTAGATAACTATAATACACACGTAAATATCTACAGCCCTCACACAAATAACGTCATAATAATAAACATATCGTATTTCAGCTCGGTTCATGAAAACTCGTCTTCACCTCGGTAACTTTGAACGCTCAAAATATGACGCTCTCAGCGAGATTTGGGGGTGGGGCGGGGGAAGTAGTTTTAAAACATTGATGTCAGAAAATGTAATACTGTCAAAATTTGGGGGGGGGGTAAGTTAAATTTGCCCCGTCTTTGCCAAAAGTTAGTAAGGGACACGTGCTCGGCACGCGACTTCATCTCCTCGAGATGTACACATCTCAACACTGTATCTGATCTTATGGCATGATTCATGCTGCATCGTACGCATTCCTGTGCCGATATGTGGATTAGATTAGTCCCCACATTCCTTGGTGTGTCTGTAGAAGAGAGGCCGGTCGGTACCCATGGCATGGAAATGTTACAGTATACGTCACATGTGTATCTTTTAATTAAGATTTACACAATCCTAAATTTGATAACAACGAAAGAAAACATTTAGAGGGGTAGTTTGTTTATTTATTTATTTTGTTTAAGATAAAGGTACCAACCACAGATAAAGGTACCAACCACAGATAAAGGTACCAACCACAGATAAAGGTACCAACCACAGATAAAGGTACCAACCACAGATAAAGGTACCAACCACAGATAAAGGTACCAACCACAGATAAAGGTACCAACCACAGATAAAGGTACCAACCACAGATAAAGGTACCAACCACAGATAAAGGTACCAACCACAGATAAAGGTACCAACCACAGATAAAGGTACCAACCACAGATAAAGGTACCAACCACAGATAAAGGTACCAACCACAGATAAAGGTACCAACCACAGATAAAGGTACCAACCACAGATAAAGGTAACAACCACAGATAAAGGTACCAACCACAGATAAAGGTACCAACCACAGATAAAGGTACCAACCACAGATAAAGGTACCAACCACAGATAAAGGTACCAACCAGAGATAAAGGTACGAACCACAGATAAAGGTACCAACCACAGATAAAGGTACCAACCACAGATAAAGGTACCAACCAGAGATAAAGGTACCAACCAGAGATAAAGGTACCAACCACAGATAAAGGTACATACCAGAGATAAAGGTACCAACCACAGATAAAGGTACCAACCACAGATAAAGGTACCAACCACAGATAAAGGTACCAACCACAGATAAAGGTACCAACCACAGATAAAGGTACCAACCACAGATAAAGGTACCAACCACAGATAAAGGTACCAACCACAGATAAAGGTACCAACCACAGATAAAGGTACCAACCACAGATAAAGGTACCAACCACAGATAAAGGTACCAACCACAGATAAAGGTACCAACCAGAGATAAAGGTACCAACCACAGATAAAGGTACCAACCAGAGATAAAGGTACCAACCTAAGATAAAGGTACCAACCACAGATAAAGGTACCAACCAGAGATAAAGGTACCAACCAGAGATAAAGGTACCAACCACAGATAAAGGTAC
Source organism: Ampullaceana balthica (assembly GCA_944989445.1). Classification (NCBI taxonomy): domain Eukaryota; kingdom Metazoa; phylum Mollusca; class Gastropoda; family Lymnaeidae; genus Ampullaceana; species Ampullaceana balthica. The sequence goes on from CALYLW010000117.1 coordinate 564,463, forward strand.
CAACCACAGATAAAGGTACCAACCAGAGATAAAGGTACCAACCACAGATAAAGGTACGAACCACAGATAAAGGTACCAACCACAGATAAAGGTACGAACCACAGATAAAGGTACCAACCACAGATAAAGGTACCAACCACAGATAAAGGTACCAACCAGAGATAAAGGTACCAACCACAGAAAAAGGTACCAACCAGAGATAAAGGTACCAACCAGAGATAAAAGTACCAACCACAGATAAAGGTACCAACCAGAGATAAAGGTACCAACCAGAGATAAAGGTACCAACCAGAGATAAAGGTACCAACCAGAGATAAAGGTACCAACCAGAGATAAAGTTACCAACCACAGATAAAGGTACGAACCACAGATAAAGGTACCAACCACAGATAAAGGTACCAACCACAGATAAAGGTACCAACCACAGATAAAGGCACCAACCAGAGATAAAGGTACCAACCAGAGATAAAGGTACCAAACAGAGATAAAGTTACCAACCACAGATAAAGGTACCAACCACAGATAAAGGTACCAACCACAGATAAAGGCACCAACCAGAGATAAAGGTACCAACCAGAGATAAAGGTACCATCCACAGATAAAGGTACCAACCAGAGATAAAGGTACCATCCACAGATAAGGTACCAACCAGAGATAAAGGTACCAACCACAGATAAAGGTACCAACCACAGATAAAGGTACCAACCACAGATAAAGGTACCAACCACAGATAAAGGTACAAACCACAGATAAAGGTACCAACCAGAGATAAAGGTACCAACCACAGATAAAGGCACCAACCACAGATAAAGGTACGAACCACAGATAAAGGTAACAACCACAGATAAAGGTACCAACCACAGATAAAGGTATGAACCACAGATAAAGGTACCAACCACAGATAAAGGTACGAACCACAGATAAAGGTAACAACCACAGATAAAGGTACCAACCACAGATAAAGGTACGAACCACAGATAAAGGTGCCAACCAGAGATAAAGGTAACAACCACAGATAAAGGTACCAACCAGAGATAAAGGTAACAACCACAGATAAAGGTACCAACCACAGATAAAGGTACCAACCACAGATAAAGGTACCAACCACAGATAAAGATACCAACCACAGATAAAGGTACCAACCACAGATAAAGGTACCAACCACAGATAAAGGTACCAACCACAGATAAAGGTACCAACCATGTCCATAAACCCTCATATCGTTGTATAATTTTTAATCCAAATATATAACATTTGAAAACTCTTTGTAATTTGAACCTTAAAGAAACAGTCAACGGCAGCTTTAAGTTATATGATTGATTTTCTATTTAATGTGATATTTTGTTGACTTTTTTTTCTTCACTTTATTATTAACGAGCAACAAAGCCCGTCCAAGGACGTTCCGCCACCGTTCGGTGGCATGTTGTAACTCCCCTCCAACAGCCGTCTCGACCAGCATTACATGTGTATCTCGTCAAAAATACTATTCATTATAGTTAAAATAAATAACTCGCAAAAACAGAGCTTTTTGCTATAAATCCCAACGCGCATAACTCAAAATAAAGTCTTGGAAGAAATACTGCACCAAAAATAACTCGTTTTGAACGTCCGCGTAAAGGGCGTAAACGTGTTCAATATGATTGGCTGTAGGAGTCATATGTGTTTGAGGGACCAATCGCTATAGATGACCGGACAGAAAGGACAGAAACTACCTTTTATTATATAAGGATAATCATATTTATGATAAACTTGGCGAATAAAGAACGTTTTGCTCAGATGAAAATACATGTACTTAGCTTTCATTCAAAGGCACAGTTAACATAAGAGTTTAGAAATGTTATACATATTCGACCAACATAAGGATTGGTGACAACCAATAACTACTACTTTACTCTGTGACTACACTTTCATAGACTGAGCGGTAGTGTGAGGTGGCTAGCGTTAGTGTAAGGTGGCTGGTGTCAGTGTAAGGTGGCTATTGTTAGTGTGAGGTGGCTTGTGTTAGTGTAAGGTGGCTGGTGTCCGTGTAAGGTATCTATTGTTAGTGTGAGGTGGCTAATAATAATTACCGACTTTTAATTCCATCATCCTCACTTGAGATTATAGGCGCATCCCATTATTAGCACACAAAAAACTTTTCAACATCAAAACACGATGAGTGTTTGTCTTTAAGTGCTTTTGGAGTCCGCACCAAGAAATGGCTGCGCACACTCAAGTCATCTGAGATGGGATTATGTTGATTTCTCTACCGATGGGATTTTGTTGATTTCTCTGCCGATGGGATTTTGTTGATTTCTCTGCCGTGGTTGCCAATGAGATTGCGTTTGATCCCCTTGTTGGAGGCCAATTGTTTTTACACTGGGCCGTGCAGGATTTGAGGGTGATACTGAGAACGTCGAGGTCAAGGGTCAGAGGTTGGTGACCATGGCGGCACTCAAGCCAATCCATTTTCACTACTTTCAAAGATTAACTCAAATGGGACCCCTCTTCAGGAGCTTAGAGAACCCGCGGAATGCCGATATTGGACCTTCTTCTGGAACAAAAACAAAACATCTGACGAGGCAGTGGTCTTACAACTCAAAGGAGAGTGAGCGTTACTTCCTTTAAGAGATAAATAGGATTGATACAGGAACGCAACCCAGTACAATTGTGCGGGGCCGCGCAGCTTAAAGTGAACATTGGTGCTGTGTAATATAATATAATATCCGTCTTAAAATAGTGCACACAAAAAACATGGATGCTTTCCAACTTTCAACACGAGATTGTTATTTTGCACACCACAAGGGTCAACGAATCTTAGAGGGAACATTGGTTATCACAGCATCTCATCTATGTAAACCACTCCTAACCACGATAGCTGTACAGCTTTACTTAATAAGTAAAATAAAACAACCCCGTAAAAACAAAGTTTTTGACTATAAATCCCTTATATATGAGACATAACTAAAAGTATTGATTATGTTCAAACGCGACAAACATTTACAGACTGACACCGAGTGATATCCCCTGGCTTTAAAACCGGGGGAAGGGACGGGAGGAGGTGTGGACATCGACGGGTGGCGTCAATGCGTGAACTCAACTGGCATTTGAAAGAAAAACAATAACAAACCGTGAATTTGAATTACATATGTTATATAGTGATAAACTAAAAATGCATTAATTTAATTACGGTACGTTCGATCGATCTGACATTTTGATACGATGCATTGTTAGGTGACACGAATCTATGTGCCAAATTTCAGCTCGATGGCATCACGGGAAGTGGGTCATTTTTTACTTTTGTTTTTCCACCCGACGACGAACGACAGACAAGATTTCGAAATTAATATAAGGGATTTAAATACACTTGCTTTTGTTCATTAATCACCATTGGGGCAGGAGAGTGTTTGAAATCATTACAAAGTTCTCATCCCTTCAGTCCGAAGTAAACTCCGAAATAACGGAGTCTAAAACCGGATACGCGTGAAAGTTCCCGAGGATCACTGATTTGTGGGCGTCATAGAGAACAGTAACGCAGGAAAGGGTAACAACCCACAACAGATACTGGCTGGGGAAACAGTCAAAGCCCGTAAGAACCAGAGGAACAAACGCTCGTAGGACAAAAGAAGACGTAGAGGAAGGGAGAATCGAAGTGACCGCTAATCGATACCACTAATTCCAGCACTTCGTTATCTTGACTTTCTAAGGGAACGGAGGGAGCATGGGGAAATCGATTCCACAAATTCCAGCACTCTTACCGTTGGTTTTCAGCAATCATCGAACAGCTAGTGATCGATAATAGTAATTCCCCGGATGGAATTGTGCCCGTTTCGACATACAGAGTAACTACAAATCAATAGCGCGAACTTCAGCTGACTATTGAGTTACCCGTTACACCTCTTTGGTGCATTTCATGCAATGAAGATTTACACTACAGTGTTATAAAGTAAATTTTAAAAAAACCAAGTGATATAATAGAGTGGATCCAGTGGAAGACGGATGACAGCAAGGGAAAGATACATGTTCAAAACAAGAGAGGGGTGCGAGTATAGCTATGACGACGTCCCTATGGGTCTAAGCCCCGACGGTGGTGTTTCAAATTGACGGAAAATGGGAAACGCGTATCTGGTGAAATGGGAGGTTAGGGATTCGTTGCATTAGGGTTTGCGAGTTACCTCCTTAGTGAGGGGTGGGGGTTCGTGGTTGGGGCGCAGGGGAGCCTAAACTCCCTGCAGAATATCCTGAGTCTAGTTTCTGGGTCATTAACTGTTTGCTTCTTAAATTATCGTATATTCTAGTTGTTCTGACTTCCGGTGATTTGATTTCAGGTAATGAAATCCGCAATATTCCATACCCAGACGTCGATCAATGTAAGAGTTTGGTCTCTGCCAGTACGGGGGGGGGGATTTTATTGTTACTCACTAACAGCTCTTAAATAAACCACTCAAGTTCATCGGCGCAGCATGTGGTGTTGGTGCCGCCCTGTGCGAGCTGAAGTTTTACACCCGTCCTCCTTTACTCTTCCACGAAATAAGCTTGTTCGTAAGCCAATAAAATGTGATGATAAAATGGCATTTAAAACTCCAGTTCTTTTGAGGATGTGAGATCAAGAATTTATATTGTACGGCTTGGAATTTATTTTGAGTGGATAAAACAGTTGGAGATATTAACATTTTCATTTTTAACAGCTGGATGTGGTTGACGCATGGCTTAATCAATCATCCACGATTTTTAAGCTATGGATATATTTGAGGGCTTGAAGAACAATCCCCAAAAGTTTGGCATACATGGAGCAAATGAAAGTTAAGACTAGATATTTGAATCGATTTGTGTGAAGATGTGGTAGTGAGGCTGCGTGGCAGTGAGGCTGTGTGGCAGTGAGGCTGTGTGGCAGTGAGGCTGCGTGGCAAGCGCGAGGTGTCAATGGGCTGACGACAAATACCTCAAACCTGACACTCACGTGACGTTTGTCATAAACAATGGGGTCACTGGCCTGGCCTGACCCTGTTGAACTCATAGTTCATGAACTATTTATCCCAGTAAAGACTTTCCGAAAGACCAGTTCTCCGAATGTAAGAAATTAGTCATAAGTTAAGTATGATTTCAAGAGCAAGCTGTTTTTCTTTGAAAATTTCTCTTATTTTGGCTATTGTTTTTATTTTTGCATTTATTTTTGGGGGTGATGCAATTTCCCTTCTGCAGTTGGTTCATAATTTGTTATATGAGTTTGATTTGTAGATATATTTTATTTATACATCTTATTTTTATATTTTCTCTATGTAGGGAGAATTTGTTTTTTGTTTTTAATTTATTTACAATACACAGCAAATTATTGTATAAAAAAATCTCATACGTTCTTTTGCTTAAACTGTGTTTGATATGGGACTTGACTTAAACATATTTAGTTAAATGTATGCCTGACATTTGCTTAGTAGTAGGCCGGGTGATGAAGGTCTGAAATTTGTTTAAGAGTGGATTTAACATTGTTAATTTTTAGATAAAATGTTGAATAGAAAATATTTCAGCTCCAAATTGTCAACAAAGAAAAATGATGAGCTTTAGAAAATTTTGGGATTATACATGAAAGTTTATATAACATTTAAAGGGAGTGGTTAGAAATGCCATAGCATGTCTACAATTATACAAAAGTATTGAAATAATATAATTTATAGCGTATATCATAAGAATTAATCCATTAGTGCCTCAGTTTCAAATATTTCCGCATGGAGCGTGTCTGAAATCCTGTGCAGGATAAGCGGACTCGTTGAACTCCAATTCCCCCAAGCTTTATGTCAAAGCTGCTGTAATTACTGCGGGTATTTCCATTTCTCTGATGTATTTTCCGCGCAAATCAAACATATCGTCATCACGTCACACAATGGTTGCCTCATTGTACCAAGTGTAAATATGTTTTTTGCCACTTTATTTGTCGCCGATCCCATACCACTTGAACGTACATTCATTGGTGAAGCTCATCCTGAATCACAGGGGCATGACGGAGTTGCCGGCCCTGCACAGTGGGCGAGTCCAAGTGTTAAATTAGTTTAACTGCTCATGGGTTGATGCATGTGTGAGAAAAATGTGTGTGTGGGGTGTGGTCGGTGTAAACTGTACCATACATGTGTGTGTGTGGGGGGTATGGTCGGTGTAAACTGTACCATACATGTGTGTGTGGGTTGTGGTCCATGTAAACTGTACCATACTTAAGTACTTATTCATCACAGAAGTCGTGAATATTTATAAAATAAACTGTAATATTGCACCGGTTGGGCCTGGGGGCCCTTATTGTTTTTTTAAAATTATTTTAAATTACACGCTATATACATATTATTTTATTCATCCGATCGCCATTAAAATTTGCGATTTTGAGTACACTGCCACGAAAATTTAAGGCATATTTTAATTTTTTTTTAATTTCCACTTATTGGTTTCTTTGAATTTCCTTTCTTCCGAGGTCGTTATAGCGTGCGGCGGGTAGGTTAGTATCTTATTAAAAAAATCAATTTTTGAGGAGGATGAATTACTCTCATTGTTGTAAGAGTCGTTGTTAATAATGTTCTTATATGATATGTTGTAAGAGTCGTTGTTAATAATGTTCTTATATGATATGTTGTAAGAGTCGCTGTTAATAATGTTCTTATATGATATGTTGTAAGAGGCGTTGTTAATAATGTTCTTATATGATATGTTGTAAGAGGCGTTGTTAATAATGTTCTTATATGATATGTTGTAAGAGGCGTTGTTAATAATGTTCTTATATGATATGTTGTAAGAGTCGTTGTTAATAATGCTCTTATATGATATGTTGTAAGAGGCGTTGTTAATAATGTTCTTATATGATATGTTGTAAGAGGCGTTGTTAATAATGCTCTTATATGATATGTTGTAAGAGGCGTTGTTAATAATGTTCTTATATGATATGTTGTAAGACCAGGCGAAGGTGACTGTTGTTTTTTTAAAATATTATTATTATTTTTACGTATTTTAAATTAAATTTGTTTTTAAAAGGAAGATAATGACATCGTGTGTTTGATACAACGAATAAAATATTAGCTCATAATTGTAAAAAACAATAAAACATAATCGTTACGTTTGTATGTTTGAAAACGTAAACGGTGACAAGTTGAGGAAAAACCCACACCAACAACTAAGTGATAATCAAAGATGTAAGGGCAAAATAGAGATTTAAAGGTAACTCTAAGATGTAAGGGCAAAATAGAGATGTAAAGGTAACTCTAAGATGTAAGGGCAAAATAGAGATGTAAAGGTAACTCTAAGATGTAAGGGCAAAATAGAGATTTAAAGGTAACTCTAAGATGTAAGGGAAGTTAAGCGATGTAATTATAGAAAGTGCGGTTTCGACACCGTCTGGACTAGTCACAACAAAGTTTGACAATTTTACATACGTAATATTACATCTAAATATGTTTTTGAGCTGTTGCAATACCATGTCTATTTATACTGGACTTAGAGTTACCGATGTAAATATGTTTTTATACATAAATATTTTTTTCTAAAAGCAAAAGAACTATATATTAACAATATAAAAGCCCAAGTCACTCACTGTCTACGTAACGCTGAGGGACATAGTACAACAGTCCATAGCAGTTTAAAAAAGCGTGTGGTGTTTCTCACCGTAAAATATTAAATGACGTAATTGTTTGAGCTTATATTTTAATACTAGGGGTTGTAGGGCGCTTACGGAATCCACTTTTTTTCAACAGCCCAAGTAACCTATCCTTGTTTGATAAATACAAAATATTATACTTCTTGAAATGTACACAAAGTATTTTATAATTATAAATCCTCAAATCCTCTTTTTACATCGTTCCCTTTTCCAAATTTAAAATATAAGCTAAAATAATGACGTCGTATAATATTTTTTTAAGGCGAGTCCTTAATTTATAATTATTTTGCACACCTACTGATGTGCACTTTGTTTGGGGAATATTAACAATGTTAGCTCAAACAATGACGTAATAGCATAGAGTTATGGATCCAATGATCTAGTGACTTGGGCTATTATATTGTTTATAGTACAACAGTCCATAGCAGTTAAAAAAGCGTGTGATTTTTCTCGCCGTGTTGTACCCAGAGTGAGAGTGTTGTACCCAGAGTGAGAGTGTTGTACCCAGAGTGAGTGAGAGTGTTGTACCCAGAGCGAGAGTGTTGTACCAAGAGTGAGTGAGAGTGTTTTACCCAGAGGGAGTGAGAGTGTTGTACCCACTGTGTTAGAAGTGGTCATGTGTTACAACTGACACAATGACCACCGACCTGTCACGTGACATAACAATGTCCTTTATCCGTAGTTTTGGCCTCAAGTGCTCTCACGAGTGTCTGGTCTATTTATAGCTTTGTATTTGACGGCTGTTTGAATCGTTCGGCAGTGAAGTGGGCACCTGTGATGGTCCACTTGTCGGGTCACGTGCTACCCATTCTTATGACGAATTTCGTAACGTGACTTGTTCAGACATGTTGAAAAGGTCATGACGAAGTTACTGTAAATATAAAAACAACAGACGAAATTTGTAAGTTTTAAGTTCTTGCTATGATAATGGATCAGGAAATGCGTAGCAAAGTTATATATAGCATCATTGTACCCAATGGCGTGTGTCTGTTGTGGAGTTGCACCCAATGGTGTATGTCTGTTGTGGAGTTGCACCCAATGGTGTATGTCTGTTGTGGAGTTGCACCCAATGGTGTATGTCTGTTGTGGAGTTGCACCCAATGGTGTATGTCTGTTGTGGAGTTGCACCCAATGGTGTATATCTGTGGTGGAGTTGCGACTAATGGTGTATGTCTGTAGTGGAGTTGCGACTAATGGTGTATGTCTGTAGTCGAGTTGCGACTAATGGTGCATGTCTGTAGTGGAGTTGCGATTAATGGTGTATGTCTGTAGTGGCGTTGCGACTAATGGTGTATGTCTGTGCTGGATTTCCGACCAATGGTGTATGAGTGTGTTGGAGTTGCGACTGATGGTGTATGTCTGTGGTGTAGTTGCGACCATTGGTGTATGTCTGTGGTGGAGTTGCACCCAATTATGTAAGTGTGTGATTGAGCTCAACCCAACTGTGAATATCTGTTTATGTATGTAAGGACAATATGAGCCGGCTATTGCCATTATTTGGTGCAAGGTTTTCACGTTGTAAAACTGGATGCCGTTTGGAGACTTTGCAAAATTTCTTAATGTGTATCTCAAATTTTTATCTTTAAAAATCGGGTGGAATATATAATAGCTACTAATTTTCTATTGAGGCATAAAGAGAATTATAGCAACATTAAATAATATTACCAACATTAAAATAAGCCTACAAATTTATATTTACTATTTACATTAAATTTCGTTCCTTCATGTCTGTATGTTATTATGTCATTCCCCCCCCCCTTTCCGTACTTGGTTGATTTTGTTACTGCCTATCACTCTGTTATAGACTTTGTTATTGTCTGTTATTACGTTATAGATTTATTTCATGTCTGTTATTATGTTATAGATTTAGTTCATGTCTGTTATTCTGTAGACTCTGTTCCTCCCGGTTAATGATTAAGTCCAAAAATACCGTCTCATGTCTTGCCTCATCCCCAGCTTGAAAAACAACAAGTAATCGATACGCGTCATGGTACCGCCCACCAAGTGTTCATCGATCTCTTCTACACTTCAGTGCAGCGCATACTCTCAATTCTGCGTCAAGAACTGCGGAGTTGCAGACCCGACTCCAGATAATTCCTAAAATGAAGACGTGTAACAGATTTTAATCAGCCATATAATGTAGAAATCGAATCCCTCCAACCCAGTGACGTCATGTTCTGGTGTGATTTCGGGCAATTTTCTCGGCACAAAGCAAATACGCCCAAGTCTCCACACATTTTTTGTCCCATTACAGACACTCCTTCTGAACAGAAGATCTGTCTGTTGGCAAATGACGCAGCGTTCACAGGCCACGGCGGCTATGATGGGATTGTTTGGCAGCCACCTTTGTTTTTTTTTCTATCTAGTATCAGGTACTCATTGGCATCTGGGTGGACTCTGGTACACCATTAGCCACGGGAACAATGGGTGGACTCTGGTACACCATTAGCCACGGGAACAATGGGTGGACTCTGGTACACCATTAGCCACGGGAACAATGGGTGGACTCTGGTACACCATTAGCCACGGGAATAATGGGTGGACTCTGGTACACCATTAGCCACGGAAACAATGGGTGGACTCTGGTACACCATTAGCCACGGGAACAATGGGTGGACTCTGGTACACCATTAGCCACGGGAACAATGGGTGGACTCTGGTACACCATTAGCCACGGGAACAAATTCCTGCCTTCGCAAAGATTCGAACTTGTTACTTGTAGTAGCTGATACCTTTAAAAAAGACATTAGTAACATTTTTTGTGTGTGGATCAGTTTGGATCTAGAGGAAAAAAAAACGCCATCGCACCAGTGGTAGAGCCATCTTCAGAAAACTGACTTATCTAAAGAAATACCCACAACAATGTGTTTGAGAACCCTCGTGGAAGATATCTGTCAATACATCAAAAGAGCAGACGAAGGTATCGTCATGACATTATGATGACATTTAATTTTTATTGTATGGAGAGATAAGTAGCAAAACCTTCAAGTCCCGCACAACAACGGTTCTCAAAAGGCTATTGCAGAGGGCTACGATAAACGTCTTCTGATATTTCCATAAGAAACATAATCTTAGTCCGAGGCCTTAAATTATATACTTAGGGAGGAGGGGGGAACTTAGATAAGGTCAATTTGACCCCGCCCCCCACACCAAAAAAAAGACAAACAATTTGCTAGTTGACACAGAGATGTACCCAAAGAATATTTCTAATACCTAGTTTAGAACCGCCGCTGGGTCGTTATGTTATTAAGTAAACTATAGCCATATAATAGATGGCAAGGGTCTTCAGGAAACAGTTTCTCAACGTAATATCCCTCTAGCCTGGGGTCTCAAACTTGAGCAGAGGGCCCCGAGACCTGATCACAGATCAACAATAATTATTTTTTGAATGTTTTCCTCTTCAACATCCCGAAGACTTATTTTGAAATGTCCAAGCCTGCAGATATTAACCTGTGACTGTTTGATTTCTTTGTCTGATTCCTTTGATGGACAAGTTGTTTGCTTTGATTGGTTGGACCTGGGGAAGAACGACAATCGCGTTAACTTAAGTTAAAGTGGTGTTATCGAACTCATCATATAGTAGTTAGGATTCAATTCTTTAGGCCTTAGCCGGAAGGTTGAGTTAAAAGTGGGAATCGAGAGGTACATGGTTTGCGTTGAAAGATGGAGAAAATAATAAACATGAATGAGAAAGAGTTATAGAGAAATGAGAAAGATCATTAGAGACATAGAACAGATACAAGGGAAAGAGATAGAGGTTAATAAATGTATTGGATTATGAAAGATACAGAGAGAGAGAAAGATAGAGGGAGACAGATGATTAGTGGGAGAGAAATAGAGAGAGAGAGAGTGAGATAGAAGAAAGGTGGTAGAGAACGGAGAGAGAGGGGGAAGGAAAGAAGGGGAGAGAGAACGGGACAGAGAGAGAGAGAGAGAGAGAGAGAGAGAGAGAGAGAGAGGGGGAGGGAGGGGGGAGGGGGAGTGATAGAGAGGGGGAGCGAGTAAAAGTAAATAAAAAATAGAGCAGGGAGGATTCGGGAAAAAAAAGATAGCAAAGATAAGCTTCTAAAAAAATACAAATTGGTGAGTGTGCATGGCACCAGGAGAGATTTTTTTCCCTTTCATGACGAGTTCTTTGTTACCTGGGCACAGTGCTAGACCTGGTATTTACCGTTCTTTGTTCCAGCCCTGCAGACCCAGATACTCTTTCCCAGGTGTAGGGGACGTGACGGCACAAAAATTGTGTAAATAAAACAGTATAATTTAAGTCGTTGGTGGATGGGCGTTTGTTGGTGGATGGGCGTTTGTTGGTGGATGGGCATTGGTTGGTGGATGGGCGTTTGTTGGTGGATGGGCATTGGTTGGTGGATGGGCATTGGTTGGTAGATGGGCATTGGTTGGTGGATGGGCATTGGTTGGTGGATGGGCGTTGGTTGGTGGATGGGCGTTGGTTTGTGGATGGGCATTGGTTGGTGTATGGGCATTTGTTGGTGGATGGGCATTGGTTGGTGGATGGGCATTTGTTGGTGGATGGGCATTTGTTGATGGATGGGCGTTTGTTGGTGGATGGGCATTGGTTGGTGGATGGGCATTGGTTGGTGGATGGGTATTAGTTGGTGGATGGGCATTTGTTGGTGGATGGGAATTGGTGGATGGGCGTTTGTTGGTGGATGGGCATTGGTTGGTGGATGGGAATTGGTGGGTGGGCGTTTGTTGGTGGATGGGAATTGGTGGATGGGCGTTTGTTGGTGTATGTGCATTGGTTGGTGGATGGGAATTGGTGGATTAGCGTTTTTGGTGGATGGGCATTGGTTGGTGGATGGGCATTTGTTGGTGGATGGGCGTTTGTTGATGGGTGGGCGTTTTTGGTGGATGGGCATTGGTTGGTGGATGGGCATTGGTTGGTGGATGTACATTGGTTGGTGGATGGGTATTGGTTGGTGGATGGGCATTTGTTGGTGGATAGGAATTGGTGGATGGGCGTTTGTTGGTGGATGGGCATTGGTTGGTGGATGGGAATGGTGGATGGGCGTTTGTTGGTGGATGGGCATTGGTTGGTGGATGGGAGTTTGTTGGTGGATGGGAATTGGTGGATGGGCGTTTGTTGGTGGATGGGCATTTGTTGGTGGATGGGCATTTGTTGGTGGATGGGAATTGGTGGATGGGCGTTTGTTGGTGGATGGGCATTGGTTGGTGGATGGGAGTTTGTTGGTGGATGGGAATTGGTGGATGGGCGTTTGTTGGTGGATGGGCATTTGTTGGTGGATGGGCATTGGTTGGTGGATGGGCGTTTGTTTGTGGATGGGCATTGGTTGGTGGATGGGCATTGGTGGATGGGCATTGGTGGATGGGCATTGGTTGGTGGATGGGAATTGGTGGAAGGGCATTGGTTGGTGGATGGGAATTGGTGGATGGGCATTTGTTGGTGGAAGGCCATGTGAGGTGTACGGGCATTATTTGGTGGATGGAGATGTGTCGGGCTGAATGTCAGTAGTAGATCGGCTAAGGTGCTGGTCAACATTGGACATGGACGATCACCTGGAGCTGCTGGTGGATAAAGTCGTTTTCACATCTTTCAAAGTTCTTGTCATTACACATTTTCTCATTTAATGCGTGTGTACAATTATAACAATATGGCTCCCTCTAACGTTCGTTGGTATGTGTACAAAATAACGAACGCTAGTGCAAAGTTAAATACCATCTATTTAACTTCCCCCCCCCCACAATATTTTAGCGGCGTCAGCCTCACAGCCACGCAGCTTAAAGGGAAAAGTTGCTCTCAAGACCACTCACTGTATGAATAGATTTTTTTTTAAAGGACAACTCCGCAGTGATATTTCGCTACAGTCGAAGAAACAGGTGAAATCAGCCTTGCCGATGGTCTGATGCTTGTGTTAACGGTGAACTTTCGTTCCATAATATTTTGAAATGTTGCTGACGTGAGGGTGGTGCAAGGATTAGGTAATAAATGATCATTGTATTATGTTCTAAATTTCAGCAATTATTTCCGAATAAGTACTGAATTTTTTCAAACTCGCGTTATGGTGCCTCTATGCAAATACATCATCACACAGTTTCATATATATTTTTTTTTCAAACGACCGCCCTTGTTTTCCGAGTCCTAGATATTACAGTCATACGTTTCTACCGTCAGAGCCATGTATCCACTATTGTGTAAGCCCCCCAACCCCACAAGGTCACTACGCCCTACGTCTGAGCGCCCGTTGATTGGGGCTTATTATGGGCTCTAACGGAATGGACTGTGTGTGTGGACGGGAGCTTAGGAAAGAGGAAAAATCTGCTACGTAAGACTTAATCATTCGTTGTGCTTCTTGTTTCTTAAAAAAAAGGAAAGGAGTCTTTCCCAAACAAACCTGGATCTCCTTTTCTTTTTTGCACAGTATAAACCAATTAAATTCCAATGCTGATGATAATGGTTGGGTGGGTTGCCGATCACTTGGCAACAGAGCGCATGCGGATCACCTGAGTGGAACAATCGATTATTCAAGCCTTGATATAGGATGTGATGATGTGGAGAATAGGGCTGCGAAATAAGGAGTGCGTGATGGGGACTGTGTTTGATGGGGACTGTGTTTGATGGGGACTGTGTTTGATGGGGACTGTGTTTGATGGGGACTGTGTTTGATGGGGACTGTGTTTGATGGGGACTGTGTTTGATGGGGACTGTGTTTGATGGGGACTGTGTTTGATGGGGACTGTGTTTGATGGGGACTGTGTTTGATGGGGAGATTCAGTACTGGCTGGGGACAGTGCGTGATGGTTATGTGAGAGAGGGGGGGGTATAGCTACACATGGCACAATAGGATGGGTGTGTGCATTTGCGAGTGGGTGACGGGTAGGCATGAGCGCTGATCGGTGAGAACCTAACACAGTAGAGGAGACAATGGTGGTCGGTAGCGACGTGGGTATAGTACGCAGACGACGACACAATCGCTACGCGAAGTTTCGGCGCGTGACTTGCCGGGGCCTGTTTGGCGCCCTCGCCAGCAATCATATCCGTACATAGACGAATGCGTCGTCCGTTCAATTTTGTTTTAAGTTTTTTCGAACGCACTGACACGGCACATGTCATTACAACGCCAGCGTGTCTCAAACACGACATACCATTATCAAATGACAACAAAACTAATTGTCACATAGAATCACATGACACTTTTATGCGTTTGATTATGACATTTGTTGATCTCGAAAGCATAACAGGAGATCAAGTTTACGGCGTGTCTGGAGACAAAGTGATAGGTCAACGGTCAGCACCTGAAATATATTTTTTTACCATGTAAATGTTGTAAAACTTATGTAGGTTTGTATATAACATGGGATGATGTTTAAGATCGTGATGTTAGTAGGACCTCTGAAATGTCCTGACAGGACATTTAGGTCGTGATATTAGTGGGACCTCTTAAGCTCCGACTGACACGACAATTAGGTCGTTATTTTAGTAACTAACGATTAGTAACTTCACCAAAACACCACAACCTTGCAAGGCAATGGGCACAAATCTAAGCGACTCAGCACTTATACAGGACTCTATACAGCGGTCCGTTAAATCTTCCATCCACCACAACGTGCCATGTACCTGGTGTCATCACACGTGTCAGTCTCAACTCCCGCGTGTCAGCACTCCTGGTCATCACACATGGACTGCCTCAAATTTGGAGCGGACGAGATGTGTGGGAAGTTGTGTGGATGAAATGTGTTGGTGAGATGTGTGGATGAGATGTGTGGTTGAGATGTGTGGATGAGATGTGTGGATGAGATGTGTGGATGAGATGTGTGGATGAGATGTGTGGATGAGATGTGTGGTTGAGATGTGTGGATGAGATGTGTGGATGAGATGTGTGGATGAGATGTGTGGATGAGATGTGTGGTTGAGATGTGTGGTTGAGACATGTGGTTGAGATGTGTGGATGAGATGTGTGGTTGAGATGTGTGGATGAGATGTGTGGTTGAGATGTGTGGCTGAGACATGTGGTTGAGATGTGTGGATGAGATGTGTGGATGAGACATGTGGTTGAGATGTGTGGATGAGACATGTGGTTGAGATGTGTGGATGAGACATGTGGTTGAGATGTGTGGATGAGATGTGTGGATGAGACATGTGGTTGAGATGTGGGGATAAGATGTGTGGATGAGATGTGTGGATGAGACATGTTGTTGAGATGTGTGGATGAGATGTGTGGATGAGACATGTTGTTGAGATGTGTGGATGAGATGTGTGGATGAGACATGTGGTTGAGATGTGTGGATGAGACATGTGGTTGAGATGTGTGGATGAGACATGTGGTTGAGATGTGTGGATGAGACATGTGGTTGAGATGTGTGGATGAGACATGTGGTTGAGATGTGTGGATGAGACATGTGGTTGAGATGTGTGGATGAGACATGTGGTTGAGATGTGTGGATGAGATGTGTGGATGAGACATGTGGTTGAGATGTGTGGATGAGACATGTGGTTGAGATGTGTGGATGAGACATGTGGTTGAGATGTGTGGATGAGACATGTGGTTGAGATGTGTGGATGAGACATGTGGTTGAGATGTGTGGATGAGACATGTGGTTGAGATGTGTGGATGAGACATGTGGTTGAGATGTGTGGATGAGACATGTGGTTGAGATGTGTGGATGAGACATGTGGTTGAGATGTGTGGATGAGACATGTGGTTGAGATGTGTGGATGAGACATGTGGTTGAGATGTGTGGATGAGATGTGTGGATGAGACATGTGGTTGAGATGTGTGGATGAGACATGTGGTTGAGATGTGTGGTTGAGATGTGTGGATGAGATGTGTGGATGAGACATGTGGTTGAGATGTGTGGATGAGACATGTGGTTGAGATGTGTGGATGAGATGTGTGGATGAGACATGTGGTTGAGATGTGTGGATGAGACATGTGGTTGAGATGTGTGGATGAGACATGTGGTTGAGATGTGTGGTTGAGATGTGTGGATGAGATGTGTGGATGAGACATGTGGTTGAGATGTGTGGATGAGACATGTGGTTGAGATGTGTGGATGAGACATGTGTTTGAGATGTGTGGATGAGACATGTGGTTGAGATGTGTGGATGAGACATGTGGTTGAGATGTGTGGTTGAGATGTGTGGATGAGACATGTGGTTGAGATGTGTGGATGAGACATGTGGTTGAGATGTGTGGTTGAGATGTGTGGATGAGACATGTGGTTGAGATGTGTGGTTGAGATGTGTCGTTGAGATGTGTGGATGAGATGTAGGGATCAATATGGGTCTCATAGATTGCTCTCAGTGCCGGATTTAGACCTGATAAGGCCCTAACCTATGGGTCTCATAGATGGCTCTCAGTGCCGTATTTAGACCTGATAAGGCCCTAACCTATGGGTCTCATAGATGGCTCTCAGTGCCGTATTTAGACCTGATAAGGCCCTAACCTATGGGTCTCATGGATGGCTCTCAGTGCCGTATTTAGACCTGATAAGGCCCTAATGTATGGGTCTCATAGATGGCTCTCAGTGCCGTATTTAGACCTGATAAGGCCCTAACCTATGGGTCTCATAGATGGCTCTCAGTGCCGTATTTAGACCTGATAAGGCCCTAACCTATTTGAGAAGTGGGGCCCTTCAAATTTAAAATATCAGATATTCTGTGTCAGTGCCAAATACGACTATTGCACACCCTGACAATTTAGTCGTGCTAAATCCGTAATCCGGCATTGATGACTCTACATGACAAACAAACAAAAAATTATGTTGCGACGTCTTTATCATATACGACAAACAAAGCCCGTCCAAGGACGTTCCGCTACCGTTTCAGTAGCATGTTGTCTAGGAGTAACAGTAGTGATTAGCAGGAGTGACACACTTCAAGATGGGAACACAGTACTGAATGATGACAAAAATACTGAACCAAAAATAACTAGTTTTGAATGTCCACGTAAATTTGTTCAATATGTAAATGACATTTAATTTTTCTCCGCTAGTGATTAACTGTAGGAGTCTGTAGGAGTTTGAGGGATCAATCGCTACCGAGGACCGGACAGAACGGACAGAAAATTGCCTTTTATTATTACAATAGTTGGACAGATGGTTTAATCTGCTCAGAAAATAACTCTTCATCGAACCCATAGGTATTCTACTAGTACTAGCGTTTCCAAACAAAATTCATCGTGCTCTTCCCCGCGCTCTTAATTCCTAGTGCTTAAAAAAAAGTAGCCTTGAAATGGCCGTGCATTAATCTTCCCGTCCTTGTAGCGCGGTTTTGCAATCTATGACCCCATTGAAGGCTAGGCTGCAGCGCCGATGCTGAATCACGAACATGCTACAACAATGAAAAGAAATCTGGCAATGCTAGTTCAGTGAAGTATTAAAATGGAGAGGGTATATGTGGAGTCTTACTGAACGTTCACTACTTATAGGGGCATGCATTTAAAGTTATGCTTAAAAACTGGTAAATAACAATAAATATAAAGGGGTATGGGAAATTCTATGTTACTTGTAATAGACTCAAAGGCTGTTATATGGTGAACCATACTCTAGTGACTAGTAGTAGTGGTGGTCCTTTTTTTTAACGCACACTCATATTTTTTTTTCTTTTTTCCTTCAAATTGTTTCTTTTTTTAAAAACTTGTTTAAAGGATACATTTAGAGTCAGAGAATCAAACAATACAGTTAAACATAAATAATGAACACTTGAACGGTGATGTGATTATAGTCAGTAATACGTTCAGTGAAGGGAAATGTGAGAGTGAAAGGGTCGATAAATAAGAGGCATTGTGTGAAATGGGGAAAATGGGGTGATGGCTGTTCCTCCACCTTATACTCATGCACCCGATTTAAAAATTAAACAACCCCGTAAAAACAACGTTTTTGACTATAAATCCCTTATATATGAGACAGAACTTACAGTATTGATTATGTTCCAACGCGACAAACATTTACAGCCTGAAACTGAGTGAACTCATCCTGGTGTTAAACACGAGATGTGGTCATCGATGGCTGGCGTGAAGTCAAGTGACCCGTAAAATGTAAACAATAGCGACCGCTACATGTAGCTTATAGAGATAAACTAAAAATGCATTAATTTAATAACTGTACATTCGATAGATCTGAAATTTTGATACAATGCATTGTTAGGTCAAACGAGTCTATGTGCAAAATTTCAGCTCGGTGGCATCACGGAAAGTGGGTCATATTTTACTTTTATTTTTCCATCCGCGGACGAGATGACGACAGAGAGACAAGATTTCGAAGTTAATATAAGGGATTTAATAAACAACCCTGAACAAACAAAGTTTTTGACTATAAATCACTTATATATGAGGCATAATTAAAAGTATTGATCAGGTTCAAACATTTACAGAATGAATCTGCCTTAAATCACTTTTGCTGTATAACCCGGGTTAGGGGGGGGGGTGGGAGGGGGGCAGTCTGGTCACCGATCGCTGGACCGTGCTCAGCGCGACACGTAACATGTAAACAACAGCACGCCGGTACATCGATGGGTGGCGTCAACGCGTGAATTGGCACGTGGAAGAAAAACAATAACAAACGGTGAATCTGAATTACATATGTTATATTAGAGATAAACTAAAAATGCAGTAATTTAATTACGGTACGTTCGATCGACCTGAAATTTTGATACGATGCATTGTTAGGTGACACCAGTCTATGTGCCAAATTTCAGCTCGAAGGCATCACGGGAAGTGTGTCATTTTAGACTTTTGTTTTTCTGCCCTCGAACGAGATGACGACAGAGAGACAAGATTTTGAAGTTAATATAAGGGATTTTAAAAGAAGAAAGAAGATAAGTAATGATTTTTATATGTGGCAGGGTGCCCCACATATTAGTTATATAATTATAGATTGATAATTGTATTGGTAATGTTAGAGTATTAAGAAATGTACGAGTAGTATGATGTGTTATGACCATGTACTTTTGAGAAGTCTTGGTATACAGGGTATTCTCATTATGGTTTTAGAATCTTAGTAATTTTAGTACCGTTGGGGTGGGTGAGTGGTCAGTAGCAGACTTAATACGAGACACCATGACCCAGATTCATACTAGCCTTGAGATTTTCTGTGAGTTAAAGGTCGTCTGTTGGTCACGGTACCCCCCCCCTCCCGACGCCGATTACACAATTGAGTCACACACGGTCCTAAAACTGGTCAGAAGGAAGGGGCGGTGAGTCCCTTCTAATATACGAGTTTTAGAATCATTTTAATTTTAGAACCGTTTGGGATGAGCGGTCAGTTGTAGACAAAACGTGAGACCATGACCTTGGGACAGGGTAACATTGTGAAATCTTTAATCTACTGGGTCATACAAGGAGGACGCTACATGAGTCTGTACTCTGCAATCATCCACGACATGGCTGATAGAAATCTTTAAAGTAGGGTTTGACCAGTCATGTGCACGTTGACAACACATGAGACAAAGACTAGCCAATATAAACTAATAGAAATTTATGGCAGGGTGACACCACCCACGTGTGACGTGTGAGCAGTCCTTATAACCTGGGACCAAATCATCAGGCGAAGAGGAACTCTCTACGCTAGATCACATTTTGGTAGTAGTAGGGGCGTGTAGCTTATAGCTTTCATATGTTTTTCTGTACGCTTTGTTTAGTGTTAGCCTAGAAATAATTCTAATAAAACATTATATGCAACTATATTTCCCACGGCCTGAGTTTATTTCATTTTACTACGTGTTGTTACTAATTGTGCATTAGTTAAACTTCACCACCATGTGTAAAATATTGTTTTTTTTAATATTTAAGATCGTTATATTTGCTCCTCTAATGGTCCTTTCATTCCTCCATCAATTTCGGGGGTGGAGTGGGGGAGGCGATGTGAAACAAAGTTCAGCGTTACATCATGATCACGTGTGCGAGCTCTGGTTCCCTGGTCCGTGGTCAGGCTTTGATGTTGGTGTAATCTTATGCCATGACACCACAACGCGACTCTTGCCTCGGCTCCCTGCTTCATTGGTCCCCTCTCTCCCCACCCCACCCAATTCTTCAAAGAAATTATTATTCCTATCCAAACAAGGAGAAAATTAAATCGCGGAGAGTACAAGTGTCATTTTTATAACAACCATTAAAATTAATTTAAGTTTGTCAGAACAATTTTGCTGGGCCGCCACATGTGTCCTCTGGTGGCTTATTAACCCTATTCTGGCACGAAAAAGGCGTCCGCATGTCGGACAAGAGATGGATGCGGTCCCTTCAGGGGGGGTTTGGATGCGGTCCTTTCTGACTTGACGTTTTAACTTGGCAGCCTGTTGTCTGTTTGCCTCACAGACAGCTGCGCCATTCCATATCGTAGAGCGCCAGTGGGCTCGGTTTCTGGCTGCTGCTTCCCAGGAGTCATGTCCGATGTCGAAGGCCTTCAGAGCAGTTTTAAGTGCATCCTTGTAGCGCTTACGTGGACCTCCGTTTGCTCTATGCCCTTCTGTAAGATCACCATAGAAGAGCCTCTTGGGGAGGCGACGGTCGGGCATGCGCACTACATGCCCCGCCCAGCGTAGTTAGCTTTGCATGAGGATAGTGTGGATGTCAGAACAATATATTTAGAAGAAATGCAATACAAAAGAAATAGAAGATTGTTCATTTTTAGACATTTTGAAAATTTATTTCATCAGTAATTAAAAATTTATCGTGAATGTCTTTACTGTGAGCTGACGCCTCTGAATCTCATTTGCAATTAGTATTAGCTTACAGTTAGAGTAAACATGAAAACAAAAATGGTCTGAGGCGGTAAAAGATATACAATTATCTGGCCTATGGTGGTTAAAAAATAAACAAAAGCGATTTTTGTTGGACGTTGAAATTCAGATAGGCATTTTAAAAAGCTTAGAACCCCTTTAAATTCAACAAAACACACGAAAAACTGGTTTTAAACCATTAAATAATTGTTTTATTTGTCTTTTAAGTGTTTAAGTTATTAATAGTAAGTTATTATATAGTTTTTTGCTATATTAAATCTAAAATGCACTGAATTAAGGGATTACCCATGGGATGCCATAAAAGATAATTTTTGCATGTGAAAATGGAATGAGTATGAGATATCAGTGATTAAAAGCAGTGTAAAGTCACTACGGTACATCAGAGGCGTCACTAGGGTTGGTGTCACCCGGGGCGGCCCGCCCCCCCCCCTAGTAAAGTCACTACGGTACATCAGAGGCGTCACTAGGGTTGGTGTCACCCGGGGCGGCCCGCCCCCCCCTAGTAAAGTCACTACCGTACATGTAGTTGAAAGTTTTACTTAGACTTTGTTTAGGTACATACAATTTTTTTAATGAATAAATGAAATATATATAAATATAGAATATCTTGAACAAATTACATTTATCTTTTAGATAATCGATAATAAAAGAAAGATTTGTGTGTGTAAAAAAAAGGGGGGGGGGATTTCATTCATCTAATTTTCAAAACGGATAGCTGAAACATATGCTTGACTTTTGACTCCTGTTGCATATTCTAGAAGTAGGATGTCCTATCAGTATTAGCTGGACAGAGAGTTGACCTAGGTCAGTTCTGCTAGAGGCTGGACAGAGAATTAACCAAGGTCAGTTTTGTTAGAGGCTGGACAGAGAATTAACCAAGGTCAGTACCCCTGGAGGCTGAACAGAGAATTAACCAAGGTCAGTTCTGCTAGAGGCGGGCCGAGCCTATTTCCACGAAAAGAACCTCTTCAACCGGCAGTAACTGCTGACCTTAGATATCTATACTGAACAGTTTCGTCCCTTCACTGATCTCACCTTGCTACGTCACTGATGGAAGGTCAGTTCACTGATGTTGACTGGCACTACAGTCACGTGACGACCTGTCAACCGAAACACGTTTCTCATTATTCATGACATAAAACCACACGACATTCGTACCGGGGGATATTCAATTGCCCTATTTAATAACACAACGGCAGTGATGGATCTATCAGTATTCAATACTGTAGCAGTAGCACCAACCTGCCACAAGAACACCTGTGATCAGAGGCGTCACTAGGCTTGGTATCACCAAATGCGGTAGCTCATGGTGTTACCCCCTAACGACTTAAAGTAAATTATCCGTGGGAGAAAGCATCTTATCTTATCTTATCTTTGTCAAATGCTTTTGAGAAGTCTAGTAATATTGTATCTATTTGATCATTTTTGTCTAAGCCTTTTGATAGTTCATCTATTAAACTCCAGCATACTCCAGATTTAAATAATTTCTCCCCACCTGTAAATTGTAAAACAAAGTTTAAAAAAAAATAATATTTATTTAAAAAAAAATTCCGTTCAATTTAATACAAAAAGATTCCTCATAAATAAAAGAATAGAGAATTATTGTTATTATAATAATCACACATGTTTACTCAAATACTGTTTTCTTGGTCATCTTTGTTTTAAAGTTCAGTTTTCTTTAAACTATTTTTAAATTAACGCTGCGCAATTAGCCATCCTTAAAAATGTGTAAATCGGGGGTAAGCACACCATTCGCCCTCAACTTGTTGCGTCCCTGGCTGAAGTTACGATTATTGAATTGCCATTAATCATACACAAATGTGTGTAGCACAAATGAAATAGACATAAGCTTTAACAAAACCCTAATTTATAATTTATCGGTAATATAATTCAGGGGCGGTTTTATATTAACCGTCGGATAATTTAAAAAAAAAGTTTGTATCACAGCTCATCGCATCATAGTGGTTAGAAAATTAACTACCCCATCTGGAATAGAAATTAATTTTAATTTATCATTGAATTGGTTATAATATTGCTTGGGGGCCGTCCATAAAGTACGTCACGCTATTTTTGACCATTTTTACCCCTCCCCCCTGTCACAAATCTCGGACAAAGTACGTCACACTTTCGAACAATTTTTTTTATTTATTAACAAAATAATTAAAATTTAATATAATATAAAACACCATGACGTCACAACTGGCCGGACACCCCCCCCCCTCTGGAGCGAGAAGTATTTTATGGACGGCCCCTTGTTGCCTATTACACATACAAACTAAAATAAAATATGTTTACATATAAAAGTTTTAATATTACTCTTTATTACTGCAGGGGCATTTTTGTAAGTAAGCTAACCATTTCTCTCCCCTTCATAATCAGTCTTTTTTTAAAATTAACTTCTCAAACACTACTAACTTTTGTATTAAAATTGTATTTTTGTAAAATATAAATAGGGTGTACTATGTGCACAATGGGACTAGCGATTACTAAAGCCGAAATATGGTAACTTTGTGTTTACACCAGTTGCATTCTGGGACAGACGTTCGTTTGGTGGCCCATTTCTCCGCTACTGGGTTGTCAGATAGGTTCACTCCTAAATTAACTGACTATAGTTCAATGTATAAATTTACATTATTTGATTTAGAAAGATATGTTCACTCATCTAAGTGCTGATGTAGCTTACAGAGTAAAACCTCCACTCAGGTTTTAGTCTTTATTATACTTGATAGTTATAGTATAGTAAAATTTGGTCATGTTTTAAGGATATGTTTGTTTACGTTTTTTAAAAATATTTTTAATTGTTCAACTCCAGGCAAAAATCAGATTCCTTAATTCAAATGATACTATTTTATTTTAATCAGCTGGGATGAAGATTAATTTCAACAGTTAAAAACTGATTATGTGGCTTTTTGTTTACCATCTAGACAATACATTATTTAGAAAATATACTTTAAAAAAACATTGTCATATCAGCCAATTTATTTACTTTTGTCTCAGTCTAAAATTAATTTATTAAATTGTTCATATAATGAAGTATTTATGGATTTAAAAAAAAAGGTCTCCTCTCACAAAGCTGTTTTAAAAGATTCCTTACTTATGCCTCACAATTTTTATATTGATGGAACAGGGCTCGGGGCTTGTCTGGTAGGTCATAGTCATATTCACTATTGACACATAGATGTTCAGATTTGTGTGTATGGCAAAGTTCAGATGCCTAAGACTCATGTTATTACTGTAATAAAATAATAAATGTTAGAATGCTTTCAGAAAACTTAAGATTTTCTGCTCTATGAAGAGCCTAGTCTCAATGTGTCAGAAGTAAAATGTGTGCACTATTATCACAATTGATTTATATTTAATTTACCCATCAACCCCAAACTCATCTCCTGTATGGGTAACATGCATTGCTACTCATACTTATGTTACAATCAATTATTATAGCACCCCTACTGTTTAACAAGTCTCAGCTCATGTTTAATGTTAGTTTAAAGGCTGCAACTGTAAGACTGCCCTGAGAAGACAAACAAACTAGTTTTAACTACAAAACAAAAACAACAGTAAAAGAAAGCACACTGAATATAGAGAGATATCAAATTGTTTTCCCTGTTTTATTTACAGTTGGTAATTTCAACATGTCAAATGTTTCCATTCATCCATCAATATAACCCCACCCCCCCCTCCTCAAATGTCACACATACACAAACCCCCCCCCCATTAAGCCTAAGAAGATGTGAGTGACAACCTCAATCAATAAATTAAAATAATTTACACCTGCATGTAAAGAAATATGTACACTCTGTTCCTATATACATGCATGCAGTTATCTCTATTCAACATCTGTAAATAAAACCTAAGCACTTAAATCTGATAATAAATTAACAGGAGTAAACTGAGAAAGATAAAAGTATACTGTCAACAACTATACAGATTAACAACCTTTTAATTTAAAAAAAAACTTAACTTTAAAATAAAACAAAAAAATTTGTTAAAAATTCTTTTAAAATCCTTCTGAAACAAAGGAATTGTTTTTCACTTACATCTGTTAAAAAAAACTACTGAAGAAAAAATTGCCTACATAACGCTTGTACTATAAGGACAGTGTGCAGTTGACACTGGTATGCTGCCAGATATGTATAGGACATAATGTATGGTCACAATCCCATTCACTTCACATATTCTTGAGTCATACAAGTACACTACAAAACCATATTGAAGGTAAAGCACCTCCGGTGGAGCTAAGCATTACATATTTACTTTACTCGACATGTTTAAACTATAGTGTACCTTCATAACACATGCTCCAAATACACATCAGCCATGAGATAAAATTGACAGAAGTTCATTGTTGCGAGAGAGAGAAAAAAATTAAATAGTAAAAGACAAAATCGGGCACTTAATTCAGTTAGCAAATAACGTTTTCTTTTTGCATGGAGCAGTTTTCTGTAATGTACATAGATATAAATATATAAAATATATATATATAAGTTTTCCCAACTCTCATGCAACTGATATCACCTTCACCTTTCAGTCACCGAAACAACTCATGTACACCTCAAGCATCAGTGATGCAGACAGACACCAGAACATTGGATGCTGCTTTTTTTTTATATTAAAAAAAAATATAATAAAAGTTTCTTGGTTTGAGAAGACTGTCCACATCGCCTTGTCCACTTGTGATTTTGTATTGTTTTTTACTTAACTGAAGATGAGCATTGAATGATTGATGAAATAAATATTGAGGGGAATGATTGATAAAAATAATGCAAGCGAGATCACCTTAACAAAAGGTAAACCTTTATACTTCTTACTTTACAGCTCAGAAGATAATCTTGAAAATTGGTTTGTTCTTCTAAGCCTTTACCCCAACCAAACTAATGGGATAAAGACTTAAAGAGAGAATGACTGACCACATATATAACAGGTATAAGAAAGAAAAAGACAAATAAGTAACTAATTTTGACACTAATAAACCTATTATAGTATTAAATGAATCTAAACTAACTGATAAAAGATCAAATAGCCAATGATATTTTGAATCTCATAACAGAGGAAAAAAATGCCAATATGTCCCACGGGGACAAAGATTATGTATTAAGCCATAGGGACACAAAATTATTACAATATCTGTCCCTATCCAGTATTTAGATAATGGATTTTTAATCATAATAAATAAAGAGATCAAGTCAAGACTTAAAGTGATCTTAACACCATAATGACAACCAAACACAAAAACACACACAATTTTATATTTGCTTCTCAAAAGGCATTTAAGGCAGTTCTACTCATACCAACATACTAGAGTTCAATCATGGTAAATTATACAAAAACACTACTAAGTAGTACAGACAAGTGCATATGATCAAGGATAACATGAAATCATAAACAAATGCACAAACCAATGCCATGACGAATTTTGATCCGTGCTCTTTTAGAACTTAAAATAAATGAGGGAAAATTAATTCATAGATTATTTAAGTCTTTAAAGAACTTAAGACATCTAGCCACACACAAAAAATAATAATTTATATATAATATAATAAACTAATAAAATGCACTTCGTAGCTTAATTCAGAGCTGAATTATAATAATATACCATTTCAAATGCAGTGACTTCTAGTGTGACTATACTCATTAGTTCTTCCAATTCTTCATGGAATTAAAGATACGCCGGATTTTAACCAACGCAAAGAAAATAATATTTAAAAATTTTGATTACATAGACATTTTGGTTATGACAAAAACAAAATAGAGGCATTTAACAAAATTGCATTGCAGGATTAAATTAAAAAAAGAAGGAACAATACAAAATATAATAGAGTAAGCAAAGATGTGAAGAAGCATACAATGTATCAACTGAACATGGACACATCCTAGTGTTTCCTGTAAATATGGTCACTCCTGACCGCGAGGACATGTCCTAATTTATTGCAGCGGTCCCGTTTTTTTTCCAAGCACCATCACAGAAAAAGTTCCACAGTCAGCAGCTTACTGCCATTAACAGCTTGCTCTCTCTATGCCCAGTCTATAAATGACAAATTTCTTTGCTTTCGGATAACACAATCTGCCCCTCATTTGGTCCAAATAAGTCATCCAGTAGACATTTTCATTATTCTGAAACAAATAAATAAGAAAGATATAGAAATGAACTGGCAATTCAATTCTGGACAGATTAACACACATAAAGCTCAAATTTTACCACTCCTCTTTTTTGTTGTATATTTTGTAGGGCTATTTAAGTCACAGCTGCACAGTCTTAAGACAGCAAAACTGCCCTAGCACTGCCCTAATAGGGGGTAGCTACCTTTATGAACTAGTATAATCTAGTTCATACATTAAAAAAACAAAAACACTCTATTACACCATGGCCATTGTGACCCAAATAACAGCTTTTTCTTGCCTACAATTGTAGATCAGTTATTACCAAATTGTAAACTTAAACATTATTTAACCAATTTAATAACTTAAAACTTTAGTAAAAGTTTATTTAGTATTAAAAACACGGCCAATGTGATAAATAAATATGTGTATTCTTAAACTTAAGTGTTGCTGTAGAGTCAATTTTAGGTTGTATTTTATTTTAGGATCTTAAATAGCCATCGCCAGCCCAGAAGCAAGCTACATTCACGGTAAAAAGTTACTCAACTTTTACTACTACTACTACTACAATCAGCCACCCAACGACACCAGCGAAAACACGTTATGTCCCCATTTAGGCCGTGCTGGGCGTGTGTAGAAGAACTGGGTCACGCAGCGTGTGTCGAGAACAAGACGCGCAGAGGGAAGCGGGGGCTTGTTTTGTATGACATCACGGGTCGGTTTGTGTGGAGAACACAGCTGCACTTCAGTTTCTATATTTCTACGCTGTACTACTACGTACTACGCAACACCACCACCCCACCCCTTCACCCAAGCCTCATTCTCTTCGCTTTTTTGCTAACTCCACGAATACCAGTAACCTTGAAGCACCTGGTCCAAATAAGGTCACAGTTTTGAAAAGTAATACAGCAGATTCGCTTTTAAAATCATTCCACCGAATAAATCCATATAGCACAAAGTATGGCTCGATAAACCCACAACATCATTATCATGTTCATTACGTTTCAGTGAGCCAAAACAATGTTGGAAACCAAAACCAGAAAGTGCCCTGCCTACTAGTACTAGCAGACTACTCTAAACTTGTGCCAAACAAAGAGTTCCCAAACACTAGGTCAACCCATATCCATTGTCCGCACTAGCGGTGCTGCTGGGTGGGGGCGGGGGGAAGCACAGTCAACACCGTGTCCATGTCCAGATGTGTCACGCTAAATTGAAGGTTACTAAACAAAGAGGGCAGCCCTAGGAACCCCCCCCCACACACACTTCAATGCCACTGGCTGGCGCCCCACAATGGTTCAAGAACAAACTTGACAACTCTCATTCACTTTTTCTCAATTGATCACTAAATTAGCACTACGGTACTACACAATTCTATCCCTGCTATATAAAACCCGTTAAATAGAGTAACGTACTTTTACAAACCTGTTCATGACCTTTTCATGGCTTCTTGTGAACATCTTTTCTTCTTAAGTGGGAGATAGTCTGTGGGCATAGAGAAAAAGAAACTGAATTAACCCGCTACAACCAATACAGGTTTAAGCTAAATACTAAATACGTGACAATCTATAGGCAATATCATAAAGAAATTGGCCGATGGTAGACACCACGTAACGCGCGGTGTCCACTCAGTTGGGTAGACACCACGCATTACGCTGTCTAGACTGTGGAGGGTAGATGGCGCGCATTACGCAGTCTAGATTGTGGAGGGTGGATGGCGCGCATTACACTGTTTATTTTGGTATACCCAATCCACCTTAATATGCGATCTCATGGTCTCTTATCTAGCATGGCGTTTTCCTTTTTATTTCATACCCTTTCTTATTTTTTTGGCCGATGGTAGACACCGCGTAACGCGCGGTGTCCACTCAGTTGGGTGGATGACACGCAATACACAGTCTGTTTATTTTGGTATACCCAGTCCACCTTAATAGCTTAAAGATTTATGATTTTAAAATTAATTTGGTAAAAGCAAAGAGAACGGTGCGCTCGATAAATCATATTTTTGGTTGCTATATTATATTTGTTGTTTTTTCTATTTTATTTAATTTAAAAAATAGACAACTAAACCTAACCCAGACCCTAAAACTGAAACTACAACCTTAAAAAAAAAGACTCAAACGAAACTCTTTTTCTATTTTAATTTAAAAAATAGACAACTAAACCTAACCCAGACCCTAAAACTAAAACTACAAACTTTAAAAAAAAAGACTCAAACGAAACTCGAACCTCCACCTGACACCCAGAGTTCAAGAATCTAATGTCCTAACCGTGAGACCACAGAAGCTCATGTACCGTTTGAAAATTTAAAAATCTTATAAAGTAGTAAGAGCAAAATGTGACGTCACGTTTACGCTACACCCAAGCTTTACAGTGGATGCCGCGTATTGCGCGGTGTCTACCCACTTCGAAAGAAATTTGCTAATGGCATAAAGATAAAAGAAAACAATAATGAACAATGGAATAAAATGTTAACTGGCGCAAGTAAAATGTGTCTTGTAATTAAGAAGCAAATTAGAAATCGAAGTCTTGTGTTATAGCGGCAGACGTGTTAAAAATCACATTGTCCACCACTATTTCGAACTAACATGACATGACACAGTAGCAGCGACTTCTAAACATGTTACAGGGGCAGGGCAAATCTGTAACACAAAATAATGTGATCGAACACGCTTGGCCCGTAAGCGGTAAACCGGCCCAGTCGCAAACAGAATTTAGGCCATTGAGAACTAACTATTTCAGGTGACCTAGAACGGGTTTTGATGGCGGACTTATAATCCGAGTAATTAGTAACTACTACTACTCCTCTTTAAGCCTCTTACGTCTCGTCTTTAGTTGGTCGAAGCTGACCATTAAATGATTAAAATATTTTTTAAAAATATATTTACAAGATCAAGATACGGCGAGAGCTGTTTAAATATTTCTTTGGGTTTAAAACCAGTTTCACGATGTTAATAATGAATTTTAACAAATATTCATAAAATGACATCGCTACTGTACTTGCAATCCAGATACTAAATAATTTGATCAATCGAGCTGGTGTAAAAGTGTAATGATAAAAAATGCCTACCTGTTATTACACTTTGGTTTGACCTCTTTGGTGATGAGGATGTCGGCGTTGTATATTCCTTGGCCAAAATATGACTGGGCTCCAACATTAGGTCCGGCAGCGAGTTGCTTGACGAGGATCTGGTTATTAATCCACAAGTTGGTGAATCGGACACACAATTCGGGGGACACAATCTGTCATTGACCAAGTCTTTCACGGTGCCGCCCACCTGGTCCTTGCAGGACACGCGGTCGTCGTGTTCCTCTTCTAGAGCATGGTTCTCGTCGTTGATATTATTAAGATTTAGTTTTCTTTTCGCCGAAACCACCGGTCGAGAAAAGTTGGAACGTTGCTGTCGTGTGTCCAGTTTCCTCGTACCATCGTGGACACGCTTTTCAGCTTTCGGTGCATAGGGCTTGCTGTAGAAGGACGGCACCTCGCTCGATTTAATCGGCTCCCAGTCGTATTTTGATCCACTCACGGGTCGACCGGCCGATGGATCGAATCCCCACCTATCAATGAACCTGCTTGTGTCGTTGAAGGATTTTTCCTGATTTCCCAAGACTTGATTCAGCGTATCCTTTTGTGGCGTACCAAATAGGTTTCTCCTGACATTGGAGGAGGGTAGCTTGACGTTTCCATCGAAACTGAACATTGTTAACTCGGCGAGCTGGAGTGACATTGAGTCGAGAAAAATTAAACACAATTATAATCACTCAAAATACGTTGAGAAAAAACCAAACAAGTATATCTCGGAAACTGTTTTGTTGTTAAATATCACGTGTAAACACTAACACATTAGAAACAACACTAAAAAAATAGATATCCAACACGAACCAACGTGACGGAGCATAGCCTAGCTTTTGAAACGGTTACACGCAGCCAGAGAGGTTTTATACTTCGGCAATGGCAAGCGAGAGGTCTTGGCGTGGGTTTCGCGAAGATTGATTGGTCGGTTTGTCGTGCGCGAACAACTTTGAACGGCGCGAAAAGGGAAACAACTGATGGCAAATTTTCTCCGCCAGCGGCGAGTCAAGTCCAGGCTTGTCGATCCCAAATGGTCTCTCACGCTCTCACATGTTTTATACCTCCCTAAGATTTAAATTGTGTCATTGCGTAAGGCACAATAAATATCACTGATTAAAAAAAATGTGTTTTGCAGCAAGTTTGTAATAAGGTGCATTGCTTCTCCATCTTGTTGGTGAACAATTCAAATATCTGCACAGGGGTCAATAATATAATTTGATTCGTTAAATCAGTATTATGAATAGTGCTAAATGAAGTGGATTTTCAGATTATTTATTTTTAAAGAGGAGTCATAATAGTTTTTAAATACCGTAAGCTATATATTCAGAAATTTTAACAAAGGTGGAATGGATATAAAATTTTTTTTAACAAAGGTGGAATGGATATAAACAAATTTTTTACGACCTCTTACGACAAAAAACAATAGTCCATAATAGTGAATTTTACTTATTTAATCTATGCATATTTTTAGCATAACATAATTATTATTATAATTATTGTCTCTAAGTCAGGGCATTCGCGGGGTTACTTTTCACAAACCGTCGTGTAGCAGGATGAATCGCAAATTCTAGGTACACGTGAATATTAGCAAGATGATAAATTTCAAATAAAATATTACAAACATTATTCTGGAAACTGAATCAATGAATTCTTTTGTTGGTTTCAAAGCCGGTCTTAGAAACTATGGGGCCCTATGCAGCTTAGTATGCAAAACGGATTGCGCGGGGCCCAGTTTTGGTAGGGATTAGGAATTAATAAATAAGGGTAGTAAGTGAAAATTAAGATAGGCGGCCGCATAGGTTGCAGTGGCCTACGACCGGCCCTGGTTGCTTTTCACTTCGCGGTCGCTTTATCGAATTGTGACTTGTCTCCCGACAGAGCTGTCCACCTTATTTGACAATGTCAATGTCAACAGCAACCGTAAGTCACAGGCCAGTAACTACTGGAAGTAACGGAGCCAACAGCGGTAACCCATCAACCGTACTACTCACATAAATGTTTGTTTTCTTTATTGCATGGAAGAAATCCTCATGATACGCCTCCACGCTATTTGAGTTATTTAATGTACACTTTGAGCCATAAACTTATTTTAAGAATAAATTCAACAGTTCAAAGGTTATAACGCCTTTGCTGCCAATAACTCAACATAATGTAAGACTCAGGAGCGTAGATAAAGGTTGGGAGATTAGGGGGAGGGGGTGAAATGCCTTTATGCCCTTGTGTAATTTTTTTGAAGTCTCTTAAATTTAAAAAAAAATAATAATAAATTTTTAAAAAGTCAAAATCGCTGATATTACCCGCACAGAATCGTAAAGCCTACGACCAGACTTATGGCCTACAACCAGACTTATGGCCTACAACTACTCCTACTGTCCACAACAAAACTGAACTGGCCAACAGCCGCCATAACAATAATTACCCCCCCCCCACTCTCGGTCAGTCAGAGCCAGTGCCCCCCCCCCAAACCACTGAAATCTATATTCCATACAACGACTTAGATGTCCCATAATCCACCCTCCGATGGCCTTAAATGTTCATTCATATCTTCTTCCATTCATTGATCAGCTCAGCTGTTTTGTATCAACTCGGGAGGCGTGCGCGTACAATCTATGACGTGTCTTTCGCCCGATTCTGACTCGGTATTGATTGGGTGTCTATATCGGCACAGGGCGACAGCCTCGTTTAAAGGGCTTCCGACCAAAGAATGGGCGTCCTTGTCTACCTAACGTAAACAAGACCAGACATTGTTACGGTCAATGTACTCCAGGGAAGTCCGGGGCCACATTCGAGTCAGTGGGTCTCAGACCATGGGATGTGAAATAAAAAGCGACGTCTGCCCCTTCTTCAGGTTATAAATGGTGTAGGGCTGCCAATGACTCCACATAATAGATTTAATTTTTTTGTTTAAGTCAGATGGACACACGCCCACACTGTAGTCTTGAGTCCCCTGGGGCCTGAGCCGTCTTTACACCATTTTGGGCCCCCGGGCTAAGAAATAGTGTTCGGCCCCTCCCCCGCAGGAATAAAAAAATTATATACATAATATATATAAATAAACATATTCCCGTGGGCCCCCGGGCAAATTCCCAACGGCCCTGCCTGGGGCCGTCCACAAATGACGTCACGCACCTAAAGGAGGGGGGAGGGGGTTACATATTTTTGACGAAGTGTGACGAGGGGAAGAGGTGTGTTTAAGAAATTTGACGTTACATCAAAAACGCGCAACTTTAAATAAAGTTCCACTTAAATATTTGATTGCTTACAATTTATTAAGTGACGTTTTACATGGCTTCACGCGTGTTACCATATTAAAGTGCAGCCTTACACTAAATACATACTTAAATGACAAAAAAGTGATTTTAATAAACACTCATTTTCAAATAGAATGTATGACTTTTATGTGGGGGGGGGGCGTGCCAGATATGTGACGTCATATTGCAGGGAGGTCTAAGTTTTTGTGACGTGTGAGAAAAAAAAAGGGGGGGGGGAATCGGCAAAAATCGCGTGACGTCATTAGATGGGCATAAGCTGTAGTCTGAGACCTATGCTGTTAGGAGACTTCTGTGCAGGCGTCAGAAATGTCTTTAGTCAGGAGTATGGCAAACTACGGCCCACGGGCCGCATGCGGCCCACCAGTGTATATTATGCGGCCCGTAGGCATGAACATGTGATCTTATGTCGATGTAAATTTTCTTCGTTTTGAATTTTCGCTATATTTAAAAAAAATTATTACGAGTATTTTTTCGGATCTAGGGATATTAAATCGTTTTTATGGCTCCAGAATTGATTACTGATCATTAGTCATTAATTTCTAACATCCTTATTTGAAACAGTATTTCAGCTCAACCGTGAGCGGCTTTTGTTTACGATTTACATATTCGCGGTATTGTAAAAATTGTAATTTAAAAGTCAATAGACCTTCATTTAATCATGAGTGCTGCCAAAATGAAAGATTGAGGACGAATGTCGTTTTTTAAATGACAAATAAACCGTTAAAATTGCTTCACGAGCGTTGACAGCAAAGCAGTCTGTTTGCCGTGCCTTGAGTGTGTGAGCGTCTTTAAGGAGTTTAACTTAAAAAACACCACCAAACATGACATTAGGATTTCGAGAACAATTTAACGAACGAAGGCAGAAAAGGGAATAGCCAGGAATTGGTTAATACTTTAAAGAAGCAGCTAACTGTTTTCACCAAACTGTCTTTAATACAAGATTCTGCAACCGAAGCCAGTTTGGTGCTGCGCCATGGCATAAGATTGTAAAACGGAGCGAGTCTTTTTCTGACAGCGAGTTCATCAAGGAATGTTTGTCAGATGCAGCAAGCATTATGTGTCCAGAACAGAAAGCAAAAATATTATAGCATTTATTTATCAAGGAGAATTGTAGTCAGGCGTGTTGAAATAATTAGCGACAATTTGATGCAAGCAAAGATTTTTGTGGTACTCTCTAGCGTTGGACAAAAGTACTGATGCACAATTGTTGATATTTATACGGGGAATAAGGACTCGTTTTGAGCTTGCCGAAGAATTACTTAGTGTTGAGCCACTCAAAGACACAACAACAGGCCAGGATTTATTCAATGCTGTTGAGAACTGGGTTGAAAGAACTGGTTTGGTGTGGAACAAGATAGCAAGTGTAACAACCGATGGAGCGCGTGCTTTGACTGGAAAAAACATAGGTCTTGTCACTATTTGGGTGTACATACATTCTGGAAGCAAGCTTTTTCTTGCATGAAAATAAACAAGTCTAAGAACAGATCGTTAAGTGACCGCAATTTGAATGCAGTCATGCTAATCACAACCAGTAAACTGGTTTCACAGATCAAGAACATTATCCATAATTATGAACAGTTACATACTTCTCATTAATTATAGTTGTGCTCTATGGTAAGCTTATATGTAAATTATGTTCCTACTTCTTCATAGTTATTATGAAAAGTAACAATAAACTTTTGTTGAAATAATAATAAATAGTAAAATCTTTTTATCAAATTAGAAACTGTTTCAGTTCGTATTTTAAAATGTAATGTACATGTACAATAGAGTGTGAATGTGAAATAAAATGAAAAGTACATTTTTATTATTATTAATTTATATTTAGACGTTGTCAATTGTAATTGAAGTAGACAAAAGATATATGCTGCCCGCCTATAACAATAAAGTTTTGAATGCGGCCCTCCGTACAAAAAGTTTGCCCACCCCTCTCTTAAGGGAATGGTGTCGGGCTTAATGGGGAGTGCACTCATTCACTTTCCATTGTCATAGTTTGTACTCAAGCTGATGCGGACATTGGAGGCGGGATACTACAGTAATTTCTTATCACCTTCCAGAAGCACGTCTCGGGGGTTGAAGACACAAAAGACGAGACGTGAACGAGGGCTCGGCACGGCTATTAATTATCTGGCACGTTTTTGCTCTGTTAAATTAAAAAAACGCCATCCCGGGTGTGCGAAACTCACATGTGCCTTATAAACCGATAAAAGTGTGCGAACTACATGAAAACATACCGTACACTAAATTGGAATTTAATTAAACCCTTTAATAAAATTTATATATAATCATTTAAGAAACAATGGTTGTAATCCTCACAGCGGATTATTTTATGGTTTGATTTCATTTGGAGTAAATGCATGTAATCTATAAATACAATTGACTATTACAGAAAAACATTAGAGTGGTGGTCAGAGGCGATTAAGACAGCACGGGGCCCCTGGCTGCAATTCAAACTGGGGCCCTATCCAGCCAGCGTCCTTTTAAATAAAATGATTGCTACCAGCTAATATAAGACTGTAACTTGTAACTAAATAGTCCATTGGTTCCTTGCTCATACTTTGTCTGTACTACGGCATCGGCCGTCCCAGCCAAAAGGATTATTCATGAAAAACCGAACACGAAGAAAGAACTGTCTGCCGGTATCCTAAAATTGAGTGTAAAAAGACAATTAAAACTTTTTTAAAAAAGACAAATAATTTTTTATATATATATTCCCCCGCTGGGAATCGATCCCGACATCGCTTGCGCCGCAAGCCTGCACACTTCCACACGACCAGGAGAGCTTGACGGAAATTGTAAATTAATAAAATATAAACAATATTCGTTAATATTTTCTCTTATTGAGCCTATCAAATCATGTGTTTCGATTACTAAGACTATCGGGTCCGAATAGGATCAGATTAATAGATAAGATTTTATTAATTTATTTAATTTATGATATTTTCAGGGATTCATGCAAACATTTGTCCACCTTTATTATTAATTATATTAAATTTGGGGGCCCCTAAATCATCGAGGGCCAATGGCTTTAGCGGTTCAGCCCCCCCCCTTAATCCGCCATTAGTGGGGGTGTATACCGGAGTAATTTTTTTTTAAAATGGATGATCACTAAAAGCATATCAAAAGAAGACAGAACATGAAGGTTTTCTTTGTGTAATGGAAGTATTAGATTTACTTTGAGAGTGAGTATCCGAATGCATGCCCGGCTCGCACTCTTGCTGTTATTTGTCAACAAAGATGCCTAAATTAATGTGGACCAACAGATGGCGTCCTGCACGCACTTGTTATTCAATACGTCACGTGACCACGCGGAAAATGGGTTAATGCTTCTCCGATTCGGCAGGAGTTAAAAAAACAAAACAACTTCAAATATAAATATAATGAACTATCCAGGAAGTTCAGAATGACATTAAGATAAGTCGAACCACTTATCAAAAGTTGAATTCTGTATCTGTAATTGCAAGATATACTTACATTTACTTGTAAAAAAATAATTTTGGCCGGAGATGTTGCAGAATCCTGGCCTGCGGCGTTGAATCTATGTTGACAATGAGGCTTCTCTGTGACCCCGTATAGTGGTTTGGCCCCGCTAGTCCATGTCGCTTTTGCAATCAGCGCTAAAAATAGCAACTCCATCTAGGAGCCCGGGCCTACGTGCGGTGTTTACTACGGGCTGCAAGGGAGGAAACTGGGAGGAGGGGACGCAGATGTGGGGGGGGGGCTGTACCCCATCAAAGGTCACATTTGTCGATGGGGTCTGTTACTCAGCTAAACACTGTTGCCACGTTACTTGCAAATACGTATAATCAAGCTCATTAACACTTGATATATATTATTTTATCAAGAGTATACTACTAAGACTAATACAGTTAAATACATCTGTTTTTTTTTAAATATGTAGTTATTGAGAATTCATATGCGTGCATGTATATAGTTTCCATCTTGTATTCAATTATGGATGAATCACAACCCAAATGCTATCCCCTATAATCCACAGCCATCAATCAGCTTGCTGAACATTTATTGCTGCGGTAATACAAACTTCTCAGTCTAATTAGGACATGTCATAACGCCATGGGCGTCTCCGTAGGCAAGGTGAGGGAGGTTGGGGATGAAACACAAATGTGGCTGAAATCGGGCCATATCACCGCACCAACTTACGCTTGACTTTGCACAACGAGCTAACTTATTTAGCCACATCGCGGTCCGCTTAAATCTGGTAAATCTGTTGTTGTTTTTTACGACATCGCGTGCTTAAGCTAGCATTAAATTGAGTGAAATTTCGTATGCCATTATCGCAATAATCTTCTGTATAGAAGGAGCGTCTGAAACAGATAAGATAAGATAAGATGTTCTTTTTTTTTGGTCCCCCCATCGCTTGAACTACTAAAGTGGGCTTAAATTTACAGAACATCAACTTTAATAAGGGCCTTTTATACAAAACCTTAAGGCGGCTGCAAAGGGTGGAAACATTTCAAGGGTGGTATATGTAAGAGGGTAAAAACTATTTTTGATTTTAAAAAATTAAGGAGCGACAAAAAATCGGTTAAAGGGAATTTAAATACATTGTTCATTTTTGAAAACACTTTCTTTGATAAATATAGTGCATTAATGCGTATGGTTTGGATGGCAGGAGGAGAGAGATAGAATGAGAGAGAAAGCGAGAGAGAGAGAGAAAGAGAGAGAGCAAAGAGAGAGGTAGTAATAAAAAGGAGAGGGTGGGGTATGTTTCCACTACCTCCAGGGGCGGACGAAACATGATCTAACCAACAGGCTGGCACTGAACTTTATTAATTCTTCTCTAGCACTGTCTTTGTTACATAGTGACGTCCATTTCAATGACGTTTGGTTTTATTGAATGATTCAAAATGATGAGATGTACTATTCCAGACTTAAAATGGTTGATGTATAAAGAGACATTTTCGGAGTGCATTTTCTCGACGCGTTTTTCGTATTTGCCATGCAAAATTACTGTACACAGCCGATTGTTGTCATTCATATGCGTCCTTATATTTAATATCACGACACACATCCCACATCTCTGACACACATCCCACATCTCTGACACACACCCCTAGTCTCTGACACACATCCCACATCTCTGACACACATCCCACATCTCTGACACACATCCCACATCACTGACACACATCCCACATCTCTGACACACATCCCACATCTCTGACACACATCCCACATCTCTGACACACATCCCACATCTCTGACACACATCCCACATCTCTGACACCCATCCCACATCTCTGACACACATCCCAAATCTGACACACATTCCTCATCTCTGACACACACCCCTAGTCTCTGAAACACATCCCACATCTCTGACATACACCCCACATATCTGACACACATCCCACATCTCGTACACACATCCCTCATCTCTGACACACAACCCACATCTCTGACACACATATCACATCTCTGACACACATCCCACATCTCTGACACATATCCAACATCTCTGACACACATGCCACGTCTCAGACACATCACCTTTTTATCTCGACACCTATCGAATCCACCCCATAACACACAACGCTTGCGATCTGTTTCTATACATACATCAACATCACATTAACCTTAATCACACACACACGACACACTTCCTTTACGACACACAACACAGATAATCCGTTAAAACAATCTAATTGTCCCTGCACCGACCGACACACAACATAAATGTTACAGAAAACTATAACCCACATTGTGCTGGTGTTACACACAACAAGTTCACGTGCCGAAGATAGCGGGTTCCTCTCTGGCGCACGACAGCCGAGTGAGTGAGTGAGTTTGGGGTCCACGCTTACATGAGTGAGGCCCTATTTGGGTAAAACACAATATTTCAAAGAACACGCAACCAAGAAAGTTTACTGGGGAAATGCATGCGTTTAATAACAATCTTGTTCAATGATTAGAATTTTAGAGTGATTAGAAGTGTTCAATTTTAATGAGTGCAAAATTTAAAAAAAGTGTCCCCCCCCCCTTTCCACACAGACACACACACGCATGCTTTGAATTTCTTCCGCACCCTGTGAATTAAGATATTTTTAAAAAACGCTCCTCTAGCGACATTCCGTCCTGCTTTCCGTCACCGGACCGCGCTGTTCACTCACTCCTTGACCATCGTCCAGCTTCCACGTCCATCGTTGCTGTCGTGTCTGTCCAACCGAAGCACCACCCCCCACC
Source organism: Ampullaceana balthica (assembly GCA_944989445.1). NCBI lineage: Eukaryota > Metazoa > Mollusca > Gastropoda > Lymnaeidae > Ampullaceana > Ampullaceana balthica. The sequence goes on from CALYLW010000117.1 coordinate 604,431, forward strand.
ACCACACCACCCCCAGCCATCACCCAACACATCCCGCACCTCCCTCACTCCCTCCCTCCTCTTCCCCTCCAACCAGGCCGCACGTGCGACCCCGGCGTAACACGTAGTGCTAGGGACGGTAGTGTTGACAGGTAATGTAGATGCCGTGGTGGTGGTGGGGAGGGGGGTAGTCCGGGGGTGGGGGAGGGGGATGAGAGTGAGAATGCAAGGAGGCAGGCGGGCCTGCCTCTTAAATAATGCACCTGGTCCGGGAGTAATTAAGAAACAGGGGGGGGGGTTACCTTTGCGTTTATCGTTCCCTCCAGAGTGAGGTTGCATCATTGGGGGGGTAGGGGGAAGGAGGGGGATCGTCTTTCAACAGTCCATGCCATACATACAATGTTTTTGTTTGTTGTTTTTTAACTCGCGCATATTTTTCAAGTGACGTCAGTTGTTAAAGCCTGATGTATTTGAATACAAGAAACGCAAATGAGAAACGATTTGTGTGAGGGAAAAAATATCAAACGTTTTAAGCTGTATTGATAGCCTCAGCTTATGACAGATATAAAAGTTTTCGGCTAATGCCAACATCAATACAAGGAACAAATTAATAGAAGTTTTTTAAAATTAAATTAACATCAAATGTTATATACCCTTCCTTGGAAGAACGGGTGGCAAAATCAACATGTGATTTGTGTAATGTCTGACACAAAAATAAGGGATCTCAAATGAAATGTTTTGGTGAAAGCTCTCTAATTTACCTTACCTTATCTTATAATATCTTATCTTATCTTATCTGATCTTATCTTATCTGTTATAAACGCTCATTCTATACAGAAGATTATTGCGTCCTACGCTTATCTATGGTTTGTGTCTAGACCCGAATTCTTATTAGAGTTTTAAATGTTGAAGGCGTGCTGGTTTTCCTGGTTTCTTCAGGCAACTCTTTCCACGCCCGAATTCCGGACGGGAAAAACGAGAATTTGTATGTGTTTGTTCTTGCATACGGAACAAGAAAAGTGTTTTTATCCTTATGTCTATCTCAGCGTTGTATTAAGTTATCTTTGTGTTGTATTTCTAAGTTAGAATTAATTTCATTATGTATTATTACTACTCTACTCTTGGTTCTTCTATCCTCTGATCTACCAAGCACACACCACCCTTCCCCCACACCACTCTAAACCCCCATCGCTACTGTTAAAGAAATAGTAACTATATAAATATCTGTCAACCTTCCCAGTTCTCATTGAAATCAACCACCGCACTTATTAGATTCCGCTTATTTATTGTACTTCAGCTGTTTCTCTCCCCCCTCCCCACTAACCCAATCATGCCCCCCAACCACAGTTGCACACATACAGCCAGTAGGACAATAACCCATTTACACCCCCCCCGCCCCACGCCCCGATACCCGTATTATTACTTTCACCTGTCAGTCGTATGCTACCCTTCATTTAAAACAATGCCTCCCTCCTCCTCACAATTTCAGCAATCGCTCCCATGCATAGACCAGATAGTAAGTAAAAGTTCCCTTTTCAGACCATTTGCCTATGAGGCAAGTGAAGCAGCGTTCATAAGTTTCAATAGACCAGGTGCATCTTTCTTTCAGTTGATACCCGGATTTAACCTTTCTTACTTTTCCTGTACATTACTCGACATTCTTTCTCTTAATCCATACCTCTCCCCACACACTCTCTCTCCCCACACCCTCTCTCCCCACACCCTCTCTCCCCACACCCTCTCTCCCCACACGCTCTCCCCCCACACCCTCTCTCCCCACACGCTCTCTCCCAACACCCTCTCTCCCCACACCCTCTCTTCCCACACCCTCGCTCCCCACACGCTCTCTCCCCACACCCTCTCTCCCCACACCCTCTCTCCCCACACCCTCTCTACCCACACGCTCTCTCCTCACACCCTCTCTTCCCACAGACTCTCTCCCCACACGCTCTCTCCCCACACCCTCACTCGTCACACCCTCTCTCCCAACACCCTCTCTCCCCACACCCTCACACGTCACACCCTCTCTCCCCACACCCTCTCTCCCCACACCCTCTCTCCCCACACGCTCTCTCCTCACACCCTCTCTCCCCACACGCTCTCTCCCCACACCCTCTCTCCCCACACCCTCTCTCCCCACACCCTCTCTTCCCACACCCTCTCTCCCCACACGCTCTCTCCCCACACCCTCTCTCCCCACACCCTCTCTCCCCACACGCTCTCTCCCCACACCCTCTCTTCCCACACCCTCTCTCCCCACACGCTCTCTCCCCACACCCTCACTCGTCACACCCTCTCTCCCAACACCCTCTCTCCCCACACCCTCTCTCCCCACACCCTCACTCGTCACACCCTCTCTCCCCACACCCTCTCTCCCCACACCCTCTCTCCCCACACCCTCTCTCCCCACACACTCTCTCCCCACACGCTCTCTCCTCAAACCCTCTCTCCCCACACGCTCTCTCTCCACACCCTCTCTCCTCACACCCTCTCTCCCCACAACCCCCTCTCGTCGCACCCTCTCTCCCCACACCCTCTCTCCCTACACCCTCTCTCCCCACACCCTCTCTCCCCACACCCTCTCTTCCCACACCCTCTCTCCCCACACCCTCTCTCGTCACACCCTCTCTCCCCACACCCTCTCTCCCCACACCCTCTCTCCCCACACCCTCTCTCCCCACACCCTCTCCCCAGCGCTCCAATTTTCCATTGTTATCTATCTATGTATCTATTTTTTTTATCCATCCATCCATCCATCCATCCATCCATCCATCCGCCCGCCCACCCGTCCGTCCGTCCGCCCGTCTGTCTGTCTGTCTGTCTGTCTGTCTGTCTGTCTGTCTGTCTGTCTGTCTGTCTGTCTGTCTGTCTGTCTATCTATAACCACTTTTATGTTTTAAGTCTTATCCTCCTGTCTTTTCTAACGTTTATAAAATGAAATTGTTTTTTTGTGTGTCCCTTTCTACATCTCTTCATTCCTCGAGTTTAATTTAAAATATACGTAGTTTTTACATTATTTTTCAAAGCTTTAATCAACCATGATCTGCATTGGAGACGAGTAAACTTACACAGCAAATCGCTTCACTTCAGCGCAAGAGAATGTGAGGGTGTGTTAGTATAGCAGACGTGAGCGCATCTTGTATATGTAGGATCTCATCCTCACGTCTGCCCAGCGCGTGTCACGTTGTTGATGGGGATGTTATCAATCTGCTGTAATGAAGACACGGGTCTTTGGATACAAATATTTAGTGTCTAAATGATTCGTCTCAATCTGTACTGGCTTGAATTTCTATATCAAATGTTCTACATGTCAGTCACAATAATCACGATTTTGACATGATGCAAATAGTCATCCGAGCTCATTTAGAAACATTACACATTAGACGAGTGTCGAGAACTTTAAAAAAATTGAACAAACTGCTTATCATTTTTAATTTTTTAAAGGAGATTTTATAAAATAATTCTATTTTAAAATTTTACATCCGTGGTATTTAAATATGCAAATATGCAAAATCATTTCACAAAAATCAACATGTTTTTAGCCTCTTTACAGTCAAATTGAAAAGTGCAAAATCAGAAAACGCGAAATTTTTAATGATAGATCGCAGATAGTTATTTTTAAGTTCCGGTTTTGGAAATCGTATGTTAAATACCCACACTTCGTTGTATCATTATATATATTAATATAACTATATTTATTTGTTATTTATAACATTATAAGTATCGAGTATTGGTGCATATAGAACTTGATGTGAAGTCATTATATGTTTTAGTAATCCATAAAATTGTATTCGTTTAAACTTCTGCACCACCGATACTCAAAAACACATAAAAACCCATAAAAACACATAAAACACATAAAAACACATAAAAACCCAATAGTTTTTAATTATTCACTTGTAGATTATTCTTGTTTCAAATCGGATACTTCATATTTAATGTAACGATATGCGAGAGCAGCGTTTATCCCGCTTGAGGGCAAGCAATGGAAGAACAAGATTGTTTAGGGCAGAGCTGCCTAAAGTCTGGCCTGCTGGCCAAATGCGGCCCGCGTTTTAAGTTTAACTGGTCCGCGGTCTCATCTTAAATAATTACTAATTGACTTGTGGATATTTTTCTGTAAAAGATATTATGTGTAAAAGAAAAGCCGAAATAAAGTGCTGTTTTTATTAAAATATTATGACGTAAGATGTTGGCAAAATCGATGAAGTTATATCGTATACCGAAGTGCCTATTGATTACATAAAGCTGATGAATGTATGTGCTGATTTGTATACAAACTTCAATGACCTCTGATGACAAAAGTCATTGACGTTATATCGTTAATGTTTGCCAACTCGAAAAGGAAATTAAGAGGCATCAGTGTGATTAACATTGTATGATTGTTTTTAAATCACAAATTATAACACACAATTTTCGGCTCTATTTATATTTCAACGCTCTTTAAAAAATATTGCATGGTACGTAGCGTAAAATTAAAATAAAAACTTTATTCATTTAACTTGGCCGTTATTTATTCAGTTTTAATCATTTCTAAAGCTGTGAAAAAATATTAATAATAAAGTCTCAAAAATCCCTATAGTTTTTCCCCATTTACACCACAAAACATCATTTTTTTTAAAAAAATACATATATACATGTACATCTATCAATTCATGTTTCACTACTGTCCATGTAGGACTTTGGCCTTCATCACCAGATCCTTCCACTCAGACCTAACAACTGCCTTTCTGGTCCAAAATTAGATGCCCAGATGCTGTAGATCTCTCTTTACATCATTTATCCGTTTCAGCCGGGGGTGTTCAAAGTCAGGCCCGCGGGCCAAATATGGCCCGCGTTAATCTTTTAACTGGCCTGTGCAATAATATTAAATATTTCACCCATATATTTTTTCGGTTAAGACCACATTATATTTTTTAAGATGAAAATATGTGCTGTTTTGTGCGAAAATTCCATTACCTCAAATGAAGGCAATAATCGATAGCATTTCATTGTTTGAAAACTTCAAAAGTTATTACAACAGGCTAATTAAGTTATGCGTATTTGTTATGTGTACGAATTTTAAAATCGTGTGATGGCTAAAATCAATGCCGTATTTCCGAAATGTTGTTAAATTTTGACAACTCGAATAAGAAATAAGCATGGCATCGGCGTACTTAAAATGTAAGAAAACTTTTTAAATGAAAATTTTTAACACAACATTTTCGGCTCTAGTTAAATTTCAACACTTTTTATTGTATAACTTGTTCATTACAGTAATTTCTAATGGAAATAAATATTTATAAAGTCTCTAAAATTGAGATTTTGTTTGTGATAAGGAAACTATAATATAGTATTTGGGATGTAAACTTTTCACAAATAAATTGATGCTGTGCAACTTTGCTGACCAGTTTGTTATTTTGCAAAGGACCAACTAACCTAAGAGTGAACATTGGCTGCAGCTCCTCGAGTGCTGTATCCTCGAGTGCTGTATCCTCGAGTGCTGTATCCTCGAGTGCTGTATCCTCGAGTGCTGTATCCTCGAGTGCTGTATCCTCGAGTGCTGTATCCTCGAGTGCTGTATCCTCGAGTGCTGTATCCTCGAGTGCTGTATCCTCGAGTGCTGTATCCTCGAGTGCTGTATCCTCGAGTGCTGTATCCTCGAGTGCTGTATCCTCGAGTGCTGTATCCTCGAGTGCTGTATCCTCGAGTGCTGTATCCTCGAGTGCTGTATCCTCGAGTGCTGTATCCTCGAGTGCTGTATCCTCGAGTGCTGTATCCTCGAGTGCTGTATCCTCGAGTGCTGTATCCTCGAGTGCTGTATCCTCGAGTGCTGTATCCTCGAGTGCTGTATCCTCGAGTGCTGTATCCTCGAGTGCTGTATCCTCGAGTGCTGTATCCTCGAGTGCTGTATCCTCGAGTGCTGTATCCTCGAGTGCTGTATCCTCGAGTGCTGTATCCTCGAGTGCTGTATCCTCGAGTGCTGTATCCTCGAGTGCTGTATCCTCGAGTGCTGTATCCTCGAGTGCTGTATCCTCGAGTGCTGTATCCTCGAGTGCTGTATCCTCGAGTGCTGTATCCTCGAGTGCTGTATCCTCGAGTGCTGTATCCTCGAGTGCTGTATCCTCGAGTGCTGTATCCTCGAGTGCTGTATCCTCGAGTGCTGTATCCTCGAGTGCTGTATCCTCGAGTGCTGTATCCTCGAGTGCTGTATCAATATCAGCAGTGATAGGATGTAGCCACTCTAATGGAAAACAAGAAACGAACATCCGGTGGCGGACATGAAGCATATCTCAGTTCAAGGAGGGTTTTCTGAATGTCTTGGCGGGCCACAAAAAAAAACTCTGTGGCCCGCAGGCTGCAGTTTGCCCCCTACTGCCTTAAACCGTATTCCTTTGAAGAGCTCATACTTATTAAAGTTTTCGAAATATCAAAATAGATTATTTAATGACTTTCACGTTTATATAAAGTAGATTCATTAAAACTAAACTTGACAACAAGAACTATACATCTTATACATACGCGACAACTAAATGGGAAATTGCACCAGCGCCCCACGCGCCCACACCGTACTGTGGGCAGCAAATAGGACTCATATTCTGGGCCCGATGGAAAGATGCGCTGTCATGCTTAAAATTTTATGCTGCTCCAAATGCGCGTAAAAAGGCAGAGGAACCCAGAAATTCTGGCAGCTGTCCTGTTTCAATAGACGTCCTATTAGCCTCCGATTTTCTACATGCCATCAAACGGAAACCAATCACTATTTTTTAATGTTAATATGAGTATCTTAAAACTTTTTAAAAGGTTTTGGGTGTATTATATGCGAGAGTGTATGAAACTAGTTTTCAAAAGACACATTTTCACAATACTTTGAAGAAAAGAAGGAGGAAAAAAAACATGCCCGCACTCCCACAAAATAACAAACAATGACTATGCTTGCCATCCGTCAAGGGAAACGACTCCTCATCAACCCTATCACTACCCCTTCACTACTTTAATCTCATAGGTTTTTCACGCCAACTCACCCCTGGCCTATGTACCTTCTCAACAGAAGTTTCCCCCTTTTAAGTTTTTTTTTCTTCTACTTTTTACTTAATTTTTTTTTATGTTCCGTTTTGACCGTGGGAAAGTTCCAGAACTCCCTACCTTGTCCAATACTCGTCTGCAATCTTAGATTTCTCCTTCTTGTTTCTTCTTCTTCTTCTCTTCTTTTTCTTACCTTAGAATACCTGGGTCCATCTTTAATATCGTTCCTTGTCTGCGTGCGCCTGGAAGCACTCAGCCCACAGACACACGGGGCCTGGTGGGTAGACGAAACCTGGGAAACTCAGGTATTCTCAACTATTTAGGTTACAACAAAGGGGCGGGCACCTGAGGGTAATAACATATTTTCTAAACATTAAGTGTATGTGGTAATGCAGCCGGGTTGGGGGGGGGGTGCTCGTTGGGCAGCAATAGGGCTGAGATGGAATGGAAATGTTTGTACTAAATAGGTTTAAAGATGTCTCTTTGTGGTAATATAGTAGGAAGGGATGTTTGTATGTGTTAATATAGCTAGGGTGGGATGTTTGTATGTGGTAATATAGCTAGGGTGGGATGTTTGTATGTGGTAATATAGATAGGGCAGGGTGTTTGTATGTGTTAATATAGCTAGGGCGGGATGTTTGTATGTGGTAACATAGCTAGGGTGGGATGTTTGTATGTGGTAATATAGATAGGGCAGGGTGTTTGTATGTGTTAATATAGATAGGGTGGGATGTTTGTATGTGGTAATATAGATAGGTTGGGATGTTTGTATGTGGTACTATAGATATGGTGAGATGTTTGTATGTGGTAATAGAGCTAGGGTGGGATGTTTGTGTGTGGTAATATAGCTAGGGCGGGATGTGTGTATGTACTCATATAGTTAGTTTCGGGGTGTTCGCATGCGGTAATATAGATAGGGCTGAATACGTGTATGTGGTAATATTTCAAGGGTGGGATGTTTGTATGAGGTAATAAAGTTAGAATGTCTTATTGGTAAATTTCTGTCAGAATTTCAGGATGTTTTACATGTAGATGATCTTGGGGTTCATAACGTGAAGATATTTGAATATTTGATATCTATATCTGGAGCACAGAGAGTTATTGTTTTTTTTTCGGTATGTTCTAATTGTGTTACATATATTTGAATTTGACATCATTGAGATGGTGCCCTTGTGATAGTATTGATATTATAGACATGTGCTATTGATGGACAGCTAAGAAGTGAGTCTACTCGTAAAACGTTTCAACTAAAGGTTTCTTTGTAAAAAAAAATAGATTCTGTTTGGGGCTAAGGGGACTGAATAACTTGTAGGATATTACAGTCTCAACCCATCACTCAATACATACCCCTCTCACCACATCACTCAATGCATACCAGTCTCACCCCATCACTCAATGCATACCAGTCTCACCCCATCACTCAATGCATACCAGTCTCACCACATCACTCAATACATACCAGTTTCACTACATCACTCAATGCATACCAGTCTAAACACCATCACTCAATACATACCCCTCTCACCACATCACTCAATGCATACCAGTCTCACTACATCGCTCAATACATACCCCTCTCACCACATCACTGAATGCATACCCCTCTCACCACATCACTGATTGCAAACCATTCTCATTACATCACTCAATACATACCCCTCTCACTACATCACTGAATGCAAACCATTCTCATTACATCACTCAATACATACCCCTCTCACTACATCACTCAATACATACCCCTCTCACCAAATCACTCAATGCATACCAGTCTCACAACATCACTCAATGCATACCAGTCTCACCACATCACTCAATGCATACCATTCTCACCACATCACAAAATGCATACCAGTCTCACCACATCACTCAATGCATACCAGTCTCACCACATCACTCAATGCATACCAGTCTCACCACATCACTCAAAGTATACCAGTCTCACCAAATCACTCAATGCATACCAGTCTCACCACATCACTCAATGCATACCAGTCTCACCACATCACTCAATGCATACCAATCTCATCACATCACTCAATGCATACCAGTCTCACCACATCACTCAATGCATACCAGTCTCATTACATCACTCAATGCATACCAGTCTCACCACATCACTCAATGCATACCAGTCTCACTAAATCACTCAATACATACCCCTCTCACCACATCACTCAATGCACACAAGTCTCACCCCATCACTCAAGGCATACCCCTCTCACCACATCATCAATGCACACCAGTCTCACCCCATCACTCAATGCATACCCCTCTCACCAAATCACTCAATGCACACCAGTCTCACTACATCACTCAATGCATACCAGTCTCACCACATCACTCAATACATACCAGTCTCACTACATCACTCAATGCATACCAGTCTCACTACATCACTCAATGCATACCAATCTCACTAAATCACTCAATGCATACCAGTCTCACCACATCACTCAATACATACCAATCTCATTACATCACTCACTGCATACCAGTCTCATTACATCACTCAATGCATACCCGTCTCACTATATCACGCAATACATACCAGTCTCACCACATCACTCAATACATACCAGTCTCATTACATCACTCAATGCATACCAGTCTCATTACATCACTCAATGCATAACAGTCTCACTACATCACTCAATGCATACCCGTCTCACTATATCACGCAATACATACCAGTCTCACCACATCACTCAATACATACCAGTCTCACTACATCACTCAATGCATACCCCTCTCAATACATCACTAATTGCATACCAGTCTCACTACATCACTCAATACATACCAGTCTCATTACATCACTCAATGCATACCAGTCTCATTACATCACTCAATGCATACCCGTCTCACTACATCACTCAATACATACCAGTCTCTTTACATCACTCAATGCATACCAGTCTCATTACATCACTCAATGCATACCCGTCTCACTATATCACGCAATACATACCAGTCTCACCACATCACTAAATACATACCAGTCTCATTACATCACTCAATGCATACCAGTCTCATTACATCACTCAATGCATAACAGTCTCACTACATCACTCAATGCATAACAGTCTCACATATCCTCAATGCATACCATTCTTACCATATTACTCAATGATTAACAGTAACACAATATTTCACGTACTTTCTCATTCTGTCTTAAGTCCAAACTCGATCTCTTTTCCTTTACACCCACTCTCTAATTATATTCTCTCTCTCTGTCTCTCTCTCTGTCTCTCTCTCTCTGTCTCTCTCTCTGTCTCTCTCTCTGCCTCTCTCTCTCCATCTCTCTCTTTCTTTCTTGACCTCTCTGTCTTTATATTCGATATCTTGCTTTCTGTCTCATTTTTATTTCGCAATTTTTTCATTTAAATATACTTCACTCTCTTAACTCTCTAGCGCTTTCTCTCCGGTATATTTCATTTTTTTTTCTATGTCTATCTCTATCTTAGCTTTGCTATCAAATGCTTCAATTCTCTGTACTATTACTTCCTCACTCCGAATGTCTCTTCAATTATCCACTCTCTTAGGGTGAGTTTCGAGAAAAAATTTGAGAGAAAGTTTCTTTACTTTATGGCTTTCATGCACATATCAGGCAGTAAAATACGCCAAAAAATTGTTCATTGCAAGATAAACATGCCATGATAACGCACGCTGACCTGTCAGACATTTCAGATGTGTTTTAATTTTGTTTAATGTAAGGTTGAATTAAAATGTACTTAAATAAAATCTTTATGGACATTGTTAGATTGAAATCGCTCATTTGTGCAGCATACATGTCACATAACTACTGAAACATAAATTATCTGCCCCGTCCTCTAAACCCCGCACCCAACTTATATTCAACATATCTGCGCATTCCTATACACCCAACTTATATGTCAACATATCTGCGCATTCCTATACACCCAAATTATATGTCAACATATCTGTCCCTTCAATTCAACCCCGCACCCCACTTATATGTCAACATATCTATCCCTTCCATTCAACCCCGCACCCCATTTTTATGTCAACATATCTGTCCCTTCCATTCAACCCCGCACCCCACTTATATGTCAATATATCTGTCCCTTCCATTCAACCCCGCACCCCACTTATATGTCAACATATCTGTCCAATCCATTCCACCCCGCACCCCACTTATATGTCAACATATCTGTCCCTTCCATTCAACCCCGCACCCCACTTATATGTCAACATATTTGTCCCTTCCATTCAACCCCGCACCCCACTTATATGTCAACATATCTGTCCCTTCCATTCAACCCCGCACCCCACTTATATGTCAACATATCTGACCCTTCCATTCAACCCCGCACCCCACTTATATGTCAACATATCTGTCCCTTCCATTCAACCCCGCACCCCACTTATATGTCAACATATCTGTCCCTTCCATTCAACCCCGCACCCCACGTATATGTCAACATATCTGTCCCTTCCATTCAACTCCGCACCCCACTTATATGTCAACATATCTGTCCCTTCCATTCAACCCCGCACCCCACTTATATGTCAACATATCTGTCCCCTCCATTCAACCCCGCACCCCACTTATATGTCAACATATCTGTCCCTTCCATTCAACCCCGCACCCCACTTATATGTCAACATATCTGTCCCTTCCATTCAACCCCGCACCCCACTTATATGTCAACATATTTGTCCCTTCCATTCAACCCCGCACCCCACTTATATGTCAACATATCTGTCCCTTCCATTCCACCCCGCACCCCACTTATATGTCAACATATCTGTCCCTTCCATTCCACCCCGCACCCCACTTATATGTCAACATATCTGTCCCTTCCATTCCACCACGCACCCCACTTATATGTCAACATATCTGACCCTTCCATTCCACCCCGCACCCCACTGATATGTCAACATATCACCTTGCACATCGCGAGCATCCATTTTTTAACACCTTTGATAACAACAATAAGATAACTGCCCCCAAAACGAGGAGCTTGGTTACAAACTATTTTCTTCTCACATCGGTACATTGAGTAACCAACGGTTTAAGTCTCGCCTGGCTATTGGCCTAATGTGTCCACTGCCCACTTCCTATCTCTATCACAGTCCTACAAACGTTGGAATAACTATACAACATCTATTCCAGTACGTGAGAGAATAGTTAGTAAGTTGGTCGAACTGAAAGGAAAAAAATTCAACCATCCCTCATCATAACATTTCCAGATTTTCGAATATACATATTTTCGCAAATAGATTTTTTTTTAAATTGCTTCAATCGGGGGGCCGCCATTTCACACTAACCACGTCTACGCCTCTGAAGCGACCAGCAGGGTTTATAGTTAAAATTATATCAGCACAGTTCTGAGGTGGGTGATGCGAGCCCCGGTTCTGGAATCTGTTGCTGAATAAATGAGCAATTATCAAAGTCGTTATTGTACCTAAAATGAGCTGCAGATGGTCGTAGTCAGCATTGTACAGCCGGTATTGGTATCACACCAGACCATTGTTAGAATATTTGTATTAAAAGATTACGTTCTCTGCACCATCATTGTATAACTATTTTTTTGTCTCCTAATATAACGTGTCAGATATCTACTCTAACACATCTGCGCGTTTCTTTCCCCCCACGCATCCGACTTAAATGTCAGCAGAACGGCTTTTGTTACGATTCAGAACACACACACACACACACACACACACACACACACACACACACACACACACAAACACCTCTAAAAACTTTAAAATTATTTCCTGAAGAAATCAGGAACAACAAATCTATTTACCGCCTCAAATTTCTAAAACATTCGATATTTTTGTAGGTTAATTAAAAATTTTCCATCCATATTATCGGAGTACGGTTCAAAGAAAAAGTTAAAAAAGGTAACAAAAACTCGAATGAGTATTTTTAAGCGCAATTTCCAACAAATTTTCCAAGGGAAACTATACTAGATTGCATTAAGGGTCATTTCAAATCAATAATTCTGAAAGTAAACAAAACAAATGTTATCTACAAATTGCTGCTAAAATTACGGGAGTCGGACGAAAAGAGATTTTTGAAAAATTCCTTCTCCAACATTGTTCTAAATATTAGTAGCTATCGTTTGGAATACAGGTCTCAGCAAAGTAATGTAGCATTTTAGTTGAATATTCTTATTACATCTGTAAACGTTTCTCTAGTTATAAAGCCTAACTATATGTTGAAAATTTTGGAGCTTAAAGTATTCAAGGTTTTGATAAGACTTGATATAAACGCGTGTAAAACGTCGAATTTAACTGTACGCACCAATAGGAAATATGAAAGTGATATTGGCTGCTTTTAGAACAAGATTAATTAAGGTTGACAGTCATTGGTGTCAAACATTTCTTTATATTGTCTTTCAGATTTCTCATCGATTTAAAATCATGTAAACTTTGATTTCAAGTGGGGAGATCATTCATACACCCACACACACACAAGACCGCACACGCTAGTACACACACAACACGACGCTTTCACACCAACTCCCACACACATATTCCACACCAATATACCCTATAATGTACACGGCCGCGCAGACATCTGGCCGACTCCGCGAAGCAGTTTAGAATTACCGGGCAGCAAATTTAGTAATATTTTGCACACAAAAAATGGATGCTGTGCAACTTTCCACGCGATTTTTTTTTACTTTGAACACGGATGGATGAACATCAGAGGGAACATTGTTCCTACGTCATAACACTACACGACAACGGCGTTACGACGGTTGACCTAATTGTGATCAGACTTAGGCGCCGGTTGAATCGATGGCCACAGAAAACAATGAGATGAGAACCTCGGCTGTGTCCCATACCAGAATCTTTTTCTTTTTCTTCACTTTCCTCCCTCCTGTAGGATGCCAATTACCTGTGTTATCTGCCCCTGTCAGTCGGGCACGTGCTAGAGAAATGCTGCGCGTGCCAAACAGGATACGGTAACCTTCAGCCCCTGGCGTAATCCACTTTCTGGGTTCCACGGTAAAACAGTGTGTGTGTGGGGGGTGGCATGGTTGTAGGCAACGTGCTGAATTCATCATCACAATAATGGAGGAAATAAAAAAAAAGATGTTTTGTGGAGGAGAGTATTAAGAACGTGTCGACTTGTTGGAAGACTGAAGAGCTCCTTCCTCGGCACGAAATACATTCGCCGCTGCGAACGATCACAATATAATGATTAGACCTGGTATCATAAAAAACATCACAATAACCACACAAGAGTTTGTATATATTTATTTGAATATACGAACTGGATTTGTATATCTTCAATAGACGAACTTAGTTTGAACACCATGTGTATGCCGTACCTGTATTTTAACGGATGAGACTAGATTGTATATGTTTGGAAAGATGAGAGAGATTTGTATATTTTTAAAGAGATCAAAAACGGGGTTTTAAACATTTGAACAGTTGAGTTAGGGTTATTTTTTCTTGTGTGTATAAAAGTTGGCCACTGTATCGTATAAAATTAAACAACCCAGTTTTAAAAAAAGTTTTTGACTATAAATCCCTTATATATGAGACAGAACTTATAGTATTGATTTGTTCAATATAATACGCAACGCGCGACAAACATTTACAGACGGAAAATGACTGATCTTCCCTTGCTGTAAAGTGGGGGTGAGGGGATGGGGGGTGGTCATCGATGGTTGGACTGAATTCCAGCACGTGGAGATGAACAATAGCAGACGGCTACATTGAATTATATAGAGATAAACTAAAAATGCATTAATTTAATTACGGTACATACGATCGATCTGAAATTTTGATACAATGCATTGCTAGGTAACACGAGTCAATGTGCAAAATTGCAGCTCGATGGCATCACAGGAAATGTGTCATTTTTTTACTTTCGTTTTTCCGCCCGCTCGACCAAGAGATCACGACACAGAGAGAGAGAGCGAGAGAGAGAGAGAGAGAGAGAGAGAGAGAGAGAGAGAGAGAGAGAGAGAGAGAGAGACAGAGAGAGAGAGAGAGAGACAGAGAGAGAGAGACAGACAGAGAGAGAGAGAGAGAGAGAGAGAGACAGAGAGACAGAGAGAGAGAGAGAGAGAGAGACAGAGAGAGAGAGAGACAGAGAGAGAGAGAGAGAGAGAGAGAGAGAGAGAGACAGAGAGAGAGAGAGAGAGAGAGAGAGAGAGAGAGAGAGAGAGAGAGAGAGAGAGAGAGAGAGAGAGAGAGAGAAGACGGAGGAGTTAATATAAGGGATTTAATAAAACTGCCCCGATGCCAAGTCGTTGTTACGTCTCTGGCTACACGATTCATACGTTCAAGTAAATCTGAACGTTATTCAAGCAAAGGAAACTCTCCCTCAACCACAAAGCCAAAAAAAAACACACACACACAACTTCTTATAACATAAAAAAAACACATAATTTTACAATACAAATAGCTTAAGTTTTGGTCTTCTTAAAGCATATGCCGGTCGGTACCTGATGTTGTCATTCATAATAAGTATTCATAAGTTCCTTTTCATTAGGTTTCAAACCCCAGCCTTTTGGCCAATTGTGTCATACTTTAAAATGTTGCTTACTGTAAAGAAAACATTAAAATAAGTTAACATGACAATCCCCAGCCCCACCACCAGCACCACCTAAAAATATACGAAGAAAGTTACATAAAAAATACAAAACAATATATATCTATTTTTCGGTTTTATTGTTACTCTTTTTTTGCATTGCAATTGTAGTTCAAATATATTATACACATATATTATACACATATATTATACACATATATTATACACATATATTATACACATATATTATACACATATATTATACACATATATTATACACATATATTATACACATATATTATACACATATATTATACACATATATTATACACATATATTATACACATATATTATACACATATATTATACACATATATTATACACATATATTATACACATATATTATACACATATATTATACACATATATTATACACATATATTATACACATATATTATACACATATATTACCCACATATATTATACACATATATTATACACATATATTATACACATATTTAATTTTTGAAACAATGAATACATCTATTTGTCCTTGTTTTATAAGTATTTTAAAAATCTTCTCCACTCTATGAGTCTATGTTGCCGTTAAAACATGCAGACAGCTACGATCTTCTGCAGACACACGCGTTCTCTCTGTTCCTAAGACACGCACCAAAACATTTGGTGAAAGGTCGTTCTCCTTTTGTGCAGCCAAACAATGGAATCTCTACCATTACACATACGTATAGTATTCAAACAACCAAGTCCTTCAAGACTGCACTTAAGACACATCTTTTCAAAATTTATTTTCAAAATAAATGAAACAACATTTCTTGTAAATGATTAACGTAGCTTACGTATAATGATAAATGTGTTGTAATTTTTGTGTTTGTTATGATATGAAAGTTAATTTAATACTTATAGGTATGTTATTTCTTTCATGTAAAGCGCCGTGAGCCCAGTTCCTTACTGGGATACAGCGCTATATAAATAATCAATTTATTATTATTATTATTATTAATTATGAAAACACTTGGTGATCCCCGTTGGTTTATTTATCACTACTCCATTAATTCTGGATTAAATTGCTAGAATGATACATTGGGCTGAGTAAAATATAGAATCCTAAGACTTTTTCTCCTTTTTCTCTGACAAAGAGTTGTAACGCCTACTTAGGTAGCTTTTGTGCTCCGGTCTTATCTCTCGGATTTTGTTACCTACAGCTTCGACCGATTTTCGCCTGGATATCGTCATCCTGACATGTGCCCGCAGATAGCACGGCTCGAGTTAGGAATGCTTATATCACAATGAATGAGCACAGATAGGCAAGACATGCACGCAGGCCTTGGTACTCAACAACACGCATGCGAGCGGGGGTGAGCGAAGGGGGTTTAAAGGTGGGACTTCAGGGGGGGGGACTTGAATGGGGTGCAGGATGGTGCGACTCATTGGCATATCTTAGGGCACATGAATGGGAGGTTGGGTGTAGGACTCAAGGGCATATCTTAGGGCACATAAATATGATGTCTGATGGTGGAACCGTTGGCATATTAGGGCACATGAATGGTGTTTTGGATTTTGCGACTCTTGGGCATATCTGGGTAAATAAATATGGTGTTGGGTGTGGGACTTAATGGCATATCTTAGGGCACATGAATGGGGCGTTGGGTGGTAGGACTAATGGGCATATCTGGGAAAATGAGGTACTTACCGGCATGCTGTGTTCACCAGGAAAAATCATCCCCAGTTTTTCCTTATGCTGAATGCAGATATAGAGAGAGAACATAGAATAAAATGGTGTATTGTTTGAGAGATCCAGCTAACAGTTTAAATGTAGAGAGTAAGAGATCCAGCTAACAGTTTAAATGTAGAGAGTAAGAGATCCAGCTAACAGTTTAAATGTAGAGAGTAAGAGATCCAGCTAACAGTTTAAATGTAGAGAGTAAGAGATCCAGCTAACAGTTTAAATGTAGAGAGTAAGAGATCCAGCTAACAGTTTAAATGTAGAGAGTAAGAGATCCAGCTAACAGTTTAAATGTAGAGAGTAAGAGATCCAGCTAACAGTTTAAATGTAGAGAGTAAGAGATCCAGCTAACAGTTTAAATGTAGAGAGTAAGAGATCCAGCTAACAGTTTAAATGTAGAGAGTAAGAGATCCAGCTAACAGTTTAAATGTAGAGAGTAAGAGATCCAGCTAACAGTTTAAATGTAGAGAGTAAGAGATCCAGCTAACAGTTTAAATGTAGAGAGTAAGAGATCCAGCTAACAGTTTAAATGTAGAGAGTAAGAGATCCAGCTAACAGTTTAAATGTAGAGAGTAAGAGATCCAGCTAACAGTTTAAATGTAGAGAGTAAGAGATCCAGCTAACAGTTTAAATGTAGAGAGTATTTCGTTTCACTCTTATAAAACATGCAGTCCACGTGAAATCAATAGCACTGGGTCTTACCATTGAACTCCTGATGAATAGCCAGCCAGACAGTCGGGTGTCTAAAAGGTCAGTTCTCCTTTCCCCTTATGTCTGCCCTCCGTGGGCTCTATCTCACACCTGGAAAACGAATGGAATTCTATGACGTATCTGTAAGTCATTGACCGGATTATGTCAGGTTTACCTGCGGCTTCAGCGTGCAAAGAAAGTTTGGAGCTAATTTTAGATTTTAAATAATGCGTGATCACCTAGGAGTGCGGGACTTTGCCTCTATCTGTGGTAAAGAACAAGAGATTTTAACAAAATTTAAAAAAAATTAAAATTAAAAAATAATAATAATTAAAGTGGCGTTGTAATATCAGTTAAATGATGTTAAAGCCGAATTTAAAGCTAAACAGAAATGATTCGCGTTATTTTAAGATAATTTCTTTTTAACACTATTGAAAATGTTGCATGCAATGTTTTGGTCAAACGTAGGTCGAATCCAGCCTGAACACCTGGCCGTCTATATTCAACTTTATTTGAGCATCCGGTCTGTTCATCTTATATCCATATCCGGTCAGTTTATATTTGGTTTCAATCATACTTATCTAACAGATCACAGGTAGTATCAGTAGATGGCTGTATCTCTCGCAAAGCTGACTTGCTTTATGGTGTGCCTCAGGGCTCTGTTTTGGGTCCGGTACTTTTTGTACTGTATACAAGGCCACTACTTCTACAGCTCGAAAAGCATTCAGTTAAAAGCCAATCATTTGCAGATGATACTCAGCTATATACTCACACTGATCCCTCTAATATGGACTCCGCTGTCCAATTGATGCAAGAGTGGTAAGGTAAAGTCTTGGATGACGTTAAGCAAACTCAAGCTGAATGATGACAAGACTGAAGCACTTCTATTTTGCAACAATAAATCACGCAGTACTTTGTCTCTTCCGAAGTCAATTCACGTAGCCAGTTCGGATATTCTGTTCACAACATTGACTAGGAATCTTGGCTACATTATTTCTGACAACATGTCTATTAACAACTTCATCAATCACATCTGTCGCTCTGCCTACACCGCCATTCGTCAGATCAGCGTCATTACTTAACAGTTAGTGCAACAAAAACTCTAGTCTGTGCTCTTGTACTAGCTCGAATGGATTACTGCAATTCTCTTCTGTCAGGTGCGCCAAAACAATGCATTGAAAAACTACAGAAAGTTCAAAATTCAGCTGCCAGACTGGTGCTCAAGGCAAAAAAACATGACCATGTTACTCCACTTCTTCGCTCACTTCATTGGCTGCCTATACAAGCCGGTATTGATTACAAACTAGCCGTTCTCTGTCACAACTTCTTTTCGGACTCATGCCCATCGTATCTTACTGAACTTTTGTCGGTCTACTCACCCACTCTCCAGCTACGATCTTCTGCAGACACACGCGTTCTCTCTGTTCCTACGACACGCACCAAAGCATTTGGTGAAAGGTCGTTCTCTTTTTGTGCAGCCAAACAATGGAATTCTCTACCATTACACATACGTAGTATTCAAACAACCAAGTCCTTCAAGACTGCACTTAAGACACATCTTTTCAAAATTTATTTTCAAAATTAATGAAACAACATTTCTTGTAAATGATTAACGTAGCTTATGTATAATGTACTGTAATTTTTGTATTTGTTATGATATGAAAGTTAATTTAATACTTACAGGTATGTTATTTCTTTCATGTAAAGCGCTGTGAGCCCAGTTCCTTACTGGGATACAGCGCTATATAAATAATCAATTTATTATTTATTATTATTATTATTATATCCAACAAAACAACTTGAAAGCCTGGCCGTCTATATTCAACTTTATTTGAGCATCAGGTCACTTCATATTAGAGTATATACAAGCTAACAACCATAAACAATGGTATCGACAATATTTTTCCCAACATCTTCATCCCTTGAGGCCAATTAATTCAATTGAATACGAACGTACACATATATCATATATCTCCCCCTTCCCACCCCAGTCCCACGATTATTTTGAAGTAAATAAAATGAAGGCGAGCCAAAAGGTAACTATCATATTGATCGACATAATGATTTCAAAGTCCACATTGTCTTATGACGAATTGTTTCAGGAGTGTAGGAGAGGCAATATGACGTTACCCACAACTGTAATCCGACTTAAATCTTCGTCTTCCGGTTCAGACACATCCAATCATTGTTCGTCAAAGTTGTTGACTAATTCACGCCTGTGAGATCAAAACTCAAATCAATATTTACAGCGTATCAACGCGTCTCTTTTTATAGTCATCAATATTTACAGCGTATCAACGCGTCTCTTTGTGTATATAGTTATCAGGATTGACGCTTTAGCGATATCTTAAGTGGAGCAACAATAGTATAAACTATTACAGGCAACACTGGATGGTCGTGGTACAAACTCATCTGACACAGGAGTTAAAATATCCGAGAGTCTAATGTCTATAATATTCCTATTATTTTGAAATTATTTTAGACACAAGCATACCTATGAAAAAGTATAATTTAACCAAACAATTTGTTACAATGCAATATGCAAACAATCATTGCGATGACATTCGGGGGAATATGACAGTATTTTGACCAATTACCTGAAAAACTACATGTTTTGGGGGTTTGTTTTATAACCAACTACCTAAACCATTGTAGAACAAGTTCCCATCAAATAATTTACTCTATGTTTTTAAATTTGTATAAAAATATTTTGTTAGGTCACTGTTTGCATTTTAAAAGTATTATCAAGGGAACGTTTTCTTTTCTTTGTGGACAAAATTAAGACTTGCTGCTGATGTCAGCATGAACAACTATCTCTAAGGGAGGTGATTTCCATTCAAATTTCCATAAAGGCTTAGTAATAAACTTGAGGACTTCCCAAAGCTTTGATATAACGCACCTGTCCGGTCTACGAGGCATGAGCCCAGACTTGTTGGAATTAAATTAGACATACTTGAACGGCGGGAACATTGGCAAGTTTGGTTATCCGCCAGGGAAAAGTTAGTGCTTCTCCAGTCAAGCTCGGTTACCCTTTCCTGTATCGCTGACATCAGCTTTACCAATTCAACAAGCTCTTGAAAAAATTGCCTAAAAATGTAAACTCAACTAGAGTTTGTAAGCACTAAAGATATGACAATGATGTCAAACATTCATTTATCAAGAATCTCAGAACTAATTAAAAAGAAGTGCGAGTAAAGTAAATGAACACAAAAATCCTTTAAAAAAATTATTATTTCATTTACAATGTATCAAGAATCTCAGAACTAATTTAAAAAGAAGTGCGAGTAAAGTAAATGAACAAACAGATCCTTTTTTAAAATTATTATTATTATTATTATTTTATTTTTTTTGTTTTTTGTTTTTCATTTTTGTTTTTATTATTATTATTAATCTTTTAAACCTTATGGGATTTTCGTATATTCTTTGGTTAATAAGAATTAACGGCTTAAAATAATTTTTAACTCGGCTAAAGGCTGATCTTGGGGTCGCTGCTAAATGACAAGTATTATAACTAGAACTCTTCATTTACCTCGAACACACTGAAGTAGCGGTCCCCAAATTGTGGTTAGTGTACCAGTCCCGGTCTGCAAACCTTACTGTGTAATAACATTTTCGAAAGCCCTTGATTAATGACAATGTGCACTAGACCTTCCTTAAGATCTGGTTATTGTCAATGTTCACTAGAAGTTCCATAAGAACTTGATATTGTCAATGTGCACTAGAGGTTTCTAAGACCATTGATCTATATCAATGAGTACCAGAAAGTTCTATAACCGTTGATCTATGTCAAATTGTAGTACTCGACTTTCCCCAGATACTTTGATTAATATCAATGCACTCGACTTTCCAAAAACCCCTTGATGACCTCAATGTGCACTAGAACTTTCTAACACCGTTGATCTATGTCAATGTGCACCAGAAGATCTCTATTATGTCAACTTGATCTTGTTTTTACCCTAATTAAAGCTCGTACATATATATTCAAACCTCTGATCGCTGTTTAAGTGAAGTTAATTTTACATTTTTTACACTTCAGCAGCGGGTCGCTTTGGGCGATAGTGGGAAAGGTCAACCTGCCCCCCAATGTAATGGTGCCCCCAGTTCTTCTAGCGCTGTTTTTTATGTGAAAGACAAGTCATTATCCGCAACGTGAGGTCATAGGAACAATTGGCAGGTGTCAGGAGCCCCACAATTTTCAGGAGACAATTGTCAGTATCACAGTGCATTTAATATTTTTTTAAAGAAAGTCTTGACATTAAACAAATAAATATTAAAACATCATATATTTTTCAACCTTTTGGGGTAAAGAACAAAAATAACGTGTTTATTGGTTCTTGGGAACAAGGATTAGCTGCTACCTGGATTAGATTGTAACTAACCCAGCGGGGGGGGGGTGGGGAGGAAGAACCTTTCCCTAGAACTTAATCTCCTAATCTCCCTTTGTTTTAAAGGTCATATCAACGTATTCGATAGAAATATGTTGCACGTCTGTAGCCGGCCCCTCTCCACTCCAATGATGTGATTGCTTAAGAACAAAATGTCTATCACTCGGGGGCGATCGTGATAGAGAGAAAACTTTGGATAAACGCACGGCAAATTCGAGAAATTGATTGGCGTTGCTTGTTTATGTGGACTAGACCTGAAATACAAATACGAATTATAAGCAAGATGCAACTTTCTCTGTGGGTCTAAAGTACTCTAAAACTGTCTAAAACGTTCTGCTGAGGAGGCTTCGTGTATAGGCAGCAGCGTAGGGAGTGGGTGCATGCGCTGTTGCGACCAGTCCCTATCGACATTTTATTATTGATTATTATAATATCAATTTATGTCAACTTTTGAGGTTGTTTTCGTTGTTGTTGTTGTCGTTGTTGTTGCTGGTGTCATTGGTAAGGTAAACGATTTGGCCCATACCCAGGGAGTGGGGGGGGTGGTGGCTCTTTTCCTATAGCTACGCCTCATCATGTTTGACACTGTAATTACGAGTTTGAAGGAAAACCGAAATTTAAGAGCTTAAGTGTCAGCGATCTTGTAAATACCCCCTCCCCTTTCCTTTTTTGAAAACAAGGATTTACATACTCGAAGTGAGCAAAAACAACGTTAAAGTCCAATATATATATATATATATATATAAGGCAGTTTGAATTGGCAAATACTTGGTAAGGACTTCAAACAGTCACATATCAAACAAAGACGTCATCATTCAGACATTGCCAGGCATTTCAGATGATAGCTCTCAGCAATCCATCCATAAGCTTATCAACATCTATGAACGAGACAACAGCTTATTGAAATCCACGTCTTTTGAAGCTCATAATTCATTTTTCAGATCGTTATGTGTAGGAGAGCTTACTTTAATGGGGATTCAATCCACTCACCGATGCTAGGTACATGATTTCAGCGGCGGATTCAAAAGCCGGCCACACATGAGCCAAATGCGGATTATAATAAATCAAAAATTCACCGCCCACTGTCTTGTCTATTAATTCCTTATCTAGAGTCCAAACCATTACAAAAAGTGTTGTCGATGACATTCTAGTGAAGAGGGAGTAGAGCATGAGCTGAAAAAATTGTCACAAAACTAAAAAGTTTCACCATTTCGAATTCGACTACATTCATAGCGAACGAATCAAGCTTTAACAAGACTGAAACTTGGGCCCTGGAATCCGACGCCGAGTTTTGAACTCTCCCCTTCTCATGTGACAGAGATTAGCCGTTAATTAAATAATCCGTTATTTTCTGACTAGGTTCTCACCGTCTTGGTCATCGCCTCACCGGTCACAGCGGGTGCCGGACCCCATTGGTGGACATCACTGGGGTCGGTCAACAGAAGCCGACCTTTGAACTCTGCGTGACCAGGTCAGGCTCAATGTTCAGAATTACGAGGCGCTAAAAGAGAGGAAGTGGCGCTAGACACAAACAAGCCTCGCACTAATTGTCCAGAGTTTAAATCCCGCACACACGTTCCGGCCCTTGTTTTCGCGCTGCACGATACAGCACCGGGGGTAGTCTTTGGTCCGCGCACCATAGGGCGCCTTTACTGACCGCCGCTCTAATGTCTGCCCCGGAGAGCACCCGCCGCGACCTCCTGCCCAAAAGGGCTAATCATTTTACTTGGTGTTTGCTCAGCGCGTGTACGGCCATTTGTTTTCACAGACCTCACGTCTGTTGGCCCCCAAGGGGTGGAGCTCACGATTCAGCAAAAGTGGCCAAATCTAAAAATCTGCGAGATGTTTGCACATTTCCTAACACCGCTGCAGTCGGACTAAGCTCTAGTTTTACGCTCACTGAACTCACGTGGCTAACGGCACGAGCCGCTCACCTCATTAGTTCTCTAGGGTGTGTGTGGTCCTGTACCCGGATTAGGTGGCAGTGGGGGGGGGCGGGAGTTTAAAGTTTAATCTTTGCAAACATGCCAGCTCCTGGATTGTTACAGCCAGTTTGTGAGACCGTGGTTTAGAGACAGCTGGTTCCATGACAAAATTCAGAGCTACAAAGGGAGAGAACAGGCAACAAGGGTCTTAAGAACTGATACCACTCTAAATTCTATGAGGCCGGAATAAAATGGAAATTTTTTATGTAGGAATAATCGAAGTTTCACTAATTACCGAGTGCACACAAACGTCTTCGGAATTCATCCTCTCTTTCTTCGTCTCGTTTCGGTTTTTAAAAAATTTACCGGAGATATGTTACATCTTCAACGAAAACATTTTTAATCCTTGTTTAATGATAAAGTTGACATGCTGTTTATAGTATCACAATTTCTTTTCCGTCAAAAAAAAATAAATTATTATTATTCTTTTGTTGTACAGCGCATAAATTTTCCCGCTTAAAATGTAAAGCAAACTTCTAGTATGGTTATCGTGAACAGAATCTGTTCAGACTTGTGTTCAGGTCCAGAAAGTTTAGAGGTAGATAGCCCCAGACTTGTTATGCGGTATCCGATGACAGCGACCTTTCTTAAGACTAAAGTACTTTACAGAGTTTTAGGCATCGTAATAACCGAACAAATGTTGAGATCATTATCATTTTGAAAATCCTCAAATAATACTCATCGAACAAGCTTGGAGTCTAGAGTCTAGAGAATTCGAAAGACCCTAAGAGACATTTTTTAAAAGCCCAAGTCCCCTAAATCTTAGTTCACAACCCATCGTCACTTGTAACCCACCTGCTGGTTACTTAGGCCACTACTCCAGGTGCTAACATGCTGACCAAAGAGGTGACGAATCCATTCCCGCCTTGTAATTGAGTCACGGCTCTGTGAGGGAGTCCTATGGAGGCATGACGTCACAGAAGTCTGACCCGTCTGTTTGACAATTGTAGAGACTAGAGACAGTGGAGTGGGTCTCAATTTTTTTTTCTTGTTTTTTTTTAAATTTTTTTTTAGTTGTCATTTCCTTATTCAAAATTATGCTAAATGTTTGTAAACATTCTTGTAACAATTTGAAGATATGGTGGAGTTGGGATGACGTTTGTTTTATGTTTGCATTGCACCCACCTTTTGAATCACCCCTGATCATTTAAAAATTACTTTATTTGTATCGTCGAATTGTCTGCTGCTACGACTAATAGTTGTAGCAGCAGTTTCCTGGCTGGCGTTACAACTAGTCATAGCAGCAGTTTCATGGCTAGCGTTACAACTAGTCGTAGCAGCAGTTTCCTGGCTGGCGTTACAACTAGTCATAGCAGCAGTTTCATGGCTAGCGTTACAACTAGTCGTAGCAGCAGTTTCCTGGCTGGCGTTACAACTAGTCATAGCAGCAGTTTCATGGCTAGCGTTACAACTAGTCATAGCAGCAGTTTCATGGCTAGCGTTACAACTAGTCGTAGCAGCAGTTTCCTGGCTGGCGTTACAACTAGTCGTAGCAGCAGTTTCCTGGCTAGCGTTAAAACTAGTCGTAGCAGCAGTTTCCTGGCTAGCGTTACAACTAGTCGTAGCAGCAGTTTCCTGGCTGGCGTTACAACTAGTCGTAGCAGCAGTTTCCTGGCTAGCGTTACAACTAGTCGTAGCAGCAGTTTCCTGGTTAGCGTTACAACTAGTCGTAGCAGCAGTTTCCTGGGTGGCGTTACAACTAGTCGTAGCAGCAGTTTCCTGGCTAGCGTTACAACTAGTCGTAGCAGCAGTTTCCTGGCTGGCGATACAACTAGTCGTAGCAGCAGTTTCCTGGCTGGCGTTACAACTAGTCGTAGCAGCAGTTTACTGGCTAGCGTTACAACTAGTCGTAGCAGCAGTTTCCTGGCTAGCGTTACAACTAGTCGTAGCAGCAGTTTCCTGGCTAGCGTTTCAACTAGTCGTAGCAGCAGTTTCCTGGCTAGCGTTTCAACTAGTCGTAGCAGCAGTTTCCTGGCTGGCGTTACAACTAGTCGTAGCAGCAGTTTCCTGGCTAGCGTTACAACTAGTCGTAGCAGCAGTTTACTGGATAGCGTTACAACTAGTCGTAGCAGCAGTTTCCTGGGTGGCGTTACAACTAGTCGTAGCAGCAGTTTCCTGGCTGGCGTCACAACTAGTCGTAGCAGCAGTTTCCTGGCTAGCGTTACAACTAGTCGTAGCAGCAGTTTACTGGATAGCGTTACAACTAGTCGTAGCAGCAGTTTCCTGGGTGGCGTCACAACTAGTCGTAGCAGCAGTTTCCTGGCTAGCGTTACAACTAGTCGTAGCAGCAGTTTCCTGGCTGGCGATACAACTATTCGTAGCAGCAGTTTCCTGGCTGGCGTTACAACTAGTCGTAGCAGCAGTTTACTGGCTAGCGTTACAACTAGTCGTAGCAGCAATTTCCTGGCTAGCGTTACAACTAGTCGTAGCAGCAGTTTCCTGGCTGGCGTTACAACTAGTCGTAGCAGCAGTTTCCTGGCTGGCGTTACAACTAGTCGTAGCAGCAGTTTACTGGCTAGCGTTACAACTGGTCGTAGCAGCAGTTTCCTGGCTAGCGTTACAACTAGTCGTAGCAGCAGTTCCCTGGCTAGCGTTACAACTAGTCGTAGCAGCAGTTTCCTGGCTGGCGTTACAACTAGTCGTAGCAGCAGTTTCCTGGCTAGCGTTACAACTAGTCGTAGCTGCAGTTTCCTGGCTAGCGTTACAACTAGTCTTAGCTGCAGTTTCCTGGCTAGCGTTACAACTATTCGTAGCAGCAGTTTACTGGCTGGCGTTACAGCTAGTCGTAGCAGCAGTTTCGTGGCTGGCGTTACAACTAGTCGTAGCAGCAGTTTCCTGCCTGGCGTTACAACTGGTCGTAACGCTAGCAACATCATAATATAATAATTTTTATATACATATATTTTCATGTGATGTTTAAATTGTTTAATACAAAGTAGTAGCAGCATATGGAAAAAGCACATAGAAAAGGCAAATAGTAGTTGCAGCACATATTTGTAGCAGCTCACGGTAGTAGTAGTAGTAGTAGCACATATTTGTAGAAACTCATGGTGGTAGCATTAATTCAAATCTCTACATTTACTTTTTTTCTTAATAGTATTTGAGTCATAGCATCGCCGGTAATCGTAGGCACCACTGTGAGGGTGCTGACCGGTGAGGTATACACATGGTGGTGGTCCTCCCTAATGTTATACCCCTCCTCCTGTCCCCAACCCGACATGACTTGCGTTTCAACCACGCACACATAGAGTCAGAGTCACTTATAACGTATGACGTATGACGTATGTGGTTTGGTTTAAAGCAAGGACTAGGACACCACAGCCAGCTTAAAGTGTAAAACATTTCCATGACACAACAGGTTGGGAATCTTTACAGTTTCTGGTCCAGTTGTAGAAAGGTTTAATTAAAGACGGAACCTTTCGAGGACCCTAGCAGTGCCTGACCCCTGCTGTAGAACTGTTTGAGGACCGTAGCAGTGCCTGACCCCTGCCGTAGAACTGTTCCCGGATTACGGCGTACGGTGTACGTAACAGGCGCCAGTTCGAAAGTATCTGGCTTGACCGCAGCCACCGACAACCGTTGTGTTTATCTGTGAGTGTGTGCTTCAGTCATGCTAGGTAGTGTAATGTCCTTTGTTGGATGTCCGAATAACCTTGGTGGGTACAGGGGTGGGTGGGGGTGCAGGACATGGTCTGGAAGATTAAAGTGGCGGACCACTTGTTATTATAAACAGGGCAAGGGGGCCATTGTTCAAAGCTTAAACTTAACATCAATAACCTTCAGACTTTTCAATAGCAACTTATATCACAACTGGTATATTGAAAAAGCTGCATGAATTATTACTAGATTTGCATAGGGTTGCTAAACCTAAAATATTGTGGTTAGGGCAAACTTATCACTGTCTCTGTACAATACACTAGAATATTCTAGAATCTAGAAGATGTAGCGGCCTGGTAGCAGACATCAGACATTCGTTTTTACGAACGGGTGTAAAAAAATAAATGGAGAAACGTTAATTTATTTCATTGTTTACCTGTATGTAGTGTCATCTTATCTAATCTGTTAGAGACGCTCCTTCCATACAGATGATAATTCCGTCCAACACTTATCAATGGTATATGTCTAGTCTTGCATTGCTATTATAGCTTTAAATGTTGATAGTGTTGTTTTTCCTGGTTTCCTCGGGCAACCCATTCCACGCCCAAATTCCAGACGAGAAGAACGAGACTTTGTGTTTGTTTGTTGTAGCATAGGGCAGTGCTTCTCAAAGTGGTGGTCCGCGGACCGGTGCCGGTCCGTGGGCCATCCGCTGCCGGTCCGCAGATGTTCTCAAAAGAAGGACAGAAAAAATTGTCAGTACAGGGAAAATAGTGCACCGGTCCCTGGTGCAATGGAAAAAATCCTGCCGGTCCGCCATACTAAAAAGTTTGAGAAGCACTGGCATAGGGAATAAGAAAAGTGTTTTTATCCCCAAGTCTATCTGAGGGTTGTATTGAGTTATCTTTGCGTTGTATTTCCAAGTTATAATTGATTGCCTTGCGTATTATTGTTGCGTTGTTCTTTTTTCTTCTATCCTCCTGTGTTTCTAGGTTGAATGATGTAACTAATGGTGTTATTCTTGTCAGTTTTGAATATTCTCCGGCATTAAATCTGACGGCTCTTTTTGAATTTGCTCTAGTTTATCAATGTTTTCCTTGGAGTATGGGTACCATACAGAATATTAATATTCTAGTAAACGTCTCACCAAAGTAAGGTAGCATTTTAGTTTTATATCCTTATTAGGGGCCGTCCTTAAAGTACGTCACGCTATTTTTTTAACCATTTTTAACTCCCCCTCCCCGTGTCACAAATCTCAGACCCCCCCCTAAAGTACGTCACACTTTCGAACAAATTATGTGTTCATTTTTATAAACAAAAGAATTAAAATTTAATAGAAAACACCGTGACGTCACACATGGCCGGACCCCCCCCTCCCCACTGTCACAAACTGTCACACTTTCTTACAGCCCCTCCCCCCTATGGAGCGTGACGTACTTTATGGACGACCCCTTAAACATATCACACAACCTCCCATATTTTAGTGCCATCGTTTTTTGGTCGACTTGTAGGTAATGTGTACTGCACAGTTTTTGGGGATAAAGACGTGTACGTATTCTATAAAATAAACAGTCCATATTGTAGCATTGATTTCGGAAGTAATAAAGACTTGTACGTATTCTATAAAATAAACAGTCCATATTGTAGCATTGATTTCGGAAGTAATAAAGACTTGTACGTATTCTATAAAATAAACAGTCCATATTGTAGCATTGATTTCGGAAGTAATAAAGACTTGTACGTATTCTATAAAATAAACAGTCCATATTGTAGCATTGATTTCGGAAGTAATAAAGACTTGTACGTATTCTATAAAATAAACAGTCCATATTGTAGCATTGATGTTGGAAGTAATAAAGACTTGTCCGTATTCTATAAAATAAACAGTCCATATTGTAGCATTGATTTCGGAAGTAATAAAGACTTGTACGTATTCTATAAAATAAACAGTCCATATTGTAGCATTGATTTCGGAAGTAAAATGTAAGACTTGTATATCGTGTTCAATGAATAGCTACATTGTTACAATGTAATAAGACATCTTAACTAACACATCAAAGTAATTCTGTTTTCCATTCAGACTAAAATGAAATGATCTACTCATTATCACTGTCGGCCAATATCGGAGTCAATTTTTTTTTAAAAAGCATCCATATGTTCACCACCTAAAATTGTCAGCCCCCGCCCCCATACACACACGCCACCCAACACTATCGTGGAATTCTTTCCTCAAATTCCGTATGTTATAATTCTCCTGTTGAAAGCATGATCTAGCGGCTAGCCGCATCCACCAATGGTTTACTTCCGTGCTACCTACAACTGAAGTCATGGTCTTGGTGCTAGCTGAGGATAATGGGAACAATGATGAGGATAATTTAACTAAATATGACCCCCCCCTCCCCCGTCCTTGCGGACACTGAGTCCAATCAATTGGTCATCATGGTGTTTGATGGATTTTTTAAAAAAGCGTACCGGGTAGTAGCAGACGATCCTGACTGAGAATGTCACGTGATCCGCTGCCACAAAAAATGATTGACAGGCGAGTAATTAATCTTTTGACAGTAAGTGAGGAGGACAATGCCCCGGCTGTGATTGGTTTCAGCGTGAGGTATAAGGTGTTGATGGTAGATGGGTTAATTCTAACACACACGGGCGAGAAGTTTCCCTACGCCGATAGATCCCGCCTTTTGGTGTTAGAAATACCTTGTGTCTTAAAGGTCTCGCCTAATGGTGTTAGAAATACCTTGTGTCTTAAACTTAAAGGTCTCGCCTTATGGTGTTAGAAATACCTTGTGTCTTAAACTTAAAGGTCTCGCCTTATGGTGTTAGAAATACCTTGTGTCTTAAAGGTCTCGCCTAATGGTGTTAGAAATACATTGTGTCTTAAACTTAAAGGTCTCGCCTAATGGTGTTAGAAATACCTTGTGTCTTAAACTTAAAGGTCTCGCCTAATGGTGTTAGAAATACATTGTGTCTTAAACTTAAAGGTCTCGCCTTATGGTGTTAGAAATACATTGTGTGTTAAACTTAAAGGTCTCGCCTTATGGTGTTAGAAATATCTTGTGTCGTAAAGGTCCAAATTTTATATATTGTTTTAGAAATACATTTAGTCTTAGTAGTTCTTGTGTTTTAATGAACTACTTCTTATTGTACTAGAGCTGATTGAGTCTAAATGGGTCTAATTTATCGTCTACACTTAATAATCATGCTGGAATCGATTGTGACAAAGTGAGTCTACTTTAATGTCTAGATTTGATTAAGTATAAATTCGTTCACATTATTGGATTGTCGGTGCTAAAACGTTCACATTATGGTGTTGTTGGTGCTAAAACGTTCACATTATGGTGTTGTCGGTGCTAAAACGTTCACATTATTGGATTGTCGGTGCTAAAACGTTCACATTATGGTGTTGTTGGTGCTAAAGCGTTCACATTATAGTGTTGTCGGTGCTAAAACGTTTACATTATGGTGTTGTCGGTGCTAAAATGCAGTGTCCAAGCAGAAAAAAAGATGTTTACAAAACCAAAACAACTCGTGCTTATAGCAACCTTGAGATAATGTTGTCTAATATGTTGATGTTGTTGATGGCTTTTTTCTTCACAGTTAACAATCAATGCTTGTCCACCATGCTTGTCCATCATGCTAGTCCACCATGCTAGTCCACCATCCTATTCCGCCATGCTAGTCCACCATGTTTGTCTTCCATGCTAGTCGACCATGCTAGTCCACTATGCTAGTCCACTTTCCTAGTCCACCATGTTAGTCCACCATGCTTGTCTTCCATGCTAGTCCACGATGCTAGTCCACCATGCTAGTCCACCACGCTAGTCCATCATCCTAGTCCACCATCCTAGTCCACCATCCTAGTCCACCATGCTAGTCCATCATCCTAGCCCACCATCCTAGCCCAACATGCTAGTCCACAATGCTAGTCCACCATGCTTGTCCACCATGCTTGTCTACCATGCTAGACCAGGCATCCGGGCAGAATAGCGACTGTCAAAACAGCGACCGTCATAATAGCGACTTCAAAATAGCGACTGTATCAAAACAGCGACTGTCAAAACAGCGACCGTCATAATAGCGACCGCATCATAACAGCGACTGTATCAAAATAGCGACTTTTCTCTTTTGTTTGTGATAATGTTTGAAAAACTTTTTGAAAAACTTACTGTGACTAGCCTACAATGGGTTTTATAAAATCAAGAAAGTAAGACATGATAAGCCATGTAGGTTTTTGTACAGAAGGGACAATAGAAAATTAAATACAATCAACTGGGGTTGTGTATAAATAAATATTTGTGTTGTAAAGAGTGTATACACATTTTCAGGACACTTTTTTTTTATTTCTGTAAAAAAAAATTATAACTGCTATTACTTCAGTCAAATATATTTTGCAGAAAGCTCGATAGAGATTAACAAACATAGATGCAGTCAATTAATTGAGGGGGATTGCGGTGGTAGGGGCAGAGGTGGCGTGTGGGTGCTTTTTTAAGCTAGAGACAGTTCGACTTCAGGACTTTTTGATCCCCGGATGTTTCGACCCTTTTCGTTTTTACCTCGTAAAATTGTTGTTGTTTTTTTCTAATTTAAAATAATAAATAAAAATAATATAGTTAAATATTATTATCTATAAAAATTAAAAATGGCATGAAATAGTTATTACACCCTTTTTTTCAACGTTTAATTTAACACTAAAAAGTATACACACTGAAAACCAATCAACCTTAAGGGTGAATTCATGATTGTGTTAAATGCACCACTCCTCTGAGGTAGCAAGTCCTTCCAAACCTATCCAACTCCACCCCCACTCCAAGGCAATGTGGTCAGATAGTCCTTCATAAAGGTACCTACATTCTCTCAGCCCCAATCCCTTTATTTACCTTCTCCATAACACGGGGTCCGTGGTCGTCACTTAGTCTAGCCTTCGTAACATGTCATTATGTAACCCCGGACAGTTCGACCACAGGACGTTTTGACAAGGGGGCTGTCAATATTGTTAAACAAAAGCTGCCCGGGTAACCATGATTCAAATTTTAATTTTACTGAGCAGATATGTGTAATTGAATGAATGCGTGTATATATAGCATAAGTTAATTGTTTTAAATTTTATTTTAAACACAATTTTTAATTTCAATTAATACTTCATAAAAATGTTGCTATTTTTTGGAGTGTTTATTTGTTACTATGCATATATGTAGTTTTTTCACTAGGGTCCTTAATTAAGTTTAGACAATGAAAATGGGTCTATTTGTCAAAAAAGATTGGAACCACTGTGTTAGGTGAACGGTTGGACAAGAATAGCTATGCGGTGAAGTCGCTGTTATGACAGTCGCTCTTTTGATACAGTCGCTATTTTGAAGTCGCTATTATGACGGTCGCTGTTTTGACAGTCGCTATTTTGAACCCGTGCCGCTAGACCACCACAGATCTTCATGATGACAATACGATGATTTTCGAAACCTAAACATCGCGCACTTCATTCTTATGATGGATGTGAGTAGGAGAGAGAGAGAAGTGGAAAATGATGGATAAAGAAGAGCGAGGGAGATAGAGAGAAGGGGAGGAGAGAGATAGCGAGAGAAAGAAATAGACCGTGGAGTAGGGATATTGACTGTTACAGTATAGATCATTAAGTAGAGATTGTGGTGATTAGTTCAAGTAGAAGTGCGAAGTACTTAGGAAAAATATAATAATGCGCAAAATGGCTGGTCGTCGTATCAGTGACTTAAAAGAAAATATAAGTTTAATAGTCTATACACCAGTCACGTGCTTTTCGTTTGAGGTTTCTGTTTTAATGTGGTGGAATGGGATAAGATGTAAACAAACAAATCATTAATTGAGATCCAGAATTTCATTAACTCTAAGCAGGAAATAAAAGGTTTGCCCCCCCCCTTTCAAACACCACCCTCCCGTGAAAGCTAACACACACACATGTCCAGGCAGATCTGATATCAGACCCCTTCACCCCTCCCACACACACTCAAACCAAATCATAACCTGCCGATATCCAGTTATATCCACGGGGCTGGCGGCACACAGGAAATGAGATGTCCGACCGACCAGACCCACCCGACTCATCGGGTCGTACGATCATTTTGGGGTGAGTTTGGAGAGATGACGAGTACTCAGTACACTGCATGTGTACATGGCAGGACGCTGGCTAGTCACTACATGCGTACATGACATTCATCTAACCGAATGCCATAAACAGGGCAATGGGTAATTTGGACACATTTTCTGCTCATCCTAACATTATTGTGGCATCCAATTACTTTCTCTTGTATATTTTTGAAGGAAAAAAAATAAGTTGAACAAAACAAACTTTTTCTCAACATGGAAATGTATATATATATTAATATACATATATATATATATGTGTGTTTTACATAACCTAGAACCTGTCTATTGGCAATAATCAATATATATTAGAAGGATATCGAACGATCAATGTCAGTACAATTGTGTACAGTGTCTTATATAATTCTCATCCACAGGGCGAGCTTCAGTGGCGTAGCTATGGGGGGACGGAGGGGGCGGTCCGCCCCGGGCGGCACACATTTAGGGGCGGCATTTGTGGGCATTTGAAAAGTACAACCATTTCCAACAACCTTCCTTTTTCTTTTGAATGGGGAAAACCCGAGTGAATCAGAAATACTCGTACTTTCGAGTCTTAAAAAACGGATTCGCAAAAAATTTGTTTGATTACATAGTGGATGTTATAACTAACTTAAAAGCATCAACAATTTTTAATCGCTCAAAAAAGGTATCGATTTGTTTGGAAAATTAAGTGGTATACGTCACAGATGACGCTTTTATAAGAAAACTACCCAAAAAGCACATCACCACTGGGCCGAATAATATGTGCTATTAATATCGCCACGACTGATTTTTGGGTGGAATTTCGACATTCGCAGACTGATGCGCGCATGGTGGTTCAAATATTGTGTTAAAATTGCAATTTTGCAAATAGTAATTTTTATTACTGTTTCAGTTTTCAGAAAATGATTGTAATGTAAGTTATTAAAAATTAACTTAATTTTGTTTTTATTGCATTAAAGTGGCACAAAATGATTTGTATTTTTCATTAAAATACGGTTATTCATTAAAAATGTTAAGCCTATCCAATTAAAGTAATGTGTAAATAATTTGAATGCGTCTATTTTATGGAAAATTATTAGGATTTATGACAAGAATATTAAAATATTCAAATTTCTCCGTTAATAAACACCACAATAAGCATACATAATTTTGAAAAAGACATAATGTAAAATTTCAAGCGTCTTGGAAAAATTGACATCTGAAGAAGTAACTAGTAAAACGAGATCATATGCTGTATGCTGGAACTTTACTCAATTCAATGCAATCTTTTTAAATCCTTTATATTAACTCGTGGTGTCTGCGTGTTTGCTTGTCGCCAAAATTTTTGATCGATTTTAACCCACTTGCTCGTAAGCTAGCGAGCTGAAATTTAGCATTCAGTTTTGTACCGATGATAAAAACAATGTATCAAAATTTCAGATCGATCGCATGTACCCTAATTAAGTTATTAATTTTTTAGATTATTTTATTTATTCCTATGTATCATGTCATTTTTTGAGATAGAGCGTCGCGGTGCGTATTATATTAAACAACCTTTCTGTCACGCAATAAGGTGCGTATTTTATTGACAACTCTTTTTATAAACATATTCCTGATCGGTGCGCATTATATTAAACATGTTTTACGACACAACTGCAATTTTGTATTTATGGATGGTCTGGCGCTGCGTATTATAATGAACATTCTTTTAGTTACGTCTCGTACATAAAAGATTTATAGTGAAAAAACTTGTTTTTTTACGGTTTTTTTAATTCTTGTCTATGTTCTCTCAATTTATGGGGACCCGCCATTAAAATAAATTAATGCAATTCCATTTCATGGAACAAAGAGATGTGCTAATAGAAAAAGCTGTTATATCAGCCAAAAAAATGTGAAAAGAGTTGGAGATATCAACTGAAGGCTTAGTTACAAGGATAAACAAATATGAGAGAAAAATTCAGAAGACGTGGTTCTATCTCTAGAACTAGAAGTACGACGGGAAATGTTTTTTATCCATGGATGGAATTATAAAAGAACGCTTTGATCAGTTGCATGTCCTTGCAAGAAAATATTCGTATATAACACCATGTTACCTACTAAATGAAGCATTTTAACATCAAATAAATTACTTCATTGACATTGATAAAGAACAATTCAATATTGAAAGAAAAAGGATCCAAGTTTTTATGGCTGTACCTATATTACAAGAAGAGGCATTATGTTAGAAAAACGGGGAATCCCCCTTGATCCATTAAAATTTATTCAACAGTATAGTTTGGCAAATTCTGTACTCAACATTGTAATTTAGCTATGATTTTTCCAAGAATTACTATCAGTGTCGCTAGTTGTGAAATGAGCTTCTCCAAACTGAAGTTGATAAAAAATTATCTTTGTTCCACAATTAGCAATTAAAGACAACAAAATCTTGCAATAAATTGTCTATAGAAAAAATATATTACAAATAATTTAAAGTTTGATAGCATAATACACGATTTTTCTATTATGAAAGTTAGGAAAATAAATGTATAAATATGTTTACATACTAATGTATACAATTTATTTGTTTGGTAATGTTTTTTGGGTGTAAATTTGGAATATGTATTGTCTCATGGGAGGGGGGAGGGGGGCTGCGAACTCAGTAATTAAAGTAATTTTCTTGTGTCCTTTAAACAAGTATCGTGCATTTTTATAAATGTGTATTTATAGGTATATCATCTTGTGCGGCCTCTTTTATCACTTCTTAAATAAATATGGCATAGAATGCTAAACACGTTCCCCCTCTTTACTTTGTTTCAATTACAATTATGTATTCATGTTCATATAAAACCATCATATAATCGACTAAGTGGCCCTCCATAAATGACGTCACGCGATTTAGGCTGCACTTTTCACCCCTCCCCTTTCGTCACACGTAGTCACAAAAACTTAGACCCCTTCTTTAATATGACGTCACAACGCTTTGACCCTCTCACCTTAAAAGCCGTAATTCCTATTTGAAAATTAGCATGTTTCAAATCAAATTTTTGTCATTAAATTTAAGGTTTATTTAGTGTAAGGCTGCACTCTAATATCGTAACACGCGTTTGAATAAACGTCATTAAATAAAGTGTCAGTGATCTAATATTTAAGTGGAAATTTTATTTCAAGTTGCGCGTTTTGACGTGACGTCTGATTTCTTAAACACACCCCCAGCGTCACACATCGTCACAAATGTATGACTCCCCCCCACCCCAGGTGCGTGACGTTATTTATGTACTGCCCCTAAAAAGGGCGGCAAATCGGAGACCGCCCCGGGCGGCCAAAGTTCTAGCTACGCCACTGGCGAGCTTTCTAGCCCACGTTGAAACGTTTTCATTTGTTGAGTTTGTCTAACTGACCACACAAACTGACCACATAAACTGACCACACAAACTGACCACACAAACTGACCACACAAACTGACGACACAAACTGACGACACAAACTGACGACACAAACTGACGACACAAACTGACGACACAAACTGACGACACAAACTGACGACACAAACTGACGACACAAACTGACGACACAAACTGACGACACAAACTGACGACACAAACTGACGACACAAACTGACGACACAAACTGACCACACAAACTGACCACACAAACTGACCACACAAAATGACGACACAAACTGACCACACAAACTGACCACACAAACTGACCACACAAACTGACCACACAAACTGACGACACAAACTGACGACACAAACTGACCACACAAACTGACCACACAAACTGACCACACAAACTGACGACACAAACTGACGACACAAACTGACGACACAAACTGACCACGCAAACTGACCACACAAACTGACGACACAAACTGACGACACAAACTGACGACACAAACTGACGACACAAACTGACGACACAAACTGACGACACAAACTGACGACACAAACTGACGACACAAACTGACGACACAAACTGACGACACAAACTGACGACACAAACTGACGACACAAACTGACGACACAAACTGACGACACAAACTGACGACACAAACTGACCATAGAAACCTGACCCACCGGCTGACCCATCGGGCCTTGACGATGTTGACTGGACAAATTGAAATAGGGGACAAAGAGAGTGAGCAGACGGAAATTTGTTGGGACTTATTTAAAAAAAAATATTTGGTAAAAGAATGCACTTGTTTCTAAGTCGTTGTTACTCGGGGGCTAACAAAATGGCGACGATGACATTTAACTGCAATCTAGGAGAACACTGCTGTCAAAACAGTTTATATTGACATTGTTTTTAAAGAAAACTTTATTTTAAAATAAACAAAACCCGCGATTAAATAACCCATAAAAGCAAACAACGCTAAAAAAATATTTTAAATAACGTTCACATCAAAAACACTTCACTGATAACAGGGGCCTCAAAAATGTGATCCATCGGGATCGTTTTGTCAAGATTCGTGATTAAAAATGTAGTCGGCAAAAGTAATATATATCCATGGGCGTCGCTAGGAATTTTTCCAGGGGGGGGGGCAAAAAATCCCACTTTTTTTTATTTTAACTGGCAATGCCATACAGGTACAATTTTCAATTAAATTCAAGTTCAGTATAAAATAAGGGTTGAAAAAAGCCTTAGAAATTAATAGGACTTACAAATTAGTGCTGTAATAGTTAAAATACAACATTTATTAATGCATTTAATAAATTAATTTTTTTCTCAAATGTAGGGGGGGCAAACGCCCCCCCCCCTTGCCCCCCTTCCCTACGCCCATGTATATATCTCTGATTTCGAACAACTAACAAAGTCACCCATTAAAATCAAATCTTTTCGCTCACTGTTCCCGTATCTTGGACTGGAGATT
The DNA here is from genome assembly GCA_944989445.1 of Ampullaceana balthica. Lineage (NCBI taxonomy): Eukaryota > Metazoa > Mollusca > Gastropoda > Lymnaeidae > Ampullaceana > Ampullaceana balthica. The sequence goes on from CALYLW010000117.1 coordinate 643,276, forward strand.
CTTGGTGTTCACAATGTTAATTGAATGATTTATTAATGAATATCTTCCCCTTTTTTTCCCCCGACGACCCGCCTGCTCATTAGGTTGACATTAAAAAGTTGCCACGATACGCACGTAGTAAAACTGTCATGATAAGCATGACGAGATAACCGGGGAGGGAGGCTAGAATGAGCGTCGGATTTATCTCCTCTTGAGTGTACACGCTGACACTCGCCAAACATGAGTTTGGTCATTGCCGGGAGTTTGTCTCCCCTGTCAGCAGATTTATTAGAAAGCTTTAAAATTCACTTAAGGTTTGGCGAACACTTGGTTGAGGGGTGGGGGGGGGCGCGAGGGCGATAGGGGCTTGAGTTGTTAAGTCCGTCACATCTGATCATGGTGCTCCATACCTGTATGTACCAGGACGGGGACGAATAATGGTCAGCGTGGAGTTCCAGAAAACACACGAATATCCGATTACTTTTAAACAGTTTTGATTTAAGCTGCGATCCCTTAAATTATACGTAGTGTTAACTTGCACGGTATTATACCGTGTAAGTTATTTTTTTTCTAACTTGCACGGTATCATACCGTGTAAGTTATTTTTTTTTCTAACTTGCACGGTATTTGCGCATGCGCAGAGATGGTTTTGTAGTCACTTATTTATAAGTTTTTAAAATTTACAAAAGTACCGAACTTCCGTGGTCTCATGATTGAGAGTTGGACTAGAGAACGTGATGTAGAAGAACAGGCGTGGGTTTGATAATCGGTTGTGTCTAATATTTTTTCTTTTTTTTTACAATTCTTAAATTCTTATAATTACAATTAAATTAGATCTTTTACTTTTAGGATCAGGGTTAGAGTTAGTTGTCTATTTTTTACACTAAAATAGAAAAACAAAAATATGGAAATCAATTAAAAATTCTTATTATAATTACGATTAAATTAGATCTTTTAGTTTTAGGGTCAAGGTTAGGGTTAGTTGTCTATTTTTTACATTAAAATCGAAAAACAAATATATTGAAATCAATTAAAAATTATTATTATAATTACGATTAAATTAGATCTTTTAGTTTTAGGGTCAAGGTTAGGGTTAGTTGTCTATTTTTTACATTAAAATATTACCATACCGTGCAAGTTATTTTTTTACTAACTTACACGGTATCATACCGTGCAAGTTATTTTTTTACTAACTTACACGGTATCATACCGTGCAAGTTAACGGCACCTAAATTATATGGTATTGTTTGTCCTGATACAACGAACATGATGTCACTAGGTGGGCGATATCGATACCAGCTCCCGAGGTAATCTTTAAGACGTGACAAATATCCGACTCCAAGACTCCGTTTCGTGGGCAGCCGGGACGCAACTGAAAAGAACAAAGGTTTCCAAAGTCACCCCTGGGGAGCCGTTACAGTTCAACGACGCTGTGTGGTCTCGTTTATAGCTTTAGAAACAAACCGATGCTTCAATGTTACGGGCTCTTTTTATGGTTATGGCTTTCGGGCCGGAGAAAAACCGCGGGCCGCTGACAAGCCGTTGTGTACATATTTTGATTGTGTCAAATCCGGCGGGCTGACGTCAGAAAAATCACGCGCCGTTAAAACCCCGGCTTGTCTCGACCCGGGGCCTGGAGTCCGAGAGGTCCCTTCAAAGGGAGGTAATTAGCTGGTCAAATTTATCCCCTGAGAGTAATCGGGTTTAAGCCGGGTACAGTTTTGGTGGCCTACCCGCTGTTTCCTTTCATTGTTACGAATCTTTGATCCCCACCCCCACCCTAGTGAACGTAGTGTAGCGGAATTCAGGATTAGTGATTGAAAACATGAAAAACGGGAACCGAACGGTGTGTAGGTCAGTGTAATGAGTCTGGCAGCGGCAGGAGAAAGGCGAACCAAGAAGGCCACACAAAGAAATTTCGTTAGGTCAGCAATTCGTTTGGGGAAGTCGAGTCATTTCTAACAATGCTCGGAAATGGGAAGGAAATGTCTGACGTGCAACTACAAAAGTGTCTACATGTTTGCGGTTCTTATATTTGTTCCTTTAGGACAAACGCGACGAAATTATAAACGAGGCAAGTTAACAAAAAGTTATAACAACACGTCAACAAAATTTTTGAAAACTCCAAAGAACTAGAATGAAAGTGTATTTTATTTTTTAGGTTCAAATTCAAATAGTTTTAAAACCTCATTTAAAACGCTTTATGTCTAAGCGAACGGCGCTAGCAAAACGATATAAAAAATATACTCTTGTATTATGTAAAGCTGGAGTTCGCTTTGAAATTAATCTTACGTAAAAGCTTAATTAAAAAAAAACAGCAGAAATATATCGTACAAACAGACGATCAACATATAAGAAGCTTAAAGAATCTAGATTTTAACATTTGAAAATACTCAGTTTTCGATGCTGATCTCACGGAAAGATCTTTAATCGCTTTACTCTATCTGGACGTTGTGAAGGGCGTGTCAATCAAACAGCATGCAAATGATGATAGTTCACCCTGCAGTGGCATGTCACGCTCCATTAAACCGGTATTACTCTATCCAACAGGCACCATTGCTTTTAAATTATTCATCTTTATTTCTGTCTGTCACACGCCTCTGGAAGCGATCAAAGGCGGACCTGGTGGAAATAGAACGGATTTTTATTTGGTTCTTCTCGGCAACAGATATTAGACTGAGTACAACAGATATTAGACTAAGTAACAGATATTAGATTGTTATTAAAATGTATAAATCAAAGTGTGCATGCATGCTGAACATGGCATGTTGATTTAAGTCTCGACTACTGTATCATGTCTTAATTTATTTAATCCATCTTATCACCTGCAGTGTCAGTGGCGTAATTAAATGGGGGGCATCGTCGAACAGGGGGGGGGTGCCAAAGATCATTTCTCGTCCTCATCCAAAGTATTTCTATAGAACGAAAACACTAACATGTGTCCACCTGGACGGACAACCAGCCTCGGATACCCTGGTCTTTGTATTGCAATGATGGCGAACCTATGGCACGCGTGCCACAGCCGGCACGCAGAGCCTCTTTAGCTGGCACGAGACTAAAATATTACTTCCTCAATCAAACAAGCTAAGCCCATTGGAGTGTTGGCGATGGGACTTTGCTATACATAAGTGGGTGTTGATTGAATTTCGTCTATAAAAAAAAGGGTCGCCACCACTGTTGTATAGCCTACCGATCATGTACCGACCTAACCACTCTGTAGGATCCTTCGGCTAGAAATGTTTGATGTATTGACCCCCCCCCCACCCCACGTCCACACCACCCCACCCCCACCCCACCCCGACTCTGGTGAGCTGGGACAGAGCTCGGTCACACATCGATGATTTGTATGGCGAGATGCCACCTTTCACGTCCACAGATTAGGTTAGGTCGTTAGCGGGCTGCATCGTCGGCTTATGACAGGAAATTATGCTTGGTTTAATATAAGGTGGTGGGCTACAGGCCTGCTAATTAATGCAGCATCGCCCGCGTGGTCCGTCACAGCTCAGTGATCACATTAAAATGTCATGGGTGCATGACATTTTAATGTGATCGGTTTCGATCCAACATTTTAATTAGTCCTGGTGCACTCGATGACCTTAAGATCCGATATAGATTAAAAAAATTTAAGATTCTTTAAAATGTGAATAATCTATTGTACCAAGTACATAAACATACAGTTACTGTAAACGCTATCAGAGGCGGCTCAACGTTTTGTTCCCCCTCCTTTCCATGAAAGAACTAGGCAACTTACATTAAAAACTAGATCGATATGAAGTATACGCCCATGCTGGCTGGAGAAATCGATTGTATTAGGGGGGAGGGGATGGTTAGCATCGAGGTAAACATCCAAAATAGCGTCGACAAATTTAATTTTAAAATAAAACCCGTAAAGACTATTGTTGTTGACTATAAATCCTTTATATTTGAGACATATCTAAAAGTATTGATTATGTTTACAGATTTACAGATCGGGAAAATATTATAAAAGTATGTTCAATATAATACGCACCACACCGCACCACAGGAAAATATTAAAAAGGTTGTTCAATATAATACACACTGTCCGACAGACTAGAACACAAATTTACATGTTACATAGAGGTACCTAGAGATAAACTTAACAAAATAATTAATTTAATTACGATAAAATCGATCAATGTGAAATTTTGATACTTCCTTTTTATCGTCGCCACGTGTCTGCCTGCAAAATTTCAGCTCGATTGGATACGGGGAAACCGGTTAAAAATCGATCCAAATTTTTTGTGGCAAGCAAGCAATCAAGCAGACGCCACGAATTAATATAAAGGATTTTTAAAAATTTTTTTTGAAAAAGTATTGAATCTACTTCAAAGTTTAAGTTATTTGCTTTTACGGTCACTATCTTATGAGATGTTCAATTCTTAGACCTAGGCAAGGCCGCCTGCTCTACTACAGTCAACAACATTTGGGTACAGAATAGACGAATGTTTCAATATACGCAGTGAATGGAACGTGTCATTCCGCCAAGATGCATTTATACTTAGGCAAAATTTTGAGCGCAAATAATGAAATTGTTCAGACAAACATGCAGTGTCATGGATAAAAAAACTAAGTTTTTAGATAAAATGTCCCGCAAGGAGGAATAAAATATAAATCCTGAGATTTTAGTTTATAATTTACATTTGATGTAGCTTTGATCTACTTGGACCAAGGTCCTCCGTTTATTATTTCCAACGTTCTGTGTTATATGCGCTATTATTATTCTATAGGCTTTGTCATTTCTAAAACCGGAAAACGTCATAGCTCACTGAGTAATGTTCTATTTTTAGATTACATTTTAGCGGAAAAATTGTTAGCATAGTAAAATTACTAAACTGTTTTTCCTTTTATTCAAGTTCAATTAGCTGTCTTAAATTAACGAATAATTTCCTAACAGCTGATAAGATAAAACGTTCTCAATATACCTAAATTTACATATTGACTCGTATCTTTTACTAAATTTTTATGAAACTTGTCCTTTAAAAAGATATATATAGCCCAAATATTTCTATTAATAGATTTCCGCCATATTATGACCAGGCCTATAAGGATATCTACCAGATCAGTATAAATGAACACTCACTCTTGGTGGCTAGCAAAGAGGATCAATGAACATTTTTATAGCATTGGCTACCAGGTGCAGTACCTTCAGTTCTACAGCCCAGGTTATAACCAGTCACATCAAATGTCTATTGTGAACATCATCAGCATTAAGAATGTCAACCACGAACTGGCATCTCCGTACAGTAAATTAAATATTTCATTAACACCAACACAAATCACAGCACTATGGCATAAGTATTGACAGATGGTGACAGATGTCTGAGCGAACTCGTATCGCTGTTCTTTTTAACTCAGTTCAGGGTCCTTCCTCTTTAACGTTTAGTCATGTTATCAAAGAATTTCTGCGTCAGCAGACAAATAAAAATTGATTTCCTTTAAAAAGGCCGATAGGAAATTTAGATAAATCAGTTCTGATACTTTTATTTTTAAACAATCAGTTTTAGTTTTCACTGCAATCGCTTCTGTTACACTGATACACTGATACACTGTTACACTGATACACTGTTACACTGATACACTGTTACACCGATACACTGTTACACTGATACACTGTTACACTGTTACACTGTTACACTCTTACACTCTTACACTCTTACACTGTTACACTGTTACACTGATACGTTTGTACGCCGTAAACATGGAATAAAACCCGTGGATCATGTCGATATTGGTGAAATTTACGAGGCGGAAACGATAAAACTAAGAGATGGGTGGGAGGGTGGGGTGTGGGGTGGCTGAGAAAGCTCCAAAGCAGATATAGAGAGGGACTTTATTTAAATGATGCACACAGTAATAAAGCAAGAAAGAAAGCCAGAAAGAAAGCAAGAAAGAAAGAAAGAACGAAAGAAAGAAAGAAAGAAAGTAAGGAAGGAAGGAAGGAAGGAAGGGAGGGAGGGAGGGAGGGAGGCAGGAAGGAAGGAAGGAAGGAAGGAAGGAAGGAAGGGAGGGAGGGAGGGAGGGAGGGAGGAAGGAAGGAAGGAAGGAAGGAAGGAAGGAAGGAAGGAAGGAAGGAAGGAAGGAAGGAAGGAAGGAAGGAAGGAAGGAAGGAAGGAAGGAAGGAAGGAAGGAAGGAAGGAAGGAAGGAAGGGAAGGAAGGGAAGGAAGGGAAGGAAGGGAAGGAAGGGAAGGAAGGGAAGGAAGGGAAGGGAAGGAAGGGAAGGAAGGGAAGGAAGGGAAGGAAGGGAAGGAAGGGAAGGAAGGGAAGGAAGGGAAGGAAGGGAAGGAAGGAAGGAAGGAAGGAAGGAAGGAAGGAAGGAAGGAAGGAAGGAAGGGAAGGAAGGAAGGAAGGAAGGAAGGAAGGAAGGAGGGAGGGAGGGAAGGAAGGAAGGGAAGGAAGGGAAGGAAGGGAAGGAAGGGAAGGAAGGGAAGGAAGGAAGGAAGGAAGGGAAGGAAGGGAAGGAAGGAAGGAAGGGAGGGAGGGAGGGAGGGAGGAAGGAAGGAAGGAAGGAAGGAAGGAAGGAAGGAAGGAAGGAAGGAAGGAAGGAAGGAAGGAAGGAAGGAAGGAAGGAAGGAAGGAAGGAAGGAAGGAAGGAAGGAAGGAAGGAAGGAAGGAAGGAAGGAAGGAAGGAAGGAAGGAAGGAAGGAAGGAAGGGAAGGAAGGGAAGGAAGGAAGGGAAGGAAGGAAGGAAGGAAGGGAAGGAAGGGAAGGAAGGGAAGGAAGGGAAGGAAGGGAAGGAAGGGAAGGAAGGGAAGGAAGGAAGGGAAGGAAGGAAGGGAAGGAAGGAAGGGAAGGAAGGAAGGGAAGGAAGGGAAGGAAGGAAGGAAGGGACGGAGGGAGGGAGGAAGGAAGGAAGGAAGGAAGGAAGGAAGGAAGAAAGGAAGGAAGGAAGGAAGGAAGGAAGGAAGGAAGGAAGGAAGGAAGGAAGGAAGGAAGGAAGGAAGGAAGGAAGGAAGGAAGGAAGGAAGGAAGGAAGGAAGGAAGGAAGGAAGGAAGGAAGGAAGGAAGGAAGGAAGGAAGGAAGGAAGAAACAAACAAACAAACAAACAAACAAACAAAGAAAAAAAGTTGTTGAAAATCAAAGCTAAATATTAAGGAATAAAGGTGGAGGGGGGAGAAAGAAAGGTCGACCTTCGTTGATTGTTTTCGTTATGTCCAGCCTGACCGGTGATATGTGATGACAGGCAAAGGCCATGACCACTCCATTAACTGACCACCCTCTCTTGCTTACCTTGGCCGGCTTCGGTTGCGGCTGATGATTTTTCCATCGTTTGGGAATGGAGTCCCAGTGTTTAGATTATCGTCATGCCCACGGCTTCCGTGCCAGCGGCCGGTAGACGTCACAACCTAATGATTGACAGCTGGCACGTGCGAGAGGAGGGTCATTATGTGATGGACAGCCCGATGCTGGGAATGTTGTTTGAAGCGTTTCCTAAACCAGAGGAAAAATTGTTGGGATGTAGGTAGTGTTGTTACTAGGTCCTGGTGTTGTAAGGTACTGGTGTTAGGTGCTGTTGTTGTTAAGTGCTGGTGTTGTTGGGTACTGGTGTTGTTAGGTACTGGTGTTGTTGGGTACTGGTGTTGTTAGGTACTGGTGTTGTTAGGTTCTGTTGTTGTTAGGTACTGGTGTTGTTAGGTACTGGTGTTGCTAGGTACTGGTGTTGTTAGGTACTGATGTTGTTAGGTACTGGTGTAAATGCAGCAGTTTGTTTAAAATCTCTGCTCAACTAAATTTACGTCACTCCCAAATTTCAGTCGGCATCCGATTTGCATGACGTGTGTTTAGGGATGAGTTAGTCTTTCAGCCACGTCACCGCTCGATGCCAAAGCAGTAAACCATTCTTGAATAACGCACAAAACCAATGGAGCTGTCAGACAGGGGCGGACCTGGAGCGTGGTCCCAGGCCGGTAACGTTGATGTTTATGAAGCCGTGAAAGTGCGGGCCACGGTCTCCTTGTTGAAATGTTTATGATGCGTCACTGGAGATTTCGACTGTATCCCTGTGTGATGCAGAGGCGTGTCAAAAAATTCAATGACCGAATAAGATCTACCTCAGAATCTGCCCTCGTCGCTGGTGTCAAGTCATATCCTAAATAAGTTCATGAAGATGAGTTTCAACAGCGTGTCAGACAAACTCGCACGTGGACCGACTTTGATACTGTCTTTAAGGACAAAAATTAATCAAAACATATTTTATGAATTCTCAATATTCAATATATTTTATGTCAATATTTCTTTATACAAAAACAACAACTGTGCACAAATTAAATGTAAGAACAGATTTCGTCTTGCGATAAGCAAATTTTCAAACTACTCAATGTAATTATCGTCACGTTGTCTGAAACTTTCATCTTTATAAAGTATTTTCCTCTCGCAAGTTCGGTTTCTCAAAAGTCACGTATGGGTAATTTAAGAACGTCACGCTTGCTAAAGATGCAACATTAAAAAAACAACACACAAATAAGTAAAAACAACAGTAGCAATATTTTTAACGCAATTTCCCTTGGGATATGCGTTAATATTTTTGAAAATGTCTGAAATGTCTGTCCAGTCTTTTCGAGCTTTGAACAGCAACTCCCCCTGAAGCATACCAGATAGAAGGTTCTAGTCTTTTGAATACATGTTAAGGAGGTCCCAAGGATGTGCACGGGCCAAAAAAATTACCGAAAAGATTTACTGGATTTCTTGGAAAATTTATTTAAATAACCCGAAAAAATATCAGTATTGTGTCAGTTTCTCACCAACCATAACAACAATCGGGTTGAAACAAACGCCAAACGATAGCTAATAGTATTTAGAACAATGTTTGATAAAGAATTTTTTTAAAAATCTCTCTTTGTTCGACTTCCGTAATTTCCGCAGAATTTTGTAGATACCAATTGTTTTGTTTAGTTGCACAATTATTGATTTGAAAAGTCTTTTAATGTAATCTAGAACAGCGCTACCCAAAGTGGTGGTCCGCGGACCGGCACCGGTCCGAGGGCCATCAGCTGCCGGTCCGCAGAAATTATCCAAAAAGGAAAGAAAAAGCACATACGATTTAAAAAACACATAAATTATATTAATTATTTAATTTCAATAATTATAAATTAATATTGTTTATGTGTGTTAATGTGAAACAGATGCGAGTTTTATAACTGGCCCACACAGTAAAAATAGATCTTTAAGATTTCTTTATTACACCAGCATTTGGAACTTGCCATCTGCTGATGTAAACAAAACGTCCGACTGAAAATAAATGTAAAAGAACAGATTAATAACTTATATTGATTTCGATGACATATTTAGTAAATTTTAGTGAATATTATTAAAATAATAAGTTTTAAAAAAAAATTATTGCAATTTTAACCATGTCACTGTGTATTTTTTTAATTTTAATATTTTTATTATTATTATTATTTTTTACAAACAGCATTGATGTATTTATTTTATTTATTTGAATTGATTTATTTAAAATCTCAATAAGTAAAAACGAAAGTAAATGAACAATAAGCCATTAATGCTTAAGATTTTTCTTTTCAAAAGTGTGGATGACATAATTTGTTTCCAAATATACCGAAATAATACAATTGTATTTGAGTATTTGTAAATATATGGGTATACAAATATCAGTGGCGTAGCTAGGGGGGGCGGTGGGGGCGGTCCGCCCCGGGCGGCACACGATTTGGGGGTGGCATTTGGGGGCATTTGAAAAGTACAGCCCTTTCGGACAACCGCCCTTTTTCTTTTGAAAGAGGAAAACCCGGGTGAAAATAAAATATTCGTACTTTTGAGTCGTAATTAACGGATTCTCAATACTTTTTTAATTACATACTGTTTGTTATAATTAACGCATAACCGTTAAGAAATTTAAAATCGTTTAAAAATTGTATCGATTTGTTTTGAAAATTAAGCGGTATACATCACAGATAACGCTTTTTATAAGAAAACAACACAAATAACACATCACTGCTGGACCGAATATACCATTAATATCGCCGCGACAGTTATTGCGTGGATTTTCGACATGCACAGAATGATACGTGAAAAAGTACCTACATGGCATGGTGGTTCAAATATTGTGTTTAACTTTCAAGTAGTAATTTATATTACTGTTTAAGTTTAAGAAAATTATTCTAAGTCAATTTACTAAAAAAATATTTTTTTTAAATTAATTTTTTTTTCATTAAAGTAGGACAAACACAATGTGTGTGTTTCATTAAAATACGTTTATTCACTAAAACTTGTATGCATATCCTATTAAAGTAATGTTTAGATAGTTTGAATTAGTCTATTTTACTGAAAATTATTACGATTTTTCACAAGAAAGATTAATCGCGATTGTAGTTTTCTTTTTCTCCCAAATTCTGCATAATGGTGAAAATTTGATAAGATCGTTGATGGTGTATTCACCATTGAAGAAAATTATATATTGTTTTTGCTGTCAACTGTTTGATGATTTTTTGCAATCAAATTTTAACACGGAAAATAGTTTTAACAAATAATGGAAATTTAATCTCAAAATAAGTCAACATGAGTTGAGTCTACTGAATAAGTCAAGATGAGTTGAGTCTACTGAATAAGTCAACATGAGTTGAGTCTACTGAATAAGTCAACATGAGTTGAGTCTACTGAATAAGTCAACATGAGTTGAGACTACTGAATAAGTCAACACGAGTTGAGTCTACTGAATAAGTCAACATGAGTTCAGTCTACTGAATAAGTCAACACGAGTTGAGTCTACTGAATAAGTCAACACGAGTTGAGTCTACTGAATAAGTCAACATGAGTTGAGTCTACTGAATAAGTCAACATGAGTTGAGACTACTGAATAAGTCAACACGAGTTGAGTCTACTGAATAAGTCAACATGAGTTCAGTCTACTGAATAAGTCAACACGAGTTGAGTCTACTGAATAAGTCAACACGAGTTGAGTCTACTGAATAAGTCAACATGAGTTCAGTCTACTGAATAAGTCAACATGAGTTCAGTCTACTGAATAAGTCAACACGAGTTGAGTCTACTGAATAAGTCAACATGAGTTCAGTCTACTGAATAAGTCAACATGAGTTGAGTCTACTGAATAAGTCAACATGAGTTGAGTCTACTGAATAAGTCAAGATGAGTTGAGTCTACTGAATAAGTCAACACGAGTTGAGTCTACTGCAGATTCGATCATTTTCCCAATGGAAGGAATTAGAAATAAGAATTGGACATGGTGCAACTTTTGATAATCTACAACAACAGAATATTGATAAAGAAATAAGAAAAAATGAAAGGAAATTCTCACAATACTGGATATAATTAGATTCTTAGCTAAACAAAATTTGGCGTTGAGAGGTCATCGTGAAAGTATTCATGAGGAAGACCTCAATTCAATTGAAAATATAGGAAATTTTCTAGAGCTTTTGGACTTGTTGGCCAAGTACGACCCAGTATTATGTGAACATTTAGTACAAATTAAGATGGGTAATAAATATAGTGTCTCCTATTTTTGGAAAATGATTCAAAATGAATTCATAGACCTATTGAGAGGTGCAGCGAGAAAAACAATAATGGACAATTTAAACCAAGCTAAAAACTTTTGTAATATATTTGACAGCTCTCCAGATATTTCCCACAAATATTAAACTAGTCAAATTAAAAGATACTTAGTTATTGATGTTGGCGAAGTTAAAGTTGTAGAATCGTTTATTTACTTTGTAGAAAATAAAGGAAACGCCAAGTTAGAAGGGAAAAACATGTGAGTGGGGAAAATTCACAAGGCGTGGTCCTTCCTATCTTTAGAACATGAAGTACAACGGAAATGTTTTAATCCATGGATCGAATTATAAAGGAATTAAAAGAACTCTTTGATCAGTTGCATGTCCATGTAAGAAAATATTCGCGTATAATCCCATGTAACCTACTAAGTGAAGAAATTGAATGTCAAATAAATGATTTTATTGACATTGATAAAGAAAAGTTCCATAATGAAAGAAAAATGATACAGGTTTTGTGGCTGTACCTATACTACAAAAAGAGGCATTACGTTGAGAAAATTGAGGAAAAGGCCCGCTTGTCGTATTAGTTTATAAATAAAGCTTAAATATATTGTTTTCATTGCACAATTTGTTTGTGTATTTTGTATTCTAAGAATTGTTATAACAATTAGGCTATTGATATTAGTGTCGCTAGATGTGAAAGGAGCTTCTCCAAACTGAAGTTGATAAAAATTATCTTCGTTCCACAATGAGTGCATGATTTAAGACAGGGGTTGGGAAACCATGCCTCGCGAGCCAGATGTGGCTCTATTGATGGCTGCATCTGGCTCTCAGACAAATGTTCGACTATTCTTTAAAAAAAAACGTTTATTCAGATTCCTTTGAATTGCATAAACAATAAACAGTATAACAATAATATTAAAAAGAATTCAGAGACACAATTATGGTACTTTAAGTGTTGAAATTACGCAAAATGCACACATTTACTTGAATTTTTAGTTTTAAAAATAATGTATGGCTCTCTCAGACAAAAAGTTTCCCGACCCTTGATTTAAGACTACAAAGTCTTGCAATATTGTCCATAGAACAAAATATAACATATTATTTAAATTTTGATAGTATAATACACAATTTTTCTACTATGAAAGTTAGGAAAATAAATGTATAAACAATATGTTTACATACTAATGTACACAATTTGTTTGTAAAAATATAATTAAATCATTTATTTATAAATACAAAATAAAAGCATACTAATTGGTAATTTCATTTTTTGTGTAAATTTGGAATACGTTTGTCTCATTGGGGTGCAGTGTCAGTAAATTTCTTGTAACCTTTAAAATAAAAGTATCTCGTATTTTTATAAAAATATGTATTTATAGGTATAACATCTTATTTAGCCTCCTTTATTGCCACTAACTTAAATATGGCATTCGATGGTAGAAATGTTCGCCACTTTTACTTTGTTTCAATTACAATTATTTATTTATGTTTATTAATTTATAAAAACCATGATACTATCTACTTAGAAAGGGCGGCAAATCGGAGTCCGCCCCGGGCGGCAAAAGGTCTAGCTACGCCACTGACAAATATACACTATATTTTGTCAGTAAGAAAGTCACTTTATCTTAAAACTAGTTTGTGCTGCGGCGCCGTGGCGCCTGCGGCGCCTGCTTTTTTTAAGCCCAACTAACTTGTCCTTGTATGATAAATACGTAATATTAAACTTTATTAAATGTACACAAAGTATTTTATAATAGGGTTGTTTTTTTGGGGTCAAAAGTCCAAGTAACTTATCCTTGTATGATAAATACGAACTATTCCTGAAATGTAGACAAAGTATATATAATATAAAAGCCCAAGTCACCGATGGTGGAACGCCGAGGAACGATGTACAACAGTCTATAGCAGTTAAAAAATCGTGTGGTGATTATTAGCACTGTAAAAATATTTAACATGACGTCATTGTTTGATCTTATATTTAGAAAAAGGTGTGCATCAAAAGGTGTGCAAATTAATTACGAATTAAAGACGCGCTGTAAAAAATATATATTATATGACGTCATTCTTTTAGCTTATATCTTAAGTTTGGAAAAGGGAACGATGTAAAAATAGGATTTCAGGATTTATAATTATAAAATACTTTGTGTACATTTCAGGAAGTTTAATATTTCGTATTTATTTATTATAAGTTACCTGGGGTTTTGAGAAAAAAAAGTGGGCGCCGTAGGCGCCCTACAACCCCTAGTGTATATAATATTTTTTTACAGTGCTAATCACCACACGATTTTTAAAAGTAATTTTAGAAAGCAGCGCACCAAATTACTGCACCAAAAAAAAACTCTTGGAGTCAGTCAGCACTGTTTACAACATAAATGCTGACGTCATAGGTTCGTGCGTTGTTTGGTTAATGTTCATCTGGAAACCAAAGGGATTATGATTTAGCGTTAGGCCACAGTCAGCGATAATTGAGCGAAAATATATATATGATCATTTTTTATTGTCAACATCTGATGTGCATTACAATTTAATTGTCAGTAATCGCTACACCACAAAGCACCGGTACAAATATATTTTATCAATTGCGTTGTTCTTGAGAAAATTTAGGTGACTAGTTAAGAATTAGTCATGTATTTTACATTCTTTTTACAATTTCATTTACAATGTTGTGCGACATATCATTATTAACTTGTGTTACCTAAAAAATAGTTTTAGTAACTTATACTTACGTTTACAAAAAAATTAATGTCAAATAAAACTACATTTTAAATATTGCCTTTGTTTATAATTACATAAACTACGAAATTACAATATTAATGTTGATTATGCTGCGGTTATATTTAACTGTGCCCACAATTCTTTCAGTCTTCGTCTGATTTTCATACACAGGTGGTACGCCACTTGACTTCGATCCCTAAGTATTTAGGGATACAATGAAATTCAATGGTTTTCATACTTATCGGTTAACGTTAATTTTAAAAACTCTTTTATACGTTACTTACATCTCTAACGTTTCATAAAATTGTTAACTTGAACGTCGATGAAAAAATAAATAAAATTGACTTTGATTCTCAATCAGGGAGACAATCATTTACTATTAATATATTTTGTTATCATTGATAAAAGTGAGGAGGCCCAACATATGACACTTTTTATTCTCAAGCACCATTTTAAGTGAACAATTGATAGTTTCAGTCCTTGACGATGAAAAACACGGGTGAAGTAAAGTAGTTACAGCCCACGAACATCAAGACAATGGGTGATTCTTTTCAAAATTTGTTAGGATATAATTAACAAAAGTCATGCCAAATATTTTAGGACTGGGGGGGGGGAGCTCTTACGTCGCTACCACGTCTATACGGGAAAAATAGTGCACTGGACCCTGGTGCAATGGAAAAAACTCGTGCCGGTCCGTCATACTAAAAAGTTTGAGAAGCACTGATCTAGAAGATTGTTAATGGGGGTTTCCAGCTTTGTGAACGCTAATGTTAGACTGTGTCGCGGTGCGCATTATATTGACACATTCTCGGTGTTTCTAGTTTCGCTTACATAAAATAATCAGAAATTCTTTTTTGGAAATTGCGTTTCAATACTTATTCGAGTTTTTATCACTTGTTTAAAAGTATGAGCTGTAATAATCAAGTATCTGTGACAGATACAAACTTCTCACGTAACGATTCGAGATCCTCTTAAAAAACAATGTTCTCCACAGAAGGAGCGTCTGTAATAAATAAGATAAGTTAAACGAAGATAGAACTCGTATTTCCTTATCGGTTTATGTTTGTTCTTTCGTTGGCCACTTCCCTTTGTCTATTTTGATGGCGATGGTGCTAGTAACAAGTTTGCTAAACGTAGATTTGTTATTTATCTGAGCCGTGCAGGTAACGCACGAGTTTATAACCCTCTGAGATTGACTATAAGGAAGGATATGTTGTAAAACATGGAACCCATGACCTCATAACCCGTGTACCCTCTCCCCTACCTCTTCCGGGAACATTTTGGGCCTTTTAAGTATGACAGGTCACAGGTCGCCATTTGTAACTAAGTCGTTTACCAGTTTCTTTTTGGCAGGTGTGTTTGTTATTTGAATTACAGAATAGATGTGTGAATTATAAGTGTATTGAATAAAAATAAAAGTCTTAAATGTTTAAATCATCGGTAAATGCAAGATACAAATAAAAATATAAAGTGTGAATTTTTGGTTCTATTTATATGACTACGTATATGATAAAAAAAATTTCAACCTATGAATAATCTTAAAATTATATGCGTTAAAATATAACAACGTGACACAGTGCAAAGCTCTTGTTGAACCCACTGGGGGATCTGAACACCGACTCTTGGTCACGCTTATTCCTTTTCAGTTTGTGTTCATGAATCTTTTCCCTCTGAAATCAAGTTTCAAACTTTTAAACTTTATCTTAGCATCCTTGCTTAGCACCTTTTGTTAGCGCCATTGCTTAGCACCGTTACTTAACACCATTGCTTATAACTATGTTAGCCCCATTTGCTTATAAATATTTCTTAGCATCCTTTCTTAGTACCATTTTAGCACCATTGTCCAGCACTTTGCCTTCAATTCTATTTATGTTTTATTTCACCCTAGGAGCCGTCCATAAATGACGTCACGCACCTATCTGGGAAGGTGGTCCACACATTTGTGACGATGCGTGACGAGGGGGAGGGGTGTGTTTAAAAAGTGTGACGTCACATCAAAATACGCAACTGTAAATAGAAGTTCCAATTAAATATTTGATTGCAAACAATTTCTTTAATGACGTTTTACATGGCTTCACGCGTGTTACGATATTAGAGCGCAGCCTTACACTAAATACATACTTAAATGACAAAAAAGTGATTTGAAACATGCGACTTTTTAAATAGAAATACAGCTTTGTAGGGGGGTCTAAGTTTTTTGTGACGACGCGTGACGAAGGGGAGGGGGGGGGTGAAAAATCGGCCAAAATCGTGTGACGTCATTTATGGACGCCCCCCTACCCCACACATAACACGTCATTAAAAAAAAATTTTAAAATGTATTTCATTTAAAAAAAAATATTTCAAACTTTGTTAACAGTGAAAGATACATGAATTAAGGAAATTATACAGTTCACTTAGGCCCTGACAGGACGAGACTCGGTGTTATTGCGATTTTCAACATGGAGTTGCGGAGACATAATGGTTCGCCAAAATGTAAACAGAAAGTGAAAAAGAAACAACGTTTCCCTTGTGTTTAAATATTTTATTTTGTAGTCCATTCACGAATAGAATCATTCATAAATATAAATGAAGACTATGCTATTTAAAAAAAAAGAAGCGTGCATTTGTAAATATTATCAAAGAAACTGATTGAGTGAGACAAGGAACGATGTGAGGTGACTTCTTTAACTGCTACTGGGATGTAGCAAGCAATAGTCAGCATGTGAATTATTTACATTTCATTTTTTCAAGTAACTTCCACATAAATCAAAATGTAGTCAGAGTCAAGTGTGATCTAAACATCTCCATTCTCTGGAGTGTGATCTAAACATCTCCATTCTCTGCAGTGTGATCTAAACATCTCCATTCTCTGCAGTGTGATCTAAACATCTCCATTCTCTGCTGTGTGATCTAAACATCTCCATTCTCTGCAGTGTGATCTAAACATCTCCATTCTCTGCAGTGTGATCTAAACATCTCCATTCTCTGCTGTGTGATCTAAACATCTCCATTCTCTGCAGTGTGATCTAAACATCTCCATTCTCTGCAGTGTGATCTAAACATCTCCATTCTCTGGAGTGTGATCTAAACATCTCCATTCTCTGCAGTGTGATCTAAACATCTCCATTCTCTGCAGTGTGATCTAAACATCTCCATTCTCTGCTGTGTGATCTAAACATCTCCATTCTCTAGAGTGTGATCTAAACATCTCCATTCTCTGCAGTGTGATCTAAACATCTCCATTCTCTGCAGTGTGATCTAAACATCTCCATTCTCTGCTGTGTGATCTAAACATCTCCATTCTCTGCAGTGTGATCTAAACATCTCCATTCTCTGCAGTGTGATCTAAACATCTCCATTCTCTGCTGTGTGATCTAAACATCTCCATTCTCTGCTGTGTGATCTAAACATCTCCATTCTCTGGAGTGTGATCTAAACATCTCCATTCTCTGGAGTGTGATCTAAACATCTCCATTCTCTGCAGTGTGATCTAAACATCTCCATTCTCTGGAGTGTGATCTAAACATCTCCATTCTCTGGAGTGTGATCTAAACATCTCCATTCTCTGCAGTGTGATCTAAACATCTCCATTCTCTGCAGTGTGATCTAAACATCTCCATTCTCTGGAGTGTGATCTAAACATCTCCATTCTCTGCTGTGTGATCTAAACATCTCCATTCTCTGCAGTGTGATCTAAACATCTCCATTCTCTGCAGTGTGATCTAAACATCTCCATTCTCTGGAGTGTGATCTAAACATCTCCATTCTCTGCAGTGTGATCTAAACATCTCCATTCTCTGGAGTGTGATCTAAACATCTCCATTCTCTGCAGTGTGATCTAAACATCTCCATTCTCTGGAGCCTAGAGCTTGAAAGCTTTACCTCCTGCAAGATGCAGATTTTTTATTTTTTTAAAATGATGAACGCCGACGATGACTGGCAACTTTTCAGAATGGGAAATCTCACGCTCCGAGACTCTGCTCCGAGAGAACGACTCCATCACTGGGCCTCAAACCTGTCACTGTTACCAACACTCCATTGACAGGGAAGCGCTCTAACGGGTTACCGTTGGAGATGGTTAGTTAGCAGTCGTTTGTGCTTCGACACCCTCCACCACCACCCCACACACACACACGCGCCCAGGCCGGCAGATTCAGTGACACACCGGGTCTCACTGACAGTAATTCTGATAACAAGGACGTAATGACGTGGGCACTGACGAATGAATGACAGCTGGGGTGGGTTGTGATGGGCCCCCGGGGAGGGGATGGCGAGGGGGAGATACACCCCTGCGCTCCCCCATCCATGCAGTCACTCGGTCACGTCCATCTACGTCTCCCAGCCAAATCGCATCAATTAGCATACGATTAAGCCTATTAGCTGCAACGACACGGCTGTTACGCCACCACGATTACCGCGCCGCTGATAGCTCCCTGGGCACAGAGATTTCCCGTGGCATCCAGCGCCACGCTCTCTTACCTCTCCGGGGGTGCCTCCCTCCCTCCCTCCCACCCACCCCTCTGACCATTTCATCGTCTTATCTCTATCCATCAGAGCAACAATTCCCATACCATCATTGACAACAAAGAGTTGTACTTGGACCTGTGGTAGTGGAATGTGGACCTGTGGTGGTTGTATGTGGACCTGTGGTGGTTGTATGTGGACCTGTGGTGGTTGTATGTGGACCTGTGGTGGTTGTATGTGGACCTGTGGTAGTGGAATGTGGACCTGTGGTGGTTGAATGTGGACCTGTGGTGGTTGTATGTTGACCTGTGGTGGTTGTATGTAGACCTGTGGTGGTTGTATGTGGACCTGTGGTAGTGGAATGTGGACCTGTGGTGGTTGAATGTGGACCTGTGGTGGTTGTATGTTGACCTGTGGTGGTTGTATGTGGACCTGTGGTGGTTGAATGTGGACCTGTGGTGGTTGTATGTTGACCTGTGGTGGTTGTATGTGGACCTGTGGTGGTTGTATGTGGACCTGTGGTAGTGGAATGTGGACCTGTGGTGGTTGAATGTGGACCTGTGGTGGTTGTATGTTGACCTGTGGTGGTTGTATGTGGACCTGTGGTGGTTGTATGTGGACCTGTGGTAGTGGAATGTGGACCTGTGGTGGTTGAATGTGGACCTGTGGTGGTTGTATGTGGACCTGTGGTGGTTGTATGTGGACCTGTGGTAGTGGAATGTGGACCTGTGGTGGTTGTATGTGGACCTGTGGTAGTTGTGTGTGGACCTGTGGTGGTTGTATGTGGACCTGTGGTGGTTGTATGTGGACCTGTGGTAGTGGAATGTGGACCTGTGGTAGTGGAATGTGGACCTGTGGTGGTTGAATGTGGACCTGTGGTGGTTGTATGTGGACCTGTGGTGGTTGTATGTGGACCTGTGGTGGTTGTATGTGGACCTGTGGTAGTGGAATGTGGACCTGTGGTGGTTGTATGTGGACCTGTGGTAGTTGTGTGTGGACCTGTGGTGGTTGTATGTGGACCTGTGGTGGTTGTATGTGGACCTGTGGTAGTTGTGTGTGGACCTGTGATAGTTGTATGTGGACCTGTGGTGGTTGTATGTGGACCTGTGGTAGTGGAAGGTGGACCTGTGGTGGTTGTATGTGGACCTGTGGTGGTTGTATGTGGACCTGTGGTGGTTGTATGTGGACCTGTGGTGGTTGTATGTGGACCTGTGGTAGTGGAATGTGGACCTGTGGTGGTTGAATGTGGACCTGTGGTGGTTGAATGTGGACCTGTGGTGGTTGTATGTGGACCTGTGGTGGTTGTATGTGGACCTGTGGTGGTTGTATGTGGACCTGTGGTGGTTGTATGTGGACATGCGATGGTTGTATGTGGACCTGTGGTGGTTGTATGTGGAACTGTGGTGGTTGAATGTGGACCTGTGGTGGTTGAATGTGGACCTGCGATTGTTGAATGTGAACCTGCGATTCTATATTGTCCAGTGTAGTGCTTGGAGCTGCCGACTAACCAACATAAAATACACAAACACAAATATGTTGAAATTGTCTGATAAGCATTTTGGAATAAAATACAAATACCACCTAGAAAAATCCCAAATCGAGTTACAGTAGTGGACACGTTTCCTTAGATTAGAGTTGAATTTAGATTACTCCATCGGTGCTAAGACGAAATGTGCAGTTGTAGTCATTGCGTCCAAAACAATCAATAACAGCAGTAATAGTGTTTGAAATGTCAACAAAATTTAACAATTCTATAAGAAACGTATTAAGTTAAATCGATGTCCCGATGTACTTTGGTGTTGTAGACTAAAAGCAACACAGATTTGCATAGACTATAGACACTTTCAGCCCTGTTTCAGCTCGTTTCGGCCACGTTGTCAACCTTACTGGTTCCACTAACACAAACACTTCCGTTCCACTCCTCCACACGTGTTCCCCCGTCATCCCATCCTACTCTCTCCTCAATAACTCCGAAATCCCCTACCCCGCGTGCTAACAGAGCCCCGACAGTAACGTTCTTATCCGTCGTTATACTACAAACGGTCCTGCCATCCACCGGGTACAGAGGGCCATGGGGTCCTGGTGTAATCTTTTGGTAACAAACACGATCGGTGGGAACAGGTGAGAGCCGCATCTTTTTTGTTTACCTTCATTTGTTGATGTACCAGAGATACGTTTCTGCGGTGCGTTTTGACTTGGAACGGTTTTTTGGATACAAGTAGTCGTCTCATTCGATGGTAACGATACGGTATTGTAGTTACCATTTGGTTGTGGTGTACACGGCTGTTGGGGAGGGTTTACAAGGCTGTTGGGGCGGGTGTACACGGCTGTTGGGGAGTGTGTACACGGCTGTTAGGGAGGGTGTACACGGCTTTTGGGGAGGGTGTACATGGCTGTTGGGGAGGGTGTACACGGCTGTTGATTAGGGTGTACATGATTGTTATGGAGGGTGTACACGGCTGTTAGGGAGGGTGTACACGACTGTTAGGGAGGATGTACATGGCTGTTGGGGAGAGTGTACACGACTGCTAGCGAGGGTGTACACGTCTGCTGGAAAGGGTGTATATGGTTGCTAGGGAAGGGTGTACACGGCTGTTGGGGAGGGTGTACACGACTGATAGGGAGGGTGTACACGTCTGCTGGAAAGGGTGTATATGGTTGCTAGGTAAGGGTGTACACGTCAGCTGGGAATGGCGTACACGACTTTTAGGGAGGGTGTACACGTCTGCTGGGGAAGGGTGTACACGTCTGCTGGAAAGGGTGTACACGTCTGCTGGAAAGGGTGTACACGTCTGCTGGAAAGGGTGTACACGTCTGCTGGAAAGGGTGTACACGTCTGCTGGAAAGGGTGTACACGGCGGACTGTTGGTGCTAATGTAAACAACTGTTGATTTAAATATATGCGACGTTTTACCTTAAAAAAATACTTCTTTGATTGACTCGTGGGTTTTCGTGTTGTATGTGATATATAAGTGTGTGATATGATGTCATTCCGGCCGTAATACACATGTATATGAGATTGTTGTCTTTGCAGGTGATATGTGTAATAGTCTAATAGTCAATGCCGAATAGTGAACAATTTACAAAAATACACACCTAATAAATACTAATACACAGGGTCACAGGGGCGCCATTAGGATTGGTGTCACCCAAGCCCAGTGCGGTAGCTCATGGTTTCATCCCCTCTCGAGTTACCGCATGGACCTCATTCGGGTCTGCCAGTGCCAAATAACGGAAACATACATAATTTTACAGTTTGGTTTCAACCGGTGACATAACAAAATGCACCAATTCATTAAATTATAAAATTTCATCAAGTCATCAAGCATGCAGCAGAATTTTATAAATCACAAATTCAGTATAAGTTTGAAGAATGAACAATATAAATAAATAAATGAAACGAATCTTCACTCGATAAAAGAGACAACAGCTGTTGAACTAGTTGAAGTAAAATATGAGTGGTTAAGGAAATTATTGATAACTTTCAGCTCCCTTGTTACGCGGAGTCGTAAACCAACTGAAAGTTTGGGAGTTGAGTATTTATTATCCATAGTCACTATCTTTTGATCAAAAGTAAATCCCATGTGGTCTAGTGGTTAGGATTCCTGGCTTTCACCCAGGCGGCCCGGGTTCGATTCCCGGCATGGGAATGCCGTTTTTTGCTTTTAAAAGTTTTACATCAGTGGCTTATAACTACATTCGATCCGATTGCTTAGCCGACATTCACAGGCCCTGTGCCATGTAAAGAAAATAATGGGGGAGGTGGGGGGGGGGTGAGACTGCAACCAGGCTTTTAAATTAGTAAATGTATAACATAAAAACAGGGTTGAGGGTATGAGTTAGCCTGACAGTGACAGGTCGTAACAGGCTAACTCATACCCTGTTTTGAATGTTTTATACACGTGTACTTGTGCCATGTATGAGGAATTATTGTCCTCAGACTAAACTAGATGCCATTAATTGAAAATTTAACGTTAATGTATTTGAAGCTCCCCTGGACTGAAGCGTTATTTATCTTCGATACTCAAAATTTATCACTAGTTAGGTGTATCCCATGTGGTCTAGGGGTTAGGATTCCTGGCTTTCACCCAGGCGGCCCGGGTTCGATTCCCGGCATGGGAACGCCACTTTTTAAAAATATTTTAAAGCCGAGGCGATTACTTCACAGCGTTGTGCTATGTTATGTATAAAGGTCGGTCCACACCTCACAAATGCTCGCGAACGCACTATATTATTGGCGAATTTTATAGTGCGTTCGTGTGATGCTTGGGCAAATGCTCGCGAGCATTTGTGAGGTGTGGACCGACCTTAAGGAGTAATATCGTAGACACAGATTGATGCAAATATCTTGAACATTAAATGTTTAGAATAAAAATAATCATCATTATTTTATTTCTTTTTAAATAAAAATAAATAATTACATATGTTTTTTTTTGGTTGAAAAGTACCATTGGGCTTGGCATTAGCTGCCAGAAGATATTTGACATATTTATTTCGGAATTGAAAGGGAAAAAAAAATTAAAATTTTTTTTTACTTTAAATTCATCCCTAAATAAGACACTTATATCATGATTCCAAATAGACTGGAATTCCATTTAAAACTTTGCTGTACACATAAACTTTACACAAATCAAAGGAGGCGTGTTTTTTTAGCGTATCCTTGTAATTTTGTTTCCTCCAAGGGCTCGCTGTCCACCAAGTTTGAGCTCAGAATAGAAGATCCTCCACGGGAGCCGGTGGTCTTCTTGCATGCCCACGTGCCCCAAAGATCCTCCACGGGAGCCGGTGGTCTTCTTGCATGCCCACGTGCCCCAAAGATCCTCCACGGGAGCCGGTGGTCTTCTTGCATGCCCACGTGCCCCAAAGATCCTCCACGGGAGCCGGTGGTCTTCTTGCGTGCGCACGTGCCCCAAAGATCCTCCACGGGAGCCGGTGGTCTTCTTGCATGCGCACGTGCCCCAAAGATCCTCCGCGGGAGCCGGTGTTCTTCTTACATGCACACGTGCCCCAAAGATCCTCCACGTGAGCCGGTGGTCTTCTTGCATGCGCACGTGCCCCAACCAGCGCAGTTCACAGTGCACCAGACTTGTATTTATAAATTACAGACGCTTCCTCTATTCAGAAGAGTATTGCGTCATAGGTTGTAAAGATGCTTCCACGGCCTTGCCTGGTGAGTACTTCAGTGTCTGTAACTTTCGCCCTGTCTTTTGATAGTCATAATTTTATTCAGGACTGCGTGGAAGTGATTCGGCAAAGAGCCCTGGCGTTGGTACACTCACTATCCTATGGTAACATGTAGGGAGCTCAACTACTCAGTACACTTTTAGTTTTGTTTGGATGCTGATTCCCTTTCTATTCCAAACTCTGTCAAATAGTCTGCCAAAAGTTTGGACCGGCTTCACTGCTGACTTCATCGTCATTGGTGGAACTCTGAGACAATATGCAACTGAAAGATATTAATAACTGACATATATGAACTTAATATCGAACACTACTGCGGGAAACATTGATGTTTGAAACGTAAGGAATAATTAAGTAATTGATGCTTATTATTATTTTGTAATAGCATTTTGAAATGTTGCAGGCTTAGGAAAAAAATTTAGCAAAATTAGATAAAAATAATAATGCATTAACTCTGTGAATTCGCAAACTTCAGATATTGGTGTACAATATGGATTAAACTAGCGTATCACCCGTCAAAAATGACGGAAGTTTTCAAAACAAATACACATCAGATTAAAAAATAACGTAATACGGAACTTTCATTTATTTTATTTATTTTTATTTGATTCATTTATTATCATGTTGAACAATTTTATGCGGAACGTTCGAAAAGTGTTATTTTTGGTGCAGCACTATAAAACAAAATCGATCGCAGCGCCACCTAACAGCATTACAAATTTCGCAGCGCCACATAACAGCATTATAATTACATCCATACATACAGACAACGGGGATTATGTATATTGATATTAACAAAATAAAAATAAAAATAAATAAAACTAAAAAAAAATTTAATTTAAAAAAAACCCAGAAAAAAACGTAAATAGTTGTTTTGCTTCTTTTCCTCGCCTTCCACCCCCCCCCCTTCCTTCTCACAGAGCTCAAAGATCTAATAACCGGCTACATGATACGTGGTGGTTGTCAAACAACAGATGGTGCGAGTGTGTGCTCCCGCCTTAAGAAAGCTTTACGGGCAGCTTAAGATTGGGACCACATGTTCCTATTGGTTTCACTAATTCCCTCCCTTTGTTCTCCCATCATCACCCCGTCTCAGCAATTTATTTTATCTTCATTCGAACATTTCCCTACGTTTATTTTTTGCGTATCCCGATCTACGGGGCCCAATGTCTACATAATGAGAGGCATTTCTTTGCAAGTGACTAGACGATGCTGTTCTCTTCAACTGCGATACCTCCCTTCTTCCCCCTCCCAACAGCGCCCCTACCGCCCGTGGCGCCGAGATAAATGAGCAGTACCTGGCTTATTGTGCAGAGGTGAACTCCATAATTTACCTGTCTGAACAGGTTACCTGACGGCAAAATGATCTGTTTGTTCTACGGGAGACACGTAATTTACTTAACTCTGTTTCCTTTCAAATATTCTCTGCTTTGTGGAATAGATCCGACCATCTGAGTTTGAGTGTGCAGGAAGAATGGGAGACAACTTGAAAAGATCTAAAATCGACACCGTTTAAATAGATCCCAAGAAATAATTGCATTTTTTTTTAAATTTGAGGCATGCAATTGCTTTTGTGTGTTTTGGTTTTAGGGGGGGGGAGAGAGAACGAGAGAGAAAGAGAGAGAGAGTGAGAGAGAGAGAGAGAGAGAGATCGAACAAGAGAGAGAACGAGAGGGAGAGAACCCTAACCCAAACACATGCACTCTCTCTCACCCTAACCCAAACACATGCACTCTCTCTCACCCTAACCCAAACACATGCACTCTCTCTCTCTCCCTAACCCAAACACATGCACTCTCTCTCACCCTAACCCAAACACATGCACTCTCTCTCTCTCCCTAACCCAAACACATGCACTCTCTCTCACCCTAACCCAAACACATGCACTCTCTCTCTCACCCTAACCCAAACACATGCACTCTCTCTCTCACCCTAACCCAAACACATGCACTCTCTCTCACCCTAACCCAAACACATGCACTCTCTCTCTCTCCCTAACCCAAACACATGCACTCTCTCTCTCACCCTAACCCAAACACATGCACTCTCTCTCACCCTAACCCAAACACATGCACACTCTCTCTCACCCTAACCCAAACACATGCACTCTCTCTCTCTCCCTAACCCAAACACATGCACTCTCTCTTACCCTAACTCAAACACATGCACTCTCTCTCCCTAACCCAGACACATGCACTCTCTCTCACCCTAACCCAAACACATGCACTCTCTATCACCCTAACCCAAACACATGCACTCTCTATCACCCTAACCCAAACACATGCACTCTCTCTCACCCTAACCCAAACACATGCACTCTCTCTTACCCTAACTCAAACACATGCACTCTCTCTTACCCTAACTCAAACACATGCACTCTCTCTCACCCTAAGCCACACCAGCTCATAACAAGTACTGATAGACATATACAGTATGACCCACGTTTTTATGCCCAGAAAAGAACAATGGAATATTTCACCACAAAGGAGTGGAAAATATGCAATAATGTTTAATAGTACAGTTGTTTGAAAAATCTGCGTGAAGACTGGAGAATTTTCTCACCTATCTTGACCTGACACCACAATTGTTTTCACGAGAAAGCGGCACAAAATTTAGTGGCTCGGACACTAGCTACGCCACTGGATAAGAGAGATGGGTGGGTGGGGGAGGGAGGAAAAGTCATAAGAACCCCACCCCCTCCCCATGTTCGATCTGTTTAGATTCGTATCTCGTCTGTTTATCATCTGGTCGGTTCTTATCATGGGGGGAAATAACCAAAACTGCGGCCCGACCAGGTCCCCCGTGGAAGATATGAAGGTGATTGACATGAAGCAACAAGCGGTGGGAACCATGATGTGTATGTTGGAAAATAGCCAATGCTCGTTAGTAGTTCCCCCCCCCCAGTCTTCTTCTATTCGGTATATACAATTTCTGGATCTTCTCTTCGACTTTGAATGTGTTGGCTTAGGGGGGGGGAGTGACTTTGGCTTGACCCCAGACATTGGAACAGTCTGTTTTCATGAACTCAATTGTCAAACCATTAAACAAACACACTGGCGAGATCACAGACAGACCCCGACCCCCTGAAATCAACACGAGACCAAAAACCACGAACCGTGTGACCGCTTTACCTGAACTTAGCTTTCACTACGGTCGGGTACAGTACAGTTGATCATTTTGATCTGGTCTATCGGTTTCTCATTTCCTGGATCATTCGGTGCATGTCAATGAACGGGGCCGAGGAACGTACCCGTGGCCTGATGATAATTAGCTCAACGTTTTATTGGGTTAGCCCGGGAGTCTTATTGACTGATAATTAACATGTGTGTAACGATGGGGTTGGGGGGGGGTGTCATGCCTGTGTAAGTACAAAGACTCGCTAAACTAATGTGTGCACACCTTGATTGGAGCACTTTACCTTTAAAAGTAAAAGTAACTGTGCCTCGGTCATTAGAATGAGGTTGATGACGTCATACCTGGAGTGTCATGAAGCAGTAGTCACTGTAGTCAATCTTGATGAGATGTCTTGATGTCTGCCTCCAATTCTCGGCGCCAAGTGTTTCTTGGACGGCCTCTTTTCCGCTTACCCTGGGGGTTCCATTTCACGGCTTGCCTTGTTGTATTAGAAGCAGGTTTTCTTAGTGTATGAACAATCCACCTCCGCCGCTTCTGAAGAATCTCTTCCTAAATCGGCTTCTTCTGTTTTGTCGGCTGCCACAGTTCCCGGTTGCTGATTTTGTCCGGCCAGTGAATTCTGAGAATCCTTCTTAGGCAAGTGTTGATAAAGGACTGGATTCTGGTCAAGTTTACGGCCGTTTTTCTCCACGTCTCGGCTCCCACAGGTTTCACAATAGCGTTAAAAATCCTTACTTTTAACTTGCTGCTTAAGTTGTTGGAGACCCAAACATTCTTGAGTTGTTGGAAGGCTGCTCTTGCTTTTCCGATCCTTATTTTGACATCAGCATCTGTACCACCTTGCTTATCTACCACACTGCCAAGGTAAACAAAACTGCCCACTTCCTCAAGGGCTTCTCCTTCAAGCATGATGGGTGATGTACTGGTGGCATTAACCTTGAGGACTTAACGCTTCCCTATGTGTATGTTGAGACCCGTGCTAGAAGATCCCGGAGAAGCTGGCCCAGGATAGAGATGTCTGGAGGTCTCTTGTAGGTGGCCCTTGAAGGAATCGCAGATGCTGACGATGATTGGTGGATGCCCCCCGTGGACGAGTAGGCTCAACAACATAGTCAATAGTCTCTCTTAGGTTCGTTGATCCGTGTGCAAAATAACAAACTCGTGTGCGAAATAACAAACTCGTGTGCAAAATAACAAACTCGTGTGCAAAATAACAAACTCGTGTGCAGAGTATCACAGCATCCATTTATTTTTAGTGCAAAATTTTACATCCCAACAACGCAGATATTATCTTATCCTTGTCAAATTATGCTGCGCGGTAATTGTAAACTGCTACGCGGCTTCGGTCAGATATCTGCGCGTGCTCCGCTATGCAGCAGTGCAGCTTTAAAAGAACATTAGCTATGTTTTCACTCGACCACCGGTGTTAGCGTTTACTGGCAGCTTTGTCTCTTAATAACAGTAGGGCGATCTCTTTACTTAGGGCACATTTCCTTATATCACTTGCTCATCAGCTATTTCTTTTTATTTCTTTTCTTATACATCGTTCAAATGGTAAGGACAGTATCTTTCACAACCGATTTTATCCCGTAAATGTTTCCTAATACAGTGAAAGTTTTTCAACACGCGCACATGTTAATGAATAGATGGAAGCAACAATGTAACGCTGAAGTCGTTTTTGGTTTTTCATGGTTTACCATGATTATGTGGTTTGTAAATTTGCCTTTGTATATTGGTTTCAATTCTAATTAAATTAAAGCGTGGGGTGACGCAACATCATACAAACAAATGAAACTGCCCTTGCCCTTGAATTGTTGGCCGAAGTCGAAAATGGTTAACATGTGAATACAGCGTCAACTATCGTGACGGCACCTCCTTCTATGGTGAGGGGATATTTTGACGAGATGGCTCTACATTCTCGTTAACGTCCCCAACAGTCGAGTAACATTAGATTGACATGTAAGCGAGACCACGCACAGTCCAGTAACATTAGATTGGCATGTAAGCGAGAAAATCTGATCAACCAAAGCCTGTGGTTTTTTTTTAATTTATCTACGAGCACTTAATCGTCACCTAATAAAGTGGATATAACCAGCCAAATAATGCGCACTCTGGTGGCTAAAAATAAAAAGAAACTGACAATCAATGGCGTCAACGATTCCAGGGCTTTTCATTACAAGACAATTTGCATTGAATTAACACACGCTTGTATAGAATTCTATATTATTGCTATAACCATCAATGAGAGCTCGCAGTATATGTCAAGTTGGTTCCCAGAAATATGTTCTTTCTAATATGCCATACATATTTAACTTTGCTCCCTATATTATCACCAATGTTTACCTTTTCCCCCGAACTTTACGTAGTTTCTAGAATTAAAAATTAAATATTTAAAAAATCTTTTTTTTAAAAGGACACGCTTTTAACATAATCACTACTTTTAGTAATGTCTCATATATAAGGGATTTATAGTCAAAAACTTTGTTTTTACAGCTATTTTTTTAAACTTATAATAAAAACTCTTTAAAATTAACGTCTGAAGCCCACACATCTTTTTAAATCCCTTATATTAACTTCGCGGCCGTCTCTCTCTGTCTGTCTTGGGCTCGGCGGGCGGGCGGAAAAACAGAAGTCAAAAATGACCCACTTCCCATGATCCGATCGAACTGAAATTTGGCACACGGACCCGTCTGACCTAACAATGAATCGTATCAAAATTTCAGATCGATCGAACGTACCGTAATTAAATTAATGCATTTTTAGTTTATCCTTATATGAGGTATGTAATTCAAAATTCAATGTTTGTTATTGTTTTTTTTCTTCCAGTTTCACGTGAGTTTGAGTTGACGCCGACCGTCGTGTTGACGCCGACCGTCGTGCCGACACCCCCTCACATCCCACCCCCATTTATTAAAGACAAGGGACATCACTCGGTGTCAGTCTGTAAATGTTTGAAAATAATCAATACTGTTAGTTATGTCTCATATATAAGGGATTTATAGTCAAAAACTTTGTTTTTACGGGTTTGTTTTTTAAATCCCTTATATTAACTTCACGGCCGTCTCTCTCTGTCTCTCTCTCTCTCTCTCTGTCTGTCTGTCTTGGGCTCGGCGGGCGGAAAAACATAAGTCAAAAATGACCCATTTTCCATGATCCGATCAAACTGAAATTTGGCACACGGACCCGTCGAACCTAACAATGCATCGTATCAAAATTTCAGATCGATCGAACGTACCATAATTAAATTAATGCATTTTTAGTTTATCCTTATATGAGGTATGTAATTCAAAATTCACTGTATTCCAGTTCCACGTGAGTTTGAGTTGACGCCGACCGTCGTGTTGACGACGACCGTCGTGCCGACACCCCCTCACATCCCACCCCCATTTATTAAAGACAAGGGACATCACTCAGTGTCAGTCTGTAAATGTTTAAAAATAATCACTACTGTTAGTTATGTCTCATATATAAGGGATTTATAGTCAAAAACTTTGTTTTTACGGGTTTGTTTTATTAAATCCCTTATATTAACTTCGCGGCCGTCTCTCTCTGTCTTGGGCTCGGCGGGCGGAAAAACAGAAGTCAAAAATGACCCACTTCCCATGATCCGATCGAACTGAAATTTGGCACACAGACCCGTCTGACCTAACAATGCATCGTATCAAAATTTCAGATCGATCGAACGTACCGTAATTAAATTAATGCATTTTTAGTTTATCCTTATATGAGGTATGTAATTTAAATTCACATTTGTTATTGTTTTTTTGCCACGTGAAATTTTGAGCTGACGCATTGAGGCGACCCAACGAAGCGACGGGCGCTTTTGTTTACACTTTACGTGTCACTCTGAGCTCGGTCAAGCGAATCGGTGACCAGACTTTTCCCCTCTCCCCTACCCACCCTCCCCCCCACCCCTCCCCCCACCCACCCCTCCCCCCACTAGGGTTATGATGCAAACTTGAGTTAAGACTAGATTCAGTCTGTAAATGTTTGAAAATAATCAATACTGTTAGTTATGTCTCATATATAAGGGATTTATAGTCAAAAACTTTGTTTTTACGGGTTTGTTTTATTAAATCCCTTATATTAACTTCGCGGCCGTCTCTCTCTCTCTCTCTCTCTGTCTTGGGCTCGGCGGGCGGAAAAACAGAAGTCAAAAATGACCCACTTCCCATGATCCGATCGAACTGAAATTTGGCACACTGGACCCGTCTAACCTAACAATGCATCGTATCAAAATGTCAGATCGATCGAACGTACCGTAATTAAATTAATGCATTTTTAGTTTATCCTTATATGAGGTATGTAATTTAAATTCACGGTTTGTTATTGTTTTTTTGCCACGTGAAATTTTGAGCTGACGCATTGAGGCGACCCAACGAAGCGACGGGCGCTTTTGTTTACATTTTACGTGTCACTCTGAGCTCGGTCAAGCGAATCGGTGACCAGACTTTTCCCCTCTCCCCCCACCCACCCCCCCCACTAGGGTTATGATGCAAAGTTGAGTTAAGACAGATTCAGTCTGTAAATGTTTAAAAATAATCAATACTGTTAGTTATGTCTCATATATAAGGGATTTATAGTCAAAAACTTTGTTTTTACGGGTTTGTTTTATTAAATCCCTTATATTAACTTCGCGGCCGTCTCTGTCTGTCATCATCTCTCTCATGGGCTCGGCGGGCGGAAAAACAAAAGTCGAAAATGACCCACTTCCCGTGATCCGATCGAACTGAAATTTGGCACACGGACCCGTCTAACCTAACAATGCATCGTATCAAAATTTCAGATCGATCGAACGTACCGTAATTAAATTAATGCATTTTTAGTTTATCCTTATATGAGGTATGTAATTTAAATTCACTGTTTGTTATTGTTTTTTTTCTCCCACTTCCACGTGAGTTTGAGTTGACGCCGACCGTCGTGTTGACGCCGACCGTCGTGCCGACACCCCCTCACATCCCACCCCCATTTATTAAAGACAAGGGACATCACTCGGTGTCAGTCTGTAAATGTTTGAAAATAATCAATACTGTTAGTTATGTCTCATATATAAGGGATTTATAGTCAAAAACTTTGTTTTTACGGGTTTGTTTTATTAAATCCCTTATATTAACTTCGCGGCCGTCTCTCTCTCTCTCTCTCTCTCATCTGTCTTGGGCTCGGCGGGCGGAAAAACAGAAGTCAAAAATGACCCATCTTCCCATGATCCGATCGAACTGAAATTTGGCACACGGACCCGTCTGACCTAACAATGCATCGTATCAAAATTTCAGATCGATCGAACGTACCGTAATTAAATTAATGCATTTTTAGTTTATCCTTATATGAGGTATGTAATTTCAAAATTCACTGTTTGTTATTGTTTTTTTCCGTTCCACGTGAGTTTGAGTTGACGCTGAGCGACCCCGAGTCGCGTGTTGTCACTGACTCGACGCGTCGTGACCGACACCCCCTCCACCCATCCCCCCCCCATTTATTAAATGACAAGTGAGTTCAGATCAGTGTCAGTCTGTAAATGTTTAAAATAATCAATACTGTTAGTTATGTCTCATATATAAGGGATTTATAGTCAAAAACTTTGTTTTTACGGGTTTGTTTTATTAAATCCCTTATATTAACTTCGCGGCCGTCTCTCTCTCTCTGTCTTGGGCTCGGCGGGCGGAAAAACAGAAGTCAAAAATGACCCACTTCCCATGATCCGATCGAACTGAAATTTGGCACACGGACCCGTCTAACCTAACAATGCATCGTATCAAAATTTCAGATCGATCGAACGTACCGTAATTAAATTAATGCATTTTTAGTTTATCCTTATATGAGGTATGTAATTTAAATTCACGTTTGTTATTGTTTTTTTGCCACGTGAAATTTTGAGCTGACGCATTGAGGCGACCCAACGAAGCGACGGGCGCTTTTGTTTACATTTTACGTGTCACTCTGAGCTCGGTCAAGCGAATCGGTGACCAGACTTTTCCCCTCTCCCACCCCCCCCACCCCTCCCCCCACCCACCCCTCCCCCCACTAGGGTTATGATGCAAAGTTGAGTTAAGACAGATTCAGTCTGTAAATGTTTGAAAATAATCAATACTGTTAGTTATGTCTCATATATAAGGGATTTATAGTCAAAAACTTTGTTTTTACGGGTTTGTTTTATTAAATCCCTTATATTAACTTCACGGCCGTCTCTTCTCTTCTCTCTTCTCCGTCGTCTCTGGTCTGGGCGGGCGGAAAAACAGAAGTCAAAAATGACCCACTTCCAATGATCCGATCGAACTGAAATTTGGCACACGGACCCGTCTTACCTAACAATGCATCGTATCAAAATTTCAGATCGATCGAACGTACCGTAATTAAATTAATGCATTTTTAGTTTATCCTTATATGAGGTATGTAATTTAAATTCACGATTTGTTATTGTTTTTTTGCCACGTGAAAGTTTGAGCATTGAGGCGACCCAACGAAACGACGGTGCGCTTTTGTTTACATTTTACGTGTCACTCTGAGCTCGGTCAAGCGAATCGGTGACCAGACTTTTCCCCTCTCCCCCTCCCACCCACCCCCTCCCCCCTAGGGTTATGAAGCAAACTTGTGTTAAGACAGATTCAGTCTGTAAATGTTTGAAAATAATCAATACTGTTAGTTATGTCTCATATATAAGGGATTTATAGTCAAAAACTTTGTTTTTACGGGTTTGTTTTTAAATCCCTTATATTAACTTCGCGTCCGTCTCTCTCTCTCTGTCTGTCTTGGGCTCGGCGGGCGGGCGGGCGGAAAAACAGAAGTCAAAAATGACCCACTTCCCATGATCCGATCGAACTGAAATTTGGCACACGGACCCGTCTAACCTAACAATGCATCGTATCAAAATTTCAGATCGATCGAACGTACCGTAATTAAATTAATGCATTTTTAGTTTATCCTTATATGAGGTATGTAATTCAAAATTCACTGTTTGTTATTGTTTTTTTTCTGCCCAGTTCCACGTGAGTTTGAGTTGACGCCGACCGTCGTGTTGACGCCGACCGTCGTGCCGACACCCCCTCGCATCCCACCCCCATTTATTAAAGACAAGGTACATCACTCGGTGTCAGTCTGTAAATGTTTGAAAATAATCAATACTGTTAGTTATGTCTCATATATAAGGGATTTATAGTCAAAAACTTTGTTTTTACGGGTTTGTTTTTTAAATCCCTTATATTAACTTCGCGGCCGTCTCTCTCTCTCTCTCTGTCTTGGGCTCGGCGGGCGGGCGGGCGGAAAAACAGAAGTCAAAAATGACCCACTTCCCATGATCCGATCGAACTGAAATTTGGCACACGGACCCGTCTGACCTAACAATGCATCGTATCAAAATTTCAGATCGATCGAACGTACCGTAATTAAATTAATGCATTTTTAGTTTATCCTTATATGAGGTATGTAATTTAAATTCACGATTTGTTATTGTTTTTTTGCCACGTGAAAGTTTGAGCATTGAGGCGACCCAACGAAACGACGGTGCGCTTTTGTTTTCATTTTACGTGTCACTCTGAGCTCGGTCAAGCGAATCGGTGACCAGACTTTTCCCCTCTCCCCCTCCCACCCACCCCTCCCCCCTAGGGTTATGAAGCAAACTTGTGTTAAGACAGATTCAGTCTGTAAATGTTTGAAAATAATCAATACTGTTAGTTATGTCTCATATATAAGGGATTTATAGTCAAAAACTTTGTTTTTACGGGTTTGTTTTATTACGGGTTTGTTTTATTAAATCCCTTATATTAACTTCACCGACGTCTCTGTCTCTCTCTCTCTCTCTCTCTGTCTGTGTTGGGTGGGCGGAAAAACAGAAGTCAAAAATGACCCACTTCCCATGATCCGATCGAACTGAAATTTGGCACACGGACCCGTCTGACCTAACAATGCATCGTATCATAAATTTCAGATCGATCGAACGTACCGTAATTAAATTAATGCATTTTTAGTTTATCCTTATATGAGGTATGTAATTTAAATTCACGGTTTGTTATTGTTTTTTTGCCACGTGAAAGTTTGAGCTGACGCATTGAGGCGACCCAACGAAGCGACGGGGCGCTTTTGTTTACATTTTACGTGTCACTCTGAGCTCGGTCAAGCGAATCGGTGACCAGACTTTTCCCCTCTCCCCCCTCCCACCCACCCCTCCCCCCCCCCTAGGGTTATGAAGCAAACTTGAGTTAAGACAGATTCAGTCTGTAAATGTTTGAAAATAATCAATACTGTTAGTTATGTCTCATATATAAGGGATTTATAGTCAAAAACTTTGTTTTTACGGGTTTGTTTTATTACCACTATTTTTTTTATACCAAACACCTCATAAGCGCCCGCCCAACGTTTTATACCACGATGTTGTGTTCACGTGGTGAACTCATGGATGTCAACAAAGCAGACGGGTACCGATGCTTATATATAGACTATAGATAAACTAAAAATGCAATAAGTTCAATACGGTACATTCGATCGATCTGAAATTTTGATACAATGCATTGTCATCCAAGATCTATCTGTGGTAAAAAAATTTAGATCTCTAGGACAATCAGAAGTGGTATAATTTTACGTTTCAAGTTTTGAAGGAAGGATGGATACAACATACAAACATTGTGACTTAAATAAAAGCGTGTAAAAAGCGACAGTCGTCAAATAACATTGTATTGTTTAGAAAAACTGGTCAGAATAATACATAAATGTCTATTTTTTAAAGGCAAAATTTTGAGCTGCAATCACTCATGATTTCAAGTAACACAAGAAGCTGGTAAAATGTCTTTATCACGTGATGCTCTTTTATACACAACCGCTATTACTGAGTTCAGTAACTCAATCATTACAAGCCATATGCAGACCACTTCGGGCTATACACAGACCAATACGGGCTATACACAGACCAATACGGGCTATACACAGACCAATACGGGCTATACACAGACCAATACGGGCTATACACAGACCAATACTGGCTATACACAGACCACTACGGACTATATACAGACTACTACAGGCTATACACAGACCAATACGGGCTATACACAGACCAATACGAGCTATACACAGACCAATACGGGCTATACACAGACCAATACGGGCTATACACAGACCAATACGGGCTATACACAGACCAATACGGGCTATACACAGACCAATACGGGCTATACACAGACCAATACGGGCTATACACAGACCACTACGGGCTATACACAGACCACTACGGGCTATATACAGACTACTACAGGCTATACACAGACCAATACGGGCTATACACAGACCAATACGGGCTATACACAGACCAATACGGGCTATAAACAAACCCATACGGGCTATACACAGACAATTACAAACAATTTACAGCTGAGATCGGTTAGTACTAAAACATTTCTAAATGAATAATGGCTTACTTTGAAGTTATGACTGACTTGATTATCCATGGAATTGTGACCTTTTCCGTGAGCTAACTATAGAATTAGTTACTTTTATTCTCATGTTTCCTAAATGATCATTAAAACAATCCTTTAAATCGTTGGCCAGTAACTAAGGAGGGCAAAGCAGCTAAGTCCAATGGAAGTATTCAAGTGTAAAATAAGATTAGGGAAAGTTAAACCACAGCTGGATGGCGTAGTCAATAGTGCGCTCGCCTCACAAGCTGAGGGGTGTGGGATCTAGCCCACGTAAAAGCCACAATAAAAATGTTGATAAATTACTATTGCTAAAAGACCTACGCTGACCTGGAAGGGGGATGGGCGCCGCCAGGTCTACCAAAGCCCAGAGAAAGTAAAAGACCTACGCTGACCTGGAAGGGGGATGGGCGCCGCAAGGTCTACCAAAGCCCAGAGAAAGTAAAAGACCTACGCTGACCTGGAAGGGGGATGGGCGCCGCCAGGTCTACCAAGCCCAGAGAAAGAAACTATGTCACTGATATCGTTGTTTCAATATGGGGGGGGGGTAACCATTTTCTTACTTCTTGATGTGTCGACCGCTTGACAACGCTTACCTTTACTGGAGTTGTTGTGGGTTTGGGTTTATCTCCGTTGCCATTGAGAGAAACACCCGTCAACAAGACCTTATCCTTTTACCCGACACATTAGTTTACTTTAGTATCATTAGTCGAGGATAAATGCTGCGCAAAAGTTGCTTATTTTTACCAATAAGACAAGCACGACCACACCTACTGTACTTGCTTAGACCCCGAATGGAGGCGGGGGGGGGAGAGAATGGGTGAAGGGAAGGAGGGGAGGGGGGCCTTAACTTAAATCTGTTCTCGGTTGTACGTAGCTCCTCGGTACTGTTGAATAGCGGGGAGAGGTTGAGATAAGATCTGTAGATACTAAAACCACTACTACCTTTCTATCTTACACCCCCTCCTCAAACCAAACTCTCCACACCTCAATCAGGGCCGATTTTATACAGCAGTTCACCGACGTGTCAAGGTCAACCTGTGATTAGTCAAGCGATCATTCACGAGACTGAACACCGAGGTCCCCAAACCCTGTCGATTGGGTCTTAGAAGTTAGATTCTGTTAGATCATCGCCGCAGACCTTGGTTAATTCCCCCGATGTACCGGTGATACACGGCTGTTTTGTAAGAGGAACCAAATATCTTCTATCGCTTCTACTTTTTCACGTCAATATCATATTAAATATTTCCAAGTTAAATGTATCTATCCTTTTTAGCTTTTTATCACATGTAAAATCTTATTCATTAGGTCTTTATCACGTACTTTTGTTTACAAAGATATCAACAGATTAGAAAATATGTGTTTTTTTTTATTAAATAGTCAAATTGGGTATCAAGTGTATTTTATAAATGTTAACATGGTTGTTACAGAGTATAGGCGGTATTCGGTGTATGGCATTGTGGAAAATGTTAAATTAACAATTTAAAAACAAATAAAACTAAATTTTCAGATAAAATATTTTTAAAAATGTATTAAAACCCTGTCTCAGATAAATGTTGATATTTTTTTGCTTGTTTTTATTTAAAAAATTTTTTTTAAACTTATGAAGCCATAAATTAGAAAAAAACAGCACCTTTTGGTTTTAGTGCGTTTAGTGGATTTTTTTTTAAAAATTTAATTTATAAAATTATTTTTTATTTAATGTTAATTTTAATTTTTTTGAGAATCACTGATTCCTGTCAAACCATCACTGCTAGACAGCAGGGTCACTTTAGTCACCAAACGTCATCATGCGAGCCATAACGGTTGTCACAGAGCAATGACCCATGGTTATGTGTGACCCTGTAATATAGCAGGGGGGAGGGATGACTGCTGGCTTGTCAGGTCTTTCACGGATGTCCAAGGTATGACACGGCCGCGGGATTAGTGCATAACCTGAGGCCCATTAC
The DNA here is from genome assembly GCA_944989445.1 of Ampullaceana balthica. Taxonomy (NCBI): domain Eukaryota; kingdom Metazoa; phylum Mollusca; class Gastropoda; family Lymnaeidae; genus Ampullaceana; species Ampullaceana balthica. The sequence goes on from CALYLW010000117.1 coordinate 681,567, forward strand.
TGACGTTGGTTTTCGATTGTGTCCATTGTTACGTCTTGGGGTTTTAAGACACCGTTTAAGTCGTCCGTTCAGTTGCGCTGACTCTTAACGAAGTATATATGGTTTTTTGTTTTATTGATATATATATGTATATATATTATTTTTTTAAAACTATCTAAGACTTTCTTAAAAGCAGAAAATATTATTTGTTTAACATGCTGTACTGGCAATATCCAACGAAAAATAACATTGTGGATTTGAATTTGAGAAGTGAAGAAATCGCAAATAACATGAGATGAATGTAGGTGAAGGTTAAAAAGTTATTGCTTTAATAATTGTTTTGATTTATTTTGCCACATGCATACTTTCTTGTTATCAAACATACTGATATTATGACACTTTAAATTGTTCCACTTTATAGTGTCTTAGTTTGCTATATTTGTTTTTATGTCTGTGTATTAAAAAATATAATCTAAGCAGAAGAAACAAATAATGTTATTGAGTTTTTAAACAAGTAAAGTGTGTTTACAGAGGCAGGTTCAAACGACAAAACTCTTAACCTAATAAAAAAGAAATCAAAAGTAAATCTATTCAATCTGTTCAATGACGCCATTTGGGGGCGAGAGTTTCAACACGTCTACACACTTTAGCGCGCAAGTCTGGTGAACCCAACACGTGTTTCTAGAACAAACAGACATGGGCGTCGCTAGGAATTTTTCCAGGCAAAAAAATCCCACTTATTTTTTTATATTTTAACTGGCAATGCCATACAGGTACAATTTTCAATTAAATTCAAGTTCAGTATAGAATAAGGGTTGAAAAAAAAACTTAGAAATTAATAAGACTTACAAATTAGTGCTGTAATAGTTAAAATACAACATTTATTAATGCATTTAATAAATACTTTTTTTTTCTCAAATGTAGGGGGGCAAATGCCCCCCCTTGCCCCCCCCCTTCCCTACGCCCATGCAAACAGATACATGACTGAAGAAATACAGGAAGGAGCGAGCCTCTGATACTTACAAAATACAAAATGGCGATGCCAGTATAAATACATTGACTTTGAAAACGAAAATGAAGAATTTAAAGACTTTTCTGGGACGAATAACAAAAAACCATGCTTTGTATTGTTTATAATTATTTTGTTTTATACTTTTTTTTAATGCTGATGTTAAAACAGATATGAAATCTAGAAAGTGAAACCGTAAATAAGTCCCAATGGAAACTGTCATAGTCATAGTCTTAATTAGACCAAATATTGACTCCGTCCAAACTTAACCTAGTAATCTGACCATATATCATAAAGACATATCCAAACATGATCCATTTGACACATTTAGCCTTGAACGGAAAGACCCAAAAGCAAACTTTATCCATGTTGTGCTGTCCAAGATTATCAAATCCACCACATCCATATCCAGGGCTATTTTTTAAAAAACGTTGGACTCAACAACTCAAGGCCCCCACCAATCTCGCGCCAGTAACTTGGCGGTAATTTTGGACAGATCAGGACCAGACTTTCCTGACACTATTGATACGGGTCTGTACAGGGGCGTGTCCGGGCCACAACAAGCAGGCGGCATTGACCTCGCTTGTCAAACGTCTTTGAGTGCAGGGACAACCTGACACTCGGCTTGACGTCTGATATCTACTGGGTCAAGGGCCAAGGTCACCGTAATTTTATTTTTTTTACTACTGGTCTTTAAATGCCAGTTTCGTTAGTTTTTCATTCACGTTCTGAGTTACTAGAAAGATTTTAATCAACTGTTCTTTCAGTTAGAACCAATTCATTTCATAATATCTATGTGGTATCCACTTAAATGCATTCCGATAGTCGGAGTGTTGACTATCATCATAATGAATAAATTGAACGGATGATACAAATACAATTAGATTATTTGCTTAATTTAACGTATATAGGAACTTGCATTTCCGATATTTGCAATTGTAGCTTGGAAGTCGTGATCCTTTTATATAAAAAAAGAAGTGTATCTATAACCAAGAATATCCCTATATTTTATTGAAATTTTTGATATCTTATTTGAAAATTTAAAGGTTGCATCGTAAGATTTTAATTTTACACTTCCAAAGAAAATATTCTTACACATATTTGGCTACTTTCTATTAAAGGCGCATAAGAAACTTTGACGATTTATTAAAAACCCATTAAACGTGTAAAAAAATTGTGGGGATAATTTATGTTGACAACATTAACAAACATTAAACAGCAAAAATGTTCCCATGCCGGGAATCGAACCCGGGCCGCCTGGGTGAAAGCCAGGAATCCTAACCACTAGACCACATGGGAGGTGGGTGTAAACACTATAATGTGGAAAACTTTCAACAACTTTTGATTACAACTTATTTTTACCTTACAGGACGGTTAAGGAAAAGGCTAACTTAGGCTAAGGTATATGAGGAAGGGGGCGCTCGTAAACAGAATGTTCATTGTTGATTTAATAAAAAAATATATTTTAAAAAAACCTATTTAAAAACTAGTCTTATATTAGAAATGCACTAAAAAGTAGAAAATAGATCCTAGTCTTATAGTCATGAGTCATGGCGAACAACGAGATAATCGATTTCACCTACGATTTAAATTTAACGTTCTTGTCTCATTTTAAACTTTTACATTTTCATAAATTTGGAACTAAAGGTCTCTTCTGACTGTAAATTTCAAATTTATTTTCTACTTTTTAGTGCATTTCTGATATAAGACTAGTTTTTTAAAATTGTTTTTTATATATTTTTATTTTCTACTTTTTAGTCTACACATTTTACAGTAAGTGCAAAGCCAGCTTACCTTTGATCAATTTAGAATTATTAGAAGTAGATCAGAGCCGTCTTTACACCATTTTGGGGACCCGGGCAAAGAAATAGTTTTGGGCCCCTCCCTCGCAGGAATAAAAAAATAAATAAACATAATATATATAAATAAACATATTCCCATGGGGCCCCTATGCTCGTAGGCCCCCGGGCAAATACCCAACGGGCCTATGCGTTAAGACGGCCCTGAAGTAGATATAAACCAAAAATGTCCTGCGATTAGTTCCGTTCTAAAGGATTCGAATATTTTGAGCGAACTTATCCCAATTATCCGACCTATCCCAACTATCCGACACTCACTGCAAATCGAAAATATTTCAACATTGGGTTATTCCGGTCATTAATGCGGACTGCTGAGGTTTAACTCTTCCAGACGTAAATCGAAATAAATAGATGTAAATCCCTTATATATGAGACATAACTAAAAGTAGTGATTACGTTTAAACACGACATTTACAGACTGAAACAGAATTATCTCCCCTGGTTTTAAAACCGGGCGCGGGGACGGTAAGGGGTGTGAACATCGACGGTCGGCGTCAACGCGTGAACTGGCCCGTGAAAGAATTATAAATAAAACAAACCCGTAAAAACAAAGTTTTCTACTAAAAATCCCTTATATTTGAGTCATAATTATAAGTATTGATTATTTTCCAAAGCCACAAATATTTACAGACTGACACCGAGTGATGTCCCCTGTCTTTTAACGGGGGATGGGACGTGAGGGGGTGTCGGCACGACGGTCGACGTCTAAGCGTCAACTCAAACTCACGTGGAAAAAAACAATAACAAACCGTGAATTTGAATTACATACGTTATATAAGGATAAACTAAAAATGCATATACGATGCATTGTTAGGTAAGACGGGTCCGTGTGCCAAATTTCAGCTCGATCGGATCACGGGAAGTCATTTTTGACTTTTGTTTTTCCGCCCGCCCAAGACAGAGATGACGACAGACAGAGAGAGAGAGAGAGAGAGAGAGAGAGACGGCCGCGAAGTTAATATAAGGGATTTAACAAATAGTGGTTTTGGATGTCCGATTAAACTTACAAAACAAGTTAATATAAGACTATTAAAAAGAGTATCATTACGTGTCAGAGGTTTGTTTTGGGGTTAAATGTATCTTGGAGCCATCAATTGAATCAGCTTTCAGTTTTACTTTCACAACACACCAGAAGGTGTAAAATATGAGGTCCATTATTGTTCACATAATTTATATAATTGAGAATGAGATAGCAGATAGCCATTAAGGATTTGAAACGTGATTATGATTATTATTAATCATGTTTACCAAACGTTGTTTCTTTTATGGAGAAATTTTACAACTCTAATTGGACTATTAAATTGTTAGACTTATTTTTTTCGTCCTAAATTTTTAGTTAAACTAAATTGCTAAAGAAATATTTAGCTGTTTTTTTCCCCCCCGAATGCAGTCCTTAGATTAAACTATACCGGGTATAAAAAGTATAATGGTCAGTAAAAACCTAGATCAATATAAACATAAATTTACGTTATAAAAAAAACCTATCCTCGACCCAAAAACCAATAATACCAACAAAAAAAAACCGTTGCTACAAATCCTTTCTTTATGAGACGCGATCGATATTTATCGGGAAAGTATTATAAAAGTATGTTCAATATAATACGCAACGCGCGACAGACTAGCATAAACATTTACATGCTACATAGACATAGTCCATAGAGATACATAGAGATAATCTAAAAATTAATTAATTTAATTACCGTATGTTCGATAGATGTGAAATTTTGTTTGATCCTTTTTTATGATCGCCACGAGTCTGCCTGCAAAAATTTCAGCTCGATAGGATTACGGGAAGTGGGTGAAAAAAATTGATCCAAAGTTTTTGCGACACACAGGCAAGCAGACTTTACCAGTTAAGGATTTACCAAGGAAGGGAATTGCTTAGACTTGGATGGTATTGTAATCAAATTTAAAGTTCAAACATGTTTTAATATGGCTTTATTAGTAATTTGTTTTTACGTTCTTGAAAATAGTATAAGGTGTACTTTAAACCACTATACCATAGACCAGGGGTCGGCAATCTGCGGCTCGCGAGCGGCATGCAGCTCTTTCGATTTTAAGTTGCGGCTCTCCGTTCCATGTGAGAATATTAATCATTGTATCATTTTATTTTCAAAACTCCTGTTAGTGGCTTTTTAAAAAAGTGGGAAATCTTGTAAATTGTAACTTTTGGCTCATTCAATAGGTTGTCGACCCCTGCGTTAGAACTGAACTTCTCAAGCTTTTTAGTGTGGGGTGGCAGGCAAGAATTTTTCCATTGCACCAGGGAGCGAGCGGTGCCCTATTTTCCCTGTACTGAATTTGGTATCAAAATGTTGTGTTTTTTTTTGGTGTTTTTTTTTAATTATTGTATGTGTTTATTGCAGCAAAATTGAAATATTCTTTATGGTTAGTATTAATGGGTGGAAATGAAGGATTATAATTAGATTTTTCGGTAGTTTATTGGTAACTACTGCGGACCGACCGCGGATGACCCACGGACCGGCACCGGTCCGCGGACCACCACTTTGAGAAGCACCGCCTTAGACAGTAGACATCTAGATCTTATTATAAGGTCTAAAGCCTTATACCTTAAACGCCCAGAACGCCGGGGTTGATAAAAAGACGCCTTAAAGCTTGTCGGAGAATTTCAAACTTAAAATAAATGTTATTAATTAGTAACATTTTGATTTTTGAAACGATTTGTTTCAAATGAAAATTGTGCAACGAAAATTATTGGAACGAAACGTTGTTAGAAATTTGTTAAAACGGATATTTATTGATTTTAAAAAAAAACATTTACAAGGACGCTGGACCTCTTGTGCTTTAGAATTTTCCACGATCAGTTTCAAGAAATACGTGTTCAAGATGTCACGCTTTCGCTCGATGAATTATTTCATATCGAATACATTTTATTCTGAATTGAATCTGGTTACAAATGAATTTATTTAGAAAGCACTTCAAGTATTACTCATTAAAGTTATCTATTTTACATCTGAAATCTCTCGAAAATGTTTGATGTTATCCATTTTTCGGACCCTTTTGTCTAATGTATAGCGTTATTTGGTCTCTTTCCGTCTTATTGTCGACTTGATTTGACAATTTAAACACTACGGACAGAACAAAAGATTCCAGTAAGCTCTCGCTTTGTCCACAAGAGTAATTCTCAACCCAACTGCAAACCGCTTCCTAGTATTCTATTTCTTACACAGTTTTTTTATCCTTGAGGTCAAAGTGTGGGGGGGGGGATGTTGTCAGCCCCTGCCCCCCCCCCGCCCAACATTTCCATCACGTTTCTTTTGTTTCTAAAGGTCAACACCCCCACGCATCACTCGCTCCCGGCACGTGGAGCACGATGTCACAACAGTGTTGTACCTACGGTCTAATTGCCGTGTGTATACACACAAATACTGGAGTGCCTCCCGCCCCCTTCACCCCGAGAGAACGGAACATTTGTTCCTCGGGTACCCGGCGATAAGACAAAAGTCCGACCACCCTGGGCGAGATAAGGTGCAAACAACTCGTAGGGAACATATGGTGACCTCCATTACCCGCGGTGGGGCTCCGCTGCTGGTAATCTGATAAATATACAATCGGACATGTGGGAAAGGACCCATCCGTTGTTGGCGCCCCAGCGGTGTACCCGGGACAACAACAACAAAAAACAAATAACAAAAAAACCCGTTACAAGATCAGTGCTAAGTTTTGTGGTAACCATTGACATCCGTTGTAATACAACGATATCAGGACAACCTGCAACAGCTTTGTTTTGTCTGATCTCGTTGTTTTTTTTGTGGAACACGCCGCTGCCAGTGGCCGACAGGGGAGTGATGGGGCACAATCAAATAAACGCACCCTCGGTGGCGGAGTCTCGGAAAGGAGGCACCGAGCCCGTGTACACTTTTTTGTGATCATGTCAGTTTTAATTCAACGGCGCCCAAACAGATACTTACCCATAATCCTACCTCATTTCTGTATCCACCATGTACCTCACACTTTCTCTCAGCCCACATCCTTCTCTTTCTCGCCCTCTGTCTATCTATCTGTCTCTCTCTCTCTCTTTCTCTCTCTCTCTCTCTCTCTCTCTCTCTCTCTCCTCCTGAATTCACTTCGCCAAACTTTGACACAAAGCCTCTTTCTCTTGCTTACAACGTGTTGGTAGGCCACAGTTGGAGAAGGTAACTTTGTAAATATAGTATGACATTCATTTGTATGGCGCCGCCCGAGTGAGGTCATCTTGACCAACTGTGGGTTGCTTTATTTGGTTTTTGTGTATTTACATTATAGAAATAAAGACAACTCAAAATCACAGTTAATATATTTTTCTTTCATTTATTACCGTTCTTTTAAGTCACCAAATCAATGTGCGGTTGTTGTTGGTTTTTTTGTTTTTTTGTTTGTTTGTTGAGAACCACTGAAATTGCCCGGGAAATATGACAGACGTCTGCTCGATATCGCCCGCCAAAACTGACCATGTCTTAATCTCCCCTGTTACGTCGCGCCTCAGTCGTTCTGATAGGATCATCCATCGTCCCCGGCGGTCGTTGACTCAAGGTCAGCAGATCAAAGACTGGACTTAGATGGACAAGGATAACCCGAAGAACAAAGATACCGTCTAAAGTGTCTTTGTCCAGATGCTCATCAACACAGGGAGCAAACAACAAGCGGCGGTGTATGGCCGGCCTGGCGTCGGCTTTGTTCGGGAAGATCTGACCATTGAAAGTTTTATCTACAGACGGATGGTCGCACGTAAGATAATCTGAGCTTTTTGATCTTTGGCTTCTGGATACATTTTAACCAACCAACCCACTCTCTGTTCAACCTATTGTTTGTTTTTTCCCTCTCTTACACACCGGCACGAGCGGATTTTGTTTAAAGTTTTTGAAACCACTCCTAACGTACAAGTTCCTGTACAACCCATGGACTATGTCCTGATTATTGAACTTCTTAAGTAATCGCTTTGACAAACTTTTTGACAGATTTCGGATGTTTGCTATTTGATGTATTGTTATGTCCCTTCTCCTATGCCTATTTCAAAGATAAATAAATAAATGACATCCAAAATAAATAATAAATAATAAATCTTTATATATAATTCTCTTCAAGGTCGGACCCTGCGAGGCAACAAGAAGCTGCATGTGCAACAGATACTAATTTTAGAAAGCAGTGCACCAAATTACTGCACCAATGCATCAAATGGTGTGCAAATTAAATATGCGCTGTAAAAAAAAATATATATGACGTCATTGTTTTCGCTCATATTTTAATTTTGTAAAAAGGGAACAATGTAAAATGAGGATTTGATGATGGTTAATTATAACATCAAAAAAAATTCCTATTATAAAATACTTTGTGTGCATTTCAAAAGTTTAATATTTCGTATTGATCAAACAAGGACAAGTTAGTTGGGCTTTTGAAAAAGGTCGGCGTAGTAGGCGCCCTAAAAAAGTGCATTAAATGGGTAAAAGAACTCTCCATGAGCAAGTCTGCGGCGTATGCTACGCCGCGGGGCGTCTAGTAAGTTTTAAAATACTTATTTTATAACTAATACTCTAGTGTTGATACAAAAATATAATTTTTGAATTGAATGTTTAAAAAAAAAGGCGACTTCGTATAAGTGAAAAAAATCTTTCCAAATCTGTTACATGTTTTACTACATTGTAGCTGATTTTTCGCCAAATGAAAAAGTGATAACATTTTTCTTACTTAGTGATTTTAGAGTTTAATTATTACGAGTCTTTTCAAAATAGGTCGTGTAAACTGTAAAAAATTAAAAAAACGTAACGGTACTATTGCTTGAAACGGTAATTTTGTGTTATAACTAACGCTGTATCACTGTATCACTGTATCTCGTAAAATAAATTTTGTGTAATAACTGTCACTGTATTACTGTATCTTATAAATTAGATTTCAACAATCGATAAGCGATCACTGTTCGAAGAAACCACGAGAGAAGCCAATTATACCAAATGGAAAGTTATTGGGATAGAACCATTAGTGTTATAGGTTAAGTAACTGTGAGCTACCAAGCTGGTGGTCATCTCTTACTATCGTGGATTATTTACATTAATAACATTTAACCACCACTCAAAGCCCCCAGTCAAAATACAATCACACTACACACTAAATTACACCACCGATTAACCTTTTGTCCACACGCGCGGTCCCTTTTTTCTTTACTTAACGGGACTACATCGTCTCTAATATTTACATATATATTATATCTATACTAATTTTTATGTCATAACATCGCAGCTGCTCTGTGTAACAAGCATCGGTCTTAAGTCGCCATCCTTCCTCGGGTCTTATGATATTAAACTGTTGATCCAACCCCTAGCGTTGATCGCTTTGTACTACGTCACTTCCTCCTCTTGTCCCTTATCATGTGGGTTGGGGGGGTACTAACCCCTTTACACCCCCCCAACGACCCCGTCCGCTGTCGCCGGGTCGCTCTACAATCAAGTGCACCGTTGTAGCGTCATAGCCCGGGGGGCCCTGGCTTTCATCGATCGGCCCGTTTGGCCGCCCTACCGAAGTAATCAATCACTATCGGTCGTTTCATCTTCACGCAAGAGTAACTCGGAGAGAGTGTGATGTACATCTGGGGATGACCGGAGACAGATTGTACGCTACTACCCCATCAATTCTTGTTTCTTTCGCCTCTTGCGTAATAACGGCTTATATTATATCCAGGTCACGACTTTATGTCTTCCATGAGTTTCTGTTGACAATTTCATTGACGTAAAACTATTAAACGTTATGGCTTATGTACAAATATGCTTTTTTTAAAATTGTATTCTTTACTTTACAACATCAGGGTAAAAAACCTTTCCCTCTCTGAAGTTTCGGTAGGGGTGAGTAGGGGTGTAATTTAGGTCGTGTCTTTATGTCTATGTCTGCCATCAGTAGCTGGTCAAATTTTGACTCTTTATTGGTTGTTTGCCCCCCTCACCCACACACCCCATAACTGCATAGTGCTATGTGCAATTTCTTTTAAACTGAAAGTTTTGATTTTTAAAATATTTTATAGATATATAAATATATATTTTATATAATTAATTATTTTATTATTTTATATAATATTTTATATATATATATATATATATATATATTTATATATATAGGAATAAAATATCAATTGTTATAAACTTGAATGGATTAGGTCTATATTTACATTTGTTGTGCAGCAGGACATGAACTTACGTCTAACTTACAAGCTATGGCCTGAACACGCCTTCCCCGATGTTAAATCCTCCTGGCAGGGCAAACCTAAACTTAAACTTAACGTTCCCTTTCACCAGACCCCCAGCTAGATCCCCATAGTCTGCACTTTACCCCCTGGAGTTTAGCCGCGTGCAGCAGTTAATCTCTCCTCGTCTCATTCCGTCTATAATAAAGTTCAGAGATAAGATTTTATAAACCGTAAAACTTCTTTAAGCTGATTGAGTTTTTAATTGTTTGGGTTTTTTAAAAATATTATTTTCAAATAGACCAAATCAGATGTTCTAAACTTGTTTATATCAAGAACAGCCACTCTTGATAACGTTAAGAAAAACTACTAATTACACGCGCTAGGCTCTGTTCATTGATAACTATAGAGACCACCTGAGATGTTTTCGTAATTTTCTAAATTATTATTATTATTTTTATTTGTTTGTTTGTTGTTGCTGCTTTTGCGATCAAAGTAAAGACTATATCCCTGTCGTGGGTTAGCGTACGTAGTTGTTCTAAAGTGAATCCTGTCCTATGGCCAATGCAATGGTGAAACATAATCGATCAGAAAAGAATAATATTTGATTCTTTCTTTTTAAATATCAAGAGTTTCTAACAAGTATAGAAGATGCTGTTGATAATTTAATCGATTGCTTTCACGTGGTCCTTCTGCTGCAGCTGGAACAGGGTGCATGGCTTTAGAATAGGACTCTTCAATATAGCTATAGGTAGGGTGTCTGTCCACGCAGATTGGGAGCCCTTGGACCACGACGGCGTTGGGTAAAGCTGTTAGACCAACGCAGAGGTGTAACATTGTTACCCGACGACGTGACGTCCGTAGCACCCCCGCGCCCTTTCCAACCAACAAGAAAAATGACTACGGCAACAAATTGAAGGACGCCTAATCCAAGGTCGGACAATGATTGATTTGAGATCGATCTCACGGCCAGCGATCGGTGACCCGAGACTTGACTTGTGCTGACATACCGGTCAGGGGATTACTTCAAATTACCAACTATTCTGCCTGGTGGGCAACTGGTTCATATTCCAGGGTGGGGGTGGGGTGGGGGGCAGTGTCTACTGGAACAACTCAGCAGATAAGGAGAGTTAATGGTGCTGTGAGTTGGCTATGAGACACATTATGGCCGATTTAGAATAGAGCAATGTTGTAGCAATTACCGGTACTTCATAATAACACAGAATATGGAAGATGTTTTCAATATTTACAGGGAGAGAAAGAGAGAGAGAGACAGAGAGAGAGTGAGTGAGGGGGGGGGAGAGAGAGAAAGAGGGAGAGAGAGAGACAGAGAGAGAGACAGAGAGAGAGAGACAGAGAGAGAGAGAGTGAGTGAGGGAGAGAGAGAGAGAAAGAGAGAGAGACAGAGACAGAGAGAGAGAGACAGAGAGAGAGAGACAGAGAGAGAGACAGAGAGAGAGAGACAGAGACAGAGAGAGAGAGAGACAAAGACAGAGAGAGAGAGACAGAGACACAGAGAGAGAGAGAGAGAGAGAGACAAAGACAGAGAGAGAGAGGGGGGAGAGAGGGAGAGAGAGACAGAGAGAGAGTGAGTGAGGGAGAGAGAGAAAGAGAGAGAGACAGAGAGAGAGAGAGAAAGGGAGTGAGGGAGAGAGACATAGAGAAAGAGGGAGAGAGAGACAGAGAGAGAGAGGGAGAGAGAGACAGAGAGAGAGACAGAGACAGAGAGAGAGAGCGAGAGAGAGAGAGACAGAGAGAGAGACAGAGAGAGAGAGAGACAGAGAGAGAGAGACAGAGAGAGAGACAGAGACAGAGAGAGAGAGACAAAGACAGAGAGAGAGACAAAGACAGAGAGAGAGAGAGAGAGAGAGAGAGAGAGAGAGAGAGAGAGAGAGAGAGAGAATGAAAGAGTTATAGGGTGTAGGAAAGACTTAACCATGAAATAAAGAAATATAACAGAAAAACAAACAATTATATAATCTCATTAGCACTTCAATAAAACCCAGGAAATGTAGGAAGTGAACAATTTAGTTAGAAGCGTAACTGGGTTTTCCGCGCCCTTGGCTATTTAATTTTTGGCGCCCTTGAAAAATGGATTTTAAATAAATCCAAAAGTTAGGAAATTACTAAATTTGAATAAATTCAAGTTGAAGGATTAGTCCTCGGCGCCCTTTGCAAATGCCCCGATGCCAAGTCGTTGTAACACCTCTGAATTTAGTAGTTCTTGGGCGTGGGTAATTTCAGGACAAGATCATTATAGAGAGTGAGAGACGGTATGAGAGAATGCAGGTGAAAGCGATTGGTGACTTAGTTCAAATAGTCTGTAACGACCCAATCCAGTTTGGTAAAATGCCAGAACGTAAGTCACTTCTATATGGGCGAGGTAATGAGGGAAGTCATTGGCTGGAACTTGAAGACCTCCACAAGCAGATCTCCCAGTATTTTGTTGTTGTTTTTTCTTTTGAGCGCGTGGGCCTGTGGCGCAACGGATAACGCGTCTGACTACGGATCAGAAGATTCCAGGTTCGAATCCTGGCAGGCTCGGATATGAATTTTTTAAAACTGTGTTATTGGTTCAATTGTTTTGGAATAAATAAATATGTAATTAGATTTTAATTAAAGATAATGCAAATAAGGTGACACCAAAAAAAAATATATATATATAAATATAACAAAATTAAATTTGGAATAATATATCGAGAGCCGTGGTATTGATGAGACTGCAACCAGGCTGTTAAATTTGTAAATGTATAACATATAAACAATACGGGACCCTAAAACCACATGGGATGAATGTGGTGTTTACACTGACAACCCGATTGATTAGACAAACGAACCCTGCCCTTTCCTATATAAGCGTATCCTATTATCTCCTTACTATATCTCTACTGGACTAATTGGATTTCACCGCAGCTAAGTTTTTTTTTATTCTTTCGTTATATTCGCTTTATTTGTGTACTATTTGTTCGTTGAGGAAAGCTCTTTGCCGAAACGTTCGCTGTTGTGTTACGTCCTGTCAGGCTAACTAATACCCTGTTTATATGTTATATATTTACTAATAAATATACCGTTCGTTAATACAGAGAAGGGTTAATATCGGACATCACCTGCATGCAGCAAATCTTTACAAAACAACATACAGACAGGGATACATGCAGTATTATTTTTGTTTCTTGTCTGAAGCAGGCATTTAATTGAAGCGTTCTAGTGTTATCGTCACGTTCTTTCATACAATCCTTTTCTTATAACTAGCCCAACTATTTTCTCGACGTTATTGCCCACGTCTAACTTAAAATCATTAGTACAACCAGTCCCGCCATTTCATTGACGCATCCCCTTAACAGAGATCTTCCGTTATTGCTGCTGCATACGTTGACGAACTAAATACTGCAATAATTTTATGTGTGAATAATTAGGGGCGGTAAAATCATAGATCCCACTTGGCGCCCTAAGCCTCTAGCTCCTTCTCCTGCCGAAGGGTCTGTTGACATACAATAATGACACAATGAGCTCTGAAGGTATAAATACAATAATGAGTTCTAAATTTATACATACAATAATGAGTTCTAAATGTATACATATAATAAAATGTACAATATATCATCTCTACTGGACTACTTGGATTTCACCGCAGCTACGTGTTTTGTTTTATTCGTTTCATTTGAGTACTATTTTTCCGTTGAGGAAGGCTCTTTGCCGAAACGTTCGCTGTTGTGTTACGTCCTGTCAGGCCTACTAACACCCTGTTTTTTATATTATACATTTACCTATTTAAAAGCCTGATTGCAGTCTCACCCCCATTACTTTACAGATAATAATGAGTTCTGAATGTATAAATAAAATTATGAGTTCTGAATGCACACTTGAAATGTTGAATTCTGAATGTATTGATACAATAATGAGGTCTAATTAATGTATACGTACAATAATGAGTTCTGAATACCGTTATAAAATAAATGATCAGGGCAAGTAGAATGTTAAAAACTGAGGGTTACTGGAAGGTAAACACCAAACAAAACGAAGGCGGTCAATGGACGTGATCAAATGGCACAACAAAAAAAAACAAAAAAAAACAAACAGCTGGAATAATACACGCAATCGATTTACATTGCATCACTTGGACTTACTCCCGTATCTACACAGTAGGTCATCATCTGGTACATACAAGCGAACCCTGTACACCGGACACAAATATCTGTAACCTCGACCTTGGCCCAATTAGGTTAACACGCTGGTGTGAGTAGGTCAACAGATGACATCCCACACAACCCCCCACCCCCACCCCCAAGTCATAACAACTGCTCGGTTGGCCGAAGGCTGTCAGACCAGGACCAGATACATAATGAAGGCCGTGAGTTATGGCCCCTTCATTAGATCTGATCACCGCCGTGCAAATATGAGACGTGTTGTATCTAATGGACGCAGTACAAAGAGGCTATGTTGTACACAGAAAGGATGAGCTCTGCGAACCTGTTTTGGATTTTAGCTACAGCGCTGTATGTCTTCGTCAATCTTTTCAGTGGAAAATTTTGAGAGAAAATGCCGCCCCTCGATACACACGACAAGTTCTCAGATCGAGTCGACCAGCCCCTCGTGTCTAAAGCCAGGGATGAACCAAAACGTTTGGTATCGACCAGGGCTGCGGAAATTAATGATTAATTAATTAATATAAAAAACTTACTAAATTAAAATTGATTTGATCGATTAAAATTCGATTAAAATTTAAGAAAATATTTCTAATATTTTTTTTAATCCAATTTATTAATACTTTCTATTTTTGTGTTACTTATTAAGTTACTTACATACTTTTCCCTCGTTTTATTATTATTTATTTAGACGCAAATACGTAAACAGAAAGGGTTTTCTTCTTTATTTCTTGCGTAGCAGAACGAATTTGCTGTGTTATGGTCACAAAATTTGGGAATCATGGAATTACCACGACTTAACCGATTTCACGCAATAATGAATCGCAACTTAACGGGATCTACATATGCGTTATAAATCACAGATTAAATTTTCCCCGATTAATCGAACAATTTTTTTAATCAGTACCAGCCCTAGTATGGACACATGCGGTCAATGGATCATACTTGTACTTGTCTTTGGTAGGAGCAGTGCTGGATTTACCTAATTGCTAAATAAGCTATAGCTTAGGGCCCCCGCCTTCTTGGAGGCCCCCGGAATTTTTTTTGGTCATATTTGGTCCTGACATAGAATATCTGGATTTCAAAAGGGCCCCCCCCTATCTCAAATAGCTTAGGGTCCCATCAAGAATAAATCCGGCATTAAGTAGGAGCCCTTTAACTTACTGCACGAAATGACATTGAACATGAGCTCTTCCAGAAGAGTATCAACATTAAGTTATGTGCAATGTCATTCGTACACAAACACATTTATTTGAACTATTTAAAAAAATGTAGCATATATCCACAAAACAAAGAAAAAAATAAATTAGGGCTGCTGAAATTATCTATTAATTAACGATTAAATTTTTTAAACGATTAATCGACCCACCACTTATAAATGTACTCTAATTCAAAAAGTAAAATATTTTGGCCGATAAATATAAACTAATTTTTGGACCATTACACGAACATTTTGGTTTTAAACTATTGAGTGACGTGAATTTTCAAAATGTTGAATAAGGTTATTGTGACCATTGAGAGAAATCGTTTGCCTACCATGCAATGTACCCTCTAAGTCTAAGCTTTGTTGGTCCGTGTGCAAAGTTTTAAAAAAATCATTTGCAAAGTTGCACAACGTCCATTGTTGTGCAATATTGTACAAAATTTTCGAACACGCAGCTTCTAGACTCATGCATGGCGTCGGTCAAATATCTGCGCAGCCGCGCTGCTTAAAGAGAATATTGCTACCATGGTTATAACACTTTGCTTACATATCACCTACAAACCAAACATACACTACGCTATCAGAAACCTCAGCTGAGACAATATAAAGCTATGTGAACGATTGTTCAGCTAGGCTGGTTATATTGTAAATAAAATTAAAGATTTCTACTTTAGAAGGCAAAAGAGAGATCTATAAGTGAGAGAATGAGTGAACCGCATATGTTAAACCTCATAAGCGCCCGCCCCACGTTTTTAGTCATATTAAATCGAAGTACTTGAACTAATAAGTTTTAACTTATTTTCTTCTTTTTAGTCCGCTTATAAAAACGTGGTTTTTAAAAATATTTTTTTTTACTTCTATTTATTGGATATTAAAAGGTCTCCAGGGGCCGGATGAGAGGGTCTCGCGAGCCGCATCTGGCCCGCGGGCCGTAGTTTGGAGACCCCTGCTTCAAACGATTGGGGCCCAGCTCGATTTCACCGATGACAACATTCTAGAACCATCCATCGCTAACGATCGGCAATGTGTTGACGATACTGACGACAAAATTTGCTATATGTATTATAATGTTTTAGACATTTCATGTTAATTAATTCACATGTGTAAGAATATAATGATATTAAATGAACAATCAACAATCTTATATCGAATAATTCAAACTAAGACAAAACAGATTGTGTCATCTGTATCAATACTACCGGTCATTATCTTAACAGGATTTATACTGAAGGTTTTCACGTCCGCCTTGCACTCAGTGACTAGTGAAACTGATGGTAGGCCAATGACCTAAAGATATGACATGGAGGATGTAATGATCAGTTCAAACGGGTCACCGTCTCTATATAATCAGCTATATAATCAGCTACATAATCAGCTATATAACCAGCTACATAATCAGCTATATAATCAGCTATATAATCAGCTATATAACCAGCTACATAATCAGCTATATATAATCAGCTACATAATCAGCTACATAATCAGCTATATAATCATCTATATAATCAGCTATCAGCTACATAATCAGCTATATAACCAGGTACATAATCAGCTACATAGCCACTTAATCAGCTATATAACCAGCTACATAATCAGCTATATGATCAGCTATCACGAACTATTTGACAAGGGATCGGAAGTATGGGCCACCACTTCCTAAGCGTCATCAGTAGGGAGGTAAGAGCCTGCGGGATTGAGGTATCCCTGAAATGACAAATACTTTATAACACAAACTTTTGATGTCCCATGCCAGTTCATTTTTGTTACATGAAAAAGTTATTGCATTTCTCACCATTGAAATAACGAATGGAGTTTAGGGTCGAGACGAAGTTTTATCTTTAATTACAGTACACTTTCGTTATTATTTTGTCAGCTTTAGCTCCATTTAACTTCAATATTCCGCTTTGTAGCTCATTCCTGGATTCTCCCATATGTCCCTAACATTACGTCGTTCCATTTCAACTAAATTTCCACACCAGGTTTAGAACCACTCAGGTATATATATTTGATTTATTCGTGTGCCACCTGATCATTACCATCCAGCGTCTACGGGTCATGCGTACTCAATACGTTACGGTGATAGATGAGATTTTACCGTACTTTTTTTTTACAGGCAAATTTCCAAAAGGATGAACCAATTTAAAAGTGTCTTAATGGAGCGTCAGACACGATGTCGGTTTTTAAGGGCCACGTAGTTAAGTTCTAACTTCTAATCGAACACTATCAAGGTTCTCGTTTAGTTTTCCTAACTCTGAAATAAAACAAGTTGCTAACAAACTAGAAACTAACTCAATAAACAGTGGCGGCTAGATGTACCCCAATAAACAGTGGCGGCTAGATGGACCCCAATAAACAGTGGTGGCTAGATGTACCCCAATAAACAGTGGCGGTTAGATGTACCCCAATAAACAGTGGCAGCTACATATACCCCAATAAACAGTGGCGGTTAGATGTACCCCAATAAACAGTGGCGGTTAGATGTACCCCAATAAACAGTGGCAGCTACATATACCCCAATAAACAGTGGCGGTTAGATGTACCCCAATAAACAGTGGCGGTTAGATGTACCCCAATAAACAGTGGCAGCTACATATACCCCAATAAACAGTGGCGGTTAGATGTACCCCAATAAACAGTGGCGGTTAGATGTACCCCAATAAACAGTGGCAGCTACATATACCCCAATAAACAGTGGCGGCTAGATGTACCCCAATAAACAGTGGCGGCTAGATGTACCCCAATAAACAGTGGCGGTTAGATGTACCCCAATAAACAGTGGCGGCTAGATGTACCCCAATAAACAGTGGCGGTTAGATGTACCCCAATAAACAGTGGCGGTTAGATGTACCCCAATAAACAGTGGCGGCTACATATACCCCAATAAACAGTGGCAGCTACACATACCCCAATAAACAGTGGCAGCTACACATACCCCAATAAACAGTGGCGGTTAGATGTACCCCAATAAACAGTGGCGGTTAGATGTACCCCAATAAACAGTGGCGGTTAGATGTACCCCAATAAACAGTGGCGGCTAGATGTACCCCAATAAACAGTGGCGGTTAGATGTACCCCAATAAACAGTGGCGGCTAGATGTACCCCAATAAACAGTGGCAGCTAGATGTACCCCAATAAACAGTGGCGGTTAGATGTACCCCAATAAACAGTGGCGGTTAGATGTACCCCAATAAACAGTGGCGGTTAGATGTACCCCAATAAACAGTGGCGGCTAGATGTACCCCAATAAACAGTGGCGGTTAGATGTACCCCAATAAACAGTGGCGGCTAGATGTACCCCAATAAACAGTGGCGGTTAGATGTACCCCAATAAACAGTGGCGGTTAGATGTACCCCAATAAACAGTGGCGGCTAGATGTACCCCAATAAACAGTGGCGGTTAGATGTACCCCAATAAACAGTGGCGGCTAGATGTACCCCAATAAACAGTGGCAGCTAGATGTACCCCAATAAACAGTGGCGGTTAGATGTACCCCAATAAACAGTGGCGGTTAGATGTACCCCAATAAACAGTGGCGGCTACATATACCCCAATAAACAGTGGCAGCTAGATGTACCCCAATAAACAGTGGCGGTTAGATGTACCCCAATAAACAGTGGCGGTTAGATGTATACCAATAAACAGTGGCGGTTAGATGTACCCCAATAAACAGTGGCGGTTAGATGTACCCAAATAAACAGTGGCGGTTAGATGTACCCCAATAAACAGTGGCGGCTAGATGTACCCCAATAAACAGTGGCAGCTAGATGTACCCCAATAAACAGTGGCGGCTAGATGTACCCCAATAAACAGTGGCGGCTACATATACCCCAATAAACAGTGGCGGCTACATATACCCCAATAAACAGTGGCGGTTAGGAATACCCCGTCAAACAACGGCTAGGGCCATTTCAAAACTGCCCGTCTATTTGTGCGACTGGACGAAGCAAGCACTCTATGGAAACTCGATTTATAAGAATCCATAATTAAAACGTATCCCTCTTTCTGGGTACCTCACCAATGTTCCCTCTAAGGTTCGTTGGTCCGTGTGAAAACTAAAAACTTCTCGTGTGCAAAGTTGCTCAGAATCCATTTTTTGTGCAGTGTTTTTCAAAATTTGCTGCGCGGTAATTGAATAATTCTGCGTGGCCTTGCTCAGATATCTGCGCAGCCGCGCAGCGTCAAGAGAAAATTGCACCTCACCGCTACATTTTGTTTTTGTTGTTCTCGCTCCTGTTCTATATTAAGGCCTAGTTTATAAACAATGTTTACATCTATATTTATAGCTCCGTTCGGAAAGACACATTATTACACAACAAAGGTACAAGCGCCATGGATATTATTTAGCAAGCAGAAATATTTTTTTTAAAAACAACAACATTATTTTCTGAAATTCTATAAGTGAATCTAATCGCATGAAATAAAGATTCATGCGAAATAAACACATATTTTTAAGTAAATGTGTGAAAACTTAAAAAAGATGCTTAATATCTTAGTCTTTGCTTGATTAGTTTCAAGGAAAATATTTTTATAAAAAATATATCTTAAGTCTCAACTTGAAGCATAAGCAACGTATATCCCAAATAGCGGTCATCACATTTGTGGTGACCTGTCACCAGATTGATGGATGGCTCACTGTTTCAACGACATCCCCCGTGAATTGCGCTGCTCGCTTGTGTCTGAAAGACGTGTGGTCGTGAAACGTCATCAAGACGTCATTCAATGAACCGCGGAGTCCTCCTACCTGCCCGCCATCAATGCGGTCCGATGACAAGAGATTCACGTTGATCTTCAGATAAACACAAACTTTATTAGGTTTGTTGGGGGATTCCCACAGACAGTGCGGTGCCTGGATGTGTCATCCCATTGCTAGCAGTTTTAGATATTGAGTATAGCAGTGAAACGAAGTTTTATTTCTCTGTTGTTAATTATTCAAATCTTCAAATACGATTTAATTTCGGATGTCACCACAAGATCTAAATAGAAAATATAAAAGCCCGCTTAATGGTTTCTTGTCTTATCTATACAGATGCTTCCTCTATATAGAAGATTACTGCGTCCACAGACCATCCCGGTCTGTTGGCAAGTGATGCAGCGTTCGCAGGCCACGGCTATAAGGGTTCAGCGCATTAGCCAGCCGCCTTTATTTCCGTAACTAGTGTTAGGTACCCATTCGGAGCTGGGTGACTCAGGGACGCCCTAGGCCCCGGGAACAAATCCCTGCCTTCACATGGATTCGAGCCCGTGACCATCGGTAAGCTAGCCGAGCGCATGCCACTCGACCACCATGTTAAATATGGTTACTAAGCATTAATGTCAAGAGTTAAGATCTTCATAATTGTAAAGGAGGTGTGTTGCAATTTTTATTTATTTAAGCTTAAACTTCTTCTAAACTTAATAGTTCCTTGACTTCTTTTATGTTAAGTTATTTAATATAATAACTTCATCAAATGACGTATTCCAAAGTTAAAATTCCAATCAAATTCAAACATAAAATATAGATCTATTTCTTAAAAATGGTTTCTAATCAGCAGTGCACTAAAAAAAGAAGAAAATATTTGGAGTTTTTAAAAATGCATTTCGCAAAGAAAGATGTGCGAACCTAACATTTTTTAAATGAATATTGAAACAAAAAATGTTTCTTCCATATTGAAGTTTGAACACATATTTCTGTACGATTTTATTTTTTTAAATTTATGAAATAAATTAAATTCTTTGAGACACTTGAGTGTGCCATGGGTGGGAAATAGTTATTTAAATTTTTTGAAATTCTTCATTAAATAAAAAAAAATTAAGTCTTAATATCAATTTAAAATCTAGCAAGGTTTTTTATTTTTATTTTATTTTTTAAATTTTATTTGTATTCGTGGACACTGCAGCCAAATTTTTAAAACATATTTTTATAAATTTTATTATCGTAGGTACTTCTATTAGTTTTTGGTTTTGATTTTTTTCGTTCGCTGACGAAGGCTTTTTACCGATACGTTGTTGTTTTTAGTGCGTCCTGTCAGGCTTACGCAATCACCTTTTGTATAACACAAAACTTTTCTTGCAGATCTCTATATAACGATCTTTAGATTATTTAAAGAACAACACTTCAGACGATTCAAAGCAATTCTTTTAGATGAGCCACTTCCTGATATGCCATTTAACCCCAACTTTGTTATTATTATTACGACTATTCCAGTCCTATAAAGTTTGACCTCCAAGTCACGTGAACAGCTGGCTAGCTGTGTGCCGTTGATGACCAGGGACACAGTGAATGGCTTTTATCTCAGCCATGTTCTACAGCGGTCATTGCCGGTGCTTTGGTTCTACAAATAACAGTTCCAGGGGAGTGGCTTGGCAGTCCGGGGAGCCGGTAGTTTATTGAGATGACCATGTTGTCCGATAATAGCAGCTGATTGGGAATGATCGTGATTACAGGGTCAAGGGCGCAGGAAATAGGTCGGCGTCCGGGAGAGAGCTTTAGGGGCATTTAATAATTAAGTGAGATCTCATAAAGGGGTTTGCGAAGCCCAGCCAGATTATCATAACGACGAATCGTTCATTCTTTTCATTATTTACTTAGTTGGTTATTCCGAAATCCTGATTTAATTATTGTTGGTCGGTTTGTTTGAGTGCCAGGGGAGGAGCTTCGAATATCGTTTTTTGTTCAACCATTTCCAAAAAAAAATATTTAGAATTGTTTAAGTCAAACTTGTGACTTGTTCCAAAAGAGACTTTAGTTTTTTCACAATCCTCTCAGATATCAAAAGCTTTCAAAAAAATGTTCATGTCTAAGGTGAGTCATATAAATTCATGGCATTACTTCGTTGAGGCCTTCATTTGGTAACCCAACTGATCCAACTATTCACGCCAGGGAGTGGCCTTTGTCAAATAAGTTTGACTTTGTTTACATTTGAGATTTTTATTGGATCATTCACAAATTAACGTGGCAGGCGGCTTCCGGGTTCCAGAAGGTAATTGTGGATAAGCGAGAAGATCTTGCTGGTGTATAATATAAATATTTGTCATGGTAAAGTGAGCGGTAACTGTTATTTTATATTTAATCGGTTTTTTTTTAAAGAAGACTTTTGCAAATAATTTTAAATATAATTTTAAAATATCTTTAAAAAAATTTTTTTAACAAGAGTGTCCTAAAAATATAGATCGTATAAAATATCTTACAACTTACTATGCATTTGCCAAACTTGATGGTAATATAATATACCCGGTCATTTGTTAAAAGCTGAAGCGGTGGGGTAGGGTCGTGGTTGTTACACATTTAGATTAGCTATGTTGTCAGATTGTTGAATATTTAGTCTAGCTATGTTGTTAGATTGTTGAATATTTAGTCTAGCTATGTTGTCAGATTGTTGAATATTTAGACTAGCTATGTTGTTAGATTGTTGAATATTTAGTCTAGCTATGTTGTTAGATTGTTGAATATTTAGACTAGCTATGTTGTCAGATTGTTGAATATTTAGTCTAGCTATGTTGTTAGATTGTTGAATATTTAGACTAGCTATGTTGTTAGATTGTTGAATATTTAGTCTAGCTATGTTGTCAGATTGTTGAATATTTAGACTAGCTATGTTGTTAGATTGTTGAATATTTAGTCTAGCTATGTTGTCAGATTGTTGAATATTTAGACTAGCTATGTTGTTAGATTGTTGAATATTTAGTCTAGCTATGTTGTTAGATTGTTGAATATTTAGACTAGCTATGTTGTCAGATTGTTGAATATTTAGACTAACTATGTTGTCAGATTGTTGAATATTTAGACTAGCTATGTTGTTAGATTGTTGAATATTTAGTCTAGCTATGTTGTCAGATTGTTGAATATTTAGACTAGCTATGTTGTTAGATTGTTGAATATTTAGACTAGCTATGTTGTCAGATTGTTGAATATTTAGTCTAGCTATGTTGTCAGATTTTTGAATATTTAGACTAGCTATGTTGTTAGATTGTTGAATATTTAGACTAGCTATGTTGTCAGATTGTTGAATATTTAGACTAGCTATGTTGTTAGATTGTTGAATATTTAGTCTAGCTATGTTGTCAGATTGTTGAATATTTAGACTAGCTATGTTGTTAGATTGTTGAATATTTAGTCTAGCTATGTTGTTAGATTGTTGAATATTTAGACTAGCTATGTTGTCAGATTGTTGAATATTTAGACTAGCTATGTTGTCAGATTGTTGAATATTTAGACTAGCTATGTTGTTAGATTGTTGAATATTTAGTCTAGCTATGTTGTCAGATCTTTAAAAAACCTTCTCATAGATAATATTCCAACGAGTCTATGACGATGAGCAGGCAGATCACCATAACGAAACACTACAGTCTCTACTATGAAGACCTATGCGTCATAGATATCAGTAGACATTGTATTATGAATTAGTACCCGGATGTTTAGACATTCTTTTGTCCTAATTTTCTGGTGAGTGACCCAGTTTTCCGTGGCACAATTAATGCCACGCCATGATTGTATGATTGTAAGGATGAAATTAAATAAAACAGACAATCATTGAATGTTTTCCCAAGCCAATCCCCGCCCCCCCCCCTTTTTTTACACACCCACACACACACCCACTAATTGACTGGCTTGACATTGGAATTCAATTTGTGGCCGGGTCGTCCGTCCGTCTCTAGTCAACAACTTCAGCTCCTTGACCTGATTAGCGGTGACCTAGTCTGTGTGATTGGTCGGCCAGTTGTGGTATACATTGATTGATTCCTCAAGATTAGCGTACATTTTATAATATTCCTCTGTTTTATATTTAAAAAAAAATCTTTTCGTAAGGAAGACTGACTTCAAGTTGTTTTGTGATACAAGAGTGCATGAATAATGTACTGAAATTACTGAGAGTGATTCAATGGTCACAGTGCAGATAGAAGTGTGAATAATGTAATTACTGAGAGTGATTCAATGGTCACAGTGCAGATAGAAGTGTGAATAATGTAATTACTGAGAGTGATTCAATGGTCACAGTGCAGATAGAAGTGTGAATAAAGTAATTACTGAGAGTGATTCAATGGTCACAGTGCAGATAGAAGTGTGAATAATGTACTGGAATTACTGAGAGTGATTCAATGGTCACAGTGCAGATAGAAGTGTGAAAAACTGTGTGATTAAATAGTGTGGTTAAAGTGTTGTTGTTTTTTGGTGTAAAAACTGTGTGAGTAGTGTGGGTAAAATGTAGTACATTGGGTAAGAAAATAGTGTGGGTAAAATGTGTGGCAAATTTTGTGAATAAATAGAGTGGACAAAGTGTGTTTTTAAACTGCATTTTAACCAGACATGTAAGGGGCCATCCATAATGTACGTCACGCTATTTTTGACCATTTTTAACTCCCCCCTGTCACAAACTGTCACACATCTTGGGACCCCCCCCCCTAAAGTACGTCACACTTTCGAACACAAATTTTGTTTTTTATTAACAAAATAATCAAAATTTAATATAAAACAGCGTGACGTCACACATGGCCGGACACCCCCTCCCCCTGTCACAAAGTGTCACACTTTCTTACACCCCCTCCCCCCTCTGGAGCGTACCGTACTTTATGGACGGCCCCTAAGGAGTGTCGGTCTATGTGTGAGATATAATAGAGTGTTAAGGGTGTGAAGAAAATAAAATAAATTTGAATACTTGACGTGTGTATTGGGTCGTGTGTTCTTGTGGTCCCCTCAAATCAGCAGTGACACAGCCTACATTTTTAAAATTAAATTATCCGTCTGAAATATATTATTATCTTAAAAGTCGGCTTTGCGTCGCTATTTGAAGAACAGATTTTAGAAATGAACTGTGTAGTGACGTCACGTTTTGTTTTACTCTGAAGTCACCTGCAAATAAGTTGTTTCGTGGAAGGGGATTTTATATTTTCTCACTATAGTCAATATTCCTATAGATGCGCCCCTGTCCTTGACAGTGGTTTTTGTGCCGGTGGCAGAGGTGTCTCTAGGGTTGGTGTCATCCAGTGCTGTAGCTCATGGTGTCACCCCCTCTTGACTTACCCCATAGACATCCTCTGGGTTAGCCAGTGCCAACAGGGCCGTGAACAGGGCCGCCGGCCTAAGGGCAATGGAGGCCCTAGGCGAAGTGAATTTGGTGGCCCTAAATGAAATAGTAAAATAAAAATAATAAATATGGAAAGATTCTTGCGCGAGGCCCCCACTAATGATGAGACTATTCGGAAGCCCTAGGCGGCTGCCTATTTTGCCTATGCCTAAAGCCGGCCCTGGCAGGAACATACATAATTCTACATTTTTGGTGTCACCCGGTGCGGTCCACATGCCCCCCCCCCACCAATGACGCCTCTGGCTCGTGGGGGGGGGGTGGTGTGGACAAGATGTGGCCGAAAAGATCAACAATAATTGCATGCACTGCTTCAACCCTCAACAATTGTGTGATCTGACAACTGATAAAAAAAATGGCGTGGGGACAAAAAAATAGAAACATAAATGTTGTTTTTTTTTAAAATAAATTGTTATGGGATGACACACTGTATGGTGGCTGGGGCTTTCCATAGCGCGACACGAGACTTGTTATTTATAGCCGTCCAATGGGAGCGGTTGCACGAGACGGGGGAAAAAATATTGTGGGTAACAATGACGATTAAAATAACAATGTTTTGTCTATGTCACGTTGTCAATGTTGACATGATTTTGACACCGAAATAATGAGTCGCCGCTAGGGATGTGGAAGAAGGGAATGTAGGACGGGAAGAGGGAGAGGAGGGGGGAGGCGGGTTGCTCTACGTTTAACGGCTGTCCTGGCAAATTTGCAGCACTGACACTTTGCCTAAGAGACGGGGAAGAGGATATTAGGTGCATTTTAAAAAGTTAACACATTTTATATATATATATCACTATATATATTGCGCCTAAGCGCGTCCGTGTGTGGGTGCTCGCTATGCGGGGTAATTCCCGAAAATAAAATAAATTATTGAAAACGTAAAATAATAAACATGTTGGTGTCGAGATTAACAAGACGTCGTTTCTCGCAATAAAATATTGTGACTTTAACGTCATAGTTCGAGCTCATATTAATTTGTAAAAGTAACAAGAGCCGCGGTTATTTCAATGAAATGTGATTTTTTTTTAAATGGCACTATCTGTTTGTGTGTTTATGTTTGTGTGTGCAAGTGTGTGAATAAAGTGAGTGTGTGTGTGTGTCTATGTTGTGAACTAAATGTGATGAAACGGTTTATTTTTATGTGTGGTAATGTTGCGCCTCTAACAAGATTACGTATATCTTTTTTTTTAATTTTAAATAATTAATATATATTTGTAAAATTACAACTTTACACTGTTTTCTTTATGTATTTTCGAGATGTATGTCATCCAGCCGTTCGAAAAATTTATTTGCTTTAATCTTTCTCCAACAGTCTACATTTATGTTCAACGTTAATTTACCTAACGTTCTGTTTACAAACCATAGTCACTGTTTTCTTTAGTATAATATTTTAGCAATATTTATATTGATATACTATTATTTTGTTTATTATCAAATACACAGTATCATTTTACAACTTTTCGTAATATCCTCATATATGCTTAAATTTAAATTACTTAATGTATTTGACATTTTAAAAGTCAGTTATAAATAATCAAATACTAACAATGTCTTCAATGCATTAGAGAAAGAAAGCACATGAGTGAAACCAGATACCAAACTCTATAGCTTAGCCACTGTTAATTTTCTTTTTGCATAAATTAAGTTAAACATGCTAGGTAAGTTATATTTATAGAATTTAAAAAATGCATGAAGCAAGTGATTAGTGATGAAAGCAATGCCAATGATTCTTAGGTGGGAGATTTATTTTCCTTCGGTGCTTAAATAGTTTACACGATTTTTTTTCTGGAAAGATTGCTCCATAAACTGCCCCAAGGAAATAGAATGAATGGAAAAAAAGTCGGTACTGTTATAGACGAAAATGGATTATATATAGGAGTTATATGCACGGACCAATGATTGTGGGTAATAAGTGGAACAGCTATTTTTATATTGAGTACAACTTTATGACCTTTTGAAATGTACCATTTATTGGTCAATAATATCGCCCAACCCTGGATGACATAAACACTATAGCTTAGCAAATGTTTTTATACTTTTGCATATATTAAACTAAATCAGCAGGGTAAATTTTAAGCCCAGACATTGCGATTCAAAATGTTTTTTTAAAACAAATAAAACCCATGCACACCTTACTTAAGCATCAAAATTCACATAAATAATATGCTTTTTATGAGTTGGGTGGCACACACTTCGGGTATAAACTGTACGGTTCTTTAAGGTATACATATATTTAGTGTAAAGACATATCGTGGGTATTACGATTCATATATAGGTTCTAGCATCAGAAAGTGCGTGCTCAAGCGAAAAAATACACTAACAGCAACTGATATTTAGACATAACAGCTTGATTTTATTTGAGCAATATTATGCAACGAGGATAAAGTTTTGTATAAAGACTGATTTCAAAGGCAGCTCATGTGGTTTACTAAATGGCAGTTTTCTTTTAAGCTGTATACACTTTCTTGAAAAAATTCTATTTAAATTATTCTGATTTAATATCAAATGCCTACAAATATATGTTATATATTAAGACCATTACCAAATATGTCAAAAGACCATTACCAAATATGTCATTTAATAAGCTAAAAAAAGCTACAATGAAAAAAGGCTTAAATACAAATACAACGAAAAGTAATCATTTTGTTTAGTGGAACAAGTATCTGCCAATTTATTGCTTTGTTAATACTAGAAGAAAAGAGTGGGACGTCCTTTCAAAATGACATAATTTATTAGAAAATCAATCTCTATGAATTTTAAAAAAAAATAGTTTTTATGTTAATATTCGTGTGAAAAGAAGATGCGTATATTAAACCCATAAACCATATTTCCACCCTCCACTAAGCATACATATTCAAATAAATATTATCTTGCTCAAATAATAACTAATTCTTCTTAATCAGAGTTTTACAACTTCTTTTTTACAACACTGGGCCCAATATTACATGCAACTTTAGAAGAAGCTTACAACAACATGGAACTACCAAATTCAATGAACACTTCATACATCACACTTCTACCAAAGAAAGACACAGACAAAACACAACTTATAAATTACAGGCCCATATCATTACTCAACACAGATTATAAAATTCTTACTAAAACATTAGCCAATAAACTAAAACCACATTTAAATACTCTCATTCATGTCAATCAACAATGCAGCATTAAAGGCAGGGACATCAACAACCACAATCATTTAATCAGAGACATTATTCAATATACAAGTGAAAAACAAATTCAAACATGTATATTATCACTAGACCAGGAAAAAGCC
This sequence comes from Ampullaceana balthica, assembly GCA_944989445.1. Classification (NCBI taxonomy): domain Eukaryota; kingdom Metazoa; phylum Mollusca; class Gastropoda; family Lymnaeidae; genus Ampullaceana; species Ampullaceana balthica. The sequence goes on from CALYLW010000117.1 coordinate 710,268, forward strand.
TTTGACAGGGTAGACCATGCATACCTTCACAAGATATTACAACACAATAAATTAGGGGAGTATTTTTGTAATTGGGTTAAAATTCTATACAGAACGCCTATCAGCAAACTGATAATAAATAATATAATTTTAAAAAAAACATTGCAATTAAAAGATCAGTTAGACAAGGGTGTCTTTTATCCCCTTATCTATATATTCTATCCTTTGAACCACTTATAGAGAAAATCAGAATGGAGAAAAACATTACAGGAATAGGGATCCCTGGAGCCAGAGATATTAAAGTGATTGCTTATGCAGATGACACGGTATTTTTCCCCACAAATGATAGGTCAATTCACAAAATAATTTCAATTTTTCAAGATTTTGGAAAAGGTAGTGGGTCCAAGAATAATGTAAACAAATCTGAAATTATGGGGATAGGTAGGTGGCAAGATAGACTAGATTTCCCCTTAGGCATAATTAGAAAGGAGAGTCTTAGAATTTATGGGATCTTTTATTCCAATAATCAAACACAGACAAACAATGAAATATGGAGGGATATTGAACAATCAATTAAATAAATTATTGACAAAAACAAATACACAGCACAGACAATTTTTGGAAGGAGCACAATTATAAACACATATGTCATCCCCAAAACAATATATACAGGAACAATATGGGAACCCCCACCGATAATTTTATAAGAAATTAACTCACACATAACTAAATACATATTCCAAGGAACAATACACAATATCAAACAAACAACACTAATACAATCTAAGCTAAATAGAGGAATAAACTTGCAAGACATACAAACAAAAATACAAGAACTCAGAATAAAATGTAAAGGACAAGCCATTAAAAAAAGATCAGAAAATACATTCACACATTATTACTTAGGAATCAGAATAGGACATTTAATAGCAATTGATAACAGCACTGAAAATTACATGGGTAGAAATCAATCACAATTTCATACAGCATGCATCAAAGCAATAAAAGGTAATGAATAAGTAGTACACAAAACAACCAAAGAAATATATACACATTTAATAAAAAGACAAGCAACACCTCTAAACAATAGAATTAAATGGACACAAGTTTATGGAATTAAAAACACTGAGGAAACTTTTAAAAATACACATATCAAAGAAATATCAAATAAAGAAAAAGAAATAACATACAGACTAATTTACAATACAACACCAGTCTCATCAAGAAATTATAAAGACAGAGGTGCAAGAATAGGCTGTCCACTCTGTAGGTCAGGAGCTGATGAGACAGAACAACATTTATATCTCACATGCAATACAATTTTACAAACTAAAAACACACTCCAACAATTCATAAAAGCAGGCACAATACACAAGGTAGATATAGACAAAGCAATAACACTAAACATAATACCAGACTCTATAAACAAGAAACAACAAACTATAAGCTTAAAAAATACTTTCACAGTACAGAAAACACATATGGCATCACAGATTTACGGCATTCTTCCATAACCACAGTTACACAAACATAACATTAGAACACATTTTTAGACAAACAATTCAAAACATGATATTAAACATAACAGAAGATAATTAAGGTTTTTATGTTTAAGAAATAATATATAATGTACATTTTGTTTGTTACATTAAAAAAAAATAATAATAATTTCATGCTTAAACTAAACAATAGAATTGGTGTTTTTCAGAGCATTTTCCTAGAACCAAAGGAATCATATGGAAAGATATTTTAATTTTTTTTGTTATTCATGTGAAAAGAAATTGAGCCTTGCCGATTAGATTTTTATAACTGTTAAGTACATTTATATTCTTTAGGAGTATATTATATAGAGAAAAGCATGCGTTTTTAAAGCAGACATACCAAAATTGATGGTTAATATTTAAATTCATCATACTCTCTATATTCTCGACACACATATCGTGAATTTTATAAAAAGTGGTTTGATTTATCACTACCCTAATTTCATGATGCATCTACATTCATTTTTAAGGGAAATTTGAGACCCAAAAGCAAATAAAGTTATTTTTTAATTGTGCCTACCCTGTTCTTGCAAAAAATACACTAACAGCAACTGATATTGTGACATAACAACTTGATTTTATTTGAGCAATATTATACGAGGATAAAGTTTTGTATACAGACTGATTTTTTAAAAACTATTCTGTTTTAAAATCAAATGCCTACATAATATATGTTATATATTAAGCCCTAACTTATATTCATTTTATAAGCTAAAAAAGCTACAATGAAAAAAGGCTTGAATATAAATACAAAGAAGAATCATCCGTTATTTAAGTGAAACAAGTATATGCCAATTAATTGCTTTGTTACTATGCTAAAAAAATATCCTATTCGTCTTGAACTAATTTCATACTTAGCTTATAAAATGGAGTGGGTGATTTTAAGAGCTTTTTCCTAGAACCAAAGGAATCAAAGATATTGTTTTCATTTTTTGATTAATGGAAAAAGAAATTGATCCTTGCCCATTAGATTTTTGTAACTGTTAAGGACCTTTGTTATTCTGGTAAAGCATATAGACAAAAGCGTGCGTTATTAAAGCAGAAATACCAACATTGATGGGTAATATTTAAATTCATCATACTATCTATTTTCTAGACACACATATCGTGATTTTTATAAAGAAGGGGTTTGATTTATGACTACCCTAATTTCCTGATACGTTTACACTCATTATTAATTAAGGGGAATGTGAAACTCAAATCCAAATAAAGTTATTTTCATTGTGCCTACCCGTAGCATCGCACGGGCATTGCTCTCGTATATATATATATATATATATATACATATATTTCAATATTCAGTTTTTGTTTGATTTGAGTTGGCCGTTCCCACCTTCCATCTTTTGATTGGTGAGATCTGGGAATGACGAGCTTGGAAATAGCGCTGCACTTTTAATATGTTGATAGCGCTGTACTTTTAATATGTTGATAGCGCTGTACTTTTAATATGTTGATAGCGCTGTACTTTTAATATGTTGATAGCGCTGTACTTTTAGTATGTTGATAGCGCTGTACTTTTAATATGTTGAAGGGTAAAAAAAAGTCACAGAATCAAGTCACAGCAAAAATTCACAAGAAAAAAAAGTCAATGAAAAAAGTCACAATAATTCATTTTCATATATCGGAAAGACAAAGGAATTGGCAAGTTTGGTAATTTTTGTTGTTTTTGTCTCTTTATTCCCCACATGATCCTTCTTGGGTCGGTGGATATTGGATAAACTCTGCGCACATATCCATCATGATCGAGAATGAAATCTAAAAGGATTTTGAACTTAAGATTATGTGCCCTTTGGGGCCGTGGGAAGGGGGGGGGGCATAATGCTTATTTTTCTTACATCAACTAATTGAATGCAATTTTAAACAAACAGTACGCAAAAACTTGACGCCTCGCTTTAAAATAGAATGAGGAATTAAATTCTTAACACATAATATCTACTCCTTTGGGATAGGGGCCGTCCATAAATGACGTCACGCAATTTTGGCTGATTTTTAACCCCCTACCCTCCACATTGTCATACTTCGTCACAAAAACTTAGACCCCACCCATCCAATAGGACGTCACAAAGCTTTGACCACCACCACACCCCCTTAAAAGCCATATTTTCTCATTGAAAATTAGCATGTTGCAAATTACTTTTTAAATCCTTTAAATTAATTCGTGGTGTCTGTTTGGTTGAATGTTTGCTTGATTGTCGAAAAAACTTTCGATCGATTTTTAACCCAATCCTCGTAAGCTAAAGAGCTGACATTTTGCAGGCAGACTCGTGCCGATAATAAAAACGATGAATCAAAATTTCAGATTGATCGGATGTACTGTAATTAAATTATTGAATTTTTAGATTATTTTATTTATCTCTATGTATCATGTTATTTTTTGAGATAGAGTGTCGCGGTGAGTATTATATTCAACAACCTTTCTGTCGCGCAATAAGGTGCGTATTTTATTGACAACACTTTTTATAAACATATTCCTGATTGATGCGCATTATATTAAACATGTTTTACGAGACATAACTACCATTTTGTATTTTTGGATGGTTTTGCGCTGCGTATTATAATGAACATTCTTTTAGTTATGTCTCATTCATAAAGGATTTATAGTCAAAAACTTGTTTTTTCTTAACGTTTTTTAAAAATTTGTCATTGAAGTATGCATTTAGTGCCAGTCTGCACTCTAATGTGGGTCTGTAATTTATAGTTGAATGGGTCTGTAATTAATGGTGAATGGATCTGTAATTTATGGTGAATGGATCTGTAATTTATGGTGAATGGATCTGTAATTAATGGTGAATGGATCTGTAATTTATAGTTGAATGGATCTGTAATTTATGGTGAATGGATCTGTAATTTATGGTGAATGGATCTGTAATTTATGGTGAATGGATCTGTAATTTATGGTGAATGGATCTGTAATTAATGGTGAATGGATCTGTAATTAATGGTGAATGGATCTGTAATTTATAGTTGAATGGATCTGTAATTAATGGTGAATGGATCTGTAATTTATAGTTGAATGGATCTGTAATTTATGGTGAATGGATCTGTAATTAATGGTGAATGGATCTGTAATTTATGGTGAATGGATCTGTAATTTATGGTGAATGGATCTGTAATTTATGGTGAATGGATCTATAATTTATGGTGCATGGGTCTGTAATTAATGGTGCATAGGTCTGTAATTTATGGTGCATAGGTCTGTAATTTATGGTGCATAGGTCTGTAATTTATGGTTCAAAGGTCTGTAATTTATGGTGCATAGTTCTGTAATTAAAGGGCATGATTCTGTACTTAATTGTGCTCAATTGTGTAATTAACTGTGCCTAAGTCTGTTATTAACGATTCATGAGTCTTTAATGAAATGTGCATGAGTATGTTATTAATTGTGCATGAGACTGTAATTAATGGTGCATTAGGAAAAAATTGAAATAAATAATTTGTGTTTATTAAAATGTTTTTTTTAAATATGCTAAGAAGTAATTTATAGTTATGTAAAGATTTATTTTAAAAAAATATTCTTTAAAAAAACTCTTCATGTCATTTTTCATAAAGCTGTGTGTGTGAGGAGCAGAAGCTTAACTCGTATTGTCATCGTTCAACATGTCAAACACAGGGGGCCCCAGCCTAGCTGAACTCTTATTGTCATCGTTAAAAATGTCAAACACAGGGGCCCCCAGCCTAGCTGAACTCTTATAGTCATCGTTCAAAATGTCAAACACAGGGGCCCCCAGCCTAGCTGAACTCTTATAGTCATCGTTCAAAATGTCAAACATAGGGGCCCCCAGCCTAATTGAACTATCATTGTCATCGTTCAACATGTCAAACACAGGGGGCCCCAGCCTAGCTGAACTCTTATTGTCATCGTTAAAAATGTCAAACACAGGGGCCCCCAGCCTAGCTGAACTCTTATAGTCATCGTTCAAAATGTCAAACACAGGGGCCCCCAGCCTAGCTGAACTCTTATAGTCATCGTTCAAAATGTCAAACATAGGGGCCCCCAGCCTAATTGAACTATCATTGTCATCGTTCAAAATGTCAAACACAGGGGCCCCAAGCCTAACTGAACTGTCATTGTCATCGTTCAACATGTCAAACACAGGGGCCCCCAGCCTAACTGAACTGTCATTGTCATCGTTCAACACGTCAAACACAGGGGCCCCCAGCCTAGCTGAACTATTATTGTCATCGTTCAACATGTCAAACACAGAGGGCCCCAGCCTAACTGAACTATCATTGTCATAGTTCAACATGTCCAACACAGGGGACCCCATCCTAGCTGAACTATTATTGTCATCGTTCACCATGTCAAACACAGGGCCCCCAGCCTAGCTGAACTATTATTGTCATCGTTCAACATGTCAAACACAGGGGCCCCCAGCCTAGCTGAACTCTTATTGTCATCGTTCAACATGTCAAACACAGGGGCCCCCAGCCTAACTGAACTATCATTGTCATCGTTCAACATGTCCAACACAATACAGGGGGCCCCAGCCTAACTGAACTCTTATTGTCATCGTTCAACATGTCCAACACAGGGGCCCCATCCTAGCTGAACTCTTTTTGGCATAGCTGAGCAATACAGGGACCATCCATGGGCAGTAACAGGACTGGCATTAGTTCCACAAAGACAGCACACAGAGCACAATATTGTTAAGTTGAAAACGTTAGTATTCTAAAAGCCGTTATCTTGGGTTTATTGCAAGACCAAAACCAAATGAACCAAGTTTTGGTCAACAAGCTTAGTACGTCACGCTCCGGGGGGGGGGTGTAAGAAAGTGTGACAGTTTGTGACGTCACATGTGTTTTAGATAAAATTTGAATTATTAGTTAATTTTCCCAAGCGTACATGGAGACGGAGCATGTTGGACGAGGCTGGAAGGACTGGGAAGAGCTGGGAAGAATTGAAGCGACTGGCAAGGGACCGTGTAGAGTAGCGAGCTTTGACAGAGGCCCTATGTTCCACAAGGAACTCAAAGGACAAATGATGATGAATGAGTTAATTTATAAAAATCGGTCGAAAGTGTGACACATACTTTAAATAAGAAAAACCCGTAAAAAAAACAAGTTTTTGACCATAAATCCTTTATGTACGAGAAGTATTTAAAAGAATGTTCATTATAATACGCAGCGCCAGACCATCCAGAAATACAAAATTGCAGTTGTGTCGTAAAACATGTTTAATATAATGCGCACCGATCAGGAATATGTTTATAAAAAGAGCTGTCAATAAAATACGCACCTTATTGCGCGACAGAAAGGTTGTTCAATATAATACGCACCGCGACGCTCTATCTCAAAACAAAGCATGATACATAGGAATAAATAAAATAATCTAAAAAAATCAATAATTTAATTACGGTACATGCGATCGATCTGAAATTTTGATACATTGTTTTTATCATCGGTACAAAACTGCCTGCAAAATTTCAGCTCGCTATCTTGCGAGCAAGTGGGTTAAAAATCGATCAAAGGTTTTGGCGACAAGGTCGGTCGGTCGGTCGGTCGGTCGGTCTGTCGACCGCAGACACCACGAGTTAATATAAAGGATTTTAAATAAGAAAAACCCGTAAAAAACCAAGTTTTTGACTATAAATCCTTTATGTACGAGAAGTAACTAAAAGAATGTTCATTATAATACGCAGCGCCAGACCATCCAGAAATACAAAATTGCAGTTGTGTCGTAAAACATGTTTAATATAATGCGCACCGATCAGGAATATGTTTATAAAAAGAGCTGTCAATAAAATACGCACCTTATTGCGCGACAGAAAGGTTGTTCAATATAATACGCACCGCGACGCTCTATCTCAAAAAATAGCATGATACATAGGAATAAATAAAATAATCTAAAAAATCAATAATTTAATTACGGTACATGCGATCGATCAGAAATTTTGATACATTGTTTTTATCATTGGTACGAAACTGCCTGCAAAATTTCAGCTCGCTATCTTGCGAGCAAGTGGGTTAAAAATCGATCAAAAGTTTTGGCGACAACGTCGGTCGGTCGGTCGGTCGGTCGGTCGGTCGGTCGGCCGCAGACACCACGAGTTAATATAAAGGATTTAAACACCACGAGTTAATATAAAGGATTTTAAAAAAGGGGGGGGGGTGTCCGAGATTTGTAACCGGGGATAGCGCGACGTACTTTATGAACGGCCCCTTAGAGAGTACCATAATATAAAATTTAAAAAGTTTTATTCGAACTTTTAAAGAAATTTTGTTATCTTATTATAAATGTACTTACTATTAAAGGAATAAAATTATTTCGGAGGTACTAAAAATAAAGTTGTTATAAGAATGGTATTACAATACTTAAAGACGTCTATCAATGTAAATAATTACCCCGCTAACGATTGCGAGGATAGAAACTTGCAACTGTGATGACAATGCATAGTATATAAAGTCCAGGAACATTCAAGACAACATCTGTAACAACATTTATTATATCAAGGAACCTATAGCCACAGAGGAGACACAAATAAACGAACAGTCTCTTTGATCCTAATTGCTCCGTAAATCAGAAGGTTAGCTTTAATCTTTTTTACCTTGATCTCCGCTACCACCCCAACCCCAATTTTAACTACCCCCCCCTCACGGGTCCAAAAATTGACCCCCCCCCCTTCCATCAATCAGATACCATACAGGATTAGTAAAGCTGATCCCGACAAATCGTTACCCCTAGCTGCACTGCAGTAAATTTGCATAAATCCCGACCACACGGCCCGTGACTAACTCCTATCATCGTTGATCTATGTGTAGACTTATGAGTAAGCGATACTTAAACCGACTACGATATCTTCCCATACGATACTTTCAACTTACTAAGACCCCAGCTATTTTCAAAGATGTCTTTTATGTTCCAACGCGTAACTGAGTCTATACAATTTGTTTATGTAGCTCACGTGTTATCGATATGACCTTTAAAGCATTTTAATACTGAACATGGAAAAATATTCTCTCCGAAAGTGGAGAAGCAGTTTGATCCTATCGATGATGCTCTTTTTATAAATTAGTATTTGCTACTCAGAATGAGTCGTGTGCTGAGCATGCACTCAATCCTGGGTGAGAGGCGCCTGCGGTGGTTGGGACATGTCCGCAGGATGAGCTCGGGGCGGATTCCAAGTGCCTTGCTTTACTGCGAGCTGGCAACTGGTATGCGGAAGAGAGGACGCCCCTACTTGCGCTTCAAGGGTGTCTGCAAGAAAGACTAACTCTGGCGCAGATTGACTATAAAACGTGGGCGACCATTGCTGAGGAGCGCACCTCCTGGCGGGCAACAGTGCGCGAGGGCATTCAAGTCGCGGAAGCTTCCCTTACAGCCAGGAGCGAGGAGAAAAGGGCCAGGAGAAAGGGGAAGGGGGGTAAAGGAGCAGGAGGAAACGCCATCATCCCATGAGGATGGACGGATGCCATAGATAGAGATTTGCTACATACGTTTACATTCGGACTAATTAATTGCCGTATAAATGTCGTAAAATTAACAATTATTATTGTTTTGAACACATTGCATAAATTTAATGGTTTGTATTTGCTGCTTGTGATCTCAACATTTGATGACGTAATGCGCCATAGTTTCAAAGATCATTTCAGCTGAAGCTGGGCATTAAAAGTCGGTCCAAACATCAAATTTTCCAGCAAAACTTGGTCTCGTCACAACTATCAAAATCTTTATACATAGTTACATAGCTAAAAATAAATTATGAGTTCGCCAAATAAAAAAGTGCGTGAAGCAATTGTGACGCAATTTTCCTTGGTTATTTAACAAATTTTGATTAAAATGGACGGAATTTTACGAAATTTGTACGGAAAATTTGATGTGTGACTGACCTTTAACTTTAAGTAAAGTTGAGTAGGTGATACAATATTCTACTTCAATCTTTACTTTGATTGACGCATGCAATCAATGACAGATTTACTGCGACTACGGGATGGAAGCGTTGAATTTATCAACAGACATTGAATTCATTAAATATCTACAGGATATATTAATAAAAAAAAGTCTTTCAAAAGTGATAATAAAGAAAGCCATTTTCTTTTTAAAAAATTATTAAAGGATTTCCTTAAACTTAAAATCACCCCCATCAACCAAATTGAAAATGTTCAGATTTCGGGTAGTACAAAATAATTTGTTATCCATTAGAATTTAAAAATCTTTTTTTTATAAATTTAATTCAAGTTTAAAAGCCTCTTAGATGCAGTCATTATGGCAGTCTCCATCAGTCTGAAGTCATTTCGATTTTTGTTCGAGGGCCTGTGGCGCAACGGATAACGCGTCTGACTACGGATCAGAAGACTCCAGGTTCGAATCCTGGCAGGCTCGTTGCTTTGTTTTAATCCAATTGAGACAGTGTCATCCGCAGAGGCGTAACAACGACTTGAAATCGGGGTACTTGCCAAGGGCGCCGAGGTTCCAATTCTTCAATTTATTCCTTCTTTTTGGATTTAAAAAAAAATCCATTTGATATGGGCGCCAAAATTAAATTAGCCAAGGGCGTGAAAAAACACAGTTACTCTTCTGGTCATCGGACGACGCACACAGTTTAAAATCCAATGAATGTTATGCGAGGGAGAAGAAGAAAAAGACGTGCAGGTCATGTGTAACAAATAATTAATAATAAAACAATAATAACAATGATAGTCATTTTATTATTTTAATTTTTATAAACTTTTTTTTGTAACATCAATTGTTGACTGTTTACAATAATGAGCTATTTATTTACTTATTTAGAGAGTATTTGTGCAATGTTACAACAATGACAACAACACATATATTTTAGTGTGCTACAATATAGCACTGTTAATCGCAATGTTATTACACCCTTCGAAAGTTACATTGTTTAAAGATAGGTTTCGTGTTTTCTTGGCTCGCCCGTCAATAAATTAATAAACAAATACGGCTAAGGGTTACCGTTACTGAACGTATTCTGTAAAAACGGGATTATTTTCGAAATTAAAAGCCATCAATCTATCTGCAAGGGCAGGTAAGCCACGAATTAACATCCGATCCTTGCGCCGCAACTTTCATGTTGAGCCTGATTATTAACCTAATCGAAGCCTCGTTTACGTTCAGATGTGAGCCCTCGATTCAGATCAATTAGCTGCCTGCCCCCTCCCTCCCCACGCCTTTCCTAACCCTCTTTCTGCAGCACGTTCGTGTGGTGTAGAGCGAAACCGAGATTTCAGAATCTTTCAATACCTCGTTGTGATAGCGCGCTTTCGCATGCAGTAGTCGTCGTCTCTTTGTGAGGATTTTCCGATTGGTCGTGACACGAGAAGGGGGAGGAGGAGGGGAGGATTAAGGTGGACAGTTCTTTGTTACATGGCTGCATGCTTGTAATTAAGGCGTTTTAAAAAAATCACCAGAACGTCCGCCATATGCTCGTTCTCGACGTCCGGTGATGAGGGAGGGTGGGAGATGGCGGGGGGGGGGTGATGAACGGGGGGGGGCGGAGAGCGCCAGGTAGTAATCGGATCAAAGTATCGGCAGCGCCCTAATCTGTTTCTAAACCTGATTTTGTTTCCTGTTTCAAAGCTCATCCACAATCTCATCAAGTCAAGTTTATAAAACTCTAGACACATTTCAAACTAACTGGACATCAACGGGGGCGGGTGGTGTTGCATATTGAGAGTGCACGCTAAGACGAGAGAAGGGTAGAATAGAGATGGATGCTATTGTACTGGAGTACTTGGATGCGCATTGGCAGTGTACACCAAGTAGAGAGAAGTAAAGAGTAGATGGATGGTACTGTACTAAAATACTTAGATGTGTATAGATATTTGTTTAATAAGTACAACTGGGAAGTTTATTATTGGTTAGTGTGCATTTAAGAATGAAAAATAAGATTTGTTTAAAAAGCACGTTAAATTCACTAAATTATATATACATACTATTGAGTTAGGTGCGTAGTCTTTTCTTTTGGTTTTCTGTAACACATTCTATGTGCCATTTATTGGTAGTGTTAAATATTTCTATTATTGTTCTCGGGAAAAGCTGGTAATCTCGTTGGTAATCTCGTCGGTAATCTTATATTGATTGATCGAATGTTATCTTAAACAAATGCAGTAGATGTGGAGCTCAATCATAGCTGACACTTTTTTTGTTGGCATAAGTTTGTTCCGCTAACGTTTGCTGTGTATTTTCTTGTTTTAATCAGTTTAGTTACAAACATCGTTTGTTATGCTGCACACGTAAAAGTTATAGTAAACCAAATTACATAATGTTTGAGAAAATTTTCTATTCCCTGGCATTTGACGAGCCAACTGAGTTTGCTGCATTCGTGAAAATAATTCATTGTCATTCTTTTTAAAAATATGATAATATTAAACATTTTATTTGTTTAAAGATGTTAAAATAGTAATATAACTTACATGCAGAGCCAACTTCACTAGGTATTTGAGACCATCAATTAATTTATATGTTTGTACGCGCTAGACATATAACTGAAATGGTGCTTTGTTATTTAAATGTTCTATAACACTCGAATAAACATTTGTAATTTTATTAATCGTATTGTGTGAGCGTAATTTGAAATCATATCCTCAAAATTCACTTCCTCCCTTCAAATTTTATCTTTAAACATTTTTTTTCCTTAGTAAATTAAGTGATAAAATATAAAGGTAACCTCATGAAATGAGTTATAAATATGAAATAATCCCAGACTGTATTAGAGGTAGAACACTGTAAGATAGTGAGTGAGTCATGGAGGTGTGGACCAGCAGTGGGAGATAATAACACACGGGAGGAACAAAGAAAGAAAGGGCAACAAGTGATGTTCGTGAGAAGAAACTTTTTATCGCTTGGAGGGACATGTGTGGCACTGGGAGTGATGACTGATAGTGACTGAAAGAGGGTCACGCTTTTACGGGACAATTTCGGTCAAACTGTGAGTAAAGACACCCCTACCCCCCCCCCACACACACTCACACATACAATCGTTATTGGTCAAAATATCAATGAGTGACCTGTGGTATACCATGACAGTGTGGGAAAGTCAAGTATTGAGGGCTGTGTGCGAGGGTATTTTAAGGCGGTACATTCATTGATACGTTCTTTCACATCAAACTGCAATTTCCTCAAATGGACGGGGAAAAAAAACATTGTTTGAAGAATGTGTCAGTGGCGGGGTCTGAGGTTTTGAACCACGGACAATCGTTACCGCCTCCCAATTATACCAATAAGATCAGAGGCGTAGCCAGGCTGGTGTCACTAGGCTGCAGGGGCGGATTAAGACTGCACGGGGCCCCTGGCTGCAATTCAATCCAGCCAGTGTACCTTTAGATAAAATGATTGCTAGCAGCTAATATATGACTGTAACTTGTAAATATTCATCCAAAATGATTATTCATGAAAAAACCGAATTCGAAGAAATAACTTTTTGCAGGTATCCTAAAATTGAGTGTAAAAGACAATTTATAAAATTAAAAAACACTTGAAAACAAAAATTCAGACCCACCCGGGGATCGAACCCGCCACCGCTTGCAACATATCCTTAGTACTTCACATTCGGCCACGAGAGTTCATTTAGGGTTGTCAATTTAAAATATATATATAATATTCTTTAATAATTTCTGTTATTGAGCCTATCGAATCAGGTTTTTTGACTGCTAAGACTATCGTGTGGGAAAAGAGATCATTTTAATAGATGAGATTTTATTAATTTATCATATTTTCAGCAATTCATGTATACATTTGTCCACATTTATTATAAAATATGCTAAGTTTGGGGGCCCTAAATCATCGGGGGCCCCTGGCTTTAGCCCATTCAGCCCCCCCCCCTTAATCTGCCATAGCTAGGCTGTGTGTGTGTTGGGGGGGGGGAGAGATTTCCGGCCATCCTTTCACAAAATAAAAATATTTTTCTTTAAAAAGGAATAATCATCCAACAATTCTGACCTCGTTCGGCCGCTCTGTGTGGATAACAATTGTTCACGATAAGGAGTAAGTTTCCCGGTCGTTTCCACACCTTACTTTGAAATAGAACGACTGTGGCTGTAACAAAAACAACAACAAGAAAAACAAACAAAAAAAAACAAAAAAAAAGTCCTGCGCCTAAAAATTCTGGTTCTTTGAAGTAGGTTGTATTAGTTTAAACTTTTTTTTTAGTGATTATCAATCGTTTGATCTGTTTAAAAGTTTTTAAAAAATGGTAGCTAGAATAAACCTGCATGATAAATTCTACCTGAAATCACATATACATTTGCCATTTATACGACATGGAGTCTGAACAAGTGGGTCAAATAAATTATTTGGATAAATTCACCTTTAAATAATCCTTAAATTATTCTTTAAAAGTGTACTAGCAAGTCATTGCCAAACTATTCTAGAACTAATAAACTTTGTCGTTTTCTAGTCATTGTTCTGAGTAAGTTAACTATAATAATAATATTAAATAGGATTGGTCAAAGTGTGTTATGAGTAATAGTTACTTAGTACCCTTGATTTTGTGTGACGAGTGGGGGTTTTTAAGGGCCGTGCAATGTCCATAATTAGCGAGTTTAGTTAACACTTATGACGCCCAAAGACAAGTTTCAAGCCCTTAACTACTTGATCGTGAAGTTTCCCATGCTGGAAAATTGAGTAAATGTGTGTACACAACGGAAGGCCAGTTTGTTTGCCTCCTGAATCCCAATATTTGCCAAGTAGCCTGGGCATTCAATCAGTTTTGCCCAAGTGCCTAATCTTGTGTTTTCTAATTAAATTACCAGCAAAGTTTTGTGAGCATTCTCTAATGGATCGAACGGTTGAGATAGCGCTCTATCGGCCAGAGATATTTGCTGTGCAGATTCAAGAAAAAATTAATTAAAAAATACTGTCAGGCAGGGGTCGGGTAACTTTTTGTCTGAGAGAGCCATAAACACCACATATTTTGTCTGAGAGAGCCTTAAACTCCACCTATTTTGTCTGAGAGAGCCTTAAACTCCACCTATTTTGTCTGAGAGAGCCTTAAACTCCACCTATTTTGTCTGAGAGAGCCATAAGCCCCATATATTTTGTCTGAGAGAGCCTTAAACTCCACCTATTTTGTCTGAGAGAGCCTTAAACACCACATATTTTGTCTGAGAGAGCCATAAGCACCACATATTTTGTTTGAGACAGCCATAAACACCACATATTTTGAAAAGAAATTTTATGAGAGCCACAAATTATGTTTAAAACTTAAAATTCAAGTAAATGTGTGCATTTTGTGTAATTTCAACACTTAAAGTACAATAATTATGTCTCTGAATTCTTTTGAATAACATTCTTATGCTGTTTTTTAATACAATTTATATGTAGATCATGTGAGTCTGAATAAACGTATTTTTTTAATAAACGAACATTTGTCTGAGAGCCAGAAGCAGCCATCAATAGAGCCACATCTGGCTCGTGAGCCATGGTTTCCCGACCCCTGGTAAGGTGTGGCATGATGTATCGTGGCGTTTAAGTCGAAATATCACGGGGAATTATGATATTTATTGCTTTAATTTCAATTATTTCATAAATATGTTTTAAAGCTTACACAGTAGCCAGCATTTGTACATTTTAGAATTTACGATTTATTCCTGACTAGACATATATAACATTCACATAATTTTTAAAAAAATTAAGGAAGTGATAAACATACCTATTTGTTAAGATAAAGCAGACACATAAAATATATGAAGTTGATATCGTACCGTGGAAAGAATTCTTAAGTAAGATAATATATTTCATCGGACATACTCACAATAGAGTGGTTTTCAAGGATTAAAACGGGTCAAATTATGATTCATTTCATCATTTAGTAGCATCATGCGTCTATCAAGAAGGAACATACCCAGAAAGTATTAGCAAGTCCAATAATAAAACTATAAATAATAAAACAGAATCGTAGCCTGGCAGATTGCATTGATGTCATGGAATCAAATCGAGTGGCTATTCATGAGAGTTGCGTCCCTTTCATCCCCCCCCTCCCAATTCTCTCCCCGCGGTCGTTCTGCTCTTTGATCTTGTTGCTTCGCCCTGCTGAACCTCGGTGACTCACCGTCATTACAAATTAGCGCTGCATTCACCGATTGGTCTGATCAATATCTGACCATGACCGTCACTGGAACCCGGATGTGTTTGCATTTGTTTTCGCCCAAAATAAAGGGTCGCCCACGGTCAGGTCAGATTTCAAAGGACTAGGGGTCCTATTCATATTCACATCATCGCCAGAAGCTGATGAGATTGAGTAATTTAAATTGGGGTCGGCTGCACGGCTGCAGGCTCAGTTATACGGAAACCAAGGAGACTACAATACACCGCGTCACGGCAAAGTTGGATGGAGACGTTACGTATGCGTGTTGGACACTCTGACCACTATCTACCAAGCCCCACCCAGCTTGACGGCAGTGCCATACCATCTCATGACAACAGTGTCATACCATCTCAAGACAGCAGTGCCATACCCTCTCATGACAGCAGTTCCATACAATCTCATGACAGCAGTGCCATGCCATCTCATGACAGCAGTGCCATGCCATCTCATGACAGCATTGCCATACCATCTCATGACAGCTGTGCCTTACCATTTCATGACAGCAGTACCATACCATCTCATGAATATTGTCCGGTGGCTGGGGTCTAAACAAAAAATATAACCTGAATGCATCCGAACAACGGACGCTACGACTCTGTCAACAATCACATGCTAACATCCCAACTCTGTGACTGGATTTTGAAAATTATTTGGGGGGGGGGTGGGGGTCGAAAGGACAGTGCAGTAATTGCTGACCGAACACCAGCTTTGGAGTTCAGTGTTCAAATGCCCCCGTAATTGTTATTGAAATGGTTACCAAGCCTCGCTAGCCGACCTAACTTCGAGACGGTTAGAGTTCATCTGTCGAGCCATTGACTTTGACGTCTGCTTAGCCCTCCATTCAAGCTATCAGCCCAGCAGACGACTCACCGTAAATCCTGACGTAAATTCATCTCAAACGACGCGGTGTCGCCCAGGCTCTGACGGGACCGCGCGGGACCCGGCCCATGACACAAACAATACAAACGTTTTAACTCAATTGAAGACCTCGGGTCCGACTGAATAGACCCGCTGAGAAGGTAAGTGGCTTGGTGAGGTAGCCGTGAATTAGTGTCACCCGCCAGGTGGTGATTACAGGGTAGCTGTAATCTCAGCACAACACAGCACTGGCACAGACAGAGACACAACGAGACACACACCGGCAACCATGCAGAGATACACACTGACACATACAGAAATGCAGATTCTCTAAACAGACACACAGCAAACACATTCAGACACACAGAGGTACAGAGTGACAAATACAGAGGAAAAGACAGACCCACACATGCAGACACTGAGGCACACACAGACATACACACACGCAGTAAGACGAAAACAGATACCGACAGTGACAGACACAAAGACATCGCAAAAATTTAAAGTGTGTTCTCGCACTTTGCTTTGCTGAGACCTCTGGAATTTTCATGCCATTTTTTTTTGGTTGAGATTTTATCATTTCGTACACCTACGGCGGATTAAGGGGGGGGGGCTGATTAAAAAGTGGGGGGGGGACTGAATGGGCTAAAGCCAGGGGCCTCCGATGATTTAGGGGCACCCAAATTTAGTATATTTTATAATAAAGGTGGACGAATGTTTGCATGAAGCTCTGAAAATATCATACATTAAATAAATTAATAAAATCGTACCTATTAATCTGATCGCTATTCGGACCCGATAGTCTTAGTAATCGAAAAAACTGATTTATTAGGCTCGGTAAGAGAAAATATTAAAGAATATTGTTTATATAATTTTTTTTTAATTTACAATTTCCGTCAAGCTCTCCTGGTCGTGTGGAAGTGTGCAGGCTTGCGGTGAAAGTGATGTCGGGATCGATTCCCAGCGGGAATTTTTTTCTTTTCATTTGTCTAAATTGTCTTTTTACATTCAATTTTAGGATACCGGCAGACAGTTATTTCTTCGTGTTCGGTTTTTTCATGCATAATCTATTTGGCCGGGAAGGCCGATCCCGTAGTACAGTTAAACCATGAGCAAGGAACCAATGGACACTATTTAGTTACAAGTTACAGTCTTATATTCGCTGCTAGCATTCATTTTATTTAAAAGGACGCTGGCTGGATAGGGCCCCAGTTTGAATTGCAGCCAGGGGCCCCGTGCATTCTTAATCCGCCCCTGCCGTACACGTTTTAAGTTTTGAGAAATGTTGCTAAGTGGAAAAAATATATTTAAAAAATCAGAATCAGATTAAACGTAAAGATTCGCATAGCAGAAATGAATTGAGTCTTTTCAAATTGTCCTTGTCTAGTCAACATTTTACTTTCAAATTGTCCTTGTCTAGTCAACATTTTACTTTCAAATTGTCCTTGTCTAGTCAACATTTTACTTTCAAATTGTCCTTGTCTAGTCAACATTTGCAAGGTATTATAAGAAAACGTAAATTCCGAACCGTTAAATAAAAATCAATAAATCACTCAGGTAAAAGATTTTTTTTTATAAAGAAGGGCGAATGATTAGAAAAAGAACTATTTGTAATAATATCACATTGGTACATAGTGCATAGGAATTTGAGCATTGCAGATGTAGACGTTGGTCAAATAGATAGAATGATGGAATAAGCTTACACTAATGGGTACTCGGGTGCATCTAACAATGTGCAAGAAGAAGTATCCTCAATAAATACGAGAAATTTATTCGAAATTTAACGGTAGAAGCCACACTATAAATGTTGGAAACAATCTATTCTTGGAGAGGCGGGAATAAAAAAATGTTTACCGACCATTGGTTTAATGCCCTTTGGGCGATTGGTGACTCGTAATCTCAGATAAGACACGTCCTTCTTATAAACTCCTCTCCCCCACCATCCCACCTTCTGCTGACCATTAACATCGCTGGCCTAACTTTTCATTGTTTTATAACAATTAATCAGATCTAGCGTTTTCACTACGGCACGGACTGTGTAAAAAAAAGTAACTCAAAATGAAATTTGCTCTGTAGACGCGAGGTGGCAAAAAGGGCATAAACAGATTTAAAATATCCAAAAAATTTCTAAATTATAATAAATGATGAAACAACTAAATTCATATATTAGAAGTGTCATTAAATCTCTACAAATCTGTTAACGTTTATCTAAAATGTTATAGGCAGTCTTTACGACAAGGTTAAAGGGAGTTCATAAATCTTGCTAGAATCACCATGGCGACCAACCAGCTCGACAGTTCGTGCCTTTGTTTCAAACCTCAAACCAATCAATGCTGAGGACTTAAATACATTTCTCCTTTTCTTTATTTCACATTACCCCCCCACATCCACCCTTCCCGTCCCATCTCATGCGAGTGAGCAGCGCACCCCGCCCCCCACGCCCCACAATACCCCCCACAGGGCTAATCAGTGAGCCAATGAACAGGTGAAAACATTTGGCAAGTTTCAACATCTCCCACCACCACCCTCCCTCCCGCACTCACACATCCTTAAAAACTTGATTTTGAAACTAAACTAATTTCCCCTAATGGTACAGTAGCCCCACGGCAAACCCTCGGCCTTCCCCCCATCTGTCCCTCTCGTGCACGTGCGTTACTGGGCCCGGAGCCCACATGCATGCACGTGGTGGCTGGCTGTGACACTTGACCAGATTAAGCGCACGTGGATTACTCAAACCTGAGGGAGACAAAGCCGAACCAAAACCAAACGAACCTTGCCTTCTACTCCGGTTATAAATACTAGAGTCGTTGTTGGTTATATATATATAATGCTTTATGATGTTTATATGTATTTATTTAGCCATGGGAGATGTGTCGATAAGAATCAATACAAACAAACAAATCCTAAAAAGAAAATAGACGTGGATGCAGCGCACCCACAGCAAAAACAACAACAATAATGCAAGACAGGCGCTAGACTGGAACCCACAAGGGAAACGGCTAAAAGGAATTAAGGCGCAAGAAGACATAGAGACGTTGTGTGTTGAATAAGACAGAGAGACTAGAAAAAAGTGCTGGGAATACTGGAAGACACGGTGCTAAGTGTCAGGCTCTGACTGAGACTCTGTGTTCCACACGGTGCTAAGTGTAAGGCTCTGACTGAGACTCTGTGTTCCACACGGTGCTAAGTGTAAGGCTCTGAATGAGACTCTGTGTTCCACACGGTGCTAAGTGTAAGGCTCTGACTGAGACTCTGTGTTCCACACGGTGCTAAGTGTAAGGCTCTGACTGAGACTCTATGTTCCACACGGTGCTAAGTGTAAGGCTCTGACTGAGACTCTATGTTCCACACGGTGCTAAGTGCCAGGCTCTGACTGAGACTCTATGTTCCACACGGTGCTAAGTGTAAGGCTCTGACTGAGACTCTGTGTTCCACACGGTGCTAAGTGTAAGGCTCTGACTGAGACTCTGTGTTCCACACGGTGCTAAGTGTAAGGCTCTGACTGAGACTCTATGTTCCACACGGTGCTAAGTGTAAGGCTCTGACTGAGACTCTATCTTCCACACGGTGCTAAGTGTAAGGCTCTGACTGAGACTCTATTTTCCACACGGTACTAAGTGTAAGGCTCTGACTGAGACTCTATGTTCCTCAAGGAATAC
Source organism: Ampullaceana balthica (assembly GCA_944989445.1). Taxonomy (NCBI): domain Eukaryota; kingdom Metazoa; phylum Mollusca; class Gastropoda; family Lymnaeidae; genus Ampullaceana; species Ampullaceana balthica. The sequence continues at coordinate 730,344 of CALYLW010000117.1, forward strand.
TGGTAAGACATAGTGCTAAGTGTAAGCCTTTGACTGAGACTCTTTATTCCTCAAGGAATTTAAAGTAAGAATGATAATGGTGATGATTTCATTGACAATAATTATTTATTTTTTAACCAGCTGTTATTGCTTATTTATGTTGCTGTTGTTATTCCTTCATGCGTCTACAAATGTAAATCGTTGTTTTGATGGGACAGAAGTAAGAGTACTGCCTTGATGCCTAGAGCGTTGACACAACGTGCAAATGGACAACTAGCAGTCAGCTGTGATGGATCAATCAAATATTACCTTTGATGTGTAGGACAGCTAATTAATAAAACTCAATATCGCCAAACAAGATTTTCCCAACAATTTAGTCCAAGAATATCATCAACCAAAATAGTCTAAATATAGTAGCGTGACGGAAAAAGAAATACCTTATACTTTATGCTTCTTTACTTAATGGTATTTTCTTTACTTAATGGTATTTTCTTTACTTAATGGTATTTTCTTTACTTAATGGTATTTTCTTTACTTAATGGTATTTTCTTTGCTTAATGGTATTTTCTTTACTTAATGCTGGCTTCTCTGCTTATAGGTGAATTGTGTAAATAATTAGTAACTTCAGTTCTTAATGGTGACACTTTTAATGGATGAAACAGTATAATACTGATTTTTTCAAACTAGAGCAATCTAAAAGCATAGACATCACAAGTATTGCCCAATCATAGACATCACAAGTATTGCCCAATCATAGACATCACAAGTATTGCCCAATCATAGACATCACAAGTATTGCCCAATCATAGACATCACAAGTATTGCCCAATCATAGACATCACAAGTATTGCCCAATCATAGACATCACAAGTATTGCCCAATCATAGACATCACAAGTATTGCCCAATCATAGACATCACAAGTATTGCCCAAATCTCAACATTTAACTATTTCAAGATCTATAAAACCTCAATTGACAGTTGAAAATACTTACACTTATTGTAAGGACAGAGTCCCACATATTTTTTTAAACCCAGGTGCATCTAAAAGAGTTGAGATTAAAAGCCACACCAAAGTAGCAGCTTACGTCAATGTTTCAACCTTCTACTCTGGAGCAATGTTCCCTCTCATGTTCGTTGGTCCGAGTGCAAAGTTTTAAAAAAAAACAACTCGTGTGTAAAGTTGCACAGCATCCATGTTTTTTTGGGTGAAATATTTTACAAAATAACCTGCGCGTTAATTCTAAACTGCTGCGTGGCGTCGGTCGGGGACCTTAAAGAGAACATTGCTCCGGAGTCGCCGAGTTTTGAATAATATCCCGCTAACCCCCAGGGATGTGATTGAAAGATTCCCGAGATAAGGAGCGAGATACCGGCGATCACGTCGGACCGTGTCTACAGGCGATCACGTCGGACCGTGTCTACAGGCGATCACGTCGGACCGTGTCTACAGGCGATCACGTCGGACCGTGTCTACAGGCGATCACGTCGGACCGTGTCTACAGGCGATCACGTTGGACCGTGTCTACAGGCGATCACGTCGGACCGTGTCTACAGGCGATCACGTCGGACCGTGTCTACAGGCGATCACGTCGGACCGTGTCTACGGGCGATCACGTCGGACCGTGTCTACCGGCGATCACGTCGGACCGTGTCTACAGGCGATCACGTCGGACCGTGTCTACAGGCGATCACGTCGGACCGTGTCTACAGGCGATCACGTCGGACCGTGTCTACAGGCGATCACGTCGGACCGTGTCTACAGGCGATCACGTCGGACCGTGTCTACAGGCGATCACGTCGGACCGTGACTACAGGCGATCACGTCGGACCGTGTCTACCGGCGATCACGTCGGACCGTGTCTACCGGCGATCACGTCGGACCGTGTCTACAGGCGATCACGTCGGACCGTGTCTACCGGCGATCACGTCGGACCGTGTCTACAGGCGATTACGTCGGACCGTTTCTACAGGCGATCACGTCGGACCGTGTCTACAGGCGATCACGTCGGACCGTGTCTCCCGGCGTTCATGACAGAATGTGTCTACCGGCGATCACGACAGAATGTGTCTACCGGCGATCACGACAGAATGTGTCTACCGGGGATCACTATCACTTCGGACAGTGTCTACTGGCGGTCACGTCGGACCGTGTCTATCAGCGGTCACGTCGGACCGTGTCTGCCGGCGATCACGTCGGACTGTGTCTACCGGCGATCACGTCGGACCGTGTCTACCGGCGATCACTTCGGACCGTGTCAATCGGCGATCACGTCGGACCGTATCTACCGGCGATCACGACAGAGCGTGTCTACCGGCGTTTGCACGTTTGATGCCGATAAGTCGCGGATAGGTTAATCCTGGAACATGCTCCGACCGGCCGGGAGTGAGACATGGGTCAAAGGGAGGTGAGCGTGGCGTTTAATGTGCGAGTAATGGTTCTTGTTGGCACTTTATCATGCATGGGGCGTTAGTCAAGAACTACACCTAGGTTTATTCAACATTCTTCGCATTCTCCGTATGGTATGGATTGTTAGGTTGTATTGAATAACAATTCATATTTGATAAACTAATTTTTTTAAATTTAAATCTCCATTCTCCTTTGCTAAACATATTAAGCAGTCAATGATGTGGTTTGAGTAAAGGTTGACCAACATGGCGTTGACATTAAACATTGCATCACCCAAATTTTAAACTAATTTTTTTAATCACTCAGTTTCAGACTAAACTTTATAACACGCCAATGTTAAACTAAACTTTGCATCACTCCCTAAGTGTTGGATCAAGCTACATGCAACCCTATCGCTAGACTATATTTTTTATCAACCCAGTATTATACTAAACATTCTATAATCCTAATGTTAGAGTAAATTATTTGCCACGGCAGAAGAAGCCTTAAAAGACACTGAGCAGATTCGTGACAATTTAAGTTACAAAATCGGGCGTTTAAATCTATGAGAGTCTGGAACCTTGTATAAATTTATGAGTTTGGAACCATCCATCATCCATCTCTGTGGCGCTACAGCCCATGTAGGGCTTGGGCCTGCCTCACGACCTCCTTCCACAGTCAACTTCCACTCAGTCCTTATCAACGCCTTTCTTTTCCAATATTGGATGCCCAGTTGTTGTAGATCTTTCTCTATGTCATCCATCCACCTAAGCCTAGGTCTTCCCTTGAGCCGTTTTCCTCTGGGGTTTTGGTGGTGTACCCTCTTTACTCCTCTATCATTTGACATTCTTTCTAGGTGTCCTGCCCAGCGCAGTCTGCCCTTTTTTTATTTCTGCAACTATTGTGGTATCCTGATATAGATTGTATAGTTCATGGTTGGTTCTTATTCTCCATCCGAACTCATCCTTTGTTGGTCCATATATTTTCCTGAGAACTTTCCTCTCCCATGTATTTAACAGGTTTTCTGCAGTTTTTGTCAAGGTCCAAGTTTCACTTGCATATGTTACAGCTGGTCTGATGACAGTTTTATAAAGAGTTTTCTTTGTTTCCCTTGTAATATTTTTGTTTTTGAGGATATTCTGGCTACTAAAGTATGCTCTATTACCGGCTGATATTCTTTCTTTAATTTCTATCATTAATTCATTCCTTTCATTTAGTATTGATCCTAGGTATTTGAATTGATTTACTTTTTCAAAAGTCTGGTTCCTAATTTTAATGTCTTCACCTGTCCTTTCTTCTCTTTCTAGGGTCATGTATTTTGTTTTTTGGTTGTTGGCTTCCAGCCCTGCTTGCAGTGATGCGTCTTCTAATTCAATGTATGACTTTGATATGTCATTAGTACTTTTAGCAAGCAGGGCTATGTCATCAGCATATGCAAGGTACTGGATAGGTTGGCTATAGAAAGTGCCAATAGCTTTTGGTTCTTGAGTTTCCCTCAGGAAGTATCCAGTTATTGTTCCTCGAGTGTCAATATTTATGTTTCTAATAACTCTTTCTAACGTTAAGTTGAAGAGCATACAAGACAGCGAGTCTCCCTGCCTTAGTCCTTGTCTAATCCTAAATTCCCTTGAGTATTCTACTTGAACCTTAACTTTGCTTCTTGCGTTGTTCAGAGTGACATATATCATTCTTGTCAGTTTGTTGGGTATAATGACAAACTCCTGCAGCGTTTCATATAGATATTTCCTTTTGATGCTGTCATAGGCCATTTTATAATCTACATATAGTTGATGCACTGGGATGTTGTATTCATAGCATTTCTCTAATATGCATCTGATGGTGAAAATTTGATCAGTCGTTGATCTGTTTTGTCTGAATCCACATTGGTAGTCTCCTAATATTTCTTCAGCATATGGATGTAGTCTTTTGGCTATAAGTTTTGTCAGTATTTTGTAGGAAACGTTTAATAGGGAGATTCCTCTGTAATTTTTGCACTGAAGTTTGGATCCTTTGTATTGGGGTTTCTTAATGCCGTTTCCCATTATGTTGGTATTTTCTCTTCTTGCCAGATTCTAGTTAAGAGATTATGTATCTGAATGTGTAGTTCTCCTCCTCCATACTTAATAAGTTCTGCTGTGATAAGATCTTCTCCGGGGGCTTTGTGGTTTTTCATATGATTGATTACTTCTTTAGCTTCTTCTAATGTTGGCGGGTTTATAAAAGGGTCTGGTCCTCCATGTGGTGGTTGGTAATCATCATCTTGTCCATTATCTGCATTCAGTATGCCCTCAAAATATTCAGCCCATCTCTCCAATACTTTACTATTTTCTGTGATTAATTCTCCATCCTGCCTCTCACACATTTGTGGTCTGGCTTGGTATCCATTCATTTCATCTCTTATCTTCATGTACATTCCTCTGATATTTCTCTCTCTTGACAAGTCTTCTATTTCTTTTAGTTTAGCTTTTTCCCAATCCCTCTTTTTCTTCCTGCAAATTTTTGTCGCTTCTCTTCTGGCCTCTTTGTATGTTTGTGTTGTCTTTCTGGTGTCTCTTTGTAACATGATCATTTGTTTGTTGTGATATGAAAGTTAATTTAATACTTATAAGTATGTTATTTCTTTCATGTAAAGCGCTGTGAGCCCAGTTCCTTACTGGGATACAGCGCTATATAAATAATCAATTTATTTATTATTTATTTATTATTTTTACTTTGTTCCTTTCTTCAATAGTTTTTCTGCATTCATTGTCGAACCAGCCAACTCTCTTATTAGTTTGTTGGAACCCTACAACTTTTTCTGCTGATCCTTTCATAGCATTTTTAATCCTATTCCATTGTTCATTTATGTTGTTTTCCTTGTTCCCTTCTTCTTGAAATGTTTCGAGCTGTGTTTCTACTTCAGTTTGGTAGGCTTTTGCGGTTAGTGGGTCTTTGGAAAGTCTTTGGTAATCATATCGTTTCTCTCTTTGATTATGACAATTCTGAATTATACTTATTCTCTGCTTGTATTTAACTCGTACAAGTAGGTGGTCAGAGTCAGCATCTGCTCCTCGATAACTTCTTACGTCAAGTATATAGGATCCATGTCTCCGGTCGATTAGAACATGGTCAATTTGGTTGTGAGTGACTCCATCTGGCGAGTTCCAAGTGGCTTTATGTATATTCTTGTGTTGAAACTTGGTGCTGCTCACTGACATTCCTTTTCCTAGAGCAAAGTCTATCAATCTCATGCCATTGTCATTGGATTCTCATGAAGACTTTCCTTGCCAATAGTTGGCATAAACACCTTTTCCTTACCAATTTTTGCATTAAAGTCTCCTATCACTATTTTAATATCATGTCGTGGTGCCTCTTCGTAGATCTTTTCCAGTGTCTCATAAAAGGATTCTTTAACCTGATCTTCCGTATCTTCAGTGGGAGCATGTGCATTTATGAATGTTATATTGAACATTCGCACACGTAGGGAGCACAATCTTTCATTCTCTGGTTTGAAGCCTATGACGTCATTGACTACTTCTTTTTTAACGGCAAATCCTGTTGGTGTTATTACTACTACTATAAAATACTGTGTATTCTCTTGTTTTTAGTATGTCTGCATTTTTCCATCGAATTTCCTGCAGTGCTGCGATGGATATCTTGTATTTATTCAATTGGATTATAAGATTGTTTAAGGCTCCTGCTCTGAACAGGCTTAGAACATTCCATGTCGCAAAACTAAACTCGCGTCCATTTACAGGCGTAGGTCGATTGCCATTGATATCAGTCCGGGTTTTATTCAGTTGATTGGCTTTCGTAACATGTTTTTTTTTACATGGCTGGGTTGTTAGCCCTGCGCACAACCCTCTGGGGGTTGCCCCTCACAGCTCTCTGGGTAGCTGCCTTTGTTCGGGTTGGGTCCCTAGCCTTTGTGGATCCCTCCACTTCCTACAAGGCAGTAGGGCTGATTTTGGTCCACCCCGGGTATTTTATTTCCCAGGTATCCCCAATATCTGGTGGGCTTTCCCCTATCCGCCGGCTGGGGAGGCGCTCGATAGAAGATCAGCATCTCCCACGAGTGAGTTTGGAACCCGTGTGTAAATATATATATGAGTCTGGAAGCCTTGTGTAAATCTACATGTGTCTGGAGGCCAGGTGTAAATCTATAAGTCCGGACACCTTTGTGTAAATCTGTGAGTCTTGAAACTTTGTGTAAATCTATGTGTCTGGAAGCCTCGTGTAAATCTATGTGTCTGGAAGCCTTGTGTAAATATATGAAGCTGGAAGGCTTGTGTAAATTTATGTGAGTTTGGAAGCCTCGTGTAAATCTATGTGTCTGGAAGCCTTGTGTAAATCCATGTGAGTTGGAAGCTTTCAATCGTGTAAATCTATTAGAGCAAACTACATCAGGTGGCCTTTAGTGTAAATCTACGGAGTCCGGAAACCTTGTGTAGATCTATGAGCGCAAACTACGTCAGGTGACCTTGTGTAAACCCTGCCTCCAGTAAACGTGAGAATCTGGTACATTGTTCGAACCTAGGGGCAAGTAAATCGCGCCCTATCTCCATTCCCATTCACCAGTAAATTTATGACTACGCCCCTTGCGTGCCAACCCGAGTCGGCGCCCCTGTTGAAAGCGTCGCCGTGTGTCCGCTCTTTATCTCCGTCTCGTGTCTTGACACGCTGTGATGAGATCCAATAGTTACACCGAGGTCTCCTGGAGGCGGGGGTGGGGGGTTGGGGGTGCCGGGGGTCATTTTACGTGTCATACGGCGACCCCCGCGGCACCCCGTGACAGCGGATTCGGCCCCAGACGCCTGGCTCGTGGTCCGCGCTCATTATCCCATAGTGCTCCGTTTCAGAATGTGCCCTAATTAACAGCAGTTAGGTTCAATGGATTTAAGTCGCTTTCTTCTCATCATCTCCTAGAGCTGTTGTTTGACTCCCAGAAATGTATTGTCAGTAATGTTGGGTAGTGATTGAATTCTATGCTGATGTTATATTTTCTTTACGTAAATTTCTTTTTTTTTCAAGACAACAACAAAAAACTTTAGAAGTAAAATTGGAAATATAAGTCGTGTGCATTTGAAAATAACATTACAGAAAGGAAACTTTCTAATTATTATTGTATATCAATTTTGTCCTCCAAACGAATCCCGTCTCACATTATGCGATCTTTCTGTAATCTTTTGTAAATCTAAGGTAATTTTACATATTATGATAACCTGTTTACATAAGTTTTTGTATTTTTTTAATTAATAAGGATTCGTTCTTGAGGATATCGGCTGCAGCTCTGAGAGAACCAGGTGCTTTCCCGCCCCTGTGGGGGTGGGGGGGAGGGGGGAATGAATTCGCCGTGTCCAAAAGCCCGTACATCTCAATAAAATCCAGGGGCGATAAACAACCATCAGATACTCACAGATTTATTCAATTATTGAACATGAAACTCTCTTCATTACAGCGATAGACATCACTTCAACTTTATTACACAGCTGAAGCTGACATTGACGAATGGGGCGGGTATTTTCACCGAACTGGTCGAAGAAGTTCAAATTGTTGCCATTATGAAAGGAACGAAGAGCGCTGAAAAACTGATTCATTAACATCGATGCTTAAAATAAGTTCATGGAAGTGAACATCATTGTTGTCAAATACAAGGCTAAAGTAAATTGAAGCGGCTATGTGACAATTTTGTCGTTTTGAGATATTCAAGTTTTAAAGTTCAAAACCGTACAGTTTTATCAGTAATTATGTAAATACATTTCATATGGTCAATGGTGTTATTTTGTCATAAAGACTAATCCAGAATATTCTATTTTTACCCTCTACCAGATAGAGCGGAGACTACTATCTTGTAAAAAAATTGTCACAAATGCCGTTTGAAGTCTTCATATATAAGTGCGGGCAATACTGGGAGAGTAATCACAGATATCTGGAGTTGTCCTTGTGTAAATTAAAAGTCAATGGTGATTTATCATTTCTAACTGTCTCGAATTCATTTTCATTTTTACTTTAATATATTCTTTCAACTATGTTTTTATTTTAGGGATTAAATTACTAAAAATTTGGATTAGCCAAAAACAAAATAGGTGAATTTGACTAAGTCTACTTTTTTTAAATATAATTTTATTTGTATACTTTATAAATTTCATTATTTTTATAACATGTAGATGAATTGTACATCCACTTAAATGAATGCATTTGTTTGAGAACAAAATAGCTACCACACCGACTACAGTTTACATCAACGCTAAAAGTTATATTTCTTCAATTTGTTTACCTTTAATATTTGAAGAATCAACAAGCTTTGACAAATTAGTTTTTACGCGTTTCTTTAGACCTCTCCATGACCTTTGTGTTTGGACCCCCCCTCCCCCGCCCCTCCAACCCAAGTATAAAAAATGTAGTGTTTCTCTCCACGCGAAAGTGATGCCTTCACAAATACACGTTGTATCAGTTGACGAACGTTTGCATGTAGCGCCATCTACCCTGTCAGCTACAACATGAAGAATGTTGCCGCGGGTTCTCAAGCTTCTGGATACGACGGTCAACTCGCCAAACATAATCGGTGGTCATTTATCAAGTGTCCCGCTCGAGGCGACACCGTCCCCCCCCCCGGCCGCACTCACATTCTACACCAGGTATACTCCCGAAAGGTCAACACGGGTTCGGCATTGTCCGAGGCAGACCATCGACTGTGGTCAATACTGGACAATGGGTTGTCACTGCGCCCCATGTAACGTTGGGCGCTCGGACTACGGGAGTTGAAGTGAAGCGCTGAAATTCACGCCGTTTTGTCTAAGTGTTATAGTGTCTTCACAGGCGAGCCCATTGTGGATGGACAATGGGCCACTTGGCCGTGGTTAGATGCGCGGTACGATGTCAAGAGTTGGACCATTGTAACGTTTTTAGCGGCTAGCGTCTAGCGGAAGGTACGGCGACATCGTGCGCTGTCGTATGAAATGACCGCAATGACGTCTTGGATTGTCCTTTGTTGATGGGCTCTCTTGTCTTCTCTCCAAAGAACCAATCATCTTATCCGGGCATCGCGTACATTTTAGATACAAAGTAAGATAATGTCCAAAGCGAACAAAAGGTTATTATTTCAGAATGAAGCGCGCTAATACAGCAACCGGATATATGTTTTACATGCATCCGTTATTTGCATCTACTTACTTGAGCGATAAACAACTGAAGGATACGACCATGCCTTCGAATGAAACAAATAATTTCCCATGTCGAAAGAGAACAATAGAAGCAATTTTCGAATGCATGTGTATAAATAGAATGAACAATTTTCTTTTCTCTATGCCAACTTTTAAGTTGGAGCCTATATAGATATAGTAATAGACTACACCATAGATAAGTTGTATCCAAAAGTATTTTGAAGACGAGCTTCCAGGAACTGTTTCATCTTCCTCTCCTCTTCTATGTATTCAGGTCCCTTGACAATAAATATTCTTAACATTTAAGACTCATGTTATATCATACAATAAATTTATCAAATGATAAATGTGTGTCGTTCACACATTAAGCCAACTGCAGCACAAACTCTTGTTACTAAAAAGTCGTTTGTCAAAGAGAGATTTGTTGCTGTATTGCATCACAACGTGTGAGAAGTGATTCTATTATACTAATTACAAGGTGGTATTATACTTCTTTTGTCCTAACTCAACAACGGACATTCATTTATAATGTTGACGAGATCGTCAAGACACTTGAGTCCTGTCTGATTTGTTAGCATTACCTTCAGCCTTGAAGTATAGTTATAGAAAAGTCAAAGACGTTTTGTTCATGAACAGATGTGGGCGTTCAAACGGGAAGGGGCAGCGTGTGCCAGATGCCCAGAAATGAAACATAGGGAATCACAGGAAATAGTATTTGTGATTAAGAACAAAAGATTTATAAAAAATTTAGATCTCAGTCAATGGCTTGATTTGTTTACTTTGAATCTCATGATGACGGTCTTAATGGAGCTAAAGAAAAAATAAGAAGTACACTGTTCGCTATTTTTGGTGATGTGTGAAAACAACAACAAATTTTTAAATAAAATTATTATACCCACAAAATGTTCGAAAACAACAAAGAAAGCCCTGAAATGGAACCCACAGGGTAAACGAAAAAGAGGCCGTCCAAGAAACACTTGGCGCCGAGAATTGGAGGCAGACATCAAGAGAATCGGCACCGAATAGAAGATCCTGGAGAAGCTGCATGACCCAGGATAGAGATGCCTGGAGGTCTCTCGTAGGTGGCCTATGCCCTTGGAGGAATCGCAGACGCCGACGATAATCGGTGGCTGCCCTTCATGGACGAGAAGGCTCAACAACAACAACAACAAAATGTTCCAGAGCATACTTGGTAATAGCGCATTCCTTCCTGCACTTACCAAATGTGATAACTATTTGTGTAATATCGACTGTAGTGTAGCGCAGCTTCAAGCTCAAGCTACTTGAAATCATTTCTCTTCAGCGATAACAAAAGTTTTCACTACGAGCAATCAGATAACACCATTTAAAAACAATACTATTTTGATTTTTAAAGAGCCACCCGTAATTATCTTCCCCGAACTCGAGTTCCCAGAATTTTTTAAAGGTCTTCGCTAGATTATATGACTAGGGATTTTTAGTCAGGGCTTGTAGAGTTCTCTTCTCATTAGAAAGCCGTATTTCATCTTTAAAAAAAATAGGGGGGGGGGTGTAAACACCAATTTTTGGGAACACAGGGTTAGAGGCTAATTTAAAGGGAATCCCAATCATTTCCCCCCCCAACCCCCTTCCCCATGGTTCAAAACACTTGAGTCATCCTTTACAAGGTGATAACGTTTATCAATTCGTCAATTCTTTTCGCATTTAAATTTTAAGATAGCATATTACAAGTTCATCTTTAAGATTAAGAAAAAGTGACTATTGTCTAGAGACCAAAGTGGGTCAAGATGGTTTAAAACAAAAAACAAAACAAACGCGCGAGACTGAATTCAAGAAGAAGAAACAAAATCATTGATGTCATCTCTGACACTTCGTTGATGATCACGTCAAGAGGTCCACTACTAAAATGTTGACTCATGGACGTTCCCTTTGTTTATCGGGGCAGTTGTTTTATGTCAATGCCATTAAAAATCTTAAGGTAATGAAGAAGGGATGGTGATTATAGTAGGTGTAGAAATGAAGTGCAGCAGGATGGCATGGGATGGTAGACGAGTTTAGCTGGTAGGAGACGTAGGATATTGCGATGATTTGGTCTTTAAAAAAACCTTGTGGGGGTTGCAATCTTGACCGATGCAAAAGTTGTCCGTATGATGCGGTTGTAGCAATCTCGGCTTATAGTAAAAGTTGTCCGGTATGATGTGGTGGTGGCAATCTTGGCTGGTAGTAAAAGTTGTCCGGTATGATGTGGTGGTGGCAATCTTGGCTGGTAGTAAAAGTTGTCCGGTATGATGTGGTGGTGGCAATCTTGGCTGGTAGTAAAAGTTGTCCGGTATGATGTGGTGGTGGCAATCTTGGCTGGCAATACAAGTTATCCTGTGTTTCGCTCTGGTAGGTGGGTCCTAAGTTAATTGGTAACATTGGAACACGCTATGGGATCACTCCATGAGATCACTCCATGGGAACACTCCATGGGATCACCCCATGGGATCACTCCATGGGATCACTCCATAGGATCACTCTATCACAGTAGTAACGAATAGATAGGAATGAAGAGTGGTTAGTAGGAGGAGATCAGAATGGCATGACTAGTGGTCGTTGGGGGTTCTAATGTTTCCATTAGAACTTTCTCGGGGCTTGGTAGATTTGGTGGACTTGGCGGCACCCATCTCCTCTCCAAGTCAGCGGAGGACTTTTTAGTAATAATCATTAAACAACATTTGTATCGTGGCTTTACGTGGGCAAGATCAAGCTTGTAAGGCCAGCGCACCATTGACTTCGCTATCCAGTCGCCGTAGGTTAGGGGGTGGATTATTTCAAGATGAACACACCCAGTCATGTTTTGGTTTCAACCATCAAGATGGCCACAGCCAGGTCATGTTTTGGTTTCAACCATCAAGATGGCCACAGCCAGTCATGTTTTGTTTCAACCATCAAGATGGCCACAGCCAGGTCATGTTTTGGTTTCAACCATCAAGATGGCCACAGCCAGTCATGTTTTGTTTCAACCATCAAGATGGCCACAGCCAGTCATGTTTTGGTTTCAACCATCAAGCACAGATTCGCCGTTGGTCACGAAAGAAGCAGTTATCTTTAATGTTGTTTTATTGTTGTTGTTTTTTTTAAAGTTAGTTTCAGTCAGAAGCTTTTTTTTTAAAGTAAACGTATTCTGTCCATCATGCCGACTAGCCCCACACCTGTTTTTTTCAGCCAAATCTTTTGTCTACTAATAGTTATTAACGTGGGGCGTGCAACAAGCTTAACGGATTATGCAATGATTATGGCTTGAGTCTGGGTATAGGTTTGGTGGGGGGGGGATTATTCAGGTAAATAATAAAAGTTATTCGCTTTCACATGTGTGTGAACTATTTGAGATATAATGTTAACTGAGGGACTTTTTAAAACCCATTTTCTTGATTTCTTTTCATTATATCGCTAGTTTCAGTTTTATTCAATAGATTTAAATTAAGTCGAATTGACAAGTCTAGAAATGGATTTTAAATTTTCAAAATCGCATCATTCTGAAAAAATGCGCTAAAATGATTTTTTTTTCAATTTTGGAAAGTTATAATTCTAGTCAGAATCAATGGCGGATCAAAGGATTTGACATGAATTAAAAAGCAGGTTTATTACCAGCTTTTGAATTAGAATATTTATAACTATTTAATTAAATTATTCCCATGTTTAAATCCTTGTGAGCACGAGGATTTGAATACACAATCAGAACTTACCTCACAGAATGTTGCCCAATCAAAACAGATTATACACCCAGAAACATTTTGGTCTTAAAATTTTTATGAATATTACTTTCGTGTGCCGCCTAATACAGACGTATTACAGATTCAGAAACCTGTATGGCTTAAACACTGCATAAAACACATATTTCAATGTTCATTTTTTCACGGAAGGAATTTCTTTGAATTAGTTTCTTAGATTTGTATAGGGGCCAGGAGACAAGGTTTAACGCTCATCGCCTGCAATTTTCGAATAATATTTTTAGTTCCAAAGCGTAGAGTATTGATTGAAAGCTTCAACTACAATAACAAATATCAGAAGCAAAATGTTGGCAATTCAGAACTTGTAATATCTGTGCATATACTTATATATATTTATATATATATATATATATATATATATATATATATATATATATATATATATATATATATATATATATTAGGGGTGTACCGGATTCAAATTTTGAAATCCGTCCGAGCCGGATTTGTTAAATTTCCGGATTCCGGATTTCCCGGAGCCGGAATCAAGTACACCCCTAATAGATATACAGGTGGTCCACCAGTTTAAAATTTTTAATGGAAAAGTTCTTCACTCGAAAACGATCACTTTACACATCGTATTTCGTTGTTAGCTTTTCATTTGGTTAGGGGACACAGATGTTTAGTAATTGTAAAGATCGATAACGTCGTTTTTTAAAAAAAAATATATATTTCTACCCTATTACTGTTGCCTTAGATATCACCACCAAGTTTTCAGTGCAACCTTTCAAAAAAAAATCCTTAATGATTCGGTCACCGATCCTGATGTTTACCCACGTGCGAGATCGAATCAATTGTAAGAGGGGGATTTAGCTGAGTTGAATGTAAAGTACCCCAAGCAACAGCTGGCAGGAAATAAGTCTTGTGAACTTTTTGGATTCATGGTTTATAACAGCGACACAATGTTACTGGTGGCTATAATGTTACTGGTGGCTACAATGTTACTGGTGACTACAATGTTACTGGTAACTACAATGTTACTGATGACTACAATGTTACTGGTGGCTACAATGTTACTGGTGGCTACAATGTTACTGATGGCTACAATGTTTTTGGTGGCTATAATGTTACTGGTGGCTACAATGTTACTGGTGGCTACAATGTTACTGGTGGCTACAATGTTACTGGTGGCTACAATGTTACTTATGGCTACAATGTTACTGGTGGCTACAATGTTTTTGGTGGCTATAATGTTACTGGTGGCTACAATGTTACTTATGACTACAATGTTACTGGTCACTAAAATATTACCGTTATCACTGGGATTTATACATTATTGACTTTCATTTCGTCTTTTTCTTCTAACAGATATATATAATTAAATTATTGTTGTGTTTTCAAAATTTATTTAACCACAAAATTTTTAATTTAACTCTGATTGTTATTACTTTCCAAATGATCATTGGCATCCTTGTAAGAGAGGGATTGGCATAAAATGGAGACCCGAGCAAAGAGTAATGGGAAACCACGGATCAGTCAGACTGGAAGAATCATGCGGGACTGAGCTGCTAATTATTATCCTTCTGGAGTAATGCGATGTTAAATGCCGTAAGCCGTAAGCTGTTCGATAATGGTATTTATGAGGTAGTGTGAAGTGTTTTGATGAATGTGTTTATGACATTGTGTAGGGGACGTGGGGGAGGATGGAATAAACATGTGAACATTATGAGGTATTTGTGATACATTATAGATAGATACGAAGATTCCACATTCGCTTTTGAGGCCCCTATCCTATTAACTCTTGCACGCTTCCGGATCTGTATATGTCGTCAGAATCTGTATATGTCGTCAGAATCTAAGTAGTCACACAGAACTTTTGTCTTAGTTGATCAAATTTTATATCTCACATTAAATCCCACAATCGATTACAATAAATATCAATAAAACTTTGAGTTCTGAGTCCCCCTGTGTGACTACTGAGTTTGTGACTAAAAAATTATTTTCTGCTTTTTCATGTGAGATTCTACATTCCTCACTGCATCTGGGCCTCATCTTTTAAAAAAAAGTTTTGCTGCTCATTTTATTTATAAATAAATTAATACGATTTTTACACGCTGGCTATGTCAGCCATGATAGTTGGATGTATTATGTGGTTATTTTTTTTAAAACTGGTTTGCAAGAATCGTTTTGTTCCTGTATGCTATTGGCAACATAGTTTAGTGGTGTGTTGTTATATACTCTAATAAGTCTGAACTTTGTGAATATCAGTATTGAAATACCACGAGGGAAGACCTTTTTACACAAAAACCGAAATTTTTGAGAATAAGAAATAAAATTCATAATTTATTTATAAAAATACAAAATTGCCATTCAATCAAATTCGACTAAGAAATGAGTTGCTAAATCTCACATTTTTACAGACGAAGGCGACATCTCTGCAAGTTTTTAGCATGTCGTTAATCGTCTATTTCTGAATAATTCTTGTTTTTACTTGGGATGTGATATAATTGTCGTATTTGTATTCGTACTAAAAATATATTAAATATATATCAAAATAATATGTATATGTATTTATTTTTTCAATAATTCATCTGCTTTGCACTCTATGAACAAATCGCCTGTTGGGGTTTGGTGTTTGGAGGTAAAATGGAGAGAGGTGAACAAGGAATTATTCCAAATACAATTTAATATGATCAGCTCTCAAAATCTCTAACGAACAGCTTATGAAACTTTTTAAAGAATGGTTTAATATTCAGCAACCCCCCCCCAAACCTTTTTCTTATATTAATACAAAGACTACTTGATTATTTTTTAACGCAATTTCCCATGGTAAATTGCGTTTATGTATTTGAAATGTCTGTCCTGACTGTTCGAGCTTGCACAAACAACTACCCCTGAACCATACCAGATAGAGGGTTTGGGTCTTTTGCAAATATGTTAAGAAGGTCCCAAGGATGTGCAAGGGCCAAAAAAATACCGAAAAAGTTTACTGGATTTCCTGGAAAATAAAAATAAAAAACCGAAAAAAAATATAAGTATTTCGTCAATTTCTTGCCAACCATAACATCTATGGGGTTGGAACAAATGCCAAACGATCGCTAATAAAATTTAGAACAATTTTGGAGAAGGAATTTTTGAAGAAAAAAAAATATTTTAGTTCGACTCCCGTAATTTTAGCAGCAATTTGTAGATAGCAATTATTTTGTTTACTTTCAGAATTATTGATTTGAAATGAATTTTAATGTAATCTACAATCATTTCCCCTTAAAAAATAAGTCTGAAATTCTTTTTTGGAAATTGCATTAAATACTCATTCGAGTTTTTATTACTTGTTTAATTTTAATAATTGCACTGAGTCACTAATTCCATTGTTACAGTACATAAGTGTATGTTTCACGGGGAACCTGTTATTTTTGTTCCCTGTTGGTGGTGACTTTGCGGGCAGTGCCCTTTCATGCTCTACAATAAACAAATTGACTTTTCTTAAATTTATTATTATTATTATTTTTTTTGGTGGTTGTACAGTTATACAACAGCTTGTAAGTCTGTGTTGCCAGTGGCACACTTTTTGCTCGCTTACCGGGGCTGCCGCGGACGCTCTGGGCTTCCTGGCTCTATAATAACGGTTACCAAATTGATTTTTATTTCAAAAGGAAAAGAAAAATAAATAAGGGAAAACTGTAGGTAAACGATCGATGTTGTCGCGGAGTTTTCCATCCATCAGAATAAGACCTCCAGCGCCAACTGACGGCTGGATAGCTGCTCTGCCGTGTAACATCTGGCGTTACGGCGACCGACCCAAGAGACCTGCGCCGTTTGTCGCCAACTTGATTTGTGGGACCAAGCGATTAGCCTTGTCTTATCAGGACCATAGACGCCGAAGATGTTAATTAAGTCCAGCGAAGGGCCGAAGAAGGCGCCTAGCGGGTTGTCGCAAATCTCACGTCTCTAAGAGTGGGATTTAGGACGAAGGTTGCTTTTTAAAAATTGAGGTTCGAAATAACGGGACGTAATTTTAAAAAATGTGTTTTGAATATTAACCATGAGGATTTAAGAGCTTAGCTTTTTCGGGAAAAGGAGAAACAAATGTGATCAATTAACGTTCTTCCAGTCTGACGACATCTTGGTGCTCTACTAGGACATCACCAATGTTCCCTTTAAGCTGCGCGGCCGCGTGGCCGAGCAGATTGCTGACGGACGTCGCGCAGCAGTTTAGAATTACCGTGCAGCAAATTTTGTAAAATATTGCACAAAAAATGGATGTTGTGCAATTTTGCACACGAGTTTTTGTAACTTTTCACACGGACCCACGAACCTTAGCGGGAAAATTTGGACATTACGTGATTTGCTAGATTTTAAACGGGTCTTCATATAGTTGATGAGGCCAATGAATATATATATATATATATATATATATATATATATATATATATATATATATATATATATATATATATATATATTAAATCCATAGAATAACTAAGAATGTGTTACACCTTAGAGTTTTACTTATATTGCGTATCAGTATTTGTTCATCTGTTCAATTACTATGTGGATCTTCTGATGTGTCATGCTCTGAAATAAGTCTACCCAAACTTTTCCTTACTTTAGACCAGTTATACTGAACTTATAGTCAAATCGTTTGGGAATTCTTGAAGGGTTTATTTTTTAATTTTTTTAATTTTGTTATTTTTTTTGATTGGGGTATTCCTGCCTATTTACATAACCAAACTTAAACAGAGAGTATTGTAAAATTATGTAATACTTGAGTTCGTATAGTCATTCATCATTAAATTCTATTTCAACCATCCTTCGATTGCAAAGTGAATGAGGTTAGCAGCCATCTGTTTTCCCATATCAAGCTTTTAACAAAAATGTTTCGAAGTTCTGCTTTACATTCAAATTTGATTAAATAATAAATATGTTTGTAATCAACTATGATAATTACCCAACCCCCACAATGTCATTGCATTCTATGTATCTCTCGTTGCTCGACTGACTATTGCACGGAAAAAGAAAAAGAAGAAAAAAAACAAAAGAAAGAAGAAAAAAAAACATGTCTGTAAAACTTGTCAAGAATATTTAAATAAGAAGTTTATTATAAATATAGAAATTTACACTTTGAAAAAAGGTAAATTACAATTGATGTATATTCGTTTTCCAGGCCAATAGCAGTGATCGAACAGTCCCTTAAACCCCATTAAACACAACAAGCGCTACACCTGGAACGAACTGAGGACCAGGAGTCGTTATAGCCTTTTAAATCGGAACGTGGCACGACGCTTTAACCTCCTAATGGACTGCAGTATCAGTAACGTCTAGTCTGTCTAGTCCCTGATACACAAGCTCAAAGGTAAAACCTTTCATTCGTCCCAGTCTTTCAAGCGTACGTCATCGGCCCAACAACCACCCAAACTGAGAAGCATTTTGTCTTTGAAGCTCACCCTCATCATGTTGATAAGTGTGCATCTGGCGCACACCTCCCCCGTAATGCCCTTGACTCAGGCCACGTGACCACATGAGTTTGACCTAACGATAATAGAGACCGCGGCGTTCAAAAGAGTGGCCAGAGAATTAATGGCTCTAAGACTGACCAGCAGCAGGAGCGACTAATGACCATCGCGGATCTGCTGTCCGGTTCTGTTTGCTGAAACTTCTGGCGCCGTGCCCCGGACCTGTGATGGCCGCGAAACCAGGCAGATGGTCACTTATCGGGTACAACAAAGAGAGAGAATTCTCCTGGAAGCCCGGGTAACGGGCGCAGGAACGTCCAAGATTTACCTCGCCTGAGATTGGACTGTATTCAATTATCCCGGCCGATAACCATTAACGTCGAGTCCAGTATGTGTTGTTTCCAGATAGCGGGGGTCTTCATTGGTGCTTTAACGTCCGGTGTGATATCCGCGAAGAATGTGACGAGACTATCATCTATCCAAATATGCCTAAAGTCACACGGCACGGATCGCTACATTCACTGGTGCGTCAATGTTGGTTTACGCTGAAATGTTTACGAAGAAATGCTGTATCTTGTACACATATATTATGAACTGGGGACTGTGGAGTGATTTTAAAATCCCACAACATAAATCTCTAATATCCTGACCTTACGGTAGCTCGTTAACGCTATACTGACATTGTTTAAATCACTTAGACTGTTTATTTATACACGTACTTCGTTCTCGCTGAGAAATTTCGCAATATGATATAGTAGCCCACATATTATATTATTTTGTTAAGTCGAAGAAGTTAGTTATTTGTTTTAAAAAAAAACAAAATAATTTGCGACGTCAGAGAGAGTGATTTTGGCAATATGGATTATGAAAGATATGATTTAGACTGGGTTTAAGTATTAATTCGCCGACACGTATTTTAGGTACCTTGCTATTTCTTTAAAGTCTAAAATATGTTGTATGTCTAAAAATAGAGACCAACTGATCTTCATCCCTTGAAAGAGCCAGGGATTCTAGAATTTTGATAAATCAAGTTTCCAAGTATTTTTTTTTCTTCTAAAATTAAAATTTTAATATTCAAATAAATGTGATTATCTGACACCGGTCACATAGGTCATATTTTTAAAACCAAGTCTATTTATAGCGAAATGACTCACTAAACATTTCTCAGCTCCCAGCGGGTTATAAGGATTCAATCAATAATTATGGGAATATTTTAATCTCAACTTTGTGACCCAACAGCTATCCCGTGGGGGGTTCCACACGCCAGAGATCAAAGCCCAATCGCTTGGTCGTAATGACGTGGTCATTCATCAAATCGCAATCGGTCAATCTGCGCGCCGTTATAGCGTGACCGTGTGCTCACCCCGTACATTACAAACGCGCCTACGCCCTCCCCTTTTCACGGCGCGTGATTTCACGCGTTCCGAAAACCGCGCGTCCGGTCTAGAATTCAGACGTAAGAAGGGGCAGCAATCCCGGAGAACGCTGACCACACGAAAAGCGTGAAGATAGTCGTAATCATGGGCAATTTACTCCGTTAGGGCTTCGTTCCCTTTTGTCGCAGGGCGGGGGCGGCATGTGTCTGGGTTAATTAAAAACGAGATCAAAGCCACGAGTCGGGAAACGGTTTCTGCGGCGTTGCTCGTGAGTCGCGTGATCAGATCAGCTATTACAAAAGGCGAGGTGCGAACGAGCAAACGTGAATGAATGAGTTTAGCGGTCATTCCCATGACTTTGCAGCCACCATGTTAAAGGAGTCTTAACCAATATCAGCTCGCTGCTTATTAAATCAGGGCTCCACAAACTAGTTCTGCTCACCGTGAACATGTTATATGATTTTCTCTTTTAACAAGGGAAGTGTACCACAAATTTGGTTGGATTGCGACAATAATTTCTCGTGTCATTTGGGCATGTTTCCTAATTTTCGGTCGTGGCGAAGATATGTTTACTTTTCTCAGCTTTTGAAAACAATTAGATAGACTATAATCATAAGATGACATTACAGTCTGGCATTTTAGGTGGGTGTAGATCTTCTTTGCGATGGAAGAAGTGTTTTCTTCTAATCTCAACGTATCTATAGAAGAAGAACATATATTATTATCATGCAGTTGTATAATTAAAATGGGAGTTAAAAAGTTAATGTGTTCTTTCAGCAGTCGAAGCATTAACACATGACATAATAACGTCTTTGCTTGCAGTTTATTAGAAGTTTGCTATTTGCTATTAGGCTATTAGAAATGCGCTATATTTAAAACAATACGACCATCCAGACTTTCCCCGCTAACAGTAGTAAAATCGGATTCTGCGTTAACTCCATTGCACTATCATGGCTGACCGGTCTTATAGTGACGGAAACAGATAGCTAATTAGAACAGTCGTGACGATTCTCGCGTACTCAAGTAACTTTAGGTTATCAAATCAACGCCCGTGTTCATCCTCTTCATGGAGTAATTAAATATCGCATGCAGTAGAGTTGACGCCAAACAATGGATTAATTGAATACCCCAAACCAGGTCAACTGGGCTTCGTGATACATTAAGCCGCAGTTTGCGTATTTGGCTAATTTGAAAGTTTGTTGAGATGTTTCGGGGATTAGTTTTGAAATCGCTGAACAAAACGTAAACATAAAAATATTAAGCGTAGCGTTTCGACACCAGTTTTATGAAGTCAGCCTCTACGGACATCGCCATCATGAGAAAAGTTCATCCGTGTCATCCATCACCAGCAAACCAATTCAAACCGTTAAATTACATTTGTTGGTGAATAGTTTTTATAAGAGTAATACAGGTATAGGGGGGAAAAGGTATCAGGAAATCAATTTACAAAAATAATGTAATTCAATAAACCTGTTAACGCCTTAAGGGGTTTATAACAATGAGTCTCAATGACTGTTTTTTTTTCTCTAGCGTTTATCTTGTATCCACTCTTTAAATACTTAATCACATTATTCATGTCAAATTAATCATGAATAAATATCGCACCATATTCTTGAAAATTTCCTTTCTAAAGCTAAAAGAAATACTCTTTTATTTCGTTTCTTTTTAGAAAAAAAAAGGTAAAACACCAAACACGTTTTTAATTAAAAATAAACAACAAACTACATGTACAATCAAATCGAGGAACTTGCTAAAGTTGCCAGACGATCGAGGATGCTTAGACCTGCAGTGGTGTATAGCCTACACCGGAAGTCATGAATAGTTTTTAAGGGTTGTTCTCTAAAAAAACACAAGAAACAAAAAACCCTATTGTATTGAATTAATCAGAGCGTGGGAAACCTCGGGAGGACCTGTTGCGGGTGGGGGGAGGGGGACTAAAAGAAAAATAGACTTCAGGTACTCCCGTTGTGATCCATGGTTGAATGCCGCCGTTAGTCGGACTCAATGGAAACTAGGTTACACTTCCCTTCAACAGTCAAACAGCGCGTTCATCAATGGCCCCGAGAGGACCTCCTCCCTCACAAGACACGTCATTGAGTGGTGCCTGGATATGGGGCAAGACTACGGGAACACGCTACCCTGCGACCATTGGTTCCACACACACGCACACGCACAGGCACGCACACACACACAACTCTAATAATTTTTTAAAAGATCGCCGTGAGCGGCTTCCGGCTGGATTTTTTTCCCCTTTAAAAATAATCTTTATGTCAGTGGGACGAGAACTCATATTAACATTCCAATGAACAGTGGTTCTCACGCGTGTGAGGTCATTTTGGAGTCACCTCAGACTTAAGTAGAGAGGGGATAAAAATAATAAAATGACAGGGGACCGGGTTATGTTAATGCGTTAAGTTTGTTGACTGTATTTTTAAAAAAAATGTGGGTTAAATTAAGGACACAATACTAATTTGTTAAGAACCATTGAATCAATATATACTTATTTTTAAAATTTTGGGGAATGCTGACAAAAAATAAAAGAATGCCATAAATTTGAAAGATATATTACTGTGATCATAGGTCATAGATAGTCTAAGGGTTAAAGTCCACTGCATAGTACGGGTTCTCACGTGGTGTTACTAAATACACACTGTTTTTTTTTCCCAAATACTTTTGAACGTCCCGATCCGTAATACTCTCAAATGCCAAGCTCATTCTGGAATTTGAAAGAGATTTTAAAAATCCGGTTAGTGGGTCAAAGACCATAGTAGCTCTTTAACAACGTAAACTCTGACCTACTTATAATGTTGTTACTTCTTTAAAAATTTTTTAAAAAAGTCTGGAATCCAGCTCTGGTAGACTGTTTGTATACCCCCCGCCCCTCCTCGCTCTATGAAAGTTTTATTCTCTGGTTGGAAAGGTTTGAAAATGGGATCTGGGGTGGTCTCCACGTGTTTTATGACTAACTTATTTTCTCATACGTTTGATACAGTTAAAGTACTGAAGATCTGCTTGGCTTTGATTGAGTGATGAAACGTTTAAAAAAACAACGAAGAAACGTATGTTGCACCTGTCGTTTCGCTCAGCTTTCATGACAGCTTTTTTTCTCTTTTTTTTCCTTTGATGTAGGGAGTATACTGAAGCAAAACATAAGAACTAGGTCAAAACTAAAAGAAATGGGTCACACATATTACGGGTTTTCTACAACTGACATTAGCTATTTGTAACAGAGATTGGAGTTTTCTTTAGTTCCGATCATGTATTCTAAACTGTTAAAATGTTGTCCTTTATACAATAGTTTCTATGTCGGATTTTACAGATTTCCAAAACCATTCGCATTTTGTGGAGCATACAAATTAAAATAATGTTGGTGTTGCTGTTGTTTATAAAACATTTGATGTAGATTTTTTCCCGCACAGTGGAATTAATTATGCATAGTGTTGTACAGCTGCAAAAAAAAATCTGACGT
Source organism: Ampullaceana balthica (assembly GCA_944989445.1). Classification (NCBI taxonomy): domain Eukaryota; kingdom Metazoa; phylum Mollusca; class Gastropoda; family Lymnaeidae; genus Ampullaceana; species Ampullaceana balthica. The sequence continues at coordinate 753,843 of CALYLW010000117.1, forward strand.
TTTAATTTCACAATATTTAACCATTTTTATGAGAGAATTCTCTTTAGCCAATCGGGTATAAAATCAAAGGATGTATTTTGATGGTCTAAACGGCTGTTATTTTATGTCGTATGATGATTGCTTGTAATTTCTTACCACTAAACGAGTCAATTAAATAGGATAAAGATGGATGGGCGGTGAATAACGTGGTTCGTAATCTTAGAATGTTTCTTTTGAAGGTTATACCAGGTGTCCTTCAAAGTCCCGGGTTGACTCTTTTTGTCCACTTTTCCGGTTCTGATACATTGTGTATCATGTTTTACCGCGATGGCAAGCTTGGGGTCACTGTACTACTTCACGGTTCTGAGCTGTACCATGGACAGTAGAAAATAATCGATTGGCTCCAAGCTGCTTTGGGTTTCTTGACAACCTACCAAGAGATTTGCGATCTCACTTTTGACACCTAATTACGTTTTCATTCCAAAAAAAAATTTGAATGTTGCATCAGCACGTAGCCTTGCGGGGGGCACTAGGCCTGGTCACCTTTATTGAGTAAATGACCCTGGCTCCAAGTAGGTTTTTTTTTCTACAGACTCGAAAATTTACAAGCATAATATAGTTCACTTGATTACAGATTAAAAATGAACAAGATTTACTTTGATAAATATAATCGTATTTACTACGGCTGCGGAAATTAACGATTAATTCCTCGATTAATCGTTAAATTTTTTTAACGATTAATCGACCCACCACTTATAAATGTACAGGAAGTCAAAAAGTAAAATATTTCGGCCGATACATACAAACAAATTTCCGGACGATTACACGAACATTTTGGTTTTAAACTATTGACTGATGTGAATGTTCAAAATGGTGATAATGGTGATTGTGTCCATTGAGAGAAATCGTTAGCCTACCACGCAATGTTCCTTCTAAGTCTAAGCTTCCATGGTCCGTGTGCAAAGTTTTAATTTAAAAAAAACTCTGTGCCAAGTTGCATAACGTCCATTTTTTGTGCAAAATTTTGCCGTGATTTCAAACTCCTACGTGGCGTCGGTCAAATATCTGCGCAGCTGCGCTGCTTAAAGAGAACATTGCTACCATGGTTCTAACATTTCGCTTACATATCACCCGCAAACTAAACATCCACTACAGTATTAGAAACTTCAGCTGAGAAAGTCTAAAGCTACGTGAACGATTGTTCAGCTCGGCTGGTTATATTGTCAATTAGACCCGCTCATCACTTATGTCATCACAAATAATGTCAACACACTTGTCTTTTTGAGTAGTTGGTTAAAAGATGACATATAAAGGAGACATTACAGTGTTATTTAGATTTTTAAAAAGAACGTTTAATAATTGTTACTTATGACGTCATAATTTAAATTTTTTGCTTTAATCGAAATTATCGATTAATTAATCGTTAATCAGTCATGGTCTGTGGACGCAATTATCTTCTGCATAGAAGGAGCGTCTGTATTGATAAGATAAGAAGATAAGCTCCACAAACGTACGTGGAGTCATGGGGATGGCGTCATGCGGCTTCGTCGACGCCGCTGGCATTCGTATTTGATTCTTCGACCCCTGGGCCATTCAAAGTAGAGTACACATAGAGAGAAAATGTTACTATGAACAAATTTCTATTGGGAATTAAAGTGCATCTCATATGGAGGTATAGTCAAATAGTAAAAACCAGAGCCGCAATGATAGTACAATAATTACACCATTCGTCACGGGTCGATGAACTTCGTGGACTGAGTATAAAAAGTGATATTTGGCATCGAAATATACAGCATACACTTATCTTTTGGTTTGTTATAAAGTTATAATAAAATATGAAATTTATTTATTTATTCAACATTATCCAAATACTTAGAATATTAAGTTAATAGTTTAAAATTTCAAAGACATTTTCGGGAATATGAGTATGAACCTAAACATTCACCGCGGATGTCAATTGAACTTTTCATTGGATTTAATAAATCAGTCAAGTCTAAACATGCCACATGATTACAGGTCTCTGCTGCGGCCATCTCTTGGATAGGCCAGGGGGTGGGGTAGGCCAGGGGGTGGGGTAGGCCAGGGGGTGGGGTAGGCCAGGGGGTGGGGTAGGCCAGGGGGTGGGGTAGGCCAGGGGGTGGGGTAGGCCAGGGGGTGGGGTAGGCCAGGGGTGGGGTAGGCCAGGGGGTGGGGTAGGCCAGGGGATGGGGTAGGCCAGGGGGTGGGGCAGGCCAGGGGGTGGGGTAGGCCAGGGGGTGGGGTAGGCCAGGGGGTGGGGTAGGCCAGGGGGTGGGGTAGGCCAGGGGGTGGGGTAGGCCAGGGGGTGGGGTAGGCCAGGGGGTGGGGTAGGCCAGGGGTGGGGTAGGCCAGGGGTGGGGTAGGCCAGGGGGTGGGGTAGGCCAGGGGGTGGGGTAGGCCAGGGGGTGGGGTAGGCCAGGGGTGGGGTAGGCCAGGGGGTGGGGTAGGCCAGGGGGTGGGGTAGGCCAGGGGGTGGGGTAGGCCAGGGGGTGGGGTAGGCCAGGGGGTGGGGTAGGCCAGGGGGTGGGGTAGGCCAGGGGGTGGGGTAGGCCAGGGGGTGGGGTAGGCCAGGGGGTGGTGCTGGACTACTAGATGAGTAAACAAAATGTGCCAACATGTCAGTTTTCGGTAATTAACGTCCACACCAGGATATTATTGGACAAGCATCCAAGAGGTTTTAGGTCAGGTTTCGAACAATAGTAATAATAGCACGCCTATAAATGGTCAGATTTGGTGGATAGGATAATCTTGGTGGATAGGATAATCTTGGTGGATAGGATAATCTTGGAGGATAGGATAATCTTGGTGGATAGGATAATTTTGGTGGATAGGATAATCTTGGTGGATAGGATAATTTTGGTGGATAGGATAATCTTGGTGGATAGGATAATCTTGGTGGATAGGATAATCTTGGTGGATAGGATAATCTTGGTGGATAGGATAATCTTAGTGGATAGTATAATCTTGGTGGATAGGATAATCTTTATGGATAGGATAATCTTGGTGGATAGGATAATCTTTGTGGATAGGATAATCTTTGTGGATAGGATAATCTTGGTGGATAGGATAATCTTGGTGAATAGGATAATCTTTGTGGATAGGACAATCTTGGTGGATAGGATAATCTTGGTGGATGGCCACCTGAGGTTGATGGCTATCTTTGGTGGATGGGTACCTGGTGTATGGTTACCTTGGCTAGTATAGGGGCCTTTGGTCGATGGGTACCTTTGGTGGATGGGTACCTCTGGTGGATGGGTACCTTTGCTAGTATAGGGGCCTTTGGTCGATGGGTACCTTTGGTCGATGGGTACCTTTGGTGGATGGGTAAATTTCACACAAGAGGGCATAGTTGTGAAGTTTATTTTGTCCAAGACAAAGCTTATAATTATAAGAAAACTCACTTAAAAATGTGAAAGTTTTTTTTTGTCTTTTAAAAAATTTATTGAACATGTATAGACAGCTATTTATAGTTAGAGACGGAAACATCGTTAAACACTTAGTTTCACCACTTCGTAGTCAGTTCGGCTTTGTCCGGAATAAAAGTCATGGAAACACCCCCTGGCCGAAACACAGCATGCGGCTTACCATGGGTTATCATTGTATAATGTCCAAGTAAAACTATACCTGTATATTTTCCAAGTAAAACTATACCTGTATATTGTCCGAGTAAAACTATACCTGTATATTGTCCGAGTAAAACTATACCTGTATATTGTCCGAGTAAAACTATAAATGTATATTGTCCGAGAAAAACTATACCTGTATATTGTCCAAGTAAACCTATACCTGTATATTGTCCGAGTAAAACTATACCTGTATATTGTCCAATTAAAACTATACCTGTATTTTGCCCAAGTAAAACTATACCTGTATATTGTCCCAGTAAAACTATACCTGTATATTGTCCAAGTAAAACTATACCTGTATATTGTCCAAGTAAAACTATACCTGTATTTTGCCCAAGTAAAACTATACCTGTATATTGTCCAAGTACAACTATACCTGTATATTGTCCAAGTAAAACTATACCTGTATATTTTCCAAGTAAAACTATAAATGTATATTGTCCAAGTAAAACTATACCTATATATTGTCCAAGTAAAACTATACCTGTATTTTGTCCAAGTAAAACTATACCTGTATATTGTCCAAGTAAAACTATACCTTTATATTGTCCAAGTAAAACTATATCTGTATATTGTGCAGATATGGTATTTTCGTGCATTAACTCCATAAGGGATATAGCTCCGTTTCATACTCTATTATCAAATTGTGTTTTCCTGTTAAGTAATTTATAGTTGTTTGTCATCATCTCCCGTATAAAGTGTCCCTTAGTAAGAGAGTTTAAATCCAGGTCCTAACGACACCATTGCCAGGGTCATGTTCCCCTCAACACCAGCCCCGCGGGTCCCTAGGTAGAGAGATGGCATGATAACTGCTTAAACTGGATGAGGGTAATGACCTCGCAGGGGTCATGTAGACATATAGACAAGCATACAGTGAAAACATCACTGTAGATACAGTTGTTAGTTGTCTCTATTGAAAAGATTTCATGGGGCCCAGTTTAAAATCAAGGTGGAGATTCAGCAGCTCAAAGGTACAAGACGTCCTCTGTTACTGGCGCCGAGAGATCAACTTGAGGAAACGAACATGTACTTTTACATCAATGTGTCACCCCACACTTTTGACTCACTCGCTGTCGGCGCTTCTCAAATGGGGATGATGGCGGCTCTACCCGATGCATTACCATATGTCTTGCTGTCGATGCGCATATAAATGAATCAGCCAACCGCCCCCCCCCCACACACACACTGCTCTCTTTAGCTCTGGATTGCACTGCAGCTAAGTTTTAATTCGTTGCATTAGTTTCATTTGTTTGTGTTCTATTTGTTCGTTGAAGAAGGCTCTTTGCCGAAACATTCACTGTTTCGTGACGTCTTGTCAGACTCATCCATAGAATTATCTCAATAAACAAGCTAACAAAAAAAGTAGTATTAAAACAATACATTCCCAAGGCCTTACGTGTAACAACTCTTATCGCCAAGGATTAAACCTCGAATATTTTTCTACGACGTAGCTTTCTTCCCATTATACTTTATTTAAATTGCCAACCAACAAATGTTCGCTTATAAAAGTGATTTTTATTGAAATCTTAACCGCAGCTAATATCTATTTATAGGTTTTCACACCTCGCCCGACCACAGCTTCGGTAATTTTAAACACGACAACATCCGGATGTTTCAAAACATATCTGCCTCCATTTCGTCACCTACGTCAATAGCTTCGACATTTGCTATTAAATGCGTTTTTGAAGATTGCGGGGAAACCCAGCCAGCAGACAGGGATCATTCGGTCATGGAGGGGGGTGAATTCTGGGGGGACCTTTTCTCAGCCGTATCTATTATCCTATTATCGGTGAATGCATGGGTTGACCTATTAAGGGAATGAATGGTCGGCCATATTGGTGAACAATGCATGGCTGGACCTATTGGTAAATGCATGACATGACCTTTAGGTGAATCCATGGCATGAACTTTTGGTGAATCCATGGCTGAACCTATTGGTGAATCGATGGTCGGACCTATTGGTAAACGCATGGCTTGACCAATTGGTGAATCCATGGCTGCACCTACTGCTGAATGCATGGCTGTACTCATTAGTGAATCTATGACTTGACCTATTTCGTTAAATTTATCGAACCTTTAACTTTAACGGACTCTTGGTGAACCAGTGCTTTTCAAACTATTTAGTATGGTGGACCGGCAGGAATTTTTTCCATTGCACCAGAGACCGGTGCACTATTTTCCCGGCACTGACAATTTTTTCTGTCCTTTTTGAGAACTTCTGCGAACCGGCGGCGGATAGCCCACGGACCACCACTTTGAGACGCACTGGGGTAGTCACTAGTGCTTTCATGATCACCGTTAATTTAAGTTTTCAAAGTTAATCGTTATTACTCTTCATTTCAATAACATAGTTAAAATATTATAATTATATACAATGACGTATATTCTAGGTCTACATTTGTGTATGCAAATAATGCAAAGAAAAAGTGTTAATCTAGTCAATCATTTGCTATTAATAGTGTCAAATGTCCATTAAATTCATGTCTTCCTGCTCAACGTCATAAAAATGGGTGAGCTTATTCGGACCCGCCCTTTGCATTATCTTCCCAGGTCGGATCATTGACCTCACCACGCCTGTTTTGTGGTTAGAGGCGTCACGCCTGACTGAACAGCTTCACGGGTTTTACTACTTGGGCTTTCCGTGACCTTTCTGAACCCGTGCCTCGTTCCACGTGCGGAGATCTGCCTTCGGGGTAGCCTCGTATTTATTGGAGGTGGGATGATTGTCCAAAGTGAAAACATATCGGGAATAAAATAATTTTAAAAAAAACTTTTTTTTAAAAAGGACAAGCTTTTATTTACATATAGAAAGTGCACTAAAAAGAATAAAATAAAATAAAAAATCTCTATGATTACATGTAAAATTTTGAACTTATCCACTGCACATAAAAGCGTGGGGCGCCCATCACAACTCATAACACTTTGCAACTATTCTTTTGCATATAAATAAATATTTCTAATTAATATGATAGTAGCATGTATGTGATCAAAGTTGTGAATTGTTCATGTTTATTAATATTCATACAAATTTGTATTTATGTTTAGCAGCCTTGTTTATGATAGAGAGTTTTGATGAGCGCCCCACGCTTTTATGTGCAGTGAATAGGTTCAAAATTTCACATGTAATCATAGAAATTTTTTTTTAATTCTTTTTAGTGCACTTTCTATATTGTAAATGAAAGCGTGTCCTTTTTAAAAAAAAATATATATTTTTTTACATTATTTTATTTTCTACTTTTAAGTCTCAATTTTTTTTTAATGTGGGTGTGTGAAGGGGCATTATTGATAAAGGGCTTAAAAGGGAATGTTTGAATGTTCCAAGGAGGTTTGATTAGCTAAAACTCCTTGGAATAATCAAAACTCCTGTTACTCTTCTAGTATTATCATGACAATTTAGATTTAGTTTCGTATTACTGGGCTGTTAAACACGTGATGTAAACATTGTCGGTGTCTGCATGAGTGACCCATAGTAAAAACACGTGCGCACAAGCCTTGAACGCACACTGTCACATGTTCACCTAACTCCAATTGGCTGGAGAAGATATGACCCCATTTTTTCATTGGTTCTGACATCCCCGCCCTCTCCTTGAAAATTACTATGTCGATAGGCCTTGAGTGAGAAATAGAACAAAATATAGACATAAACTAAAAAAAACTAAAAATGCAATAATTTAATTACGGTATATTCAATCGATCTGAAAATTTGATACAATGCATTGTCAGCCAAGATCTATCTGTGGTAACTTTTTGAGATCTCTAGGACCACCAGAAGTAGTTTAATTTTACGTTACAAGATTTGACGGATGGATGGAAGGATGGATACAACATGAAAACAGTGTGACTTAAATAAAGCGTGTAAAAATCGATGCAACAATACAGATTTATGGGTGGCCGTTTGGTATATAATATATGCATACAGACAGTTGAGTAGCTAGGGGAGGGGGGAGGGGATCCAAATTCGAAAGTCTACATGGGTCCCAACTTGGGGGAGGGGGGGGGCTCGAAAGAAGTGTACATTATCTCATGTCATGATGTCGAATGTAAAAAAAATGCAGCCCCCCCCCCACCCAAAGAGGCCAAGCCCCCGGCCCCCAAATCCCTAGCTACGCCTCTGTATACAGACTTGTAAACACTGGGATCAAAATTAGTCTTTCGTTTCCTTTCGAGCCACTTAATTTTCAACTCTGCTTTCTTCTGTCTGTTTAGTGTTAATATGTTCATGAGATTCCCAGAGGAATTTTTAAAATGAAATATTTTAAAACAACTTTTTTCCCTTCAAATCATATCAAACCTTATATTGTTTTGTGACGTCTTATTAGGCTCAAAACTGTTTGCATGACATCTATCAACTCATTAAAAAAAAATTCTCTACGGAAATGTTAGATTAATGAGCCGAGCACAGAGCACTGACCCGGTAACTTCTTAATCCGGTAATACAATACACGAGGAACTAATCTCACTCGTGGTGGCATGATCTCAAATAGTCAGGGTGTGAGAGGGTCACATATGACGGGGCACGAAAATTGTCAAACACAAGTAATTTATTCTTCAGAACATTCGGTTTAACAAAAGTTGACGGCATTATTAGCCATGCAGAATCATAAACCCGTTTTCTGTAGCAACTTAAGATATTGGTTAGCTTAAGCCAAGACTTAATATATTTAAGTTCCTGGAGGTAAAAAAAAACATGTTTTATACTCCTAATATATAATACAAATTTTGAATTTCAATTATATATCGCTGATGTCGTGGTAAAAGACGGTTGTGAAAGTCCCGGTAACGAAATGTCACGGCGGCGAAACGCCTGTCAGGTAAATGGCGTCGTCAAAATATCCGCTGTGGTTTGAACCATCAACATAAAACAGCTCCCTGAATAAATATATTATAAAAATTCCTCTAGAGTCTACAAGTATGATAAACTACTAAGATAAAAGTATGATAAACTATTAATATACAAGTATGATAAACTACTAATATACAAGTATAATAAACTACTAATATACAAGTATGATGATAAACTATTAATATACAAGTATGATAACCTAATAATATACAAGTATGATAACTACTAATATACAAGTATGATGATAAACTACTAATATACAAGTATGATAAACTACTAAGATAAAAGTATGATAAACTATTAATATACAGGTATGATGATAAACTACTAATATACAAGTATGATAAACTACTAAGATACAAGAATAATAAACTATTAATATATAAGTATGATAAACTACTAATATACAAGTATGATAAACTACTAATATACAAGTATGATAAACTATTAATATACAAGCATGATAAACTAATAATATACAAGTATGATAACTACTAATATACAAGTATGATAAACTACTAATATACAAGTATGATAAACTACTAATATACAAGTATGATAAACTACTAATATACAAGTATGATAAACTACTAATATACAAGCATGATAAACTAATAATATACAAGTATGATAAACTAATAATATACAAGTATGATAAACTACTAATATACAAGTATGATAAACTACTAATATACGAGTATGATAAACTACTAATATATAGTATGATGATAAACTACTAATATACAAGTATGATAAACTAATAATATACAAGTATGATAAACTACTAATATACAAGTATGATAAACTACTAATATACAAGTATGATAAACGACTAATATACAAGCATGATAAACTACTATTATACCTGGAAACCCAACCTCCCCCCTCCACTTCCGCTCCACTATTGTCCAGGCAGCAATTTAAACACTCAAAACACTAAAATGTTTATTTCCGTTAACTCTTTAACACAATTTGGCCATTTCTCGCAAACACAGTTCATGCTCAATCTCATGACCAACAATTAAAATTGACACTGCTGTGGCTTATACTAAAGAATCATATTTACATTCTCAGAACAAATCATGACATTCTTCTTTAGTGAATGCCTCTTTTATTTCATTCTCATTTTATCATTTCAGGTATATGCAAGAGCTGCGAGAGTGATGAACATATTAAGACAGAGTATTGGATTATACATATGAGATATTCGCTTGCATTGAACTATATAAACAATAAATAAGTGAACTTTGTATGGGGTAAGGGACCGGATGATTACAGAAATGATTATAACACATCGTTCGAAGGCATGGGGATACGGTGGTCGAGTGGCAGCGCGCTCGACTGGGAAGCCAAGGATTTGTTCTCGGGTCCTAGGGCGTCCACTGGTCCACCCAGCTTCGAGTGAGTACCTAAAACTAGTTAGGGAAATAAAAGGCGGCTGGGTAATGCGTGGAAACCTTATAGCCGTGGCCTGTGAACGCTGCATCACTTGCCAAAATCAACTGCTGCCTTGCAGATGGTCTTGGCCGACCAAAGGCTATGGAAGCACATCAAGAAAAAACAGCAGGCTGAAGTCGGAGAGCAAGGGGCCAATTGGCGCAAAACTCGTCGGCACGCAATACTCTAATTGAGAACGAAGAAGAAGAATTCGAGGGCATCTCAAAACTTGAAGCTGCACTTTGTTGCGCGGTATGGCTGGTTCTCAAATTCTTTATTGTTATCATTGATTTTATTTATTTATTTTTTTTATTTTTTTTATTTTTATTTTTTTAATTGGGGGGGGGGTCTGTTTTATTCCCAGCCGTCGCGCAGCGTCATGTATGACTCCTTGGGTCCACGCCATGTAAGTTTGAGATCCGTGAAATCGGAGTTGTGATACAAAGTGACGACATTCGAGAAAGACCTGTCTGTCAAGGTTGACAACCGAAGTTGGGGATTTTAACAACTGCGTTGGTATCACGGGGTGTTACGATCACGCGCATATAAATAAATATTTATACCGTACATATCGGCGTATAACACGCACCCCCCCCCCTGAAAATAGGGGGCAAATGATGTATGCGTGTTATACGCCGATATATACGGTATGTTTGACCTAAAATGAATATCTAAAGCAGGGGTCGGGAAACTTTTTGTCTGAGGCAGCCATAAACACCACACATTTTGAAAAGTAATTCTGTGAGAGCCATACATTATGCTTAAAACTAAAAATTCAATTAAATGTGAGGATTTTGTGTAATTACAACTCTGTGTGAACGATAATTATGTCTCTGAATTCTTTTTAATAACATTGTTATGCTGTTGTTTTTTTAATCAGTAGATCAAAGGAGTCTGAATAAACTTTTTTTAAAAAATAATCGAACATTTGTCTGAGAGCCACATGCAGCCATCAATAGAGCCACATCTCGCTCGCGAGCCTATGGTTTCCCGCCCCTTGATCTAAATGGTTTAAAAGGACGGCCATGAAAAAAATGCAAGCGAAAATTGCTCTATAAGTTAGATTCTATCCCTTTACTTTGTACAGGCAAAAACGCCACTTTAGTGCATGCACCTGGACGGAACGACATATTAAAATTGGCTAAAACAAATTTTGGGATAAGGATTTTATACAAAATGAAAATAAAAACAACAAGAAATAGTTTTCTTAAGACACGATAAATGAAACGTAATGGTAACAATACGTATCATATTGCTAGTGATAAGACTTCAAGCTTTCACGTTAGAAGACACATATGTCAGACAGATATTGAAGACGAAATTAAAGTTTATGAATTTAGAAGTACTACCAAAAAGTTAGTGTATTGAAACGCCCAGAAAGCAAAAGCAGTTGATTAGAAAAAAAGATTAATTGATATTTTTAAAGAGTATTTTTAGAGGGTGGGGCGGTGGGGGTGGGGTATAAAGGAGGTGAGGCGTGAAAGGAGCATGTTTAAAAACATGTAGGTCACACTCTTTATTGAATGCACTAAATGAAACTAAAGTTGTTTTTTTTTATATATATTTTTTTAAAATTATTATTATTATTATTTATTTTTTTTTAATCTGGATCTGGCGGCTGGATAGCGAAGTCAATATTGCGCTCGCCTCACACGTTGAGAGGCGTGGGATCTAGCCCACGTTAAAGCCACAATAAAATGTTGATGAATGACTATCGCTAAAAAAAAACAGTCCTCCGCTGACCTGGAGAGGAGATGGGCGCCGCCAAGGTCTACCAAGCCACCAAGAAAAGTTCTAATGGAAACATTAGCATCCCCTACGACCACGAGGTTATGTGACAACCAAACCAAAACCAATCTGGATCCAAACTTACGGCCACTCTAAGTTCATAAAAGTTCCAGACAGTCACAACTTAACATCAGAAATGTGTTGCGACGTTACACAAGCGGAACACAGCGAATATCCCCTGATGCCCACCACCGCCATCCCCACTCCACAACACGTATTTTTTTTCACTGTCAGGTGGTTTCGGAAAACAGCAGGGAAGTAAAGGGATACCTCAGGGTGAGGGGTCGGGGTCAGGTTTTTTTTCGGGGCAGTAACAACCGGATGGGGGTTAAAGTTTTTTTTATCTCCAACTGGGGAGCAAAATGTGTCACAAATGTCGGTTAGCAAAACAACCCCGGCCCCTATCTGGCATCTCCACTATGGAGTACGGTAAGACTCTTGATTAATAACTGAGCAAATGAAAATAGAAGTTTGCAACGTACCGTGTCTTTTGTTTTCCATAGCAAAGGTCTTCTTCGAGTCTTTTTAGAATAGCACATTCAAATGTTTGTTCTTTTGTTTTCTTCTGAAAATTCGTACCATGTAATAATACGGAAACACTTAGGATTTAACTGTTTCTGAGGTTGAACATTTTTATCTTAATGGCTAATTAAATGCCACAAGCAAATTTTTTTTGTGGTTGGGCATGGATAAAAAAAAAGATCGAGGGTTCTCAAAGCGTATTTTGAAAAGGTATCAATATTGTAGATGACTTGGAACGTGTGCCAAAGAAAGATGATGTAAACGTTACTTTTGGTCGGGCTAATCACCCAGTGTTTCTAATTTTTATCCAATTTATTGTTGTCAGAATCAGCTCACTGATGTCAAGATAAAATTAGTGATGTCAGGATAGTGCACTAAGTCGGCAAACTCGTGACCCGTCAAAACGGCCCCGACATAACGGCCCCGGCCAAAACGGCCCCGACATAACGGCCCCGGTCAAAACGGCCCCGACATAACGGCCCTGGTCAAAACGGCCCAAGACAAATTGTTTACATTTTTTAACAAAAAATTTACTTTTTTTTTGCATTGTAACATTTTGTGAACTTTTCACCCTTAAAAAAGTGGTAAAATTGTAAAATTATTATTTCTTGTGATATTATATTATTTCTTGTCATCAAAGAACCGTGACTTGGTACCATATCGAGTAAAGGCTATTAAATTCTTTCTTATGAATTCATTATAATTGTTTCTTGTGAACTAAACTGTACACTGAATCAGTGAGTAGAAATACGAATATAATATTTGATTGTATTTTTTACTTTTAGTCCATCTCTTAGTCCAGGGCCGTTTTGACCGGGGCCGTTTTGTCCGGGGCCGTTTTATCCGGGGCCGTTTTGTCCGGGGCCGTTTTATCCGGGGCCGTTTTATCCGGGGCCGTTTTGTCGATGTACCGGCAAACTCAGTTAGATGAAGAATAGAAATTAAAAAATCATAAGCAAAACGATTCTTTTTTTTTAAAGCCACATTAGCTTTTCGAGAACTATGTTTTATAGACTGTTTACATTTGCAACTACAGACAGACGCAACCAAATCTAAAAAATAACTAGATCATTCATTGGAAAATAAAAATTAAACAACAGTAACAAGAAACAGAGAGAGAGAGAGCGAGAGAGAGAGAGCGCGCGAGAGAGAGAGAGAGCATATATAATATTGATCTTATTGGTAAAAAAAATACGCAGCACGCATTTAATGTGCACATTAAACATTCATTTATTCTTTGTATAATTTTTTAACATTATTTTATTTATTTTATTTTTTTATTATAATTTTTTTTTCTTCTTTTTTTTTCGTTTTCAATTTTAATCAGGATTCGAGACTCTTGTCAGTAAAAAGGTTTCTCCTTTATTCTTGGTGAATTTGGTTCTTTAAATAATTGTCCGCTTGAGTACCTAGCGCTAGAGACAAACAGTGAAAGAATAGCAAATGTTTGGTTTTTAACTGATCATAAGAGCCTGGAATACTCCTACATGCGTTGAACATTTTTGTGCCTTCAATTACGTGATGTTTCAAAGAAATCCAATTCTGCTGTGAACTGAGATCTCTATTGTTTTTCTCCAATTTACAGACGCTCCTTCTATACGGAAGATTATTGCGTCCCACGCTTATCCATGGTTTATGTATAAAGTGTAGTCTTTTATTTTTTATTATATTTCTAAATGTTTATTGTTTGTTGGTTTTCCTGGTGTCATCAGTAAGCCCTATTCCACGCCCGCATGCCAGACGAGAAGAACGAGAATTTATGTGTTTGTTCTTGAATACGGAATAAGAAAAGTGTTTTTATCCCTATGTCTATCAAAGGGGTGTATTATAGATTTTCTTTGTGTAGTATTTCCATGTTAGAATGCATCGCCTTATGTATTATTACGAATTTGCTCGTTCAGTTCTAGATCAGTTCATGCTATTGTGTAACTCCCCGTAGTTCCTCGGCACATACCAACGGACACAGTTAGCCTCCGCTGCTAGTCACAACCAGACGCCGACAGTGACAGGACGGCCGAGTCACAGTTGGGTCGTTTAAGAAGAACATGCGGTTTTGCTAGCAACGATCTGGCGACCATTAATTAAGTTGTGAGTTGGTTGTTTCTGTAATGGTTCAGAGTTTTGTTGACTCTCAATATCAGCTCTGAGATAGTGCGGTCAGGACTAACGATGTGACACGACTCACTGTCAGCTCAGAGGTGTGCCTAGGCCAGAATCGAGGGTATCACAAGGTCAGACTAGGAGGACATCTCAAGGTTTGATGAGAAATGGTATCTCAAGGTTATGTGAGAAGGGCATCTCAAGGTTAGATGAGAAGGGCATCTCAAGGCTAGATGAGAAATGATATCTCAAGGTTATATGAGAAGGGCATCTCAAGGTTAGATGAGAAGGGCATTTCAAGGTTAGATGAGAAGGGCATCTCAAGGCTAGATGAGAAATGGAACTCAAGGTTATATGAGAAGGGCATCTCATGGTTATATGAGAAGGGCATCTCAAGGTTAGATGAGAAGGGCATCTCAAGGGTAGATGAGAAATGATATCTCAAGGTTATATGATAAGGGCATCTCAAGGTTAGATGAGAAGGCATTTCAAGGTTAGATGAGAAGGGCATCTCAAGGTTATATGAGAAATGTGATTTCAAGGTTAGATGTGAAGGGCATCTCGAGGTTAGATGAGAAGGGCATCTCAAGGTTATATGAAGGTATGTCAAGATCAGATAACAAGGCTGTACACTCACATTGAACAGTATAGTCTCATGTCAGTCATACACAGACTTACACAGAATTATCATATATAACAATAATCATTAACACATTCCTCCATAGTTATATACACACTTCTCAATCATAACAAACACATTTCTCACCAATAAACATTTATTTCCCAAGAATTATATACAACTTTCTTCCTAATCACATACACATTTCTCGGCAATTAACATTTATCTATCAAGAAATATATCCACATTTCTTCATAATCGCATACACATTTCTTATTCATCCTACACCTTTGCTATCCATGTTTCCATCTTTTTTAATGACCAAGGTCACGGGGGTCACGAGGTAACTCGTGTCAAAGCGTCACAAGTGCCCTCTATCCGCGACCCTTGAAAGTAGGGTCACTGGTGTCATCAGAGTCACAGACTCCTAGACACAGAAGGACTTAATGTATCGCCGTGTGGTCGTTATCTCGCGTGATTTGCTTGCACTAACCTTGTACATGTTGTCATCCATAGAACCACAAATTACTTTTTTTAAATGTCAAAAATTAATAGGGGTGTAACGGATTCAAATTTTTGAAATCCGACCGGAGCCGGAGACGGGTTTGTAAAAATGGCCGGATTCCAGATTTGCTGGAACCGGAGCTATTATATATATATATATAATAGTATAATAATATATATATAATATATATATGGTTCTACTGGCCAGCAGGATTTGGACGGATTTATTTATGAAGTGAAATTCTGCCGGAGCCAGATTCGATAAAGTGGCCGGATTCTGGATTTGCCGGAGCCAAAATCCGGTAACCCCTACTTATTAATCCACTGCCATTATCCCCAGCTCATCCACCCTCTCATACCCTCTCACCATTGTATCCACTGACACTATGCCATCACACTGGTTCATCCATTGACTTGTTTTAACATCTCCTGCCATGCCCTACTTGAACAGACACTGTGTCAAATATTGTTTTAAAAACCATACATTTTCCTTAAAATAAAAATGAAATCCACACACACACACACACAAAACAAGCGGTGTTCAGTTTCAGGCCAGTCTTAAGGATGAATGTCAAAGCAATAGGACGGCAGGACGGGGTTTACTCTTAAAGTGTGTGCCCCACTCCAAACCCCATTCCCCCCTATGCCTCGGGAGCTTTACAAACATTTTGTTTAAAAAACAACAACACCAGATTGGTGTATGTGTTATGCCCCCCACCCACTTTTTAAAGACACAAGGCATTACTGTAACTCCTTTGTTTCTAGGGCACTTAAATATTCATTTCCCCTTTATAGTTATGTAATCGCTGTATTATAAAAACGTTTCGCAATTGTGCGACAGAAACATAGAATTTATTATGATCCCTGGTACTGGAAACCTCATCTAACCTTATACTCCATGTCCCCACGCCCCCACCCCCATGACCCAGTACCCTCCTCCCCCCTTTCTTAAACACCCCACCCCCCCCCTAACCCCGTCTCACCCACTTGTTGTGATGTTTTGATTTACTTCATTTCAAAGCCAACGCGCTGGCTTCACAACCCGAGAAATTCTCATTTTCAATTCCTACACTGTGGTGAGATTGGAGGGGGGTGGGGGTGGAGAGGGGGAGTGTGGCAGGCAGAGTGGCCCGGGAAGATCTTCCCAGGACCGAGGTCACACACACGTCGTGGTAGCCTAGATTTCGGTTTCCCGCCAAAACTATTACGCATTTCACCTTGGCCTGCGGTGAAACAGCGTGGTTGTGACCCGAATCGTAAACCAGAAAAAATTAAACTTTGGGATGGTGGCAAGGTGGTTTGCCAACCATCGCCTTCTCACGATCGCACCATCATATTAGCCAAGTAAACCAGAAAATAAAACCCTGGGATGGTGGCAAGGTGGTTTGTTAACCATCGCCTTCTCACGATCGCACCATCATATTAGCCAAGTAAACCAGAAAATAAAACCCTGGGATGGTGGCAAGGTGGTTTGTTAACCATCGCCTTCTCGCGATCGCACCATCATATTAGCCAAGTAAACCAGAAAATAAAACCCTGGGATGGTGGCAAGGTGGTTTGTTAACCATCGCCTTCTCGCGATCGCACCATCATATTAGCCAAGTAAACCAGAAAATAAAACCCTGGGATGGTGGTTTGTTAACCATCGCCTTCTCACGATGGCGCCATCATATTAGCCAAGTACACCAGAAAATAAAACCCTGGGATGGTGGCAAGGTGGTTTGTTAACCATCGCCTTCTCACGATCGCGCCATCAAATTAGTCAAGTAAACCAGAAAATAAAACCCTGTGATTCTGGGATGGAGGCAATGTGGTTTGTTAACCATCGCCTTCTCACGATCGCACCATCATATTAGCCAAGTAAACCAGAAAATAAAACCCTGGGATGGTGGCAAGGTGGTTCGTTAACCATCGCCTTCTCACGATGGCGCCATCATATTAGCCAAGTACACCAGAAAATAAAACCCTTGGATGGTGGCAAGGTGGTTTGTGGTTCGTTAACCATCGCCTACTCATGATGGCGGCATCATATTACACCAAGGTACCCAATATATGTACACCAATTAGATCTTTTACGACACATCTCTTCAACCGGACATAAGCGAAAAAATTAGCTTTACGAATAATTTACTCCATTGAGTAAAGTTAAATTATGGGCCGTCCATAAAGTGAGTCACGCTCCAGAGGAGGGAGGGGGTGTAAGAAAAATTGACAGTTTGTGACAGGGGGAGGGGTGGGGTTTTCCAGTCATGTGTGACGTCACGGTGTTTTATATTAAATCTTAATTAATTTGTTAATTTTTTTTTAAAATTGTGTTGGAAAGTGTGACGTACTTTAGGGGTGTGGGGGGGGGCGTTTCAAAGATTTGTGACAGGGGGAGAGGGGGGGGTAAAAATCTTCAAAAATAGCGCGACTTACTTTATGGTCTGCCCCTTAGACAAACATCTCTACCACCCGGACACAAGCGACAAACATCTCTACCACCCGGACACAAGCGACAAACATCTCTACCACCCGGACACAAGCGACAAACATCTCTACCACCCGGACACAAGCGACAAACATTTCTACCACCCGGACACAAGCGACAAACATCTCTACCACCCGGACACAAGCGACAAACATCTCTACCACCCGGACACAAGCGACAAACATCTCTACCACCCGGACACAAGCGACAAACATCTCTACCACCCGGACACAAGCGACAAACATCTCTACCACCCGGACACAAGCGACAAACATCTCTACCACCCGGACACAAGCGACAAACATCTCTACCACCCGGACACAAGCGATGAAGCAGAAAATCTTACGATAAGACTAAATTAATCGTATTAAATGTTGATAAAATAAATTAACCGAGGATGTTTGATTTAACAAATGTCAGTCGCATTGTCTTCTGATTTCTGTTGCAATGGGATCTGCGGTATTTACATTTGTCCAAATGGCACCTGTCGAATAGACAGATATGTTTGGAGAACCTTGAGATTTTCTGGCGCAAATTAATTAGAGTATAGCTAAAGACTTGCGCCGGGCGACTAGTTGTAAAGCGCTAATACCTTTGCGTTTACGGCACTTTGACACTTTTTAAAATGCCCTGATAATATGTGCGTCATGTCTAAAACATGGACGGGATTCTGATCAAGCGATGTTGTCTTTTGTTTTGTTTTTGTTAGCGACATTTTTATTGATTGATTAGGTTTATCGCTCTAGCCAATTATTCCGGTCGCCGCTAAGACACTCCTCCCCACTTCCCCCCCACAACACTTATTTTTCATAGGAGCCATAGTTCAGTGTCGTATCCTGAAATCCCGTTACCAGGCTCTCCCACCCCCCCCTCCTCCTCCACCCAAAACATCACTCATGCATGGTGTTTCCGTCTTTTGATTCGCCACTACTGACTACGCGAACCACGTGGGGTAGCCCATGATCAGCCACGCACTCTTCTACAACGTCACGACCGACGACAATGTCACAATCTTTATAATCCGAAACAAACAGATCCATCACATTCCTAGATGGAAACCCATTTTTGTTATTGTGTTCTTTAATCCGATATATTTTTTTAAAATTTATTTTTTTAATTATTTTTATTTATTTATATTTTTTTTTGGGGGGGGGGCGGCGGGGTGGGGGGTGGTTTAGATTACTTTTGTTAGACCTAATTCACACTTTGTTCAGGTTTGGAAATGTAGACATAGTGTAAGTACATACTGCAAGAGACTGCTTCAAGTGTTCGATGGCTCACTTAGATTTAAAGGAAACTGATTAAAATCCGGTTTTACAAACTCAGAATTTGAATCCAGTTTGAAAACCGTTATTGTAATATTTTCAACAAAAAAAAATTATATTAAAATTTAAACAATTAAAAAAGAAAGAAAAAAACCACCAAAGATTTGTTCTGTGGAATTTTAAACCTGAGATAAGCGCTAAAGTGAAGCCTTATGACGTATGAATGCCCGCCTAATGGCTGCCTCTGTTTATTTTGAATTAAACCCCTTTTTAGTCTTTGATGTCCACTTCTAAAAGATGACGTTGTTTATATGGGTAAAGGTCGGCACAAACAGGATCAGTTGTAGCAGACGTTGAAAATACAAGCTCGAGACGCTAACCCGTTGCCAGATGGGCTGGCGCGAGCAGGTCAACCTGACACGAGGAATCATGGGATTGCTGGTGTGGATATCTATCTTAAATTCTCCTGCAGAAGTCACATGCTCGGCTCGTCTTGGTGTCATCAGACAGAGACAGAGTGTGTGTGTTGGGGAGGGGGGGGAGAGAGATGGAGGAGCAGGTCATTTGATACCCATGGAATCCGACCCTGGTAGGAGCAAGGTCTACTGAAAAAATAGAAAGAAATCTTTGTATAAGCCCGTCCCCACTTTTTAAGTGCGGTTGTGTATAATGGTCGTGTAATAAACCATGTTCAAAAATTTAATAACGGCTTTGGCGTTCATCTGATTGTGTCAAATCAGTAGGACAAAATGTATGCTTGTGATGTCAGAAATATTTATTATTGTTTTCCCGCAACATTTCGTCAGTATTTCAATTTACCCAGGAGCGTAGATGGGTTCACGCCCGGGAAAAGATTCATTTTGATACCTCGAGCTCGTAAATGCCTAAGTTGTTTCAATAAAAAAAAGTTGGGGGGGGGGCACAATTTTTTGGCTCCCTCTCGCGATGGTCCGGGACAGTTGGTTCCCATGACTTTTTTTTTAAAGCTTTGCTGCTGTTTAAGCTATATCTAAAGTGAAATTCGTTTAATAAAAAATATATATATTACTTCGCAAAAATATTTCTGTCCATGTTTTTGCTTTTGGACTAAGAGTACACATGCGTTATTTAATTATTTTTTAAAAAATAATTAATAACGATTAAGGTTGTTGTTTTAAAAATTCATTTAACATATTTTAAAAAATTTTCTTATATAATACTAGCAAAAAAGCCCGCCCAAGGACGGGAATAAGTGTAGGGTGATCTGGGAAGTTCATGAAAGGACATCACTAAATTACCCATCCCCCGTCTGTCCAGAGACCCTACTTCCCCCAATACCGCGGTCTTTCCAGAGATCCTACCCCCTCCCCACAGCACGGTGTGTCCAGAGTTATAATAAATAACCCGTAAATGCAAAGTTTTTTATGACAAATCCCAACGCGCACCGCTAAAAATAAATTCTTGGGGGGAAAAAAACTGCACCAAAAATAACTCGTTTTGAACGTCGTTCAATATGTAAATGAAACATAATTTTTCTCCGCCAATGATTGGCAGTGGGAGTCTGTAGGAGTTTGAGGGACCAATCGCTATCGATGACCGCACAGAACATTGCCTTTTATTATATAGGAGGATATATGTATATTTATTTATTTCTTGTTGAAAGACACAAATAATAGTTCTCTGTTATACCACAAATAATAGTTCTCTGTTATACCACAAATAATAGTTCTCTGTTATACCACAAATAATAGTTCTCTGTTATACCAAAAATAATAGTTCTCTGTTATACCACAAATAATAGTTCTCTGTTATACCACAAATAATAGTTCTCTGTTATACCACAAATAATAGTTCTCTGTTATACCACAAATAATAGTTCTCTGTTATACCACAAATAATAGTTCTCTGTTATACCACAAATAATAGTTCTCTGTTATACCACAAATAATAGTTCTCTGTTATACCACAAATAATAGTTCTCTGTTATACCACAAATAATAGTTCTCTGTTATACCACAAATAATAGTTCTCTGTTATACCACAAATAATAGTTCTCTGTTATACCACAAATAATAGTTCTCTGTTATACCACAAATAATAGTTCTCTGTTATACCACAAATAATAGTTCTCTGTTATACCACAAATAATAGTTCTCTGTTATACCACAAATAATAGTTCTCTGTTATACCACAAATAATAGTTCTCTGTTATACCACAAATAATAGTTCTCTGTTATACCACAAATAATAGTTCTCTGTTATACCACAAATACTTCTGCCTTAATAATGTTGAACAAATCACCGATATACAGAGATAATATAATACACCAATAAGATCCACATATAATATAATACACCAATAAGATCCACAAAATCATTGTTCCTATGGTATTAGTGTTACTGGAGGTATTAGTGTTACTGGAGGTATTAGTGTTACTGGGGGTATTAGTGTTACTGGAGGTATTAGTGTTACTGGAGGTATTAGTGTGACTGGAGGTATTAGTGTTACTGGGGGTATTAGTGTTACTGGGGGTATTAGTGTTAATGGGGGTATTAGTGTTACTGGGGGTATTAGTGTTACTGGGGGTATTAGTGTTACTGGGGGTATTAGTGTTACTGGGGGTATTAGTTTTACTGGAGGTATTAGTGTTACTGGGGGTATTAGTGTTACTGGGGGTATTAGTGTTACTGGGGGTATTAGTGTTACTGGGGGTATTAGTGTTACTGGGGGTATTAGTGTTACTGGGGGTATTAGTGTTACTGGGGGTATTAGTGTTACTGGGGGTATTAGTGTTACTGGAGGTATTAGTGTTACTGGAGGTATTAGTGTTACTGGAGGTATTAGTGTTACTGGAGGTATTAGTTGTTCTGGAGGTATTAGTGTTACTGGAGGTATTAGTGTTACTGGAGGTATTAGTGTTACTGGAGGTATTAGTGTTACTGGAGGTATTAGTGTTACTGGAGGTATTAGTGTTACTGGAGGTATTAGTGTTACTGGAGGTATTAGTGTTACTGGAGGCAGGGGCGGATTAAGACTGCACGGGGCCCCTGGCTGCAATTCAAACTGGGGCCCTATCCAGCCAGTGTACCTTTAGATAAAATGATTGCTAGGAGCTAATACAAGACTGTAACTTGTAAATATTCATCCAAAATGATTATTCATGAAAAAACCGAATTCGAAGAAATAACTTTTTGTTGTTATCCTAAAATTGAGTGTAAAAGACAATTTATAAAATTAAAAAACACATGGAAAAAAAAATCACACCTCACCCGGGGTTCGAACCCGACACCGCTTACACCAAAAGCCTTAGTACTTCACATTCGGCCACGATAGCTCATTTAGGATTATCAAAATAAAATATATATATAATATTCTTTAATAATTTCTGTTATTGAGCCTATCAAATCAGGTTTTTTGACTGCTAAGACTATCGTGTGGGAAAAGAGATCATTTTAATAGATGAGATTTTACTAATTTATCATATTTTCAGCAATTCATGTATACATTTGTCCACATTTATTTTAAAAGGTATGCTAAGTTTGGGGGCCCTAAATCATCGGGGGCCCCTGGCTTTAGCCCGACCCCCCCCCTTAATCCGCCATAGACTGGAGGTATTAGTGTTACTGGAGGTATTAGTGTTACTGGAGGTATTAGTGTTACTGGAGGTATTAGTGTTACTGGAGGTATTAGTGTTACTGGAGGTATTAGTGTTACTGGAGGTATTAGTGTTACTGGAGGTATTAGTGTTACTGGAGGTATTAGTGTTACTGGAGGTATTAGTGTTACTGGAGGTATTAGTGTTACTGGAGGTATTAGTGTTACTGGGGGTAACTATTTTGTAAGCCTCCATCATGACTACCTGTTCATGTATATATGACAAATGACCAATGCCAGTCAACGTCACGCCTTTCATTCACTGCAACCCCACATCAAAGTCACCATCGTGATCCTACACTTTAAAAATCGTGTCTACTGTTGAAGATGTTTTTAGTTCCCGCCCAAAACTCCATTATTTACCAACCACAGACCCCACTTCAAACTTTCCCTCCCCGCCCTAAGTCCTTTGATACTTCAACAGCCAAAACAAACACCTGCGATACCGTGAAATCACCATGCGTTCGACCCAATGTTGTTACATCAAGTTACATTCACTTTACTGTGGCTTGTATGGAGTAAATAAATTGAGGTTTTAAAAAAAAAGATTTTTAAAAAACACGTTGTTATAAGGGGACTAAAAACAAGAAAATAATGTAAAATTTTATAAGTTCAAGAACTTTGCTTTAATATGACTAAAAACGTTGGGCGGGCGCTCATGGGGTGTTTGGTATTAAAATTAAAGATAGATTTATAATTTTAGAAGGCACAAGAGCAGTGGCGTCACTAGGGGGGGGGCGAGGGGGGCGGGCCGCCCCGGTTTGACACCCATCAGGGGGTGACACCCGAGCCTAAAATTTTACTGTGTACGAATTTATGTCAGAAAAAAAAATGAAGACACATTTTTTTTCATCTAGAAAGAAATTAATAAATACAAAGAAATACGTTAAACACGAAAACTTTTTATTAAAAAATATCAGTTAACTTGCAATAATAAAACAGTCCCAACACACAAACAACATTAAAACAAATTAGGAAGAAAAGAAAAGAAAATTCGCAGCTGAGAGATCTTTAAAAAAGGCTGGACATGAAAGAGGCAGTGTCTTACGTTTTAAAAGATATAAAGCTATTTGGGCTTTGACACACAGACACCATGGTCGAATCCCCCCCTCCAAAAAAAAATATATTAAAAAATTCAAAAGATGGGTTTTCTTTGTTGATGTTTTTTCTGGACGAAAATTATGAATTCAATGTCTTTGAGTTAATATTTTGTTTTATATATAGTTATTAAAGGCGTGATATGCATGTTTATATACAGGTAGTCCCCCGGTTACGACGGTCCCATCCCGACGTACGCTGTTTCGTGGTTACGAAAGCTCCCCCATACATAATACTATTAAGCGTTATTCCGTATTTTAAAATTTTTTAACACTTTTTTTTTGACGGGGTAACGAATTGTTTTCTCTAGTTGAAATAAAAAAAAATTATTGAAAAATATGTATTATTATCATTTGAACCTACAACTTTCGTTTGCGAATTTTTCTCATGGTGAAGTTATCAATCAAGTCAGTAAAGCTAAGAAAGCTTACAATTAAGTTCCTTTTCAATGCTCATTAGAGAGAGCATATTCAGTCTTTGTTATCCCATGCAATTTCTAACTCATTTTATAATCTTTTCAACTTTGAAAAGGATCGGTCTCTGCTTCAGTTTGATGTCATCATTGAGAGATAGATGATAAGTGCGATGTGTACATTTGTAAAGAGCTGTGTGAAATTTAGCTCATTCAAAAGCAACAAAATGTTTAGCTCTGTGCACGTGTTTTGAGTTTGGCATTTGGGTACTTCCTTTTCCTTACCCTGAGCCTGGACAATAACTTTTTAAAGAGTTTTGAAAATTGGACTAATTCTGAAGGTAAGCAGTCTTCGAAATCACTTGAATATTCTTCCATTATCTTGGCTGCTGGCCATCGGATGGCGAAATTGCTGAGCTCAGATAGGTTTGTAAGAAAGCCAAATTTCTCATGGATGTCTTTATATGGCGCCTAACCGATGTTGTAGGGCTCAATAAATTTTGTCAATGATTACCAGAAATACCTCAACCTTGAAACTTTTGTCTCGGGGAGAATACTGTTTTGGTGATGTCCCTTTATCAAACTGACGCCCATTTTCTCTCTCTCTCTTTTGTTGTTGATAGCATTGAAGATTGTTCATACTCTTTTTTACCACGGACTAGTCCTTTCCTTTATCCTCATAGGAATCAAATTAAGAATGCTGTCTTTTAACAAACTCAATGAGAGACTTCCTTTCTAAAAAAATTTCCCGAATTTCGAGTAAAATAGCGACTTCCAGTTGTTCAAGTTCCTTTAGAAATCCTTCTGCTTCAAGTAGACAGTCACGTGGCTGATTTTCGTTTGTTGCTAATTCTTCCAGTGCTGCGATATTCTCATGGTATGAGCTTTTAACAGACCTTAAACAGCATAATGTCAGGCTGACCATCTTGTGTCAGACAAGGCTAAGTTAGCATGTATCAATTTCATAAGTTTTTGAAGTACCTGTCAACGATGAGTAGATGCAACAAGCCGGGTGTAAAGATTTTGCAGAAGATAAAAAATCTGACTGCATGAGGACAACCTGCTGCACTTTTCCCAACCAAATTAAGGGAATGAGCTGTACATGGCACATAATGAGTAACACTGGACTTCTCACGAAGAATTAGCCTAGTTTCCGTTAAACTTCCTACTCATATTTGCACCATTGCCGTATGAATGTCCAAGGCATTTTAAGGGATTCATACAAACATTTGCCTGCATCTTTATTATACACTATAATAAGTTTGGAGTACCTTAATTTATTGGTGGCCGCTGGCTTTAGCCCGTTCAGCATCCCCCTTTTAATCCCTAATAGGGTGTGGGGGTCACGCATCGGTGACGATGTGTGACGAGGGGGTGGGGTTAAAAAATGTGACGTCACATAAAAAACGCGCAACTTTAAATAAAAGTTCCACTTAAATATTTGATTGATTACCGTTTATTTAATGACGTTTTCGATGGCTTCACCCGTGTTACGACATCAGAGCGCAGACTTACCCTAAATAAATATTTAAATGACAAAAAATAATTTGCAACATGCTAATTTTTATTTAGAAAATACGGCTGGGGGGTGTCAAAGCTTTGTGACGTCATATTGTGAAAAGGGGGTGGGGGTATAAGCATGACGCTGGGGGGTGGTGGGGTAAAAATCGGCATCCTCGCGTGACGTCATTTATGGACGGCCCCTTCAATCGTGAAGGGGTGACACAATAAGCTACCGCCCCGGGTGACACCAACCCTAGTGACGCCTCTGCACAAGAGATATCTATAAGTGAGTGAATGAGTGAACTGCATATGTAAAACCTCATAAGCGCCCGCCGCAAGTTTTTAGTCATATTAAATCACAGTACTTGAACTTATAAGTTTTAATTTTTTTTCTTATTTGTAGTCCACTTATAAAAACGTTGTTTTTAAAAATCTTTTTTTACCTATATTTATTTTATTCTTTTTAATCTAAGTGTAAAATCATAGAGTATATGGAAAATTTTATTTCTTTAAACGCATCGTGTGGCAAACATTTACAAACTGAAACTGACTGAACTCCCCTTGCTGTGGTCATCGATAGCTGGGGTGAACTCCGTTGCACGTGGATGTCAACAATAGCAGACGGATACAAATGCTATATGGAGATAAACTAAAAATTGATTAATTTAATAATGGTACATTCGATCGATCTGAAATTTTGATACAATGCATTGTATCCAAGATCTATCAGTGGTGAAATTTTAAAATCTCTAGGATCATCAGAAGTTGTTTAATTTTACGTTGGAAAATTTGAAACTTTGCGGACGGACAGACAGACGGGAACGAAAGAACGTTAATAAAAACGTAGTCATAAAAATATTACAAGAATTTACAGAGCGTGACATAATGCGTTCTATACTTAAAGTTTTTTAGTTGTGTTTTATCACTTAATTTAAACACAGGAATTTAATGAACCGAAATATATATTTTTTAAAAATATATTGAAAAAAAAAGAAAGATTTCACATCTATCTAATGGCCACCTCACGCTAGCCAGACCAACCTTTAATCTCAGATGTGTGAGCAATAATGGCGTGTACCTTTAAGATACAATGGTATTTATCTAGCTACACAACGTCACAAATGACACGTACCACCTCCTG
The DNA here is from genome assembly GCA_944989445.1 of Ampullaceana balthica. Classification (NCBI taxonomy): domain Eukaryota; kingdom Metazoa; phylum Mollusca; class Gastropoda; family Lymnaeidae; genus Ampullaceana; species Ampullaceana balthica. Next base: position 780,802 of record CALYLW010000117.1, read on the forward strand.
CCCCTTGCCCCCCACCACACATTCCATCCTTCAATCACAGCACATTTTGCTAAAACCTGTATGAACCAGATCAAAATATAATTTCCACTTCCAGCCCCAGGAGGTAGTTGTGTCACCGCAAAATACAAACAGAACCTGATCCGATTCAACCCCCACAGTCCTTCGCCCCCATCCTCCTCCCTTTAAAAAATGGTTGTAATCTTACTCAAGCTTAACCACTAGTTGTACACACATTTTGGATACGTTCCTATCTGCCGTACAAGATAGGACTGGGAGAGAAGTCATGGGAGGGTGGGAATGGGGTGGAGGACACTGGAATGATGAAGTAGGATGGGTTTGACAAAAAGGAGCGGGGGGGGGCAATGACGTAATATTAAGAACCATGGTGCTGTTTAGTTGGTGTCAGAAATATAGAATCTTGTAAATGACTAATGGCAACTGAGGTTAGTCATCTACAGGTGAGACGAACCAGTGATTTACAGGGGGACGATCTAGTGATATACGGGGGCGGGGGGGGGGACTATCAAGTGATTAACAGGGGGGGGGGATGAGACAGTGATTTACAGGGGGGGGACGAGACAGTTATATAAAGTTTGACAGGACAGTCATATAAAGGTGGGACAAGACAGTTCTATAAATGCTGGACGAGACAGTGTTTTATAGGGGGGGACGAGACAGTCATATAAAGGTGGGACAAGACAGTTCTATAAATGCTGGAGGAGACAGTGTTTTTTATAGGACAATGTTATGTTATTAGATTATCAATTTTAATGTGAAATCAATTGAAATTCGTCCCATTGTTTTAATGTTTGAGGACCCTCTTCAGTTAGTTTTGTCTATGGATGTTAAACGATAATCGGAAATCCGATTATCCGTTTTGAAAGCGATAATCGGTTTTTAATTTCCCAAACCGATTATCAAATTTATTTATTATTTATTTTTAAGATCATTTCCGTACTGAAATTTTTTATTTTAAAAAAACGAAGAAGAAAATTATTCCCGCATTTGATGACCTTTTTTATACAATAAGGCCGCCAAGATGTGTTTATTTATAAGTTTTTAGCGTTCCGTGCAGTGTGTTTGTAAATTAATACATTTATTGTTTAGCGTGACGTCATTACGTTCATTTCTTATCCGAAATCGACAAAAATAGACGTAATAAATGCAGTCTCTATTGTCGAAATCATGATGTAGACAAGACATAAAATGCAATTTCCCACATTACATATTGCGTGTGACATAATTCCATTAATTCCACCGTTTCCACACCTTCTTCGACAGCCCTAGAAACAGCTCTGGGTGGGACGACAGCCCTAGAAACAGCTCTGGGTGGGACGGCATTTCCTTGACTCCACGAAAGATGCCGCTTAATTTCTTGAATTAAAATAACAATAAAAGGTCGATGCGATTTCAAATTCAATTACAGTTAGTTCGAGCTTGGAGTCAGTTCAACATTAAAAATATTACATTTTATACAAATCAAAATTACGTTTACAAATATAGCTGGTCAAATCTGATGTGTAAATTAAAATTTATTTGAATTTATTTTGTCTTTTAATTAACTTTTTTTTCTATGGACATTTCGTATCTATTATTTGTTTCCTATTTCTACTAAGCGTGATTGCAACTCAGTTAATTTAATTTTGTTTATTACTGATATTATGTTGCTTAATAAATAAAGTTTTTTTTTAACATACAGTAGATTTGTGACTGTTTATCTGTGAATTTCTTCACAAGCCCCAATGATACAAATAATCATTGTCTTCCTTACAACCAACACCAATTAATAGCTCACCACGAACACTACTCAGAATTCATTGACAAGATTTTTGTGCATCTGCGATGTGGCAGCAACTGAGCGCCAACTCTCTGTGGTACCCATCCCCGACCAAGATACGCCACTGCTCTTGCCCATGCTATAAGGTCATCATCCATCATCAAAGCTCGCGCTGTTACCATACGGCAGCCATTAACAGGTTGTGTAGCTGGATGTGATTGGACACCGGTGTCACGTGCCCGTACGTACGTTCTCCATCCTTGAACTCACACGCCCCACCCTGGAAGGCAAACAACATGGCGTCCTTTCCCGCTTCAACGGGTGGCGTATATTTGCCTGGGTGGGTGACATCATTCCATGGGCGAGGGCAGTGATACTGTAGAGTGGTGGGAATCTGGTTCACGGCCATCTGCAAGGTGCATGGCCGTGGTTCAAGTCTTTTTTTAATAAAAATTTATAGATGTTTATCTTGTTATTGTAACTGATTAAACATAAAAGCTAGTGGTAAAAAAAAATGTTCACAGAAAGTATACGACTTAAAAGAACTGTTTTCTTGAGTAATCCATACAGACGCTCCTTCTATACAGAAGATTATTGCGTCCACAGACCATTTTCGGTCTGTAGTCAAGTGACGCAGCGTTCACAGGCCACGGCTATGAGGGTTCCACTCGATAACCACCCGCCTTCGTTTCCTTAACTAGTGTCAGGTACCCATTCGGGGCGCGGTGGACTAAGGGACACCCTTGGCCCGATGGAACAAATCCTTTCCTTCCGGGAGATTCGGATCCGTGACCATCGGTATGGCAGCCGAGCTCGCATGCCACTTGACCACAACCGAAAATACTCTGTATCAAGGACAAGTGAAAATATACTACAAGCTAAAATTTAAAAAAAAATAATAATAATTTTAAAACTTCGCAAACAAAGGCCATGCAGAAGTGAAAAATACCGCAGAAAAAATGTTCTAAAACGTTAAATGTAGAAGAAAGTAGATTTTTCTTTAGTTTATTCATTAGAATTTAAAACTATCTGCTTTTCCTCAGTGCTTCCATTATAGAAATAAGTTTCAATGGTTCCTATTTTTCGTATTTTTTCAAGCGGTATCATTAAATTCTCGGCTGAACTCGTCCAGTCAGCAGTCACACGATATCAACAAAATTGATTTAACGAATCGTCGAAGTAAAAGTATTGATTTAGATAACGGGATGTGAGAAATTCTGAGGGGGGGGGGCGTACCTCTTTGGGGATAGGGGTGTAATTCGGGGGAAAAAATAGATTTGATCATTTAAGTACCTGCTTATATACAGAAAATTTAGTGTTTGTGAAGGTCCAGAGGCGACACTAGGGGGGTGCTGGTGGTGCAGACATCACCTGGTGACACCATCACAAGGGGTGACACCAAAACGTAAAATTATGTATGTTCCCGTTATTTGGCACGGGCAAACTCGGAGAGGGTCTACGGGTTGGGTAGTGAGGTGGTGACGCCATGAGCTACCGCACTGGGTGACACCAACTCTAGTGACGCCATGAGCTACCGCACTGGGTGACACCAACTCTAGTGACGCCACTGGGAGGGTCTCACATTGACGTCACTCTGTTATTACACTTACAGCAGCCATTGTTTGGACGATTATTTCTAGCATTTCATAATCGTGATGTGTAAATATAGTTTGTAAAAATTTAGACTGGCTTGCCAGCTATGGTTGCAAAATTGACTTTGTCGATACTAGACCCGTGATCTTTCTGCACAATCAATGTGATGTGATAAAATTGTTGAATATCTAATATATCACTTAACATATTTTGGAAAAGTTATGCAAATATCGTGGTTTTTTTTTAATTTAAGGGAGAATGAAGTTGCGGAGTTTTAATGTTATCTTAAGACATCCTTTTCGCGCTAATCTATTCATTCCGCTAGGACGGAGACAAGAATGTGAAGACAATCCAAATCTGTCTCCTCAAATCTGAGGGACAAAAAAGATCGCCTTTGAACTGTCTTGTTTATCGCTTTGATCCTGTTGAAAGACTGTCGTCCTCTGTCCATTGAGGCTCGCCTTTGAAATCTTGTTTATCACACCCCCTGTACACCCCACCCCCACACACACACAAACAAACACGCATTATACAGACTTCCCCCCCCCCGGGTCCTGATCCCGTTTAAGACACAGACTTGTGTCAAATGACGATGAGCCTTTGACTTGGCGAGTCGCAGTTATCACCCCTTGATCCTCGTTTCAACACAACCCTGCGGACCCTATACCCCCCCCACACACACGCTCCTTGCTACGGAGGTGACACCCATGGCAACCGTAATAGCCGTGAGATCGGTTCATGGCGAGCCGTTGCGGTTAATGAACCTCACTAAATCCGATGGGCTTTCTCGTTGACAGCTCTCTGGCAACGATGTCTTTCTCATTGACAGCTCTCTGGCAACGATGTCTTTCTCATTGACAGCGCTCTGGCAACGATGTCTTTCTCATTGACAGCTCTCTGGCAACGATGTCTTTCTCATTGACAGCTCTCTGGCTACGATGTCTTTCTCATTGACAGCTCTCTGGCAACGATGTCTTTCTCATTGACAGCTCTCTGGCAACGATGTCTTTCTCATTGACAGCTCTCTGGCAACGATGTCTTTCTCATTGACAGCTCTCTGGCAACGATGTCTTTCTCATTGACAGCTCTCTGGCAACGATGTCTTTCTCATTGACAGCTCTCTGGCAACGATGTCTTTCTCATTGACAGCTCTCTGGCAACGATGGGCTTTCTCATTGACAGCTCTCTGGCAACGATGTCTTTCTCATTGACAGCTCTCCCGGCAACGATGTCTTTCTCATTGACAGCTCTCTGGCAACGATGGGCTTTCTCATTGACAGCTCTCTGGCAACGATGTCTTTCTCATTGACAGCTCTCTGGCAACGATGTCTTTCTCATTGACAGCTCTCTGGCAACGATGTCTTTGCAATGTCCAACGCGAAAAAAAAATTAATAATTTGGAATCGTTAAAATTATCTCAAGTCGCTGTGCACAATAGTTTTAGGTCGATTAGTTCTTCTAATAATCATTACTTATACGCAATTCGCTCTAAGTGCTTGAAGATGCGCTTGCTGGGTAACGTGCACCTTCTTTTGTGAATTTTAGTTTCTTTATGTTAGATAGTGGCTTAGCCTATGGTGCACTGCAAACTCGTATGGGCACGAACCAATTATATTAGTAATTATTGGTGAGATAGATATGTTGTTATTATCATTTTTTTAAAACATGCCAATTTCCGATACGTTATAATAACACACAGGTTAGCTGCTGTGAAATCCAAGTACTGGACTACTTGGAATTCACCGCAGCTGAGTGTTTTTTTAAATTATTATTTGGTTTTATTCGTTTCATTTGTGTAGTATTTGTCCGTTGAGGAAGGCTCTTTGCCGAAACGTTCGCTGTTGTGTTACGTCCTGTCAGGCCTACTAATACCCTGTTTTTATATTATACATTTACCTATTTAAAAGCCTGATTGCAGTCTCACCCCCATTACTTTAATAACACACAAAGGCTTACTGTGGGTGGGTGGTCGTGGATTTAGCCTCTAACGCAATGAGACTTTAGTCTAATCAAGGTTTACGAAAGAGGAGGCAACGCTGTTACTAAGTTACCTCCCATTAGTGACGTTTTCTTCCTAAATCTGTTATTACGTCATTATCCATGTTTTCCGAGACCTTCTCTTACAATGAATATTGGAAGTGGGGGGTGGAAGGGATCTATCACAAGTAGTTCTTGTATTTTTAACGCAATTTCCTTAGGAAAAAATGCGTTTATATATTTGAAATGTCTGACCCGTCTTTTCGAGCTTTGAACAGCAACTACTCCTGAGCCATAGCAGATAGAGGGTTCGGGTCTTTTGCAAATATGCTAAGGAGGTTCCAAGGATGTGCACGGGCCAACAAAAATTCCGAAAAGGTTTACTGGATTTGCTGGAAAATAAAAAAAATTAAAAATTAAAAAATTATAATAAAAAAGGGCGAAAAAAATATCAGTATTTAGTCAATTTCTCTGCAACCATAACATTTATCGGTTTGAAACAAACGCCAAACGATAGCTAATAATATTAAGAACAATGTTGGAGAGGGATTTTTTGAAAAATGTCTTTTTTGATCGACGCCAGTAAATTTAGAAGCAATTTCTATACAGCAATTGTTTTGTTTAGTTTCAGAATTATTGATTTGAAATTACTTTTAATTTAATCTAGAATGATAGCTAATGGGGTTTCACGCTTTGTGAATGCTAATGTTAGACTGTTGCGCGGTCCGCATTATGACTCCTTCTTGGTGTGACTAGAATGATTTCCCTTGAATTAAAAAAAATCGGAAATCTTTGTTGGAAATTGGGTTTAAATACTCATTCGAGTTTTTATTACTTGTTTGATGTTTGTAAATGAATTTTGATAACTGGATAGGGCATAACACAATTTCGCTTTAAGCTTTTACACGGTTTAAAAATAGGAAACAAGTGACGCAAATGATCTCCCTGGAACCTTGCCTCCGAGGAATCTGGCCTCCCATGAACCGGTCCTCCCATGAATATAGCCTCCCATGAACCGTTCCTCCCATGAATCTGGCCTCCCATGAACCAGTCCTCCCACGAACCGGTCCTCCCATGAATCTGGCCTCCCATGAACCGGTCCTCCCATGAATCTGGCCTCCCATGAACCGGTCCTCCCATGAATCTGGCCTCCCATGAACCGGTCCTCCCATGAATCTGGCCTCCCATGAACCGGTCCTCCCATGAATCTGGCCTCCCATGAACCGGTTCTCCCATGAATCTGGCCTCCCATGAACCGGTCCTCCCATGAATCTGGCCTCCCATGAACCGGTCCTCCCATGAACCTTGCCTCCCATGACCGGGCCTCCCAGGCGGGGCTCACTTATTAGGGTGTAAGTGGGTGCTCATTCATTTGTAACACATTCTTTGTTTTAACATTGTAGTCAGTCCTCTGAAACGATCAAATGAACTCTCTCAGTTTCAGTGTATTGTTTTCAAATGACTCCTTCGCTTGTTTCAAATATCTTGCTAGTTGCACTACCACAAAGAGCTACAGAGAGATTGGGACGAAGTATATATGTAGAGAGAGTGACTCCTTCGCTTGTTTCAAATAGCTTGCTAGTTACACTACCACAAAGAGCTACAGAGAGATTAGGACGAAGAGAGAGAAAGAGAGATATAGAAAGAGAGATATAATAGAAGTATATAAAGAGTGACAGAGAAACTGAATCCTTCTCTAATCTATTACTGACTTTCTCCCTACTTCTCACGAACCCATCAAAGCAACTGTGTATGACCAAAGTTCGTTACAGACAAAATGGCCGCTTCATCTGGCCGAGCCAGTGCAAATATCGCTAACTACGTCCGACTGATTTTTTTGTGTGTGCGTGAGTTCGTTCCCTTGTTTGTGTTTGTGCTGAGGATGGCTGTCCACCACGGAACAAACGGAGTGTCATGGTCCTTGTTGACACTGGACCGGCTCGCGGGTCAGACTCAATGTAGCATCAAGAATACTGTCACATGGGTCAGACAAAATGTAGCAACTAGGATACTGTCACATGGGTCAGACTCAATGTAGCAACTAGGATACTGTCACATGGGTCAGACTCAATGTAGCATCAAGAATACTGTCACATGGGTCAGACTCAATGTAGCATCAAGAATACTGTCACATGGGTCAGACTCAATGTAGCATCAAGAATACTGTCACATGGGTCAGACTCCATGCAGAAACTAGGATACTGTCACATGGGTCAGACTCAATGTAGCATCAAGAATACTGTCACATGGGTCAGACTCAATGTAGCATCAAGAATACTGTCACATGGGTCAGACTCAATGTAGCATCAAGAATACTGTCACATGGTTCAGACTCAATGTAGCATCAAGGATACTGTCACATGGGTCAGACTCAATGTAGCAACTAGGATACTGTCACATGGGTCAGACTCAATGTAGCATCAAGAATACTGTCACATGGGTCAGACTCCATGCAGAAACTAGGATACTGTCACATGGGTCAGACTCAATGTAGCATCAAGAATACTGTCACATGGGTCAGACTCAATGTAGCATCAAGAATACTGTCACATGGGTCAGACTCAATGTAGCATCAAGAATACTGTCACATGGTTCAGACTCAATGTAGCATCAAGGATACTGTCACATGGGTCAGACTCAATGTAGCAACTAGGATACTGTCACATGGGTCAGACTCAATGTAGCATCAAGAATACTGTCACATGGGTCAGACTCAATGTAGCATCAAGAATACTGTCACATGGGTCAGACTCAATGTAGCATCAAGAATACTGTCACATGGGTCAGACTCAATGTAGCATCAAGAATACTGTCACATGGGTCAGACTCAGTGTAGCATCAAGAATACTTTTTCACATTGTTCAGACTCAATGTAGCAACTAGGATACTGTCACATGGGTCAGACTCAATGTAGCATCAAGAATACTGTCACATGGGTCAGACTCAATGTAGCATCAAGAATACTGTCACATGGGTCAGACTCCATGCAGAAACTAGGATACTGTCACATGGGTCAGACTCAATGTAGCATCAAGAATACTGTCACATGGGTCAGACTCAATGTAGCATCAAGAATACTGTCACATGGGTCAGACTCAATGTAGCATCAAGAATACTGTCACATGGTTCAGACTCAATGTAGCATCAAGGATACTGTCACATGGGTCAGACTCAATGTAGCAACTAGGATACTGTCACATGGGTCAGACTCAATGTAGCATCAAGAATACTGTCACATGGGTCAGACTCAATGTAGCATCAAGAATACTGTCACATGAGTCAGACTCAATGTAGCAACTAGGATACTGTCACATGGGTCAGACTCAATGTAGCATCAAGAATACTGTCACATGGGTCAGACTCCATGTAGCAACTAGGATACTGTCACATGTGTCAGACTCAATGTAGCACCAAGAATACTGTCACATGGGTCAGACTCAATGTAGCAACTAGGATACTGTCACATGGGTCAGACTCAATGTAGCACCAAGAATACTGTCACATGGGTCAGACTCAATGTAGCATCAAGAATACTGTCACATGGGTCAGACTCAATGTAGCATCAAGAATACTTTTTCACATGGGTCAGACTCAATGTAGCAACTAGGATACTGTCACATGGGTCAGACTCAATGTAGCATCAAGAATACTGTCACATGGGTCAGACTCAATGTAGCATCAAGAATACTTTTTCACATTGGTCAGACTCCATGTAGCATCAAGAATACTGTCACATGTGTCAGACACTATGTAACATCAAGGATACTGTCACATGGGCAAGACACTATGTAACATCAAGAATACTGTCACATGGGCAAGACACTATGTAACATCAAGAATACTGTCACATGGGCAAGACACTATGTAACATCAAGAATACTGTCACATGGGCAAGACACTATGTAACATCAAGAATACTGTCACATGGGCAAGACACTATGTAACATCAAGAATACTGTCACATGGGCAAGACACTATGTAACATCAAGAATACTGTCACATGGGCAAGACACTATGTAACATCAAGAATACTGTCACATGGGCAAGACACAATGTAACATCAAGAATACTGTCACATGGGCAAGACACTATGTAACATCAAGAATACTGTCACATGGGCAAGACACTATGTAACATCAAGAATACTGTCACGTGGGCAAGACACTATGTAACATCAAGAATACTGTCACATGGGCAAGACACTATGTAACATCAAGAATACTGTCACATGGGCAAGACACTATGTAACATCAAGAATACTGTCACATGGGCAAGACACTATGTAACATCAAGAATACTGTCACATGGGCAAGACACTATGTAACATCAAGAATACTGTCACATGGGCAAGACACTATGTAACATCAAGAATACTGTCACATGGGCAAGACACTATGTAACATCAAGAATACTGTCACATGGGCAAGACACTATATAACATCATAGATAATGTCGCATGGGGAGGTCTTAATGTATATATATATAATATAACATCACAGATGTTGTCGCAAGGGCAGTTCATAGTGTAACATCACAGATGTTGTCGCATGGGCAGTTCATAGTGTAACATCACAGATGTTGTCGCATGGGCAGTTCATAGTGTAACATCACAGATGTTGTCGCATGGGCAGTTCATAGTGTAACATCACAGATGTTGTCGTATGGGACGCCGCGGTCTTTATGTAAGTGGACAAAATATGGCTGGGACAGCAATCAGACTTTGAGATCAAATGAAATTAATATGTAATATAAACAAGGTATTATAGACCTTATAATAATAATACTGATAATAAATTGATAATTTTTTATAGCGCTGTATCCCGGCAAGGAGCCGGGCTCACAGCGCTTTACATGGAGATAATAAGATACATATAATAATTAAATAAACATTCTTATCAAAATAAGCACATAAATGACAGTACGTTACACATAAGCTACGGTAATCATTAAAAAGAACGGACGTCTGTGACGTCATATCAGGCCTATAAATATAACCCTGTTTAAATAACATATAATTTTTATGTAGCGGCAAGGATATCATTTTATGGGGGGAAATGACTTTTATCATGACATCAGTGACTATTTACGTCTAAAGCTGGTATAAATCGATGTATTATTTCATGATCTGTTTTTAGCATTCATGGATCGTAATTTTCTTATTAAACTTGTTTACCCTGTTCTACGTTGAAGCAGGTTTCCGTAATAAAAACCGCAAACTTTATACAGTTTCAAATCAGAATGGAAGCCAGACCGCATAAGTCAAATTATTTAAAAACCTAATGTCGAGCCGCCATTGTATTACAAATCCGAAGCCGCTAGTAGGAAACCAATAAGGGGAGAGAACACACACTCTTCGAGCACTTACACAAAACCTAAACAAATTCTAATATCAGTCAGTCCGAGACTACAACGAGGGTTTGAGATAACAACAACATAACTCGAGGGTCACTTGACACTTGACCCCTTGGGGGGCCGACCGTAGATTTGTTTGTACAAGCGCTAGTGTACGGCCGTTTATGACCCGAGACCATCGCTAACATCTTCACCGAGGACGAAGCGCTCCCCCGAGTGCCAAAGTTAACGCTGTTTATGGCAACATTAGCCTCGGCTGGACCATTTTAAAACACTTGGAGCAAACTCAGGGCGCCATTGAGAGGAGGCGCCGGGGTGGGGGGGGGGAGAGAATCTATTCTAAAGGGCAAATAACCTAATATGAAATCTGGTATGAAAATATAAATTTAGTATTTAAATGCTAAGTTGTTCTATGACTTAGAATCCAATGAAAGGTCAAAGGTTATTGTATAAATCCATGATAATAAGATGAAAATAAATTTAATTTAAATTTCAGAGACCTTTCATCTAATCATTTTTTTTGGAAATAAAACCCTATATACATGATCACCCAAGATGTATGGATCTCTCAATCATCTCACTTAGACACCAAGCCAAGACTTTCTACAACTCAACAGACGTCTCTCAACACACGACAAGCCAAGACTTTCTACAACTCAACAGACGTCTCTCAACAGACAACAAGACAAGACTTCCTACTACTCAACAGACGTCTCACAGCAGACAACAAGCCAAGACTTTCTACAACTCAACAGACATCTCTCAACAGACAACAAACCAAGACTTTCTACAACTCAACAGACATCTCTCAACAGACAACAAGACAAGACTTCCTACTACTCAACAGACGTCTCTCAACAAACAAGACAAGACTTCCTACAACTCAACAGACGTCTCTCAACAAACAAGACAAGACTTCCTACAACTCAACAGACGTCTCTCAACAAACAAGACAAGACTTCCTACAACTCAACAGACGTCTCTTGACAAACAACAAGCCAAGACTTTCTACAACTCAACAGACGTCTCTCAACAAACAACAAGACAAGACTTTCTACAACTCAACAGACGTCTCTCAACAAACAACAAGACAAGACTTCCGAAGCTAAACACTAGAGAACTTAATCACCGTTGTACTTCATTACCGGATCATCCCCGAAATGTTATTTAACCTAACAGATATAAAAACAAAAAAAGATATGTTATGCTTTATTCTTTAAACCCACATAGTCCACATCCACATTTAAAGGTCATTGCCGCCATTGTTTAGGGGATTCAAACCCCTTCCAACAACATCACGTCATGTGACCACAACTTCCCTTCCCACACTGCCAAAGTGTATGCTCTCGGAGGTCCACAATTTGATTTGCCAGTGCAAACCTCTCAGTTTGACAAGCTCGTTTGGTGGCAGCATCAAATGCCCGGGCTCGTCAATATGTGGGCACACCAGCGAAAATACGCAGGGCGAGCAGGTGACCCACGGTGACCCCTAAAAAGTTCTTTTAACAAACTGGTTTGAAAAAATAAAAATAAAAGTTTTTGGTTTGCGGCGAATGCGGGCGGAATACAAAATCGATATGATTTAGATCGCCTCTCCAATTACAGTGGTACCTCTAGATACGATTGCCTTAAGATACGAAACATCCAAGATACGAAAACACGCACAGCTGACAACAATGGAAATAACGTGACGTCATTCAACGTGCCACTAACATTTCTGCTCTCCTATTGGTCAATTCCAGCACTGTTGCTATGTGTTCATGGCGTGTCATGCATGCTTTATTTACTGTGTGGTTGGTTCGGTGTTGGTGTGAATGTTGTCGTGAAATCTTTGGAAAAGCGTATTTTTATGGCCATGGCTTGAAAGAAATTAATAATTAATCGCCTCACTCGAAAGGTTAAAGTTCACATTTAATTTTGTATACATATTATTTTTCATTTATTTTATTCTGTTTTTCATTGTTTTATTATTTATTTATTTATTTTATAATGTTTAATTTTAAGGATTGAAGAATACTACTTTATTTTTCTATAGTTTACCTTGATATTTTCAACTTATTAGTGTTGTTTCTGTGTGGCTTGGAACGGATTAGTTATTTTACATGTACATCTTTGTTCGAGATACGAAAGATCCAAGATACGAAAGCCACATCGGAACGGATTAATTTCGTATCTCGAGGTACCACTGTACTTTCATCACAAACATTACGGTGAACACATCATCGCCCCCTCACTTCACCAATCACTTCACCATTCAATTCACCAATCACTTCACCAATCACTTCACCAATCACTTCACCAATCACTTCACCAATCACTTCACCAATTACTTCACCAATCACTTCACCAATCACTTCACCAATCACTTCGCTAACCCACATCATTTAAAGCAGCCACATCCCTTACATTACCTACATCCCTTATAGCACCTACATCTTCAACATTGCCTCGTCCGTTATATCACCTACATCAGAGCTTCTCAAAGTGGTGGTCCGCGGACCGTTGACGGTCCGTGGGGCATCCGATGCCAGTCCGCAGAAGTTACCAAGAAAGGTCATTTCGCTACCACGTCAGTACAGGGAAAATAGTTCACCGGTCCCTGGTGCAATGGAAAAAATTCCTGCCGGTCCGCAATTCTAAAAAGTTTGAGAAGCACTGACCTACATCACTGAATCACCGCACAGAGACACATACAGAACCCACTGCACTGAGACACATACAGGACCCACTGCACTGAGACACATACAGGACCCACTGCACTGAGACACATGCAGGACCCACTGCACTGAGACACATACAGGACCCACTGCACTGAGACACATACAGGACCCACTGCACTGAGACACATACAGGACCCACTGACTGAGACACATACAGGACCCACTGCACCGAGACACATATAGGACCCACTGCACTGAGACACATACAGGACCCACTGCACTGAGAGACATACAGGACCCACTGCACTGAGAGACATAAAAGACCCTCTCCACTGAGACTAGGGCTGTCAATATTGCTTTAAAAAGCTGCGCGGGTACCCGTCTAAAATTTGAACGCGTACCCGGGTTACCAGTTCGAAATGCAAATTTAAATGCAATAAATCAGCGATGTAAAAATGATTACATTGAAATACTACTATAGTACAGTGGTGTAAAAACAATGAGCAGAGGGGTGCCAACGTTATTTTATTTTTCGCTAAACAAAGTCTTATAAAGATAAAGGGCGGTAATCGTATGATGACATGGTGGGTTATTTCTAGCTCATATCTGACAACTGTTGTAATTAACCAAACTTTCCAGGACTTGCCCCTACTTAGTGGACCCATCCCTCAGCATTTATTTTTGCTATTATGGTGAAAATCATTCAACGATTGAAATATTTTATTTAAAAAAAAACAATATCGCAAGTGGTTGCTTTTTTTTTAAAGTATCGTGGGGATAGGAGTGGAGACAAGTGTGAGTGGGGGGGGGGATTACACGTCAAATAGGCGGAAACATAAA